>CM059866.1:28993527-30193527 GCA_030490815.1 Acer saccharum
TCTAATTATAACCGAGCACGTGCCAGCTGTATCGTTTTCATATCAAAGTACAATTTTACCCTCACACTAATGTTCGTTAGTCAAAGGGTACATTTTGGTTCTTATGAAAAAGATAGGGACCTATTTAATAAATAAATAGAATAGTCGAAAAAAAAAACTTGGAATCAATTGAATACATAAAGATTTGGTTGTTAATTGTCCAAATGGAGTGTAAGTCCACAGTTCAGGATGAATTGCCATCGGTTTGTGATGTACACATAATCACAAAGACAACTAACATAGGAAAAGATGACAATGACAGTCAAATTGTTGACAATTTTACATGAAGTGACCACTCATGCACTTGGTATCGGCAGTGAAACAATTATATATAAATATTAAGATGTATACAGACAAGGCAACTCTGGATATAATAAATTTGACAAACTTTCATGTACATTATTATTTCAAATTCTTCTGCAGTTATTTGTAAATTTATATATCATCTCCAGAAAATCCCATTAAGGTTTAAATAGATTAAAAACGGACAAACTTATATCCGGAGCATGATGCTAAATATGTAGTTATGTATTAGTAATTCATGCCTAAGTTCCACTGATCCTGATTTCGCAAGTATGGATATACTATTAAAATTTGGTGATTCTTTTTTTTCTCTTTTCTTTTAATTACATTGCAGCTAAAACCATGTCAAAAAAGAGCAGATACACGGATAAAAATGACCTTTGACTCAAGCAACATAAAAATAATCAAGATGCAGCATAGTTACAGACATAAGATGAGTGTTTGCATATCTCATAATAAGAAATTAAACAATTCAAGAATCCATCATTATTCTAGAAATCCCTATTAAGTGGAGTTGGAGAATATAATGGTCATAGCAAAGCAACAGAATAGGCTATTCACCAACAGCATTTGATTTTCAACTTCAAAACAAAACTAAATACCGAAAGCGCTTCATTCACATCAATGCAAAGGAACCAACTCGCCTGGTACGCGGTATTGTATTGTATTGGATTGTATTAGACTGTATTAAATTGGATTGTATTGGATTGCATTATTCTTATACAAACCTATGTTTGGTGATATTTTGTATTAGGTTGTATTATGCTGTATTAACTAATACAACCTCCCTACTGTGCATTAGCTAATATGACATCCACCATTCCACCGTATTAGACCAATTAAAATGTATTAGCTAATACAATACAGTGAACGGTGCAAAACAAACCAAACTTTGTATTGTATTATTCTAATACGTTTTAAACTCCTAATACAATATAGTGTGGCACACCAAACAAGGTAGGTACTAGTTGGGTTACTAACTTGTGCATAATATTAAATTGCTTATATAAGAAGGAATCAAGAAAAACCTTTCTGATTTCATCCAAAAGGTTATAAAAGTCGGCATTATGAGGGCCATATTCATTGTGGCAGAGTTCATGCAGCATAGTACCAAGAATCTGTTCGTAAGGAAAGAAATCCCACTCACTGTTTGGCCTCCGCACCCTCAGCCTAACCTCTGCACCACCTCCTATGTTCCCAAGAAGAGATGGATTGGCAGGACTGCATTTCAAAGTCTAGATGAGTGCAATAACTAAGTAAAAATAAATCCAAAATGAAGGGAGGTTTAGAATTCAGCACCAGAACTCTGAAAGAATTTTGACTTTCCAATTATGTTTGCGCATGATTGGTTGCACCTGTTTTGCTACTCTTTCAAGGATTTTTCTTGCATCTTCTTCACCAATCTTCTTGAGAGGCTTAATTTCCCAAACCTTGTTAAGATCATTAAGATCCATGTGTGATAACCAAAAGTTTATGAGCAAGTAAGCCTCAAGAGTTTACACACTCCAAATGAACAACTTATTCTGATGCCTATGATAAAACAACAAATTATGAAAACTATTACAATATGATTACAAAAAAATTAAAGCTTGGGGTGAAAAAGAAATGGAAGCTAGCTGGAAAAACGAATATTATTATACATTCAATATTTATTCAATGCTCAAAAGTAAAAAGAGAAGCCTGCCTGTCTAAAGAATACAATGTCTGATATGACATGAATATATTGATACTACTATGTCAATATGGACATTCAGAGAGGATAAAAATTCATGTAAGGATACATACATACATACATACATACAATATACAAATACATACTTGATCCAAAATGACAAGTCCTCTAATGCTACAAATGATGATGAGAGCTAGGACTTGTTACTTTGTCTCAAAAACCTTGATCATGTGTTATAAGTTTGTGATCTTGTGATGTATAATATTGCCATCACTGCCTGTAACAGTGGCACTAGAGGTAGTGCAATAAAGAAACTTGATGAACTTAGAAAGTGATTTCCTAATAGCACATATCAAGGTGAAGACTAAGAAGTTCAGAATGCAAGGCAGTAACAAAGATTAGCTCTATCACATATACAGTGTACCATAGCGTTGGTCATGAACTTACATACTAATCTCATATTTTAGTGCTGTATAATATATGCCTTATAATATGTCCATTGATAATTACAGCCCAACTCAGATATATCTTTGACAGAGGCCAAGAGCCAAAATTCACGACACTCTTTGCACATGAAATAAGTAAATCTCAACAAGGGAACATATAGTGAAACAAATTTGAAGGGGTTAGGAAAAATTAAGTAGATTGCCAGCTTAAAAGCATGATAGGTGGATAAGGAAGTTTGCATTAAGCAACGATGCACTTTGAGATAGAGCTCCATTTTTTTCTGAAATAAGAGGGTTACTTCCAAGCAAACAGAGTATGCAAGCACACGCACATTTTTAATAGTTAGTTTGTCAACAATTTTGGTTCAAACCCAGACATTCATAAAATGAACAATTCATCCTGTCATTGTGCAGGATTGCAGGTCACCTGATTATTCATGTTTATAGTCACAAACAGATTTGACAGTAAATATGTCATCATGCTCAAGGGGAAAACTAGATCCTTTGTTCACATAACAGATCAAATGCTAAGCAAACTGCTAAAATCTATCAGAAACAGGTTAACTGTTTGCACTCTTTGTTTTACTTCTCCATTTTCCCCTTAATTATCATCTTTAGATGCCCTAAGTTAGGGATCACCCTAGCGATCTACTCATGCCTATCTTCTACATCACAGAATTTCAACAAGTTTTGGGGAACCAAGAATACATTTTCAGCTTCTGTAAACATGGCATTTCACACACAACCATATACACATTTCTCAAGCTTTTAAAAAAAATTAAACACGTTATTAAACCCAGTTTAAATAACTCAAGTTTTCTTCATTAAATCCTCTACATAACTTCTTTAGTTCACTATTCAAAAAAAAAAAGAAAAAAAAAGCAGCTTATGGAAGCCAACTGATCACCATAAAAATGATCCCATCCATTAACTTCGCCAATATTCTTCAACCCCCAATACAATATAGTAGATGCTCACCTTCAGAACTTTAGTAAACTTCAAATGATTCATTCAACTTCTACAGGTTGACTGAAGTTCCGAGTATCCTTTTGTTTCCTTTCTTGGGAAGTTATTGGACATTTTTATTTTTATAATAAACTAAAATTATACTAATAGAGATTTATAAGCCCTCCAGACTCCAGATTACTCACTATAAGCTAAGATATTCTATATTTATTATTTATTGGTTTGAGGAAAGGGTTTTCCATAACTTGTTAATCATATTCTGCTATTTAAAATCAAAATTAATATTTATCATTTTTCAACATCTTCCCATTAACTAAATTGCAAAACTAAGCCTAGTCAAATATATTTGATCAAAATTCGGATAAATTTCTGCATCATCAAGTAAGTCCTGATACTATTTCAGACACGGTTGCAGCAAATAGCAATTCAATGAAACTTAACAGAACTTCAAAACTTTGCTTTTGTTAAATTTGAATTACCTGGCTTCAAAAAGACAAAAAAGTAAAAAATTCCAAAATACAAGTATAAAAGGAGAGCTTACCTGGGGATTGATCGATTATAAGAAGAGCAAATTGATAGGGCGCGAGTGTTTTGACCTCCACTTGCTGTTGGTTATTCAAGTTAATGGACTGGGTTTTTATTTCATTGTGGTTTTTCTATGGGCTTCTTATTCAAAATGAGTGGCCATATTTGCACCGAGTAAAATTTCCGAGAAGCCTAAATAGTTTTTAAATACAACAAATAATAATTGCTCATAGGGGCGTAGCTTAGCTGGTAGATTGACGAGCTTGAGGTTTGAGTAAATGACTCCCATTCTACCAATGATAAAAAACTTCTAAAAAAATACCTAGTTTAGATAGGTGGATAGATAACGTCAAAAAAAACTAATTATTATTAATTAGTTTTCTTTTAATCTTTTGAAAAATAAAATAAAATTTCATATTAATGATTTGATATTAACATAAATCAGTAAAAACTCTTTCCATTTTCTTAAATCCTAGATTCTCTTTAAATACTAATTTCAAATATACTATATTTTCAATTTCTTTTAAGGAAATACATGGCTAATCGCTAAGTATGAAGAATGAATCAAAATCATCAAAAATTTATTTTTATTAGAAGAACAAAATCATTATGTATTATAATATATGATTTTTTTTTTTTTAAACACGGTTTAGACTTTTTTTTTTCGTTATCAATATTATTTGTTCACACTTTTCTACTTTCAAATCAACTTGCATCCATACAATTTTCACAGACAAAAAATAAATCTCCAAAAAAAAAAAACCTCGAATTGGAGTGATTTTATGGATATAAAACAATCAAGAAGAAATAGAGGGAGTTGCTTGATATGAGGAGAGAGAAAAAGAAACAATTTTGTGTGGAAGGAAAACATGGAAGAGAAAAGAGATAAGAGAAGGGAAAGAACACCGATATGATAAAAGATAATAATTTTTTAACAATAACAATAAAGTTGATTAAATAACATAATAATAGATGTATGAGATATGTACTTGTAAAATATAATACAATATAATTAAAGAAATGTTATTTTCGGTATTAATTGAAGTTTATTTACAAACTAGAATTTAAAATAAAAATAAAAATCGATAGATGTGATTACCAAAGCGGTGTACATAGAAGCTAATGTAGGGGGGGCCCATAAGGGCCATGGGACCCCCAACCATAAAAAAAAAAAAAAAAAAAAAAAAAAAAATTCTATTATAAATAAAATTAAAATGTGAACCAATAAAAAAAAAAAAAAAAACTATTGTACATAAAATGTGATATATATACAAATTAGGTGATATTATCTTGTCCCTCTATATTTTAATAATATAAATTAACTAATAATTTTTGTTTCCATAATTCTATTGACTATGAAAATAGGAAACTAAATCAATCCATTTTAATATTTTAATTTCCTATTATTTCATACATTATTACCTAATCTAGTGTGTATAATCTATATATATATATATATATATTATAGATTTCATTAGAACAAACTAACTAAATATTGAACTTTTAAGCGACTAACTATATTATTTATTTTGTTAGGTTATTTATTAATTTGATTTTGATAAATTTATTTTATTAGTTTATTATATAAATTTTGTTCAAAATTCTTATAAGTTAATTTGGTTTGACATGAATATTATAAAATCAAGTTACAAGTATGTAAATAATTGGTCACCAGGGGTAGCTGGTAGATGGACAAGCTTGGGGTTTGGGCAAATGACTCCCAAGTCAGCGGCTTGAATCCTACCAATGACGAAAGCTTTTAAAAAATACATGGTTCCGAATTAATAGATATTGTCAACAAAAAAAAGTGTGTAAATAATTGTGATTTAAATATATCAATGGTATAATGATATTTTAATTAAGCTATTGAAATTTATATTTTATATACCGGGAACTATTAAAATATTATTTTCAGTTATGCATACCGTTAAGAATAGACATAGGTTTTGCAACAAAAAAAATATATTTTCTCATACACTCTTTAATTATGTAATTGAAATGAAAATTAGGAAGAAAATTAAATTGATTTTGGTTTTAAATAATTTTCTAGATATAAAATAGACGTGATACATTTTAATTAGTTAATGTCTAGTTTATTTATTATTTGTATAATTACTTTTAACACCGAACGGTATCACATTTTGTTGAAAAGTATTATGTGCATGATTCCTACTGATATTATTTGAAGATTACGTGACCTACAATATTAGGTTTTGTCTTGAACCACCCCCCCAAACCAAAATCCTGACTTCGCCCCTGGGTGTACATACAGTTTTTAAGGGGTGCCATTATCGCCACTCATACATAATTGTTGGTTGGCCTATGCCTATGCCTATGCCTTTCATATTGTTTTATTTTATTTTTAGTGGCAATGTTTACAACCATCCCATGTTAAAAAAGCTATTAGATAGATTTTAGGGATGGTTTGGTAATTAGATAAATTAATTAAAAATAAAAAATCTAAAAAATAAAAATAAAAATTAGAAAAAAATCTGGCATTCTGCAAACGTCGTATATGGTGTGTGGGAGAGGCTTGATCCTCATGATGAACTCTCTCTTCTCAGTCTCTCTCCTCGATCTCTCATCCCTATCCTCCTCCTTTTCCTCTTATCCCCTTCTCTTTTCTATCTTCTCCCTCACCTCAATCTATCACCCCATTCAGTGCTTGTTTGGTTAGGCTTTCTACTGGCTCAAAAGGTCTACGAACCTCTACTTGAGTTTTTTAAAGTTGTTTGGTTGGGCTTTTGAAATTGTCTATTTTAATTTCAGTAGAGGCTAGTAGAGTTTAAACCTCTATTAGACAAAAGCTCCTCCCTAGGAGCTTTTCGAAATAGACCTTTTAAAAAAAGAAGTATATGACCTATATATCCCTAATTTATTATTATTGACATAGAGTACCCTTATTAAAATAAAACCTTGTAACCTTTTTATATTTTTTATTCTTTTCTCTCTACAAATAGGCTGGAACCCTTGATCACTTGACATCATGGATTGACAACTTTTCTTTATTCTTGTTTTGTCCCAATTGACCAAGAAAAAAATGCTAACCGAATCACTTTCCCAAAAACAGTTCTTGATTAATTCACAAGAAAATAATAATAAACAAGAAAAAAGCCAAAGAAGAAGATAGGGTTTAGACGGTGGTCGATATGAGGGTATGGAGTCATGGACTGTGGTCCAGCGTTGCAGACCGCATGGGATTTTGTTTGCCAGTTGTTGTTGGGTGGAGATAGTCACCAGTTGTTATGAGGTGACGGTGGACGCTAGTTGTTGTTGCGAGAATTGGCTAGATTGGCTGTTGTTGGAAGTGGTGTCGATGTAGATTGCAGTGACACAGCGAGAGTTCCTTGTTGATTGATTTTTCACGGAGTTCCTCAAAGGTGATTAGGGTTTCAAAGCCATTGATGGTATCAATAATCGATTTGTAGTCATCATTGAGGCCATCTAGGATTTTCTCAATAAAATCCTCCTCATCAATTGAATTTCCCAATATTGCAAGTTCATCAACGCGACCTTTTGATAAATTGTATATAATCTGATATGATTTGGGATCCTTTTGTAGCTGTTTTGAGTTGATCCTTGATTTGCTTGATGTGGCCCCGGGTAGGTTTTTCATATGTATTGGCGAGAGTGTTGGGATTTATGCCCTAAAACTTGTAATTTGTAAATGTTATAAATTCAATAATAAAGAAGTAGTTATTTCATTCAAATATATTAATTCATACGCTTATATATATATGCAAACATCCAATATTGCTAGATGTAATCTCAAACTGAGTATATGCATGTTATATAGAGAGGAATTCAGTTTGAGACATGCAATCTAAATAGTCCGTAGAAAGCAAATAAAGCTCGATACTTTATTTGTGATTAATCTACAGCTGCGGTCCATTCCGTATTGTACGATGGTCTTATCATAGACTACTTATATAATGTTAAGAGAATGGAGGCACCTTATATGATGTGATCATATAGGACTAGGCCACGATCTATATGAATCTGTCACTAAGATCCGTTAGTTGAATAGATTCATATATATTGATTAATGATGGTTATATGGGTGATCTAAATCCTGAGTGTCTTACTAACTCCTTTAGGTTAGATCGTGGTTTTTAATTTACCATGGGTGAGATCGGAATAACATTCTCGGTCAATATCTCCGTATCTTGGAATCACGTTTTGGCTTGTGACTTGGAAGGTATTACGCAATAATGGAATACACTCCTTCATGTGAGAAGTAGATAAGTAGTTCCCTTAAGGGTTGATTCGGGGCTTGAACGATTAAGAGCGCTTTCCTTCTTCCGTAAAGGAATGAAGGATATAATCAATTAAGAAAATCAATGGTACTTAAAGGAAAAGATATAATTAGAGAGGTATTACAGACTTTATAACCTAGCTCTAATTATGAACTGCTTATAGAGGATCATGACATATATAATAGCTACATCAATGGACATTGATAAAATTGGTTGTGTAAAACATCTACAGTTACGAGAGTACAACCTTGGGTTTTTAGTGGATAACTCCAAGGTTAATAATTGTGAAATATTAATTAAAGAGTTTAATTAATTTTTTCTACGTATTATTGGAGCTCAAAACTGTGGGTCCATTAGGTCCCTTTGTTAGCCCTATACGATTGATAGTAACAAGACTCACGGAGGATTGAATGGTCCAATTAATTGTATTACGAAAGTAACTTGAATATATTTTGGGAATTAATTAAATGATATGATTATTTAATTAATATATTATTTAATTGTTGAATTAAATATTATTAAATAATATGATTGTTTAATTGACATATTAATTAAGAATTATTAACTTGTCATATGGAGGTTTCAGTTTCTAACGTTGATAAGAGTAATAAAATAATAAGTGATTATTTTTATTTACTCTAAATAGGTCAAAGGTTCAAACCATAGTGAAGTAATAATTAAAAAGGGATTTGAAATCCTATTTTAACTTGGATTACTAAACCTTAGGTTTCTAATATATAAGATATACTTGTTAGGAAAAAGAAGCGATTCAGAACCCTACGGTGAACAGAAGAGGTGCGGCCATAAGAGAGGAAAAAGAAAAGATTTTTTTTTCTCTCACTAGGGTTGGCTGAATTCAAGGAGGAAGCAAGGTGTTGTTTTCCGGTTCTCTCAAGCCTCAATTCAACTGCTCCCGGAATCCGTGACGTGCCCACACACACGGTTGATAGATCACGGGACATAGTTAGGAAGGCTTAGTGGTAATGGATCGAAAAGTAGGATCGAAAAGAAAACGAATGAGTGTTCTTCAAAGGTATGAAAACAAATCTCTTCCTCATATTCGTATATATACAATAGGTCCCAAGAAGATGATAGAAATTTTTTGAAACCTATCATTCTTAATTATCAAACCCCTATTTTCCGTTGCGCGACTTACAGAGAGTTGTCCATGCTTTATGAGATGTGGTGGCCTTAGTGATGAGTGGGATGATTGCTGCGGTCAAAGATCCAACAAGAGCATTAAAAATTAGTTTATCTTGATGAACCCATGTTTGGTATTCAAGATTTGTAGAAGCAACCCCGTCCATTTTGATGGTTGCAGGAGGGCAGGGGTGAGAGCCGTCAATGAAACCTTCAAGGTTGTAGCTGATAAGGGTGGCATGAAATTGGAGTTGCCATGAAAGATAATTTGTGGTGGTTAACTTAATGGTGTTTTGTGTTGAGATGTTGATTGTTGTGATTGGTTTGGAGGGTTCATTGTTGTTTGGGATGGTGATTATAGAATTTTGGCCTACCATTGTTTCTAGATTAGCGACAGGCTGGTTGACCATTGGAGGTTTCAGCGTGAGAGGAGAGACATCGAGAAAGAGAGAGATGCCTAGGAGCTTATTGCTCTGATACCTTATGGAGTGAGGTAGAGAATGGGAAAAAATATATGGCCACTACTACAAAAATGTTAAAAAACATCGGTGCATAACATCGGTTTTTAGGTAACCGATTTAAAAAAAAACTTTTAGACATCGGTTCATGCAAAATTGATGTCTTAAATATTGCGATTTGAAAAGACAACGGTTTTAAATATTGCGATTTGAAAAGACAACGGTTTTTGGAAAACCGAAATTAAAAAAAAAAACTTTTAGACATCGGTTCATACAAAAATGATGTCATAAATATTGCGGTTTGAAAGGACAACGATTTTTGGGCAAACTGATATGGATTTATTTTACAATAAGATATCGGTTTCCCTTAAAACTGATCTCTTAAATAAGTTAAAAATTACGACATCGGTTAAAGATACATGTATAAGTTTTAATTTGTTATATATTTTTTAAATAACCAGTGTCTTTACATTGTCAAATATCATTAATTTTAAAATGATAAATTTAATTACCAGTAGTTATATTATTAATTTTTTTTTTGGATAAGTAAAATTTTAAATTTAATAAATTTACTTTTAAATTATTTATTTTAAAATTTTCAAAAAATTGTTTATTTATTTTGCACCCTCTTGTTTCATACTAAGAGGCACGCTAATAATTCAATTATCATATAAATTAGGAATACGAGTCTTACATTTGTTCATTAAATTGCAAGATACATGTAGAGAAATATTTCCCATGTAGTGAGAGTTGTATTCCAAATCATGCTTATTATAATTGATGTCACTAGTCTCATATACAGTATAGACCCATAACCCGACTATATATGTTTGAAAAAATATAATTTTATTAAAAGTTCAAATAAATATTTTTTTAATATATGTCTGTTGTAGAAATTAGAATTTTGATGAGTTGAATAAATTTAAATTTATCTAATAATTTTTTTTTCCTAACAACTTATGTAGGTTATATATAAATATTGTGCAATTGTTAACAAATCAAATTTTGTAGTCAAGTGGTAAAGGCTTACCACTTTGACTTAAGGTTTCAAATTCAATTCCTTATAATGACAATTAATTGTCATTATTATCAAAAGTGGGGTGGGCCGTAGGTGGCGTCCGGTCGGACGACGGGATTAATTTTCATAATACATCAGTTATATGTCGTCGGTTTTATATATAACCGATTTGTTTTTAAAATCATTTACATCGGTTAAAAACTGATGTCATTATCGCATTTTTTTCTACATCAAAATCTACAACGGTTACAAAATTTTGAAAAACTGATGTCTTACATGTAAAATAACCGATGTCTTTTAACTTTTTTGTAGTAGTGTGCATTTCCTTTCCATTGATGGATTATGAGAATATATACAATTACAACTATAATCTTTCTTAACCTAGAGAATCCCTTGACTTAAAGAACAAAACCAAATCAAATCAAATTCAGAATCTAAAACAGGAAAATATTCCATAAAAAAAAAAAAACAGGAAAATATCTATATAATTACAGATTCTAAATTAAACAATACAATAATTAAATTAGATCATTTATATCCTTCTATAGAGAATGTGAGGAGGAAGTTGATGTGTTCTCATGATCTTACTATCTATGCGAGCAGTAATAATTATGATGATAGACATATTGATCAACGAGGGTAGATGTAATAGGTAAATATTACCACTCCCACTAGAATTGAGAAATGTAATACCACTACAATACACTTTTCCAAATTTTGCAATAATTCCAAATATTTAGTATATTCTAAATCTGAAAATTCTGCTAATTTTATACGCCTTGCACTATGGAAAGATAATCATATATAAATATCAAATTCAATAATAATAATAAAAATAATATCTGATCATTGCCGGAATTTTCAACGGTGACGATGTTAATCGTGTGATGGAATGGCTATGATTTTATTAATTGCAAGATTAATAAAATAATTTACACTAAAGAGTTTGCAAGATTTGACCGCAGAACCTCTTGGACTAAAGTGTTGGACCTCTTGTTAGAAAACGTTTTTGAGTAAAATAACCAAATTATTGGAAGGTATTGAATAATTGTTATATCAAAGTACATTTAATTAATTATCGATCCTAATATTTTAGTATAAAGTAGACTATAAACGCGTGTGAGTTGAAAATGTTGACTATTGACTTTCTCTGATAGCCAAAGAAAATATCTTTCACTCCAAAGAAAATATCTTTATGATATATGGCGAGATCCGAACGGAAGATGCATCGTGCATCCGATGCCAGCAATCATGCAATGTTTTCCAACGACGTAATAATAATAATGAAATTAAGGGTAGGCAGGAGAAACAATTCCTTTAAGTGTGCAAATCAACAACCTAATTTTTCTCTTATTATAGTGAAAATTTTGTCCATTTCCCACAAAAAATAATGGACATGTTAGCTAGAGTTGTACTTGTTTGAGAATAAAAAATTACTAACCCAACTTATATCTAAACATACGTACTTTTTTGCATTAAAAATCTGTTTTATTATATTAGATGAGTGTGTTGGGTATACCGTATACGTATACGTATACGTCAATATTATTATTGCTTTCTGAACAATGAAATACCATTTTTTATTTATTTTATTAACATTCGATCTGCGATGCAACAATGTTTTACAAAGATGTTATTATGTTGCTGAATAAATGTCCTTTAGGGTGCGTTTGGCACGGAGATGGGACATGACAAGGTGGGACGGGACAACACAGCACAGCACAGCATAGGACATGACAAGTTGTTTTGTATTGTGTTTGGAAGGTCTGAGACAGAACTGTTAACTGTACTGTTATGCGTTTGATATGACTGGGATGGACGGGACAAGATGTTAAAATGACTAGAGTGCCCCTCTTTTATATATATATATATATAATATATATATATAATATATAGAGGAAATTGCAAGAAACAACCAAAAAATTTATGGAGTGATTGTTTTCAGCCAAAAATTTATTTTTTATTGTTTTCATCATCTTTAACCTTGAATTGCCAAAATTGCCCACACTTTTGTTTTACTTGACAAACATTTTCCCTCCCAAAAATTCCCCCCTCTATATCTCAAAATCAGAATCTCACTCCTCTCTCTCCTCTCTCTCCCCTCTCTCTCTCTCACTCCTCTCTCTCTCTTTATCTCTCACTCTTCTCTTTTTCCGGCGAACTCCTCTCTCTTTTCCGGCGAACTCCTCTCTTCCACGCCATTCTCTTCATTTCCTCGATCTCCAACTCGTCTCTTCCACCCCATTCCGTTTCTTCCATCGAAACCGAGATAGATCCGGAGCCGAACGACCTTCGAAAAGGTTTGCATCCCTTTCCCAGTTGTTTTTTACAAATATCATAATGTTTGATATGAAAAAAAAGAGAGTATTTTCCATATTTAGTGAAACGCGGATTTTGTAATTTTCTGTACCGAAGTTACATGCCCGTTTGTGTTTAAATTTACATGCCCGTTTGTTTTAAATTTACATGCCCGTTTGTTTTAAAGTTACATGCCAGTTGTTGTAGACTTTAGATGTAGACTTTAGATGTAGACTTTACATACAAGTTTATTTTATAAGTTACGTTACATGTCATCAGTTATTCTTTTATTACATGTCAGTTCATTTTAAAGTTACATGCTGGTTAGTTATAACTTTACATGCTGGTTATTTAAAACTTTACATGTCAGTTTATTTTAAAGTTACATGGTTATTTAAAACTTTACATGTCAGTTTATTTTAAAGTTACATGTTGGTTAGTTAAAAGACTTGTAGTTGTATGAAATTTCAAGTTGATAAACTGCCATGTCGCCACGCATTAGCCGCAATAAGGTTATTATCCTCTTGTTCCATTGTATCTTACCTTCTTACCAATTGTGATTCATTTAATTACTCATACACTTTAATTTCGTAGGTTCGCGAAGAAGCCTTTTGTAGATTTTTATGGGGATTGCTACAAAACTACTAGTTGGGTTGAAGCATATTCCCGGAACATCATCCCTGTGGGCCATCCTAGTGAATGGAATATTCCTGAAGATGTGAGATCAAGGGTTGTTTATCCGCCTCCTTTTCGTGCGCAAGCTGGAAGGCCAAAAAAGAAGAGATTTAAATCTGTCGGGGAATATAGAAATGGAAAGACAAGAAATTGCACGATTTGTGGTAAATCCGGTCACAACCGACAAAATTGTCGGAATGCACAACCATGTCAAATTCCTGTACCATCTGTAACATCTGCAACGGCTGCAACATTTGCAACATCGAAGCGACCACGTAGACCGTACAGGTGCAGGAAATGTGGAGAAGAAGGCCACAATTCACAAAAATGTCCATTGACACCGGAAGTTAGTGGTACAACTTAGATATTAGCATTGATGTTTTAATTCTTAAATGTATTGGTGAAATACTGAATACTATATTTCGTATTGCAGACGTTTTGAAGTTACATAACAGTTATGAATTCATTTATTTCTGAGATCAAATTCCAGTATTTTTACATGCCAGAACCTGAACAAGTTACATGCCAGTGTAATTATAAGTTACATGCCAGGATATTAAGCTTCCCTACTTGGAAGACACCCACTTAAATGATCAAATTCTATTATTGTTATATGCCAGGGTCTATTGAATAGTTATTTATGATGTATCATTTTTAAAAGACTTAGTTGAAAACTAAATAAAACAGTATTTTTACATGCCAGCACCTAAACAAGTTACATGCCAGTTGATTTTGAAGTTAGATG
This sequence comes from Acer saccharum, assembly GCA_030490815.1. Lineage (NCBI taxonomy): Eukaryota > Viridiplantae > Streptophyta > Magnoliopsida > Sapindales > Sapindaceae > Acer > Acer saccharum. Next base: position 29,008,069 of record CM059866.1, read on the forward strand.
CCAGTGTAATTATAAGTTACATGCCAGGATACTAAGCTTCCCTACTTGGAAGACACTCACTTAAATGATCAAATTCTATTATTGTTACATGCCAGGGTCTGTTGAATAGTTATTTATGATGTATCATGTTTAAAATACTTAGTTGAAAACTAAATAAAACAGTATTTTTACATGCCAGCACCTGAACAAGTTACATGCCAGTTGGTTTTGAAGTTAGATGCCAGTGAAATTATAAGTTACATGCCATGATATTCTTGTTTCCCTACTTGGAAGTTACATGTCAACACAATTCTAAAGTTACATGGTAGTTCTGAATTTACATGCCAGTAGACTAAGCTTCAAAAAGTATAGAACATCAAAAATTCCAGTTGTTTGTTATAATCATTCCATGTACATGACGATTTATAAACTTAAAAAACAAAGATGAAGCACCAAAAGAGCTATCATTCTGCCGGTACACTATTTGCAAAAATGCCTAGTGCCATCTCCTCCCTAAGCTTGGGGACATTTTTGGTTCCCCATCCCCAAAAACAAGTATGACGCATCAACATATCTGCGTTTCGACATATGAAGATACCACAACTATTATCGTCCATCTGTGCTGGTAGCTTGCTTGGAATAGAGTGTATAATGCTCAATGGAGAAGTGGAACTCATTATGTCCGGTGACACCCGGTACATGTACTAGCCGCAACAACAGGTTATGGTACACCAGCTGAGAAGGTTAAGTCTTTTGGGATGTCAATTAGGTGCCCAAAACAGGTGCACCGGAACGCAGCTAATTCTCCGACTTTTCGGAGAACCTTAACAATGTCCGGAAGGCCATTGAGATTACAATAAACGTTCGTCGTTGACTTTGTAATCCACTTATCCTTCGGTTTAAGGAGGAAATCCTCATAATTCATATTTTCCATCTACAAAATCACATACAAATAACGTCAGTTACATGCCAGTAAAGTTACATGCTAGTGTATGAAAGTTACATGCCAGTCTATACTGCAAATGGGTATCTTTCAGTACAAGTACCCTTTATAAAAATTCCTCCTCTTAACAGAAATCAATTTAACATGTAATTAAATAATAGAAAAAAGAATATTTGTCAATAGATGAACATTTTACTGCAAAGGTTGAATCTTGACTGGGAGCTATAAAAGTTTCATTCTTTTGACTGGGAGTTTTATGTTACAATCTGTATGCTAAGTAACTACAATTCTATAGAGATTGATACAACAAAAAAAAAATGTTAAATTTCAGTTTCACTTTCATCATCACAGTCGATACAATTACCATCACAGTACAAAAATGTTTGTAGATCTGAGCATGTAGCTTTAGTGAGTACATATGTTTATTAAAACTTATCAGAGAATCTAAAACTTTTATGCCATATTTTATGCAAACATATATATGAAACAAAACATGAAACCCCAAATTTCAAAAAAATTTTTTTATCAAGTTTGCTTCAATCCATGTGCCAAAAAGTTTTAGCATCTGAAGACCTCTCACCTGGCAGGTTGGCGGATCGGTCGACGGAGCACTGGCAGCGGGGACAGCGAGGCAACGGCGAGGCGACATCTACCGGGAGGCGCGAGATGACAGCAACAACAACGACGAAGGCTGTTTCAGGTGCGACACCGACGACGAAGGCAAGCTGCAACACGACAGGAGGTGCGGACGGTGATGAACGGCGACTGAACGGCAATGTCTCTCTTTCTCTCTTCTTTTCTCTCAAATTTTTTTTTTACTTTATCAATTTTGCTTTAACTGAGGAGTGGGTCCACCCTAAAAACAAAAATTACTGATGGGTGGTTCCCACACTGTCAGATTGTGTTTTTTTTTTCAAATTTCAAATGCAAGGGCATTTCTGTCCAAATATGGTAAAAAGTGACGAAAACAATAAAAATAAACTTGTGGCTAAAAACAATAAATCCATAAATTTTTTGGTTCTTTTTGAATTCACCCCTATATATATATATTCTAATATATATTATTATTAAACATGTTTATAATTTTTTTGAAAATTTAAAGGGTGAAATAGTCTTTTTGTACTTGTCCCATGTCATGGGACAACCTTGTCCTAGGGTCTTGGGTGGGACAAAATTTGGTGGTTTTTGTCCCACCTTGTCCCGTCCCGTCCCATGCTAATAGCGCGCCAAATGTGGGACAACAAAAAATTGTCCCGTCCTGTCCCGTCCCGTCACACGTACCAAACGCACCCTTACAACCAAACCACATTGGATGGTAATAATGAAATATATATTTTAAAAACAGTATTAGGTAAAAAAAAAAAGAAAAGAAATGAAAAAAAAGATGACAATAGGATTCAAGTTGACAACATGAGGTTGGTCTAGTGCTAGTGGTATGCCCTTCACACCTATAACATAAGGTTGTGGGTCTGATTCATATTCATTACTCTAAATTTCGAATTATTGTAATATTTTTAAAAAATATAAAATAATAATAATAATAATAATAATAATGGGTTTCGGATATATGGGATGGTTCAGCATCTAAAAAGGCCCGAGTGGGCTCGGCTGGAGGCCCAATCGAGCCCAGCTTGGATTGTTGTGGTAGGTAATAAGGTCAGCCGTCGTCAGCGACCAAGTTTTTGGACGAAAACGGTGGTAGGTGAAAAGCAAACAACTAAGAAAGGGCCATTGTTCTCAAGTCAACTTTTCATCCCCATCACCAAACCTGGACCCCACTTCACCACCCACAAAACAAAAAAACAAAAAATCCACTTACAACACACACGCCACAACTCACAAGTCACAACCCACCAACCCATCGGCCATCTCCACATATTCTCAATTTGATTAAAATAAAAAACATTCAAGTAGATCCAATGCAACGCAATGTGCATCCCTCGTTCTGATCTTGCCACGTAACAAATTGCATGTGATTAGTGCAAGAATAGAAGGTGGATCAGGATGGATTCACATAATCTCATGTCATCATTCATCAATTACACAATCACCAAACATAAAAACCATTATTTTTTTCATTTTCCCACTTGTATCCCTACAATTATTGATAATCCCATTTTGCCCCTTCACCAACCACCTCACCAACTTAGCAAACTTCTATATCAATGAACACCTACTTCATCCCTCTCCTCCCCTAAAACCAAAACCAAAACCAAATTTGATTCATATTTTCAATCTTAATTCTTTGTATCAATCAATTCCGATGGCACCCGAGTTGATTAACGGAGAAGCTGACATCATTTTCCGTTCAAAACTACCGGACATTTACATCCCAAACCACCTCCCTCTCCACTCATACGTCTTTGAAAACATATCCAAAGTCGAATCACGTCCTTGTCTGATCAATGGCTCTACCGGAAAACTCTACACTTACGCCGAAGTCGAACTCATCGCACGTAAAGTTGCTTCCGGCTTCAACAAAATCGGCATTCAACAATACCAAGTGATCATGCTTTTACTACCAACTGTCCCGAATTCGTCTTCTCATTCCTCGGCGCTTCATATCTCGGCGCCAACTCCACCATGGCCAATCCTTTCTTCACTCCGGCAGAGATATTGAAACAAGTCGAAGCATCAAACACTAGACTCATAATCACTCAAGCTTGTCACGTCGATAAAGTCAAAGAATTCGCTCAAGAAAAGAACGTTCAAATCGTATGTATCGACGATGCCGTCCCCGACGGTTGTTTACATTTCTCCGAGCTGTCACAGGCGGATGAAGCCGACTTACCGGAAGTTGACATCCGCCCAGATGACGTGGTGGCGTTGCCTTACTCCTCCGGCACGACGGGGCTGCCAAAGGGAGTGATGTTGACCCACCAAGGTTTGGTGACCAGCGTTGGTCAACAAGTTGACGGAGAGAATCCCAACTTGTATTTTCACAGCGAGGACGTGATCTTGTGTGTGTTGCCGATGTTTCATGTCTATGCTCTGAATTCGATCATGCTTTGTGGGTTGAGAGTTGGAGCAACAATCTTGATTATGCAGAAGTTTGAGATCAATTCGCTGTTGCAGCTTGCGGAGAAGCATAAGGTAACGGTGGCGCCTATCGTGCCACCGATTGTTGTGGCCATCGCTAAGTCGCCGGATACCGATAAGTATGATCTTTCGTCGATAAGGATAATGAAGTCCGGGGCGGCGCCGCTGGGGAAGGAGCTTGAAGACACCGTGAGAGCAAAGTTTCCAAATGCAGTTCTTGGTCAGGTATGGAGAGTTTCTTTAATTTACTTTTGTTTTTATTTGAATGTTTTGTGTGTTAATTTATTTCCATTTTCGAATATTCAAACCAAGATTTGTTTCTTTATTTAGAGATATATTTTCGTGTGTGACTGTTTCATTATGATTAAAGGTAACCGATTATAATATTATATGTTATATTGTCATATGTCATATCTTTGATGATCGGATATATTCATATAATTATAATAATGTATACCATAATACATAGGGTCAACCGGTGAAAGGACACCCAAGTTTAACACATTTATATAATGGTTTTTTTTTTTTTTTTAATCCATTTATATAATAGTCGGAAAAAATTTTGTATGCACCCTAACCAATGGGTATATGCCATGTGATATAGAGAAATCATTTTGATTGGTTTCCTTGCCATGTGGTATGCACCCATTGGACGGATGCATGTAAGATGTTCTCTAATGGTTGAGCTGGATCATGATCGCTACTCATGAGTCATGATCAGCTTTGCTTGACCGAGTTTTTTTAGTAATTAAATGACAAAAAAAATAAAAATAAATTAATATTAGTGGATAAATCAAAAAGGGAAATCAGCCGGCAGCCACCCACCTTGTAAAATCACTTTTGATTTATTAAAATTATATAATATTGATTTTTATAAACATTTCAGCGAAATATATTTTTGTTTTTTTTTTTTTTTAAAAAGGAAAGATTATATCCAAAGTTTTTCAACATAGAATTAGTCTTTAATTTATATATAATAATATAATTAATGATGTAGAAAAGCATAATTGATTTGTTGTAATGAATATATATGGTTTAAATTATACAGGGATATGGAATGACAGAGGCTGGGCCTGTGTTGGCAATGTGTTTGTCATTTGCAAAGGAACCCTTTAGCATCAAAGCAGGAGCTTGTGGAACAGTTGTTAGAAATGCTGAGATGAAAATTCTTGATCCTGATACTGGCAAATCTCTCCCAAGGAACCAGCCCGGTGAGATTTGCATCCGAGGAGCTCAGATCATGAAAGGTACTATCTTCGTTTGTTGATATTGAAGTCAAAAAATTTAAATATTACATTAGGTCTAGGTCTAGGTCTAGGCTCTACTGCACAAGTCCAATTGGATCAGCAGGCCTTGGACGTGTAGTGGCAGAACCAGAAACATTAGAGGGGGCAAAATGAAAAGCTCTTAAAATATAAAGCTAATTTCATAAATTCTTAAACCTTTTTTTTTCTTTTTTATAAAAATGAGAAGAATTTTTTGCGGAAATGGGAGGCATAGCCCCTATGCCCCCCTTCCTCCGCCCTTGGCGTGTGGCATCTTATATCATTCGGGAATGTGATGCTTCTATATAAAAGATAATTGTGATTTAATTTGAGCACAACCTATTTGATATGTCTAATTAGACATGAATTTAACGTTACGCTTGATTTATATAATGTTCAGGATATCTTAATAATCCGGAGGCCACAAAGGAGACCATAGACCAAGATGGGTGGCTACGTACAGGCGACGTTGGGTACATTGATGATGATGACGAGCTTTTCATCGTTGATCGACTGAAGGAATTGATCAAATACAAAGGCTTTCAGGTTGCTCCGGCTGAACTTGAAGCCATGCTTCTCTCCCACCCGGGTATCCGTGATGCTGCTGTGGTCGGGTAAGTAAAAAACTCGAATAATAGATGTTATTAATTAGCTCAATAACGTCGTTGGTTCTGTATAATAACATGACTCCGCAACTTCATATGTATATATGTTTTCAGAAAGAAAGATGATGCAGCTGGAGAAGTTCCTGTGGCATTTGTGGTGAAATCAAATGATTCTGAAATAACTGAGGATGAGATCAAGAAATTTATTTCAAAACAGGTACATTACATGTTTGATATATATATATTTCTATAAGAAATAAAAGTTTGGTTTTTGTTTATATATGTATAGATAGGTGAAATTGAATGTTGATATATTGTAATTTTGATGATTGCAGGTGGTGTTTTACAAGAGACTAAACCGAGTATATTTCATGGAAGCAATTCCAAAAGCTCCATCCGGCAAGATATTGAGGAAGGACTTGAGAGCAAAACTAGCTGGATATCCAAACTAAGAGATTTGATTCTTTGATGATGACTATTGAGAGATTTGTTTAATTTGCGTACCCACAAAAAGCTTGTTTGTAAATCTATGATGATGACTCTTAAGACAATTTTAAAACTATACCACATCATTATTTTGTGGTTTATATGATATTTGCTGCCATTATAGTGGCTGAATTTCTAATTACTCATGCCAAATTTAGGGGAAAAAAAACAAGCGCGGGACGGGTATGATACCGTTCTAATTATGTCACGTTATGTGATATATGGATACAGAATATGATTGATTGGTCATGTCACATGACCTGATTGGAGATTGTGGTAGTTCACAACTTCCATCCCAAATTTAGATATTGTTTAATGCAGAATTATGCCATTATAGTGGTAGCCCCTGTGAGCACTGCTTCAAATTTGTGAACACAAACAAATTTTGATTAGAAGCTAATTAGGCCACATTAGACATTAGTATCAAACTCGGAATGGTCATTTAGGAAATGAGGATGGATATAGGTCCCCCCCACCCTCATCTTCATTTTCCAAACCCTGGCAGTTTTGGGGGGAGGTCCCCCATCCCCATTTCTCTGTTTTTTCCGTTTTTCCCCATTTTTCTCCGTTTCCCTAGTCTTCCCCATTTCCCCATTTCCTCATTTCCTCATTTCACCTGTTTAAGTAAAAATTACATATTAAAAAAAAAACACACAATCCATTACAAATAAGTATATAGGATTTAAGGTTAGGTTTTAAAGTTATAAAGAAGTATATATACTTAGTAAAATAGAAAGAATAAAAATATTAAGAAATATATATATATTATATAAGATTAGGGGGAAATGGGGATGAGAGCACCTACCCCCATCCCCATTTCTATAAATTTGTGAGGAAAATGGAGAAATGGGGATGGGGAGGGGTCTCTCCCCCATTTTAATTTTGGGATAAAAATCATCCTCTTCCCCATCTATTTTTCCATTTTCCCCCAAAAAATATCCTCCAAATGGGGATGGGGTAATTGGGATTTGAGTCCCTAGGGATAAATGACCATCCCTATATCAAACTGAGGTGCATTCTTACATGAGGAAAAATTCCAATAACAATTATATGAGGTTTGATAGATACAGGTGCTACAGATAACTAGATAAGTCATATAAAAGTGGACAAGTCATATAATCACACATTCAAAAAAAATAAAAAAATAACTGTACCTGCACCCATTTCATAGGTTCACTCCATAATTTTATTTTTTTTTAAAGGAATAATTTATAGTTACAACTTACAATTCACTTAATACAAAAAATATCAATTCTTTAATTTTATTGTTTTACACTTTCGTCAATAAACCTCACTCACAAGTCGCAACTATTCTGCTATTCACTCAACATTTATTATTATTATTATTTAAAAACTTGATATTGATTTTTTATTTTTTTATAAAATAAAGATTGAATGAAAAATAAAAAGAAAATGCAACCACATCCAAAAATTTTAAAAAATAAAATAGAAAGAAATTAACAAAGTAAACTTTTAATATATATATTGATTGAGTGACTAGCAACCAATTTTTTTTTTTTTTTTTTGACAGTATCTATTAATCTGGGATCGGATATTTTTTTGAAAGCTTTCGCTATTGGTAGGATTCGAGCTGTTGACCTGTTAGTCATTTGCCCAGACCTCAAACTCGTACATCTACTAGCTGAGCTACTCCCCTGTTAGCACTAGCAAAATAGTTTAAAGTGGGGTTGGTTTAAAATATAATACAATCATTAAAAAAAAAATGGATTAAGTGGGTTTCAATCATAAATTAGAATTTTCTTTTAAAAAAAAAATTAATAGGATATGATTACAACATATACTGTATACAGTTTTGGAGGGTTGCAAATATGTTACATTTGTCCTACAAGTACCAACATTTATGAATAAATGCAAATAGTAATTGTTAAAAATTCAATTTGATGAAATGTGTTTAATCAAATTTTATCGTGTTGACATAATAGGCAAGCATGTTGGTAAGTAATCCGAAATAGAAAATGAAAGGAATATTGTGAAGAATAGATAATTTTAAAGGAGTAATTTTGACAATTATCTCTTCAATAAATATACAATATATCCAAAAAAAAATAAAAAAATAAAAAATCCATTTTTCCCTTAAAAAAAATTTGAGAGGGGCACGTGCCCCGGCATGTTCCCAAAGCAGGACCATCACTATGTATTGGGGTATTTGATTCCTAATATGAAAATATCTTTCGATTATTAGACAAAAATGATTCCTAATAGTATTGGATTTTGCAAAAACATTATGTGGATATGATTCCATCAAAGCTAATTTTTCAAAGGTTTTTTTTTTTTTTTTTTTTAATTTATATTTATATCATGAATCAAACTTCTCTAAATTTTAAAACAAAATAAAAGGTGAGTTATTTCCAATCATACTTCAAATAATATCACGTGATAAAAGTAATCATTGGCACACATTAGTACACAAATTTAGATTGGAATTCCACTCAAATTATCAAATTAAAACATATAATAATAAGACACCCACATGACATTTTACGTGTGGTTTCAAGTTTCAACATATACCTCAAGTCACCATTCAAATTATAGCATAATTCATAAGGGAAAACCGTAAAAGGATAACAAATCACATGTGATCCATGGATTTTGTATCCCACGAAATCTGGCCAAAATTTCAGGGATCAAATACTCCACGAGATCACGAACCAACTGCTCCAAACATCTATAAATACAATAGTCCTCTCATGAGGAAGTCTCTCTCGGATCTCTAGGACTTGTTAAAGCTTTGGCGTGCCAAAACTCTACTCAAACAAAAGTTTCGGTCATCAGAATTCTTTAACTCTCATTCACTTGATGATCACTTTCCATTTTCACGCTCAGCCCAAGCGAACATAAGACTAAGAACAAGCCCCCCACCATTCTCTTTTTTCTCTGTTTTAGTTTTCATCTTTTTTGCAGGTTAAAGGAGTAGTTGACACTCCCAGTTCGACAGGTTAGACCAAGTTACTTGGGCCTAACTTGAATCCAACCCGATCCACAGTAATAGTAGATCGACCATCTACACAGTCTATAGGAAAAAAAAATAGACAGTTTTAGAACATTGTTAGTTTAATCACTAATTTGTTATTACTGCTCTAAATCTCCTTTGCCACCGGAGCTGATTAACAATTTATTTTACTCCTTTCACCAAAAAATAAAAATAAAAATAAAATAATCTTAGTAAGTAACTAAGCAAGTAATCCCTTATAGAAAATGAAAGGAATATTGTGAAGAATATATAACTTTTTAAAGGAGTAATTTTGACAATTATCTCTTCAATAAATATATAATATATCAAAATAAAAACATCCCTTTTTCCCTTAAAAAAAATTTGAGAGGGGCACGTGCCTAGCGCCCCAGCATGGTCCCAAAGCAGGACCATCACTAATATGAAAAGGGTACAGATATTGACACCCATAAATATGATAAGCGCACCCATATTTATAAGTACACCCATGTCTAAAATTTAAAATTAAAATATTACTATAAACACCCATCTTAATGCCAATAGTACCCTTATTTAAATGAATATTTTCATTTTAATACAATTTATTTATAAACCCTTATAAGTTATTAACACACCCAATTTTACAAATGATAAATTTTTAAGTTCTCCAAACTCGAAAACACAGTCTTGGGAATTAATGTTACAATCCAGAACACATAAAACATGGAAAACTAATTTGTACAAAATGGCAATTCAAAAAAAAAAAAAAAAAAACCCTGGAATAGGCTGGAATGGTGGCCAATCAGCATAATCATTATCATTTATGCAGAAACATCGACAATACAGCGCACCACGAACTGCAAGATACCATAAGGATCGTTGGTTCATTTTCTCCATCATATTGTGATAAATGTAGGGAAGAAAACGGACATCATCTGCAGCTGCTTCTGTACATTGTTTTTCAAGGTTATATAATCTCACAGCTCATCATCCTGCATGCTTCTGTAATACACTATCAGCCATCAGCAAAAATATTTGAAGGTTGAATTAGGGATTGGGTTTTTTTTTTTTTTTTTTTTTTTTTTTAATAAAATGATATAGTTGAAGATATGGGTGTAATTAATTGGTGTAAATAGTATTTTATTTATTTTTAATTAAATTAATTTATCCTTATTGGTAAATTCCTATTGAGATATTTTTGTAATTAAATTTTTTGTTAAAATATAGGTGTACTTATCATATTTATGGGTGTTAATATCGGCTCCCATATGAAAATAGCTTTTGATTATTAAAGGGAAAGTATCATTTTTTTCCCCTGTATTATAACCTATTAGTAAATCTGCCCCCCCTGAAACCAAACGTATTCAACATATTCCCCTTTCTATTAGCTATTCCATTAAAATCTCTTGTTGACCGTTATCTTCTTAGGGTAATATAGTAACTTTGAATTAAATCATTAAACAAATTAATAATTAAAAATTAAAAAACAGTTTTTTTTTTTCTTGAAATAATAAACAGATTTTTTTTTTTTTTTTACATCATGTATTTTCATATTTTTCTTTCCTTTTCTAAAGGTATTTTTTTTTGGGAAACATTTTCCCAGTTACCAAACATCCAGCAGCCACAAAACCCCTCAAAAAATTCCACCACGTTTATGGATATCATTTACAACTTTAAGGGTAAAAGGAACTGTATTTTTCCTCCCTAGAGAATCAACTACCACATCAGTCCACATCAGATTGTTATACTATCAAATCATGCAGATTAAAAAAAATATATATATATATATATACTATTAATTTACAAATATTATCAACATCCAAATGAATCTGTAAACAACAAACCTTTTGACGAGGTCCAGCTCGCCGAAAATTTTTATTGAAAGGCATAAAATTTACCGAGTCAGATATTATAGACCTATCAATGGACCGAATCTAATCGAGTGCATATAAAATGGTAAATGGGTCGAGTCAAATTTCACTCAACTCAAACCCATTCGTTATTTTATTGAGTTTGAAATGTAAAACCAAATTCATTCGCTAATTAATAATTTAAATTGTAAAAATAAGAGAGAAAAATATAAAAATATATGAATACTCATAACACAAATATAAACAAGCATATTATAATGCAATAATAACTCATGTCTAAAATTAAATTAAATTTGATCTATGTGGCAAAAATTGACTTTAATTTTTAATAAATTGATTATTAAAAATAATATTAATCACGTAAACGAGAGTATACAAAGATGCGTTAAAAGTTGATACAAGAATTGGGGTTGGAGATCAAACTAACAAAGTTGAATTCCATCTCAACCCTTAAGGAAAAAAAAATAGAAATAGAAAAAAGTGAATAAATAAAATCGTTTCGCACCATGAATAAACTAACAAATCAACGTTAATGGTTAAGGTTAATGAAATAATGATAAAATATATATATATATATATATATATATCCATCGGATAAATAACCATACCTTAATGAATGATTATAATTGATGGCTAAAGCTCATCAAAATATCAATATTTATCACTATGGCAAACGAGAAGAATTTAAGAAAAAATATTGGTTCATAGGTTAGTTGTTTAGGGTTAACAAACTTTTTTATTAATCAATTTATGAAATTTAGGGGTTTTTTTAGGTACAAATTGGATGTAAAATAATTATAATATAATTATTAAATTTAATGGGTCATGAGTTTTAATGGGTACTTTTGAGGAATAAAAACTCAAACCCGAAACATTATTTTTTAGGTTTTATCAACCATCTCTCACTTTCACGCTGTCTCATCTCTTCTCTCACCATCTCCGGTTTCCACCGTCTCGCCGTTGTCAGCGTCAACTTTGCTCGCCTCTCATTGTCTCAACAACTTTCTTGTCTCTTCTCATGTATCTCCTCTCATTTGAAAATGAATAATTGAAAATACTAACAATAAGATAAGCACAAACTAAGATACTGAGATCAGGAAGACTTAGTCTATCAATTTATCATAATCATTAATGGGTTTGGATTTTCTTGACCAGAACCTCTACACTTCTTGATAATGTCACTTTGATAGAGTAGATAACTTCTCACTAGGTTTTTCTTTCATCCTCTAACTGGGTTCATTTAATTCAAGTACACTATCGAATTACTTGGATTTTAATTTAGTTTTTTTGGTTCCAATTTGTGTGAAAATGAATGCAATTATCAGATAATTATCTGTTTTTGTTTGGTTGATCTATATATTTTATTTTGATAATAATATCTATCAGATTAAATTATTGGGATAGTTTCAATTTTACAAATTTATTTAAATTTAAATTAATTATGGACTTTTTTTTTTTTTGTAAAATTATATAAATTATTAAAAATTAATAATAAATAAAAAACCACGAATTCTGAATGCAAAATAGTCATTGTGGAACTAATAGTCACTTTATTTAATTTAGTTTTTTAGTGCTCGGGTAGATTTTTGAGTTCACATATTACATATTCAAATTTAGTTGTACATATATAAATCGGGTTGAAAATAAAATGGGTTGAAAATTCGGGTTAAAATAAGCCTAAAATGGGTCATAACTGGGTCGGGTAAAACCCGGCACCGATGCGGGAACAAATTGCTTAATTAGCGGTTCCGGGTCAGGTCTGGACCCTTTATTTTTTATGGGTATTTTATGGATCTGGTACTGGGTTGGATATGGATCCTTATTTTGTCAACCATAAACTTATCCACTGCTTCTACCGGTCTCTGGTAACCCTTTCACTTTGTTCGTCGTCTTCACTTCACTAGTAATCTGCCAACTCATTTTCAAGGTTTAAGAAGGGTTTTTGTGCAAATTTTAATTGAATATTAATCAGGAAGCCCAGATTTTGTTGGTTTTGTCTCTGTAGATTCAAGATGCAGAGATCGCTATCATCGTTGATTCGACCTCACTTGGCAAGGCGAGGATTTAGCACAAGCTCCGAGAAAATTGTTGCGTCCGTACCGTTCGAGAGATTGCCTGTTGTCATTCCCATAATAGACCCAGTCGTATATGCATTTCAGGAGTTCTTGTGAGTTCTCTTTTTTTTTTTTTTTTCATTGGCTCTTTCTGATTACAAAATCTCCGTTTGTCTAATGAAATATGAAGAAAATTATCAATTATTCAACTTTGTTCCGGAGAAAACAGAGTAATTAGCACGATTATGTGTGACATTTTGGTGATGTAGTCATTTATCGGTTGCATTACCTGTAAAAAATTATGAGTTATCAATTCCGATTTTAAGATAAGTAGATAATTTGTATACTCGGAAATTGTATAATGTAATTTAGCTTAAAATTTTTTGGAGGTCAAGACACAAATATTTTGAAACCCTAATTTCTAGTCTGGTTTCTTAGCTTCAAAATTATATTTTGATGAATGTGCTAAACCAATGGCAGCTGATTAGAATACGTGCTGCTTGTTTTGGTGACTTTATTGTGATTTTGGTGGTGGTGGGTTTTAGGTTTCGGTGGAAACAGCAATATCGACGCAAATACCCAGATGAATTTTTAGACAAGTCTAATTCTAGGTAAGTATTTTGATTTACTTTTATTTAACATATAAGGAATACTATATGTGCAAAGAATCAAATGCCGAACTTTGAATTGTTTCGATAGTTACTGATTCATATGCAAGTTGTTAGTTGATGAAATATCTTTTGACTTGATGGGTATCCTATTTAGCATTCTTTTTTCTTCTTGTTAGTTGGGATGTACATAGCTGTGTACAGCTTGTTATATACTTATATTGTTATTCGATAGTTTGCATAGTGAATCCTGCCTATAGCTTTTCTATTGCTGCTGCTTATTTTCTAGTGTAAGAAGGTAAGATATTATGCGACAGTCCTATCGGATTACGTTTCAATTATTGTTTGGAGTTATGGAGTTTCTAGTAGGCTGATATTGATCCTGGTATAAGGAAACACATTGTTTAGTAGCAAATAGTCATCAACAAGATATTCCAAGAGAACCTTTCAACTTCTTTTGTGAGAAGATGAATATATTGACAACATTCAAATTTTTACCTTTACCAGCTGGTAAACTGGTGTGATGAAAATGAGTTGCTTTGGGGTATTTCCCACCCATGATTCCCGGTGATGTGCCTTATATTTGTTAGTCTTTCTTACGAAGAGCCTTTACCTCTTAATCCAAAGCATCTTTAAGTTGTTCTATTATAGATTTATGTTAGGTTTTGGCTCGTATTCTCAAATGAACCCGATGTGAACCAAATAAGACTCAACTGATGTAGAGCTTCCTGGAGACGTGGGATACGTTTGGAAGTTGAATTATGGTGTCTGAGGGAAGTTGAAGATTGAAGAAGAACTGAAGAAGCGGAGATTAGCTCAAACCGCTGCCGAGCCGCTGTGGCTTATGGCAGCGGTATGGCAGCGGTAGGACACCGCTGCCAATTGTTTAGCAGCGCAAAGGCAGCGGTTCAATTCCAGTTTGTACCGTTGCGGTGACCGCTGTGGTCATGGCAACGGTACCGGCAGCGGTCGTGGTGGACAGCGGCAACAAGAGCGGTCAAAAGAGCAGACGTGTTTTTCAACGTGTTGGAAGCGGGGTGCACACCGTAACCAATACGGCGGAGACAATGTATTGCTGAGATCGGGAATGTTGCGCATAATAGGAAAAGGTATTTTTCTGGAAGTTCTTGTGCTTGAAGGAAAAGGATTTACTAATTACAGGGAGTATAATATAAAAGGAAATAGTATTTATGTGGAACAAGTAAGTCTTGTACGTTTAGGAGTAGGATTTCCTTTTATATTATACTCCCTGTAATTAGTATAAATAGAACCTTGTAATTAGGTTGTTGTGTGTGTTAAAACACCGAAGGCTGTGGAGCAAAAAGAACACCATGTAAACATCAGGGAGTGTGAGTGAGATCCGGGGAGACCCAATGGGAATATCCGAGGAGGGATCCAAAGGAATATCGGTGGATCAAGTTAGAGATCCGTGGGTGATATTTAGGGGAGACCTAGGGGATATTGTGGGGTTCTTGGTGAGGATCTTGTGAGTGGGGTTTGGGGTTAGGTGTGAGAGAGAATCCTGGAGTATATGGTTGTAACAATTTATCATATAGTGGAACTTTCTCTGTCGTCCTGATGGCCCGTGGTTTTTTACCCGTTTTGGGTTTTCCACGTATATCTTGTGTTGTGATTGTTTTTATTCTCTCTCATCTATTTTTCTGCTTATTGACGTTATTATTTGCTATGAGTTATGGGCGTATATTAGGCACGGCGTTTCCACGTTCGTCGATAGTAGAGGATTATCCGCCAACAATTTATTCTCTTATTCTTGTCAATAGAAGCTATGTCTGAGACCATGGGGTTTCACGGTGGTAAATCAACTGTAACCTACCCTTGGTCTAAGCATAGTCTGATAGAAAACTCATTTGTTTATTTTCGTAGTTAATTTTTTCATGTGAATACTAATGCCACCATTACATATGATATGCTAATTTATTGTATGACTACAATATAGACTTCAAGCAGAATTTGGTTGCTCTTTTCTTCACTTTCTGCTGCTTGGAAATGGGTGGTTGTTGCAAAAGTTGGAATCAAAATTCTGATTTCTTAACTAAAGATTGTAACTTCGTGGCAGAAGCATGAGTTACATAATTGTAACCTAATTTAAATACTATGTTTCATGAGAAGTTGACTTAGGTTTAAAGTATCCTTAGTTATTTGAGTGATGATACATTTGTTTGATTTACTGTATAAAGATCGTATTTTGTCTTTATCACGTCCATATCATATACTGTCGGTAATTCCAGTTTGCTTTGTAAACATAAGCTAGTATGTGCAATTGTGCATCTGACATCCATAATTTGGTAATAGTGATTACTTAATCAACCACTCATGTTTGATTTTAATTGAAATGAAGTCACTAATGACTTTCCAGATGATATGGCAATTCTTAGGATCCCGTTCTTTCATATAACCATTCACGGTCACAAATGCATTCAGATGAAGTTCTTAAATAATTGTGTGTAACACTTCCATAACAGGGGAAAAGGTGACTACCACATTGAATAAGTACCAGCTCCTCGGATTACTGAAGCTGACAAAACAAATGATAAAAAGTAAGAAGATTTTTATGATATAAATCTTAATCATGTGCTCTTCATGGTCTCCTCCTCCTTTGATGTCAGTAGATATTGTGATTATTTGCTACTAATTTAGCAATTTTCTTTCTCATTTTTCTTTTACTTGCCACTTCTTTACATAACAACTTAACTTTTGTATGAACTTTTCTTGAATTTTGTTTTATTTGCTTTACAGGTCCTTACAGAGAGCACTTGACAGAAGACTGTATCTTCTTCTGTTTGGTAACTCCTATGGAGCTCCTAGCGGGAAGCCTGTCTGGCATTTTCCAGAAAAAAATTACGAGTCTGAGGAGACACTGCGTAAGGTGATTTTCCTTCTTCCCTGACTTGCTCTCATTCTTCTTGTTTTGTAATGTTTCAAATATTTGCAGTGTGCAGAGTCTGCATTAAAATCTGTCCTAGGCGATCTTTCCCACACTTATTTTGTTGGAAATGCTCCTATGGGTCATATGGTTATTCAACCAACAGACAAGGTGCGGGATGTTCCATCTTACGAGGTATATTACTTGCATGCATGGTATTGTACTGGCTTTTGTTGATAAATGTCGCTGTAACATGTTATCCCCATATATAACAGCGTGCCTTGCTGAGTTGCTTATTTGTATTTATAATTTCCTTTTCTTTTTTGGGTCAGCAATTCTTCTTTAAGTCTCAAGTGATTGCAACCAACAAATTTCAAATTGGGAAGTGCGAGGATTTTGTTTGGGTTACCAAGGATGAAGTGCTGGAGTATTTTCCCGAGCAAGCTCAATTCCTCCACAAGATGATCATCGGCTAATGCAGAACTGCATTTAATTTCGCAGTTTTGTCAACAGGAATGAATTTTGACAGTATAAACAAAAAAGTATTAGGATGCAGATTACCAATATAAGAGTTTAGTTGTGCCTTATCCACTTGTCAATGGTTCATGTTTTGACTATTTTTTGGGAACACTGCTTGGGTGCTGACCGGTCAGCACCAGGCATACTGACCAACCAATGGTTGGTTGTCACGTAACCCAAAGCAAGGAGAAAAATGTAAAAAGTGAAAGGGTTTGGGCCACGTGGCAACACTCCATTAGGTGGTTAGTATGTCTAGGTACTGACTGGTCAGTACCCAAGCATTTTCCATTTTTTGGGACTATAGCATGGATGGAATTTTTGGTTGCTTGAATTCTATATCATGCTTTCTTTACCAAGTTGTAAGTTCCATTTGCTTCTGAAGTAGCTATTAAATTAAGTACTTTTGAGGCAGTGTTAATGAACTTTTAGCAATAGAAGACTTTGCAGGTCACCTAGGACTTTGATTGAGGGGTGAGATTACAATTTATTGGTTCATAAATCATAGTAGCTGCTTCATCTATGCTAACAAATGCGTATTGTATCGGATAGAAAATTCTGGATTCGCCCCTGATTGTATACCATGAAATTTGTATAATTGTATTAAAGAGTGACAACAATCAACAATGTGCATCAAGTGTTGTGAATGGGAATTGCCAAGCAATTGGAACCCCATAGTCCCACTGCATGTAAATATTGGTCCACAATTGAAACAACAATAATTAGCTTATTTGACTGGAACCGAAAAACAAGCGAAAAGGGTGTCTAGTGAAATTAAAGTGCTAGTCCTTCGAATAATGAATTTCGGTAGTGTCATAATCTTGTTCTACACTTATTTCATAGCTCATCTTGTTACCATCAAATATTTAAGAAAATAAAATTAAATTAAAGGTGTTCTTTTGGGTGTCAAATGGTATTTATATATTGGCTTGATTATGTCTAATATTACTAGACATTAACACGATCCAAACTTATGCAAAAAAATATAGTTTATGGATTTAATTTTTGTTAATGGGTCAACCCCGTAATATAATGGGTTACTCGTTATAACTTGTTAATATAAAGATTTGTTGTCAATCTTTAATAAATCACTAGTAGGACATTTTGACACATTAAACTGACCAATTGGGGTGATGCATTTTAACATGACACGGTTTCTCAGTGTCAAGTCTAAATATTATAAAGAAAATCAATGGGATGTTAACATCTTTAATCTTAATTATTTTATGAAACAATATATTTTATTGAAATGGAGTAGTAATATTAATTGTGGAAGAAAAATGATCAAATTATCTATTTGATAATTTGATATACAGTATAAGGTATCAGATACTTGTATTGATGTCATTGACTGCGTATGATTATATTGTGTATCTCAACTCTCAAGAAATAATTCTAGAATTTTCTTTTTGAAAGATACTTAAAAAATAATAATACTAAGATTATGATATAAGTTGAATATATAAATGGTATTAGCATTTAGCGCCGTCAAGTAAAACCATCCAAAATGGTAATCAGATGGAAAGACCGTCAATGAATGACACGTCAACAATCTCATTTGTAGTGATACATTTCGTCATATTTATGTACCTATTTGAGGTCTTCATTACCTAGCTTTTGTACTCTTTTCGAGTATGTGTGTGTATATAGTGTGTTTTGTTGAGCTTGTGTAGGTTATATTCTCTACTAATGGTGTTTGAGCTTAAAGTAAAGTTTATGAGACAAAAATGAGCAAAAGGTGAGATTTGCAGGTGAAAAGGGTTGAAATTGTAAAAGCTCATGCAGAACATCCAACTTTAGAGGGTCATATCTCTCTCCTCAGATTGAACCATGTTTCGATCCACATATATTCGGAAATCCCTATAAGTCTAGTTTCCAGTGGTTTTTACGGATTGTGATTTCGAGTCTTCTAGAGGGAGTTATGCCCGTTTTAATAACTACTGCACAAGCACCCGCGAGAGGAACCGTGAAAATGCCTCTAAAAAATCTCGCCCAACATGTTCCGCTGGTCTGGACCCGTGACTTTCAGGCCACGAATCTTCCGGGATCAGCCCAAGGACGGTTTTAGGCCATTTTTAGAGGGGCAACGTTGTCCTTTCATGCCCAGATCATGCCTTAGCCTCCCAAGCCTATAAATACACCCATTTCCCCACCATTTACAAATAGAACCCTAACCTACACAACACAACCTCTCTACACTTCATCTTCTTCACAAATTAAGAGAGAGAGGAGCTTCAAAGGCATCTATGGAGGTTTTCCTCCATCGATGCCTCACCACCATCACCACATTCTACCTTCAACCATCCATCTTTGGAGGAGATTCAAGAGGAAAGATACATTTTTTCTTGTCTATGAGGAAGAGGAACTTCAATGGAAGCATGGAGATCTGAGAACAACACTTGAGTTTTCTCTATTTACTCTTCTTTTGTTATTTTCTCCTTAGATGTGTATCCCCATTAGGGAAATTTGTAAACCTAACACTAGTGCTATTTATTTGATTAATTGCATTTAATTTCTTCAAGTATTGTTTCATTCAATTGCTTCATAGATTGATTCTTGACTTGTAATATTGATTGCACACCCACTCTTGATGCATGTTTAGGGATTAGGTTAATTTGAGAATTAGGGTTAGGTGAATATCACACTTGATTGGCTTTGATTATGCTCTTAATTGAATGGGTGGAATTCATGATGAGTACACACCTATGCCTAATTGGATTTTGGTTCTATAACCTTCTTGCTTAACACGACCCTTGGTTGTTGTTCACTCGGCACAACAACGGTGAGAAGCGATCGAGGATTAGACGACTCTCCCTACTTCCGTACTTAGAAATCGTACTAAAGGCAAGATTGAACCCAAACTTAGAGTGTTTATGTGTTTGGTTATTATGAGTGTATGAATGGCATGGTGATCATGAGTACCTTTTGTGTACATTGTCTTGCATATCTCCAAGCCACATTTGTTTTCGTAACTAGTGTGTTTGTCTTTAGGAGTAGATTAATTTAATTATGAGTAGTTTAACTTAAAAAGGCAAGCACTCGGTTAAATTTCTATCCTTAGCTCTTAGGTTATTTTATTTCATTTATCATGATTCTCTCTCTCTCTCTCTCTTTCTCTCACACACACACACACACACACACACAATTCTCACCTTTGTCATGTTCTTATTTACATTTCTTTCAATAAACTCTAAAATGTGAGACGATCGACGGATGACATCTCCCTATGGATGACCCTTGCTTGTCCCTATACTTGTCTCTTTTGACTCGTGTGCCTGCGAGGTTAATTTTAGAAATATATAAGAACTAATCTTCTTATCTTTAATGTGCGGAAATGACTACGTCACTTAACAATAATTATTTTCAAAGTTACAATAATATAACTTGGCCCTAAAACATATGCAGAGACGAATTATATCAGGGGCTATCTTAATTTTTTTTTAGAGTGACGATATTTACATCTCGGAAAAACCGCATGTGTACCCCTTTTTGTATGCACACTCCATCAAAAAGTTTTAAAATATTATAAATCGTAAACATACCCCACATATTACAAATATGCCCTATCTTAAACTTAACAATGGTGAGATCTTCAGTTTTTTTTTTTTTTGTGTACCGTGGATGTCATGTAGATCTCTGGAAATTATGCCCCATTCGTCGCAGTGAAAATGGGTTTTGAAGTTACTGTTATCGAAGGTTCACAGATATTTGAAATGGCACTCAAAATGTATGATAGCATGCGGCCATGTGGTACATAGCTTTGAAAAATAATTTAAATTTAATAAGTTATAAAATAAATAAGATACAAAATGAAAAACATAAATATGGAAGAATATTACCGGAACCTCCCCACTCAGAAACCTCCTCCATCTTTTTATTCCTGTTGTAATGTTGTTTCTTCTTTTAGTTAGCTTTTTTTTTAATTTTTTTTTATAATTAAATTCAATGATTTTATCTTCTTAATTTTTTATAATTTTAAATATTCACTAAATTTTAATTGATAAAAATTAATATTATAATCAAAATATATTATAATTTTCTTTTTATGTTAAAATGTTAAGAATATTAAATATTGTATTATTATGATGTATGAGATATAATTATTTTCATCATTTTAATAAGTTTTGGAATTTAAAAAATAGGGAAAATATCATTTTCGTCCCTATGGCTTACCCTATTATCTATTTTGGTCCTCGTCGTTCCAGTATTGGTCCGTTTAGTCCTTCTGTTACATTTTCTGTTAAAAGAGATAGTCAGATGGTTAAATGACCGTTATACCCCCTTAAAATGTCTTCGGGGCTTGCAAGGACAATTTTGCCCTCAAAAGTTTTTTTTTTTTTTTTTTGGTAAATAATTTTGCCCTCAAAAGCTACTGTTGCTTTTCAGGTCAAGTCAAAGTCAGCTTATTAATAATGTTTTTGTGGTGAGCTCAATGTATGAGATTATTTCCCAAGCCACCATTTGTTTTCAACAAATTCTCTCTTTCTCTTTCTCTTTCTCTCCTAGTCTCCCACTCAATTCTGTTCTCATCTCGATCTTCTTCTTCTTGGCTCTTTCTCTCCTAGTCTCCCACTCAATTTTGTTCTCATCTCGATCTTCTTCTTCTTAGCTCTTCCACAATACACACTCCATTAAAGACCAGATCAAACTATTAATTAGTGTTTGTGTGGATCTTCTCTTTCTTGGCTTCTTCTTGACTTTTTTTAAATATTATTTATTATTTTTTTAACCAGATAAAACTCTGATTTCGTAACAGCAATTGCTTCTACTTAAAACACAATCCTTACAAAACTAATCCCAAATCATACCTTTAAATTGCAAGACCAAAACTTGACAGCAACCCTTCAAACAAAAATCAAAATAAAAACAAACCAATCAACGAAAAACAACAAAGAATATATATACAAGCAGCAAAAACGAAATTGCAACTACAAAAATTGCAACTACAAAAATCTAGGTGTTACAAAAAAATTGAACAAAACAAAACTAAAACTAATTTTTTTATAACAAATTTGGAAAAGAAAAAAAAAATTGCAATATCAAACTCAAACCTAGAACACAATCATCAAACTCAAACCCAAACCTATAACACAATCATCCACATCAAACCCAAACCACCAAACCCTAGCCACTAGCCTATGCTGTCAGCATCCGATCTCCTTCGAAACTATCAACCACCCCCAAACCAATCGAACCCATAAACCACCCACACCCAAACCCACCACCGAACGCCATCCCCAACACACCCTAACCTAGAAACCCATCAATCAAGCCTGATAACAACCCAGAAACCCAACAACCCACAAACACAAACCACCCAAAAAACAACTACAAACCGTTGATGAGAGAAACGGAGAAGAGAAAGAGAGCCGCGCGAATGCGGATCTGTCTCCACGCTCAGGTAGAGGTCGACGGTGGCGATGAGACTGCCGGTGCGACATTCCATTATGTCGCAGCCGTCTGTCGACTTTCCGGTGACGGTTTGGATGTTTTGGCGGCGGCTTAGGAAGAGAGAATGGGGAGAGAGAAGAGAAAGTTAGGGTTTAATAATCGATTGGTTTTTTAATTTATTTATAAATTTAAATAATTTATGGTGAGGAGAAGATGAGAGATAGATGGTGAGGAATGAGGGGAGAGAAATTAAGAATTTTATTATTATTTTTAATTGTTTTAATATTATTTTACCGTTTTGCCCTTCTTTAATAGGATTCTAGAAGAATGTATGATGATTTTACCATTTTACCCTCACTCACTTAACGGAAATTTCAAAAACCTTAACGAAATTGGACGGTGGGGACCAAAATAAGGATTAATCATAACGACGGGGATCAAAATGGCCAATATTGGAACGTCGGGGATCAAAATGGATAATAGGGTAGACCATAGGGATGAAAATGATATTTTCCTTAAAAAATATGCTGATTTAGGGTGTAAATACGATTTTCAAGGTGTGCAAATATTCGTTATTTTTTATTAATATCATTAGAAGTTTGCTTGTCTAGAGTTGTTTTATCTCTTAGTATATGTTGACCATATCATGATAACTAGCAGTGATGCTTCTCTAATTAACACAGACATTCACACTTATGTTTCTCTAATTCATTAAACACTAATAATGTTCTTCAATCAAAGTTTGCCCTTAAGACTTTGGGTCAGTTAGTAATTTTCTCGGTTTTAAAGTTTCAAGGAACAGGGTTGTATATTATTGATTTTTTCCGCAAGACAAACATGATCAAGTCAAGACCATGTCCTACAGCAAGATTGAGCGTCGATTACCTCTGTTGAGAGGAGATCGTTGCTCGTTTGTGTAGGTGTGGCCGTGGGTGTTGGTGGTTGATTTTAGGTAGGGTGGTTATGTTTGGGTGTAGGTTTGAGTATGGGTTTGGTTGTGTTTAACAGTGGGTGATGGTAGGTTGGATTTGAGGGTGTAGATGGTTGGAGATTATGATTATTTTTGGAAAAATGATGGTTTTGTGTTTTGGGTGGATGGTTTGTGGTGATTGTTAGATTTTTTTTTTTTTCAATTTTAATTTGAATTTTAAAATTGAATGGAGAGGATTTTGGATTGATATTGAATGTGGATGATAGATGATGATGTTGTTGAACCTGGATTGTGAATCTCTTTTGATTTTTTGAAAAAAATAAAATTTGATTTTCAATTTCTGGGTTGTTTGAACATTTAATGTGATGAAACTACTTTTTTTGATTTTTTTTTTTTTTTTTTTTATCTTCATTGAAGATGGTGGCGATTCTGACCATCATTTTTTTTTATTTTGGTTTTTTTGTTAATTTAGCTTTTTAAATTATCTTTTGATCTCCACCATCCAATCTAAAAGAGGTATGGTGGAGATTTTTAGATTGGATGGTGGAGATCTATTTAAGAAAATTATATTTTTTTATGATTAATTTTTTAAAACCCATTTTTCACAATTATTGAAGGGTAAAAATGTCTTTTAACATGAAAATTAACTTTTTTAACAGAAAGGGAGAATATGGCAAATATGTTTGGTTTTAGGGGAGAGATTAGGCATTAAGGAAAATACAGGGGGCAGATTTATTAATAGGTCATAATATAGGGGGAAATGATACTTTCCCATTATTAAACAAATATGATTCCCAATAGGGTTAAGTTAAAACAACTTAGATTGTGATTTTAACATCTCAACCACTCGCATGCTTTGAATCCAAGAGTTTTATAAATGCATTCAAATCTCAATCATTGAATTAAGACCATATGAGTGGTTGAGATGCTAAAGTTAAAATTTTAAGTTAGATTTAGCTTAACCCATCCTAATAGTATTGGATTTTAAAAAAATGATTTGGATATGATTCCATAACATTAAAAATTAAAAATAAATAAATATTTCTCTTGCTTAGATTTTAAGCTAATTTTTCAAAGAATTTTTTTTTTCTTTTCCTCTAAGAAACATAAAATTATATTTATATCATGAATCAAACTTCTCTAAATTTTTTAAAAAATAAATAGTGAGTTTTGTTTTCGATTGTACTTCAAATTATGACAGACACTTCAATTCTCGGATGAATATGCCTAACCATTCAAGTTATATCACGTAATAAGAGTGATCAATGAAGTATAATATCAGTGGTTCACAAATATACATCGGGACACCATTCAAATTATCAAATTATAACATATTATAAAGATAATTAATCACACAAGACACACACATGACATTATACGAGTGGTTTCAACATTCACCGCAAGTCACCATTCAAATTATATCATAACTCATAAGTCATAAGGTAAAAGGACAACAAATCACGTGAGATCCATGTGATATAACATGAATGACAAGTACCAATACAATTACATAAGAACCCACGTCACATTATACTAATGATTTGGCAATATACATCCAAACACCACTCAAATAACACCATATGACATAACAAGAGTGGCTCAAAACATATGAAAATATAAAAGATATTTGCCTCCTGGGGCGTAACTTGGGACTTAGATAAATGACTCCCAAGTCAGTGGCTCGAATTCTACTAATAACAAAAAACTTCAAAAAAAAAAAAAAAAAAAATTGGATAGATCGTTAGATAGATATTGTCATATATAGGCTATATCAACTCAAATTTATGACTTCAATATCTTAACCATTGGATTATATAGCACATGAGCAAATGGGTGGTTGAGATATTAAAGTCAAAAAATTGAGTCAGAAATTTGAGTTAATATAGCCTGACCTATATATATATATATATATATATACGGAAATTATCCTATCAGTGCATCCTGATAGAATTATATAAGGATATTGAATGTGAGCCACTCGTTTTACATACTTTGACTTGGCATGTATGCACTTGTCAAATCACTATTATAAACGAGTGGCTCACATTCAATATTCTGATAAAGTTATATCAGGATGCACTGATAGGATCGGAACCGTATATACTTATATATATATATAAGTATAGGGCTGCCCTTGGGTGCAACGTTATATGATGCAACATTGAAAATTTTGACTGTGATCATGTCTTCTTTGATATAACTACATCAACTAATATGTGATTGCATGTTCTAACAAGCGATCACAATAATTTAATTGTGTGATCACGTGCAATTCATATGCGATAACATTATATATATTTGTGATCACATGCAATCATATGTGATCACATAATGTTGTATCGTGTAATGTTGCATCGAGGAATGACCTATATATATATATATATATGGACAATGCGTACTGACTGGTCAGTACCTTAAGTACTGACCAACAAATGGGGTTTTGCCACGTGGTTAATTTGTGAAAAATGCAAGGAGATAAATGTAAAAAGTTAAAAGAAAAAAAGCCACATAGCAACACCCCATTGGTGGGGTCAGTACTACTGACTGGTCAGTACCCAAACAATTTCCTATATATATAAAAAGACATTTCAATCGAAGTATCAATATTTACTAAATTTGGGATTTAGGGAGGGCGACACGACTTGAATCCACAACCGGCATGGTTGGAGCCTTCGAGGGCATTGGAAACTTTTGTGGAAAGATAAAGATAGTGTAGAGACTACTCGAGAGTAGCTGGAACTTTGTTAATTTTGGGTAGCATCCTAACCATAAGCGTCGCTGTTAAAGACTTGAAATTTATTCTCTTTAAAAGACTTAAAAATAAAATAAAAATTGAAAAATGAAAGATTCAGATGAGGTTGTGAAGAACGAACGTTGGAGATAAATGCAGAGGATTGGGTAGAGATAGAGAGAGCAGATAAAAACACCGTCTTATTTTCTCTTTTAATGGCGGATATTACTATAACTCTCCAACCCATTTCTACTTTCGTCTCCTTCTTCTTTTTCAACTACCTTACGCTCTCTGCTTTCACTTCTTCTTCTTCTTCTTCTCTCTAGTATTTTGCCTCATCTAGGTGGGTCTGCTTTCTCTCTCTGTGTCCGGCTTCAAGAAATGGCTGCTTCCATGGCTTCTTCTGTGCATTTAGCTGTTCACTCTGGTTATTATAGTGACAAGCTCAAAGCTGTGGAGAGAACCCTGTATAGTGGTGATTTCCTTAAAGGGTCTTTTGGTTTTGGTGCTAAACCACTTTGCAGTGCTCATAGTAGAAGGTACATGGCTTCTATTGATTTGAAGTCGGGGATCTTGTTTTCGATTCTCATTGTTGTTTTCTGCTTTGTTTGACCTTTTTTCTGATCAGGAAATGAACACGGTTTGTGGGTTTTTTTTTTTTTCCTGTTGAATTAGTGTGAGGTTTATGTTTGAAGTAGATTACTGTATAATACTTGATATAGATCTCCAAATAGGATGCTGGATTATCATAAGAATGTTAGCTTATATCAAATTTATCAATTTTGTGGTCTTTAAGTTAGAGATTTATTCCTAATTTGATGTTGTTGGTGGGGACATGTAATTCAGTAATTGATTGATTCACTAGTACATATTTTAGGAACTTTTAGGATCTTCTCATTTATTAGTTTGTATTGGTACCAATCTGTTGACAGATTTTTACATTTTATTGTTAAGAATTTATATTGGTGGTGATTTTACAAATGGAAAATGGTATATGCTTAGTCTAAGTACACAAATTCTTTTTTCATTTTTGATTTCTAATACAACATTGTTTTTGATATTGCTTTTCGTAAATTGGTTGTTATCTAAGTTCTAGCTAACGTCTACTGCCTACTTGCTGAATTAGTCTAATTTGTAGTATCTAATTGTTCAACATATATTTGATGAATGTTTTCTGCATTGAAGGTTATAATCTTTTGCATATTTGCCTGTTTTTTGTGTTGAGAATCAACAAGTAGTGTAACCTAATCACATCGAGTCATTTAAATTACATGGTTTAGGTGTACGACACTCTTTGCTCTTGGGACTTGTATAGCGCTTTATTGCATACTTTTTGTTTATTCTTCTTGTGTACTTTTTTCAGGTTTACATCTTCAGCCACTAGAATAATTCCAAGAGCCTCGGCTACGGCTGTTGAGGTATGCATCCTATTTGATTCTATTTATTAGTGTTTATGCAAGTTAAGTAGTTAATTTATTCCTTTTCCTTTGATTGTTGGATGTGTTTATGAAATTGTAAACAGGATGGAAGCAGTAGCGAGACTGATACAATTCCAACTCCCAAAGTCATAATTGACTCAGATTCTGACCCAGATGCAACCGTGGTGGAGATAACTTTTGGCGATCGCCTTGGAGCTCTTCTTGATACTGTATGCATCTATTTACCGACTGTTTTAGATATACATGTTTGGCTATCTTTTCTTCTGTTTCTGCCATATCTATACTAAATCTTGTCTCTTGAAAAAAGAAACTTCCAGTTTCACATTATCTATATCATTGTTTTGTTATGATATATGCTCTAGTGAGACTTGGTAAATGGGCTGCAGATGAACGCACTTAAAAACCTTGGGCTCAATGTTGTTAAGGCAAATGTCTATTTGGATTCTTCTGGGAAGCACAACAAGTTTGCCATCACTAAAGCGTAGGTTATGTGATACATATGTATTTCTTTACTTGAGTCCTTGTGTTATTGACTACTTTGGACCTGTGTTCATTTCATATCCTTTTGATTTGTTTAATTGATGTTAATTTTTCTAGTCTGCGGTTGCTGAGTGTAATAGATACTTAGTTTAGATGCTGGATAAACTGGTGGTTCGGTTTGTTTTTCAATATGCTTGAGTGGTGAAAGAATGATACTAATTTGATGCGAAATGTATCGCATTGGTGACGTTCCGTGTCAAACAGATTTGTACTAGTAATGATGAAGAGACACGTATACAAGGACTTCTTAACCCCCAAAATAAGTGTAGAATAGAATAAGGAGTGTTTTGCATCAACTCTTTCAACCTGCAGCTACTTTGATTAATTTGTTCATGTCCTTCTGTGCAGTGATACTGGTAGGAAAGTTGAAGATCCAGAGCTACTTGAGGCAATTCGTTTGACAATTATAAACAATATGCTCGAGTACCATCCGGTAACCATTTTTTTTTTTCCCATGTATCACCTTATGAAGCTCGCCCTGTAGGACTTGCCTAACTGAAAAGCTTATTTAATTTGAATCGGTGATAACAGGAATCAAGTTCCCAGTTAGCAATGGGTGCAGCCTTTGGTGTTCTTCCACCTCCACAGCAGGTCTTTGATTTCCTTATCCTGTCTTAATTTTTCGAGCTGTCAAGTATTTTGTGTCTTCTCTTTACTATAACATATTTCGAACAAGTGAATGTAGTATTTAACATGTCTATTGTCACCTCAGGTTGATGTGGACATAGCTACCCACATAACCATCTCTGATGATGGTCCTGACCGAAGGTAATGCTTGATTTAGTCAAATTCTGGGGGTTTTCCAACCCAAAAACGCTTGGCCCTGAGACAATAGTTGCCCAGAGTCTCAGCTATACTGATTTATGATGTTAACTTTGTATGGGAATGAAGCAGGCACTAATGTGGCTCTCACCCGTCTTTTGCCTTTTTCGTTTTGTTTCATTGAAGCTTGCTTTATGTGGAGTCAGCTGATCGCCCTGGATTATTGGTGGATCTCGTAAAGATTATAACTGACATCAGCGTCGCTGTTGAATCGGGAGAGTTTGACACTGAGGTGATTATCTGTAAAGTAGTATCCAGTTTTATATTGTATTTAAACCGGATTACGTTCAGGTGTAGTATTGTTTTTGGTCTGAATTCTTGTTTTTCGCTCCCAGGGGTTGCTTGCTAAGGCAAAGTTTCATGTCAGTTACAGGGGAAAAGCCCTCATCAAGCCTCTCCAACAGGTAAATCTAACAATGTCATGATGTAGAGAATATTAGTTTGATAATATATTAGTCAAAATATGTATTTGTTTATGTAAATTCAATCCTATCTAATCCAATCAAATCTAGTTTGACATATCAGTCTAAATGTTAATAAATAGAAAGCTTGTATTTTACTAAGTTAAGTTTGGTTTGATCAAATTTGCAGGTTCTTTCAAACAGTTTGCGATATTTCTTGAGGCGACCTACAACTGAAGAAGCAAGTTTTTGAGCTGTTGTTGTAGATGATTAAATTCAGGATTAATATACAATTATGATAAATGTATTGTTTAATTCTCCCAATTAAACATTCAATGGGGAGTTTATAGAATAGAATGTTAACATTAGTCTCCTGTTGTAAAAGATATGGTAGTGATTGAACCTGTAACACTTTAATTACTGAGACCATGGTGTCTTTGTTAGTTTATTTATTCAATTTTCTGGTAGTCATTATAATTGCATAAATGTACTATATAGCAAGGTTATTTTGTATAGAAGCGAGTTTCGGTATGATACAGGGCCGGCCAAAATTGATGCAAATCCATTGGCGCCTCCTCCACCGTGACGGTGGTCCATTTTTTAAGGGCAAATTGCACTAAATTGACGTCAATTTGGAAACTATTATTAATGTTTTATTAATACTAGGCAATCTAAAAATTTAATTCAAATTTCAATTCAAATGATGTGGTAATTGAATTTTTCATTAATCCATGTCATCTCATGTTGTGTCATGTGTGTGGTGATGATAATTCACTTACCACATCATTTGGGTTAGTTATTTGGATTGTATAGTATCAGAAATTCTATTATCAGTTCGAACTAACAAAAGTTATATCAGTTTCTTGCATATGGGCCACTGGATTTAAATATTTTGACTTGGCTGTATGCACTTGTCAGTCAAAGTATTTAAATCCAGTGGCCCATGTACAAGGAACTGATATAACTTTTGTCAGTTCGAACTGATAATAGAAAGACTGTGTATAGTATTACTCTTAAGTCTTAAGGTGTGTTTGATTGGCTGGAATGCAAATGAGGTCACTCTTGAGGTTTGGTTTGCTAATATGTGTTGGAAAGGAAATTCCATTGGAATAGTGTTTCCACCATTTTGATAGAATAGGCTTTCCATCCAAAAACCAATGGAAAGCTCTTTCCAATTCTAAACTAAAATTGGTATTCCAAAATACCCTCCTATGCTCCAACTCTATTCCAAAAATTCCCTCATTTCCAATATATTATTATATATATATTTATATATTATTATTATTATAATATATATAATAATATATATAATAATATATCATGTTAGATATTATTAGAGGGGAAGTAGGAGAGTTTAGGCCTAGGTCTTCAGTATAGACCTGGCGTTGCAGATACTCGTGATAGGCGGTCTCATCATAACCGAGATTATCCGTCATACGACCCTTACCTTTCATCGAAATGGAATGCCTAGGACTGTCACCCCTTCCACTTCCACTTGCCATTTAAAAATTTTAATTGTAAAATTCCTTGAACAAAAAATGTTAAAAAATTGATGAAAATAAATTTGGGAGAGAATTGGAAACTTGAAGAGTTAGAGAATTGAGAGAGAAATTAGAATTGGGAGGAAAAAAGAACAAAAAAAAAAAAAAGAACCGTTGGGCCTCCAATGGTTCAACCCAAATAATTTTTTTTTTTAATTTAAAAAAGACAGGAACCATCGGTTCGAACCAAATCGGAACCGTCGGTTCCAGTTCGGTTCGAATCGGACGGTTCCTTTGGTCCCAGTTCCAATTCGATTCTGAAACTGGAACCGGAAAAATCGGTTCTGATTTCGGTTTCGTCGGTTTGGTTTGCCGGTTTGAATCTAACCAACGCCATGAATCTAACCGGTTTGTCGGTTCTAGTGTACAGTAGTCAGACCCCGTATAATATAGTAAATTAGTAATGGATTAGATAAGTTTTTGAAAAAGATTGAACAAGTGGTAAAGGAAAGTATGGGCCAAAAGAAGAAAAAAAACATGCCCATTCGTCCATTGGTAAAGGAAAGTATGGGCCAAAAGAAGAAAAAAAACGAAAGAGAACAAAAGATAGTAAATAGTTGATCAGCTATCTCAAATCTCTCTATATCTGCCTCGAAAAGAGAGAAATGGATAACATTCTCCGTGCATTTTATATATATAAACAAACAAAAAACCTCTATCAATCCATCAATCAACCAGAGACATGAACACTTCTCTTTCTAGAGGAGCTCCCACCTTCAACTCCATGCTTTTCAAGTAAGTCTTGCATATATTTGTTCATCAATTACTTCTTTTACAAATTACTAAACACATAATTCTTACAATTTGTTTTATTTTACTTTAGCTCCTCTAAATATTATATTTTACTAAATTGACCCCTTCAAACAAAATTTTCTAACTCCATCCCTGTATGATCGTGCATATGCCCAAAACAATTCAAGTGTTTAGTGATATTCATTAGTAAATCACATTTCCTTTTTCTTTTTCACCGAACCTTTTTGGTTTTAGGCCGATGATGCGGAAAAGCTACCACAAGAAAGGAGGTGGCGATACGAATTGCGGAGGGATGAAGACGGTGAAATCGAATGCAAAGGAAGGTCCGATGAAGAAGAGCACGGTTGGATCAGAAAATGATGGAAATAGGAGCTGGGTTCCTGATGATCGCACAGGAATTTACTATCCAAAGGGACATGAAAAGGTGATGGAAGATGTCCCCGTTGGAGCTGCAAAACACAGCCATGGAGTCAATTGGTTCTCCAACAATTTTGATGAATGATTATTTATGTCTTTCAAATCCCATTTTTAAAATTCTAAATCCACAATGTAATCTTGGCATTATATTATCATTTGCCATTACATATATTGAATACCATGAGTTGTAAAATTCAGGTTTCCCTTATTCAATAAAAGGTAAATTGCACTAAGTTCCCTTATGAATTTATGATTACTTAATAATCAAGAACCTCTATATTCGAGATAGGAATGGAGGGAATGGAGGCTACTGCAGCCTCCTCCATCTTTTAACCTTTTTTTCTTCTTTGATTTTATTTTAGTGTATATATATATTTTTAAACTAAATCAATCGAGATAGGCGTTGCAGATACTCGTGATAGGCGGTGTCGTCATAACCGAGATTATCCGTCATATGACCCTTACCTTTCATCGAAATGGAACGCCTAGGACCGTCACCCCTTCCACTTCCACTTGCCATTTAAAAATTTTAATTGTAAAATTCCTTGAACAAAAAATGTTAACAAATTGATGAAAATAAATTTGGGAGAGAATTGGAAACTTGAAGAGTTAGAGAATTGAGAGAGAAATTAGAATTGGGAGGAAAAACAAAACAAAAAAAAACAAAAAAAAAAAAGGAACCGTTGGGCCTCCAATGGTTCAACCCAATTAAATTTTTTTTTTAATTTAAAAAAGACAGAAACCACCGGTTCGAACCAAATCGGAACCGTCGGTTCTAGTTTGGTTCGAACCGGACGGTTCCTTTAGTCCCAGTTCCAATTCGATTCCGAAACTGGAACTGAAAAAATCAGTTCTGATTTCGGTTTCGTCGGTTTGGTTTGCCGGTTTGAATCTAACCGACGCCATGAATCTAACCGGTTTGTCGGTTCTAGTGTACAGTAGTCAGAGCCCGTATAATATAGTAAATTAGTAATGGATTAGAAAAGTTTTTGAAAAGGACTAATTGCACAAACATCCCCTAACATTAGACATAATTACACATATATGGAACTTTTGCCCATTATTATACAAACCTCCCCTGCCGTTAGTGCTCAACGGTTAAACTTAACCGTTGACTCACTTTTCCATTTAAAAAGTCTAAAATGCCCCTACTGTGTAATTTATTATTTTGAATAGTTAATTAAAAAAGGGAAAATTGCACAAACTTACCCTAACATTTCCCATTATGGCATAATATTCAACTAATGCCTTTAATTGCACAAACAACCCCTCCTTTTAGTCAACTTCAGTTAAAAATAGCCATTGACCATGATTTTTTTTTGAAAACCCAAAATTGCCCTTGCACTTTATTACAAAAAAATCTTAATTGCCCTTTATTTAAAACATTATCTACTTTAAATTATTAGAATATAAAAAATAAATACTAAACATAATCCTTTTTAAATAAAAAAAATTCAAAAATAATATATTAAAAACAAAACAATTTAAGAAAACGTTATTTTGAGAAAATACAATTTAATAATATATTAAAAACAAAACAAAAAAAAATGTTATTTTGAGAAAATATAATTTAAAATTATGCAAGTCCAATATGAATAGTGGTAATGTGCTACATATTTTTAAAATTTAAAACATTTTTTTTTATTTAAAAAGGATTATGTTTAGTATATTTTTTTTAAATTTTTGAACCAAGATATAATGCGTAATTTATATTGAGTCAAATTATTTTGTCTTATAGAGATAAACATTGAACAAATTTTCAGTGCTACTGTATTTTATTATGACAAATGATTATATTTTTATTTCAAACTCTTGATGATTTTATTTATATTTGTGTTTAGAATACTAAACATAATCTTCAAAAATAATATAATAAAAACAAAAAAAATTCAAAAATATGTAACACATTACCACTATTCATATTGGACTTGCATAATTTTAAATTATATTTTCTCAAAATAACGTTTTTTTTTTGTTTTGTTTTTAATATATTATTAAATTGTATTTTCTCAAAATAACATTTTCTTAAATTGTTTTGTTTTTTATATTATAATAATTTAAAGTAGATAATGTTTTAAACAAATGGCAATTAAGATTTTTTTTTTTTTTTTTTGTAATAAAGTGCAGGGGCAATTTTAGGGCCTGTTCTGTAACGTTTTTCAAAGGGTGTTTTTGTTTTTGGATTACGAAATAAAAATGAGAGTGAAAACAGTGTTTTTGGTTTCAGTTTCGAAATCCAAATACGCGTCTGGTAGCAAATCCTGGAAGTTGTATTCCGAATATGAAAACGTAAAAAACGCGTTCGGTAGGTTATCCAAAATATATCAAAAATTATAAAAAATTGATTTTATTTAATTTTTTATTTTGGGTCAGTATTTGCAACTGACAGCACCAGGTGGCGCCACCGCAGCTCGCCCAAGTCGCCGGTGCCGGCGAGGTCGCCGGGATGTGCGACGGCTAGGGCTGGTGGCGGAAAAGGCCGGCGGTGGCTGGACCAGTGGAAGGGAGAAGAAACGGCCGTCGGGGAAGAAGAAGAAGATGGTGGCGCGGGCGGCGCGTGCGGCGGCCTCCGGCGTCGTTTTGCAGCGGCGATACCTGGGTTTTGTAGATCGGCCTCTGAGGATCCAATCTATGGTGGTTTCGGCCTCTGAAGAAGAAGAAGAAGAAGAAGATTCCGACCACAAGAAGATTTCGGCCAGAAGAAGAAGAGCAAGAAGAAAAGAAGAAGAAGAAGAAGAAGAAGAAGAAGGAGAAGAAGACGAGGCTGTCGAGCAAGGGAAGAAGACGAGGCTGTCGAGGAGGAGGAGGAGGAGAAGAAGAAGAAGATGTCGAGCAAGAAGGAAGAAGAAGCTGTCGAGCAAAGAAGGAAGAAGAAAAAAAAAAAAATAGTTTTTTATTTAGATTGAAAAACAAAACGAAAAACAAAATGAAAAACATAAAAAAGTTGTTTTGGAAATTTTTCACTTTTAACACTGTAGTTGTTTTTGTTTTTGTTTTTGTTTTCTAAATAAAATGGAAAACAAAATGGAAAACGATAACGAACGCGTATTCGAAATTGGATTTGGAAAACAAAAACGAAAACAGCCCCTGTAAAACGATACAGGACAGCCCCTTAGGCTTTCAAAAAAAAAATCATGGTCAATGGCTATTTTTAACCAAAGTTGACTAACATGAGGGGTTGTTTGTGCAATTAAAGGCATTAGTTGAATATTATGCCATAATGTGGAACGTTAAGGTAAGTTTGTGCAATTTTCCCATTAAAAAAAGATCCAGCTTTTATTAAAAAAAAATCATATTTTATTTCAAAAAAAATCCATATTTTATTTTGAAAAACAAATCCATTTTATTATTTTTTTAAATCCAGATTTTTTTTCTTCTATAAATGGATTTTTTTCCAATCTAAAAAAAATAAAAAATAAAAAACTTATAAATCAAATTCTAAAATAAATAAAAAATCAAAAACCAATTTTCACTTTTTCTTTTCTTTCATCCATACTGCCAAAATAAGAAATAAGAATGCCCATAAATGATTAAATTATGGCAGTATGGATGAAAGAAAAGAAAAAGAGAAAATTGATTTTTGATTTTTGATTTATTTTAGAATTTGATTTATAAGTTTTTTATTTTTTATTTTTTTTAGATTGGAAAAAATCCATTTATAGAAGAAAAAAAAATATGGATTTATTTTTTAAAATAAAATCTGGATTTTTTGAAATAAAATATGAATTTTTTTTAATAAAAGCTGGTTCTTTTTTTAATTAACTATCTAAAATAATAAATTACACATTAGGGGTATTTTAGACTTTTTAAATGGAAAAGTGAGTCAACGGTTAAGTTTAACCGTTGACCACTAACGGCAGGGGAGGTTTGTGTAATAATGGGCAAAAGTTTCATATACGTGTAATTATGTCTAATGTTAGGGGAATTTGTGCAATTAGTCCTTTTGAAAAAGATTGAACAAGTGATGATTGAGTGTACGTAAGAAAAAAAAAAATGCCCATTCGTCCTTTGGTAAAGGAAAGTATGGGCCAAAAGAAGAAAAAAAACGGAAGAGAACAAAAGATAGAAAATAGTTGATCAGCTATCTCAAATCTCTCTGTATCTGCCTCGAAAAGACGGTGAAATCGAATGCAGAGGAAGGTCCGATGAAGAAGAGCATGGTTGGATCAGAAAATGATGGAAATAGGAGCTGGGTTCCTGATGATCGCACAGGAATTTACTATCCAAAGGGACATGAAAAGGTGATGGAAGATGTCCCTGTTGGAGCTGCAAAACATACCCATGGTGTCAATTGGTTCTCCAACAATTTTGATGCATGATTATTTATGTCTTTCAAATCCCATTTTTAAAATTCTAAATCCACAATGTAATCTTGGCATTATATTATCATTTGCCATTACATATATTGAATACCATGAATTGTAAAATTCAGGTTTCCCTTATTCAATAAAAGGTAAATTGCACTAAGTTCCCTTATGAATTTATAATTACTTTTTAATCAAGAACCTCTATATTCGAGATAGGAGTGGAGGGAATGGAGGCCACTGCAGCCTCCTCCATCTTTTAACCTTTTTTTCTTCTTTGATTTTATTTTAGTGTATATATATATTTTAAAACTAAATCAATCGTTTTCTCTTAATTTGTTTAAATGGTTAGTTAAAATTAACAATAATACTACTCTAAAATTTATACTTTTAATAATCACTGTTTAAGTTTTAATTGATAAATTGTTAAGGAGCAAATCAAGTAATATTGATTTTGTGCCATATATGTATACACGATATATATTTCCCATATCTTCTCCAATCACTGTAATTATAAGATATACCCATATTTGTGGGATTTTATTTTATATAATTTCTTGTATATATACCCAGGAAAGTGGAAATGTGGAATGAATAATATATAGGGGTAATTATCCTAGTAGCCATTGGGTTTTGCCACCACTATCAAAATGGCTACCAGATGGGGAATTGGTTTAGAAATGACCATTTTTGGCAAACATTGTTACACTAATAGCCATTCCATACAATTTCATCTAATAAATGGCATTTTGGTAAATATGAGGATGCCATTAATTTATTTTAGATATTTTTTGGAAATCAATTTTTTTTTTTTTTGAAACAAATAATTATATTTAGTGTGTGTATATATATACATATAGCATATCTCATACATACATATATATATATATATATATATATATATATATATATATTGAGAAGATTAAGGCTACAAAATCTAAAAATTCTAAAAAATATATTTAAGTTAAGTTGAAAAGAAATATCTATATATATATATATATATATATATATAAATTGAGAAGATTAAGGCTACAAAATCTAAAAATTCTAAAAAACATATTTGAGATAAGTTGAAAAGAAATATATATATATATATATACATATTTCTTTTCACACAATAAATATATATGTTTGAGATATATATATATATGTTTGAGATATGCTATATGTATATACACACAATAAATATAATTATTTGTTTCAAAAAACAAAAGAAAAAATTGATTTCCAAAAAATATCTAAAATAAATTAATGGCATCCTCATATTTACCAAAATGCCACTTATTGGATGGAAATGGATGGAATTGGATGGAATGGTCATTAGTGTAACAATATTTGCCAAAAATGGCCATTTCTAAACCAATTCCCCATCTAGTGGCCATTTTGATAGTGGTGGCAAAACTTGATGGCCACCAGGGTAATTACCCATAATATATATTCAATCTCATCATTTTGTTATAAATAATTAATATTTTAATTAAAATATATTATAATTTTTCTTTTTTACTAATTATAATAATTGTTTGTTTTTTTTGAAGAAATTATAATATTTGTTAAAATAACCAATTTTTTTTTTTTTTGAAAACAATATTCAATATTAATATGATCTACTAGATATACTTATATTAATCATCTTAATAATTTTAAATAAGGGTAATGTTGGAAATTAAAAACATATTGATTTAGGATGTACATACAATTTTAGAATGGTGCAAATATCGTCACTCGTTTAGAATGGTGCAAATATCGTCACTCGTTGTTATTCCAAATCACATAAAGCTCTCTAAAATAACAATTAGAGTAACCATATTCTTGCCCCTAACAAAAATTGTATGTATATCCTCCTAGAAATTTTGAAATTTTATAATTCGTAAGCATACCCACCTATTATCAAAAATATACCCTCTTCTTTTTTCTTTTTTCTTTTTTTTTTTAAAGAAAAAATATATCCTCTTCTAACTTTTAGTTAAATACTGTAAACTAATAAATTATAAAATAATTAAAATGAAAAATAAAGATAAAATGAAAATCATGGAGGAGTCCCAACACATCTCCTTACTTTCCTCAATTTAATTTTAATTTTTAATTAAATTAAATGTTTTTATATTTTTTTCAAAAAAATATTTATAATAATAATTTAATATTTTTAGTTTAAATAATCAATATTTATTTTATTTTCCTTTAATAAATAAAAATATTATCACATATTTAAAATATGTAGTAAATCGATATATTTATATATATTTTTTGAAATATTACGAGAACTATTATAATAGAACTGTTGGGATTTACTGAGATATAACAATACATGTGTTATCTACCCTATAACTAAAGATAACTACTCCCACAATCCGGAAAGAAAACTCCTCACATATGCTTATAAAATGCGTATGGTGGAATTTGAACCCCTTGTAGAACCCGTGCTATTTTTGGTTACCACACCACTCACCACTTATGTGAAAAAGAGGTGCACTGTCAGCTTTACAAAGAGGTGATGTATAAACGTATTTATAATTTATTTATCATTTTAATAGTTTTACCTATATAATATGGTAATTGTCTATGAATACCACCCATATGACACAATTAATAATTTAAAAAAATAAATAAATAACATGACACAATTGATAAGATGAAGTTGGTAATGTCACATGTTCCACGTACCATGAGGTTCGTTGTTCGAGTCGTGTCGATACTTTTTGAATGGGTTTGGACTTTGGATGCAATGTTGCCGGGTCCGAACAAAAACCAATATTCACAATTTTTGTACAGAGATATAAAAGCAGTGTGGCGATGGTTCGAATCTCTCCTTCCATCATTTTCCATTCTCCATCCATTCTTTTCTCACGGACCGGTCACAGGCGGACCTCCTACACCCAAGTCGGCTCCGGTTTTGATATTTCATGGTTACTTAGTGTTGTAAGTCTCCAAATACTTGACTCAATTGACTGTTATCGTTGTTCTTGCTCTTTATTAATTCAGTTCAAAACTTAGGGTTAGGGTTTGGCGGGGAATTTTGGGATTTTGTTTGATTCAATTCAATTTTGGATATCTTCATTTTTTTTTCTTTGGTGATCAAATTCATGTTAGTTATTGTTTGTTTGATTGATTTTTCATTTTTTCTTCGTACACATTGTTTATATGAGAGAGATAGGGAGAGTTAAAGTCTCTGCAATTATATATTGACTTTACATGTTAGTTTTAGCTTTTGAAAAATAATTTACGTTCTGGAGACTCTGATTTCTGTGCTATTAAACACACATTTAACGATTACAATGTGATATTAGGTTGCAAGATACAGATTTGCATAGATTCCATATTATTATTTTTATTTTTTTTTGGATTTGTTTAGATAGTGTATGAATTCTAGGCAGTGGATTTGCAAAGGAGCACCCGGAATTGGGATATTGGATTTTTTTTATGAACATTTAAGGACACTGATCTTGATTATCTTTAACAAACTATTTACACTAGTATATTAATCAAACTCTAGCCCTTAATTATGTAATAATTCGTTTTAAACTCAACTCTTTGAACGCACTGAGTCCATTGGCCAAATGAAGAAAGTCTAGGAATCTAATTGTTGTTAACTTTATGAAAACAGTTGAAATAGAGCAAACGGTGACATTAAGATTAAGAGTAAAATCAGTGTTTATGTAAAGTAATTCCCCCAATTTAAATGGTAGGGCATGATTAGCTTAGAATTTCTTTTAGATACTTCCGCATCAACCATCAGTGGTTTGGAAAAGTTCGACTGCAATGATAAAAGTCTGATAGTTTTAGCATGTATTTTCAATGTCTAATCTTCCTTTGTTGTTTTGAATTATGATTGAATTGACACATTTTATTAGCCTTTAACATGATAAATGTTGCATATTACAGTATATACAATCAAATTCAATCCAATATAATCTCAACCTAGTTCAACTCCATATAATTAGGTGTCAATGGGGCCAGGTTGTGCAGTACCTGTACTCATGGTGGGCTTTGCCTATTTCCGTACAAGCCCGCCCAGCCCACTATATTGAGGGCCTAGGCCCAGCTCGAGCCCGGTTGAGAGGGAGGGCTTGGGCATACATTATACGCCTGTGGGTCCTAGGGGCCAAGCTAGACTTATGGTCTAAAGTTCGTCAGGCACCGAAAAATTAACATATAATAGTGATTTATTTCTTTTGACAAGTCAAAATGCATAATTCTTAAAATTTAATTTCTAGCTAGCCAGCTAGGTGTTGGGTTCAACCACTCTCTTAATTTTTCTATTCTATATATGACTTCCTCTTTTTTATTTTTAATTGAAAGATTGTTCCATTCATAGTATGTTAGGATTGGAAATGCAAAATTAAATATCAGTATATTCCTAAAACACTTTATTCATTTGACATGACTTTTGTGTCCTATAAAAATATTATTCATTTTAAACTATAGGGTTTTATTTTTGTTAAATAAAATTACTTTTTTCTTTGCGGGCTGGCCTGAAGAGTGCAGAGCCTCAAATGGGCTTGGACCTTGGGCTGGGCTCATAATTTAGTTTGCGTGCCAGGCCGAAAGCCTAGTCCTTGATGTTAAGGACTGATCCCAGCCTGTTTGACACCTCTGCATATAATATTAGGTGTACCAAAACATGACATGGATATTCTTTTGCTGATATATTTTTAGGTTGCTAATTATATATGTTTTATCTATTTTAGTCTATAGGGTCTCATAGTAGAAGAGAAAAATGTCAAAATCTTGCAAGGGCCTCGCTCTAGAACTGGTCAAGTGTCTAAGTGAATCTGATTGTGTTAAGGTGATGATCCTGTTTTCTATTCATCCCTCACTAAATACACCAATATCCGTGAAGGAATTTTCGTTTTAACTACTATTTATGTATTTTACATATAGGTTGAAAAGCG
Source organism: Acer saccharum (assembly GCA_030490815.1). Lineage (NCBI taxonomy): Eukaryota > Viridiplantae > Streptophyta > Magnoliopsida > Sapindales > Sapindaceae > Acer > Acer saccharum. Next base: position 29,049,431 of record CM059866.1, read on the forward strand.
ATCTTACAGGGAATGTGCTGGAGAGAAATGCCCATCCATATCAAGCGAGTGTGTGGGACTAAGGGAAACTTATTTCAATTGCAAGAGAGGCCAGGCAAGTTTTTTTTTCCCTCTTAAGTTTCGTCGTTTTATTTATTCTTTGTTATCTCTATATATATGTGATATAGACTGTACCTTTAGGAATGTTTGCAGATGTTTAAATTTTCACCCTGTCATGTTGAACTTTCGATATTAATAAATTTTATCTGTTACTTATACAAAAAAGGTCTGTTAGGATTGAGTTGATGGCTTCTGGCCTTGTTTAGTTATATCTTTTTAAGCTTTTAAGATCTCTTGGTTTTGTGTGATGCAAACCCTAACCTAAGCGGTGATAAAAATAACTCAGGTGCAATGATTAAGGAAGTTCTTCTCATTGTTTTTTAATTTCCAGAAACTATTTTCTTCAACTCTAAGCCATATATGTTTTTTGTAAGGAAAACAAACAAAATTATAGTTCATTTTCACTGCTTCCTCGTACAATTTTTATCCATTTGATTTCCATCAAACTTCTCAAAATGTAATCAATTCACAAATCTTAAATACGTTTCTGTGATCCATAGCCATCAATTAACCGTGGAAGACACCTATACTGAGATTCCTGAAGCTTTTGTTCAAAACCTGTTAAGGTACTAGATCCCTCAGCGTAAAACTTTTAGCTAGATTTTAAACTGGACAACTACCCCTCTGTACCTATTTGCAAGAATTGCCTTTTTGGAAAGAGGTATGTTCTTCAATTTAAGTAGGTGGGTTGGGTAATGGGTGTGAGGTAATTGGCAGTAGTCAATAAAGCATTGTTTAGGAAAGGGTACAACAATTTCAAATACAAAGTCATTGGAGGATCAGGATGTGTGTAGTGATGAAATGCAGGTAGCCAAGAAAAAGATGACCAACTCGTGTATTCTAACAAGTGTTTGGTGAGCACTGTTCCTAGAAAAGTTTTAATTTCATTATAGTTTTCTGACAAGAGAATACTCAGTGAAGAGGGAGGTTGTGATCAAGTGGTATTCCATCTTTAGTATGGAGAAATTGTGATCTTTCACTTCAATGTTCAATCAAAATGTTGATCTGCTATATTATTTGATTATTTCCATCATTTAGCATTTATCAGCTAATGCTTAAACTTGTGATGGAAGTGTTATAGAGATATAGAGGAATTAAAGGAAAAGGCTTCAGTTGCATTGTTTGAACGGTTATTTCTTTGTTTTTGTATTCATTTTAGAATTCTATGTTTTGAGATGAATTGTGGGTATTTGAGGGAAAGAGCAGTTTATTTTGTCTCCAAAATCTGGAGCTCCTTTTCATTTTCTTTTCAATTTTAATTCAAAACATTAAGGATCTTTTATTTCTTAGTTATCTAATTTCACTTCTACTTATCTTTTAGGCACTTTTGTAGGCTTCATTGATGTTATAGAATCCAGGTTTTTTTTTTTTTTCCATTCATTTTTCGTATTCTCCTAGATACTTCTCCGTTTAAATGCTATATGGTGATGAACCCATAGCATAACGTGATACTTCTACAATTCACTGATTTGTTGTCATCTCATAACGTTCATCTTAGCAAGTGTAGATTTTTATTTCATGGAAATCTACTCTATGATGGAGTTTACAGTTGCTGCCATAATTTCAATGTCATTATTATTATTATTATTGTTATTGCTATTGCTTTTATTGTAGCAGAAGATTTTGTTTGACTTTGTATATTAGTTCATTTTAGTGTAATTGTTATTGTTAAATACATGTGATTAGTTACAAGAGCTATTGCACTTTTAGTCTGGACAAGACTTGCCACTCATTTTCTTTTGTTGTAACATTTTTGATTAGGTTGACATGAGAGCTAGAATACGTGGAAACAAGGGCTACTAAAGAGGTGAAGCTACCTACAATCGGCAAGGTAAGATATGGTGGGACTCTGCTTTGATAATCAAAAAAGTTAATGCCAATGAAAGCTCCAAACAGCTGTCCAAACTTCAAAGACTTGTGTGACAATTTTGATGTGAATGACTTGATAGCTAGATGTGAAATTACAAAATTTTAATAAAATTTAACAATTTGATGATTTTCTCCATTGTCACTGTGGTTTCTATGTCCAAATTTTTAAATGTTGGATCAAGTATTATGTCACCTGTCTCTTCAATATTATTGTCTTTTGTAACTTTTGTTAAATGAATTTCTGATGGATATGTTTGATATAATGCCTAACCAGTGTTTGATACAATGCCTCAGTGAGGTTTGATTTGAGATTGTGAATAGAGAGCTCTCATTGGTGGAGAAATTGCTTTGGTGGGGGCGTCACCCATGCCCCATCCATTCACTGCAAGGCTACTATGCGGTAAAAATAACATATGTGATTGGAAATATGCTACATGGCAAGTTGTTAGTGCATGTTCCATCCAAGTTCTTCACCCGTGTATGTGTCCGCAGAGCTATTTTAGTATAAGAAGATTGTTATTTTGTGCAGTTCAAGTAGTTAACAAATAATCTTTGCTTATGGACCCTCGATCCATTGTGGCTTGATAGTTAAGGGCAGCATTCATTTAGTTTAACTATGTCTTAAATTCGAGTTGCCACCTTAAGTAGTATATATATAAAAAAATTCTTTTATAAATTTCCTATTGGGTTTTTAGTAAAAATGCCCTATTTTAGGGACTTATTAGCCAATCTATCTTAAAATTGAATTAAATTACAAAACTACCCTATTCTTCCCTAAATGCCCTCACTCATCACTCACCATATTTATTAGAGATAATTGCATTAACTTACCCTCACTTTATTGAATCTAGCAAGATTTTAAAAAGATGCCCTAAATTACATAAACACCCATTATCATCAAGTCAATCCGTTAACTTTAATAGTTGACTAACATTGACCTATAGAAAACCAAATAAACCCCTATCACATCATCCAGATATAAAATGTTTTTAATTAAAAATTGATAAATAAAATTATATACTGTATATATATATATATATATATATATATATCGGCTGTCTACGGAAACATCTTCAATTCATGGAGACGCCTTCTCTACGAACTGTAGGAGGTCAATCTCTAAGATCGGCAAAGATCTCTTTTGGTAAGTAGGAAATTGTCAAAGATCTATTATTTCCTGCTCCACCGCCGTAAGATTATCTTTTTAAAAAAAAATTGATTTTTCAATTTTAATTAAAAAAATATTTTATGTTTAAGATGATATGGCAATGATATATTTGACTTTTCAATTGTCAAAGTTAACGGATTGACTTGATAGAAATGAGTGTTTGTGTTAATTTAGGGTATCTTTTTAAAATCTTGCTAGATCCAATAAAGTAAGGGTAAGTTAGTGCAATTAACCCTATTTATTATCTTTATTTATTACTTTTACCAATCATTTACCAACCAACTTATCAAACAAATAAACTAAACGTTATTTAACAACTTCATCACTTTTGTCTTGCTCTCTCGTTTGTGTTGTGTGAACCCCCTTTATCTCTAATGATGGTTTCATCTTTGTTTGTATCTTCTTCTCTCTGTCCTCATAAAGAGAATTTATAGCATACTTTTGTTGGAAAAATATCGTTGGTTTAAATTAATAGTAATGTTAAATATTTCACCTTTGTATCTAAATCAATGGTGTGATAATAAAGATAGGAGATCTAACATTACTTATAAACTAAACAATCTGATATGATGGGCCTCTTTGATCTTAGGAGGGGTGAAATTATTTCATGCATCGAGTTATAGTTTCAAGTTTGGGAAAATGAATTTGGTCATCACAATCCAAGAAAATGAAGAGAAAACAAAACTTTTCTTGGTTTATTTGGTCAAAATTGAAGTTTGAAATATGAAATTTGTAGCATCATATATAGGGTTGGTCGTCGGTCCATTTCAAGTTTGAAATATGCAATTTGTAGACATAATATTCAAGTTTGAAATATGAAATTTGTAGACGATATGAGGTTGGTCCGGTGATAAAACCGCTCACATCTGGGCTGCACCACAAGGTTATGGGTTCGAATCCTTTCCCACTGCAGAAAAACCTCTCAATTTATGTAATATATATGGGAGAGAGAAGGTGATGGAATGGAGCATAAGTAGAGGTAGTGGGTTTCAAGTTTCGAGACACATCGGGTTACCTTGTCCCCGAACTTTTTTTCAAGCCTTGAAAACTACAAGAGCGATTTAATCTTCATAAAATGAAAAGAAAAAAAAATCCGTGGGTATTTCAAAACTCTCAAAATAAGGCTAATGAGGTTGAAAAAATAATTTTAAAATGTAATAATTACCTTCAAATTATTACATATAAGAGAGTTTCTCCTTACAATCCACAAAATTATCTATTTACACTCTAATTTAATTTTTTTTATTAATGGCAATTTTAACCTGAATTAAAATTACTAAACAAAACAAAAAAATATTCTAAAGACACTCCTAAATCATTAAGAAAATCTAATTACTCTCCTAAATCATTAAAAAAATTCTAAAGACACTCATAAACTAATTAAATTATTAAAAAAAAAATCTCCCTCTTAAATCATTAGATTAAATATTACATATTAATCTCTCTCTCTCTCTCTCTCTCTCTCTCTCTCTCTCTCTCTCTCTCTCTCTCCATTTTTTTTAAAAAAATAAAATTATCTCGATTCTGTCTTGATCAATCTCTGATTAATAGTTAAAGAAAAAAAAAAACTTATGCATATTTTGGTTTTTTACTAAAGTAATATATATATATATAATTTTTCTATTGTCAATTTGTCATGAAATAAAATATATTAGGATGAAGGACGTGAACCATTATATTTGCATACTTTAACTCAAAGTGTATGCACTTATCAAAACTTATCCATAATCTATGGTCCACATTTTTCATCAGGACGAACTAATAGTTTTTATTTTTATTTTTATTTTTATTTTTATTTTATTTTTTTTAAATATATACATGTATACGGTTCCTAAAAATTAAACTTATTTGTAAGTTTATATTTTCCTAACTGTTAGTCTTGCTTGAGAAAGAATGGAGATACAAAATTAGAGATATGTATTGGAGGAGAGAGAATTTAATATGGTAATTAAAAATTTAGAAGAGTCTTTAATATGTAATATTTAACCTAATTATTTAGGAAAGACAATTTTTTTTTTTATATAATTTAATTCAAAAAAAAAGATTACTCATCGGATGAATCCAAAGGGTTATGATGGTTCGTCCTAACTTTTATTAAAATAAAATGGAGTGTCTTTAGAAATTTATTTTTTTAAAATAGAGTGTCTTTAGAATGGGGGTGCCAAAAGATAAAAAGGATAATCTTGGAATAAAAAGAAGTTTCTTTTGAATTTTTTTAAATTTAAATTTTGAGAATGAAATGTCTTTAGAAAATAAGTGTAAAAAGAAAAAATTGGATTGTTAAAAGAAGCTCTCTTTATATAATCTTCTCCAATGTTTATAAAACCTAAAATTTGAAAAACAAATGTGTGGGAAACAAAGTGTTGTAGTGTAGGAAAATTGTTAGATATTGTTTAGTTTATTTGTTTGATAAGTTGGTTGGTAAAATTAATAAATAAGGATAACAAAAATGGTGAGTGATGAGTGAGGGCATTTTGGGAAGAATAGGATAGTTTTGCAATTTAATTCGATTTTAGGGAAGATTTGCTATTAGGCCCCTAGAATAGAGCATTTTTGCTAAAAACCCTTTCCTATTTACCACTTTATATCAAATAATAGAAAGGAGCCAGAGTATGCACGTTAAACCTTTTAAGTAAATGAGTTGTGTTTGGGTTGAACTTCTCTTGACCCCCTAACCCATTTAGCTATTTAGTTGCTAATGATAAATATGTAATTTATAATTATATAGAGATAAATAAATATTTTTACATATAAATTGCTTATAGAATTTTGTAGTTAATAAAACCAATCAAGTTTAAAATTTTGTGGTTATAAAATTTAATCTTTTTGATCGAGCTTTAAATTTTAAACATTTAAACTCCTTTAAAAGTTTAATCAGAATTTTGAATTATACGAGAGAAAGCTTAACCATTTAGGGCCTTTATGTCCACAAAATGGGACAAGAACAATAAAATGATTGGTAATTAAAAAATTTACACTTCCTCGTAATTTTAAGGCTACTAATAAAAATATGTCTTTTTTGTAATGTTTATATGATCTTTTTCTTAACCACTAGATTTTCATCTAAACAACCTCAATAATAATAATAATAATAATAAGTATTTCCCTTGAAAACAAGATGAGGTTGGTTTGTTGGTAAATCTTTCATATTTACGTTATGAAGTCGTGGGTTCGAGCCCCTCTCCCCCAAAAAAGTGGAAATGGTAGGAAATGTCACCTTTTTTATCAGGTTTTGTAAGAAAGTCACCACTTTAATAACTTAAGTTTAAAAGGCACTAAAGTAAGTGATTTCCAAAAATGCCCTTACTTTACACATTCTCTTTCTTACTTTAAAGTTTTTGGATATTTTATTCTTTCATTTTCCTCTATAACAGACCTCCAATGGAGGTTGAACATCATAACATTATCAATACAACTTTATTGGATAATTAGTTTTGTGGCGCTACGCAAATGCATTTAGGGGTTGAGGGGTTCCTTTTCATTTGTTCTTCGAGTATTTTGTAACCCTTAAGCTGGTTGTGTGAATTTTGAATGTAATTGAAAAGTCTCGGAGACAAACTGAAAAGACTCGGAGACTATTTACAAAGTCTCAGAGATACAAATTTAACAAAAAAAGTTGATGGTTAAAAAGGCTCGGAGACTAATTGAAAAGGCTCGAATTACTATTGAAAATGCTTGGATACAGTGTTAAAAGTCTCAGAGATTCAAAATTGAAAATGCTCGAATTACTGTTGAAAAGGATCGAAAAGTGTATGAAAAGGCTTGGATATAGTGTTAAAAGTCTCGGAGATTCAAAATTGAATATAGTGTTGGTGAGTTCACTGTGAGATTTTCAGCCGGATTTCTTGCACCTGAAGCTTCCTCTCTCCACTGTTCTTTCTCTCTCAACTTTTTTCTCTCAACATTTCAAAGGACACAAACTGACAAAATAAGAGTATTTTTGTCTGGTCACCTAAATAGGTACATTTTAAACTTGAATTAGTAAACGGTGATATTCTTACAAAGTCAGGCCCAAATAGTGACAAATTTTTTTTGAATCCCAAAAAAATCCCGAATTTATATAATATTTAGAAAAAAAAAAAAAAGAAGTGTTTCGCTTGACAAAAAATATATATATATAATTTATTAGTTAATCGAGATATTAATTTTTATTAACTTATATTAAATGTGGATATTAGCATTATTGAGAATCTTTCTGATAATGAAGTTGACAATGAAACAATAACTTTGGAGTAAAATCATTGATGACACTGAAAAAAAAAAGAGAAAAAAAAGAAAGCAACGATAGAATAATATTCAATATCATATTTACTTTTTAGCACATTATTAACTTATGAAATGAGTGGAACTCTATATTTATACAAGGAAATCTCATAAATATATTATATTATAATTTAATAAAAATTATTAATTTATCTCCTTACCGTATTAATTTAGGTACCTAGATTATAAATCATTATTGGTATAAACCATTGTGGACAATATGAGATTGACATAGTTTAACAATAACACATGTTGTGGGTTCGAATCCGTCCTTCAAATTCCGAATTACCATAATATTTCAAAATACATATAAATATAAGCGAAGTCAGTCAAAAAGAATAAAAAATAAATTAGTAATTATAAAATGAAACCCACTGATATAAAGTAGTAGCGTGGACTGCGGAGTGTGGATTGTGGACTCCTTCCAAGAGAAGTTGCTTCTTTATATCCAAAAAAAACAAAGAAAAAAAAAAAAAAGAAAAACAAAAGAAAAAAAAAGACAGAGAGAAGTTGCTTCTTTTCCATTTCCCAGATAAAACCCCAGAAGAAAATTGCTTTCTTTGTACATTTGAATATTCATCGGGAAGTTCCTTAAAAAAAATAATTTGTTTTTGTGATGGCACAAGCAACAGAAACCCTTCCTGATCTCTATGTTGATGATCTTTACTTCTCAGCCATTTCTGATGAAGAAATTGATCAACAAACCAATCAACAAGAAGAAGTTTTTCAAGTGTCAGACTCCAAGTATGCAGAGGAGTTGCAGTTCCAAGAAACACTCATGGCTTCCATTATCACTTCTCAAAGGTCAAACGCTCCAATACCCACTTCCCAAATGACCATCCAAGCGAGTATGAATAGTCCGGCCCAGCCATTGGTAATGATCACTGCTAATACACCCGAGTCCGGTGAGTCCTCTCTGAGTTTTTGTGAGATTTGTGTTGAGAGGAAAGAGAGTGACTTTATGTTCAAGTTTGAAACTTGTGTCCACTCTTACTGTGTTGAATGTATAACCAAGCATGTAGCCACCAAGGTACTGGATAGTGGTATAAAAACTGTGAATTGCCCTGGTGTGAATTGCAAGTCTGTTCTGGGGATTGATTCTTGCAGGGAAGTACTTCCAAAGGAAGTGCTTTTGATTTGGGAGGAAGCGGTTTGTGCGAATATGATTGATGAGTCCCAGAAGTTTTATTGTCCGTACAAGGACTGTTCGGGTATGTTGGTGAATGAGGGTGGAGATGGAGAAGTGATTGTGGAGGCTGAGTGCCCGTTTTGTCATCGTTTGTTCTGTGCCCGGTGCTATGTGCCGTGGCATTCTGGGGTCGGGTGTGAAGAGTTTCAGAGGCTGAATGTGGACGAGAGAGAGCGAGAAGATATCATGGTGATGGAGATCGCTAAGGAGAAGAAGTGGGGAAGGTGTCCTCACTGCAAGTTCTATGTCGAGAGGACCGAAGGCTGCCCACATATGACTTGCAGGTCAGTCAGTCTTATTGTTTCAATGTTTTGTGTTGTTTTTGGAGTCTTGAAAGCTGGTTGTGAAAAATCATTTGTGTTAATTGATTAATTAATTGTATTGGATGAGTAGGGTTTTGGTAATTGGAGTTTTTTTTTATAAAAAATTGTTACTTGTTTGATTGTCTAAAGTTAATAGAACATAGATGGTCTGACAGTATAAATACATAAGTGTTTTGGATGGTTGTAGTTACATATATTATGTAAAAAGAATGCTTTATTTGTAGCTATATAGAAATACGATTTAATAGTATAAGAATTCAGATAAAGATAGTAGCTAAATTAGGCTAAATAGGAGATTTGTTGAATAATGGTATCTTAAACAATCTTAAAATGTAGTAAAACTCAGGAAGAACTTCCTTGGAAAGATCAAAATTTCAAACATAAATGAGCTTCTACACTAAAAAACCTCTTTTATCGAATGTCATACCAAATATACTACAGCATTATTTATTCTGTTGGTGTTCTTATGGCCAAAAGGTTTAGATTTGTTGGGTTATCATCTTTTGCACATTAACTAAGTTTAAGAACAACTTTGATTTATGATTGTGGTTGCAGGTGCAATTTTCAGTTTTGCTATGGCTGTGGATCAGAGTGGACTTCTGCTCATTCTGGTTGCCAGAGAGGTAAGGGACACCGGATGTATAGTGTGTTTGAGAATATAATTATTATATTAGCTACAAAGGCAAGGCATGTTTATTCCCCCTTTAAGTTTCATCGTATGTTTTTATTTGTACATAAAAAAAATGGGAATTTGCTATTTGAATGGTTCTGAGTTTGATAGGTTCTGCTTTTTGCTTTAGTTATCGTGTTGAGTCATGATGGGTTTAACAATCAGGTTACATTATTCTGTTGATTATGAATCTTAACTCCTTTCAGGACTAGTGAAACTGGAATGTATAAACAGTAAACTTAAGTTATAAATTATCTTTTGACAGCTTTGGAGTTCTCTTGGGATCTTGTGATGCAAAACCCTAAATTAAGATGTGATGTAAAAGGACTTAGGTGCAACTTTTAAGGTGTGATACCTAGATTGTTCTTCAATTTCAAGCCATATATATTATTCAACTAGGAAACGAGAAGCATTATATGTATCCTCTGCTCTTTTTTTGTACATTTTTAATCCATATGATTTCCTTTGAAATCAGACCTTCTCTAAATTTAATCAGGTCACAGACCTTGAATGCCTTTCACTAATCAGTCACTGTAAATTAACCATGGCCTAAAGCCTTCAAGTTACTAGCTAGATCCCTCACATCTGAACCATTTAGCTAAGATAGTCAAAGTGGACAGCTACCCCTGTATCTATTTGTAACAGTTAACTTACTAGAAACGACTTAAATTGGTGCCTTGGGTGTGAAGTATATGGCAGTACTTCATACATCCTTTTTTTTTGGAAATGTTATGACATTTTCAAATACAGAGTCTTTGTAGGATTGTTTGATAATCAACATGGCCCATGGGACCTAGCAGAACCGTTTTAAAAATAATTTCTCATGTGCTTATTGTTGCTGTTAGTCAAATAAATAGTTATGGAAGGCTATTAGTGATGGTTGTATATTATCTTCAAGGAGGGGGAGTTAAAGAATAGTTAAAATTGAGGATTAGATGCGTAAATTTGTTCAAGCTTATACTATGGTGCACTAATTGCATGTCAGAGTGAGGATGTCCTGCGCTGTTGTAGGCTTGTAGCAATCACTTTGAAGTTAGGAAGAGTGTTTTGTGTACCTAGAAAAGTTTCTTTTGTTTCTTGGACAGCTACCCTTTGTTCTCTAAGATACGAAAACTTAGCGAAGAGAAAGTAGTTTGTGATTAATTGGTATCAAAAGCATAGTATGACAAAATTGTGGAATATTTCCTGCTTTACTGTCTGATTATTATTGAGAGGAATTTAAGTTGTTCAATTGTTCATGCCTAAAATAGAAGTAGAAGTAATATAAAGTTGTAGAGGAATTTAAGGAAGAGGTTTCGGTTGCATTGTTTCTCTTTGAACTTATATTTACTTTTTGAGATGAATTCCAAGCATTGAAGGAGAAGAGCATTCTAAGGAGCCTTTATTTTATTTTACCTTTTTATCCCTTTTTCTTTGTTATCTAGTTTCACTTGTACTAATCTTCTAGGCACTTTAGTTAACTAATTTAACTTACAATAATCTAATTTCACTTCTTTATTATCTAATTCATTTATTAACTAATTTGTTTTTTTTTTTTTTTTGGGTGTAATTCTTAATACTTCTTGTTTAAATGCTAAATGGTGATGGACCCTAATAAATTATTGTTAGAGTTATTAATTTATTAAATTTCTTTATCATTCTCTTTTTCCTTCTAGTCCTTTTAACCTGTAAATACAACTAGATCTTTGTCTTTTGCTGTTTTTTGTCCGGGTTTGTGAGTTTGTGAGTGTTTCTTGTTCGGATTTGTGATTGTTTACACCCATATACGTCATATAACCATTTGATTTACATGGAGTCGTTGCATAATAATCCTCCTTCTTACATGGAATTCACACCATATAAAGAATATCTAGTGACCTACATTTCATGATTTGCATTCATCCAGAAACAAAAGGGATTCTGGCAATATCAAGTGACCTACATTTAGACATTGTTTCTCTATCTTGTACATAACTGCAATGATCTCATCATCAAACAGTGTCTTTGATAATATATGTCGAGGGATAAAAGTGTTTCAAAGCGAACTTATCATTCCTTTTCTTTCTTTGATTGGTTAGGTTGACATGAATCTGTGGAAACAAGGGCGACTAAAGAGATTAAGGGCGTGTTCGGTGTTATTTTCGGTTTCTTAATTTAAAAAACGGATAGAATACATATGTATCTGTTAATATTTGTGAGGTGGAAATATGGAGACCAAATTTTTTTTGTTCTCCATGTTAATGCACAGAAGATGGAATTGTCGAAACGATGTTCTAATTTTCGTTTTACTCCAACCTTTATCTGTCTGTTTAAGAATTAGTGCGAGATCATGAAGCTTTTAAGTTAAAAAGTATTGTAAATGATATATATATGTGGAAGTTAATGATCTTATGACGCAGAAGTATTATAATGAACTAGTTTGTAGCCCGTATGATGTACGGGCATCGTAAAATATAATGCAATAATAATTTGAATGTTCATTTTAACGTATTGGTTTAAGGTATTGGATATATTTTAAATGGTCATCTCCGTATCTTACCGCCTATTAATCTTTATCACTGTTTTACTTGTTCTTCTCTACTTTTGTTACTTGTAATTCACTCCAATGGGGGGGGGGGGGGGGGGGGGGGGGGAGGGAGGGGGGGGGCATGGACATCAAGGGTTGTTTCAGCTTGAATCAGACGCAAGTTTCTCAACTCGCCGACTCAATGCAATTGTCTCCTCTTTGCTGTTCACACCGGAGATGCCTGCTACATTTGTCCAAGTTCGTTCTTTACAACAAGAAGTCTAGCAAATCTACATTTGTCAAAGGAATAGATTCCAATGTGGACCCTATCTATGTTCAACATTAGAATCTATTCCTTATCAAATTTCGAATTATATATATATAATTGAAAAATAGAAACATAGGCAAAGAAAGAGATTTACCCGTAAGAGTTAAATTGATGAACTACACCTTCAAGATTAAAAGCCATAGTCTCATACTCTCATGTTCTTCAGATTTCTTTAGGTTGCTGCTAATTAATTAAGAATAAGAAAAAAAAAAAAAATACTTGCAATTAATTAACAACATATCAGTAGATATGCACATCATTAAAAATGATTAAAAATAAATAAGAGGGAAAAAGAGAATCTACCTGATCAATTAACAACACTTAATTTATAACTGTGGCCAGAGCTTTCCCATCACTAGTTTTTTTTGGATTAGTTTTGATAATTGTTAGATTAAAAAAGATAGGAATTGTTTTTGATTAAGAGATTACAATAAAATGAAGAATTTCTACAATCACGATGTTGGGTTTTGCAATTTGATATCGATACTCATAACCCATAAGTCTATATATATATATATGTATATATATATAATAAAAGTCATTACCTGTACTGGTACTTCACTGTAATCGAAGCAGCAGAAGAACGATGGAGGCAAATGAATTATTGGTAAATGGAGTTACTTAAGTATCAACGGTGGTCAAACTTCTATCAAATGAATATAGATAATTAAGTGAAAGAAATTCCAAAGCTCAGTAGTCAGTTATAAGTTTTCAGCTAATATTAATTGGACAATGCTTGAGTACTTGGACAATGCTTGGGTACTGACTGGTCAGTACCTTGACTGGTACTGACCAGTACTCAAGATACTGATCAACCAATGAGATTTTGCCACGTTGCCCATTTGTGAAAAATGTAAGGAGATAAATATAAAAGATTAAAAGAAAAAAGTCATGTGGCGATACTCTATTGATGGGTTAATACCCAAGCAATTTCCATATTAATTGTATCAATGAATTAGATTCAATAAATGTAAATGCATGTATTGAACTTGAAGGAGGATCAATTATTTATTTACAATTTTTCTATTATCAGTTCATCTTGACAATAAATATATCAGGACGCAGAATGCGGACCATTAGATTTACATACTTTGACTCAAAGTTTATGCACTTGTCAAAACTTCTCCATAATCTATAGTCCACATTCTTCGTCCTCATATATTTATTGTCAGGATGAAACAACAATAAAAAAGACTGTATTTTTTTTTTTTGGAAATGAAGGGGATTAAAGTTTAACTAATTAGGGAGATGTATCTAATATTTATAGTTACTAGAACTTAATGTCAAACTTCTTTCACGTTGATACAGATTATACAGAAATAATTATTAATGAAGAATTATATCAGTTTAATGGTATTGGAAACCAAAAAGTTGGTGTTGAAAACCCAAAAGTTATACCTTCAAATGATACTAAAAAAATCCTTATTATTTATTACCTGCTTAATAGAATTTTTCAATTTATTATATATAAAATAAATCAATATTACTAATATAGAGGATTATAAAGAATTTAATATCAAATATAGATATAGATGAGCGGTTAAGATGTAATTGTTTCTTACTGTTATCATATAACAACCGATCACATATTTTAAAAAGGAGCGGCAAAAACCGAAAGGAGGATAGGATTTAATAAGTTCATTATCATATTAAAATTCAACATCTGAAAAAAACAGGATTGGTGAGACTTTTTCCCTTTTGTTGTGAAAATAGTTATGAAAATGTGTTTTGGGTGGTGCATTACATCACACTTGATATTATATTATGTTTGGTGCATGATCAATTTTTTTTAATTATAAATTAATATTGTAAAAGTATTCATAAGGGATAATATATCCTATATATCCTGTACTATATATAAAAGTGTGAAGTGGTCGGCTGGAATTATAGCCCCCTTTTTTTTTAATTTAATTTCTTTGACTTTTTTTTTTTTTTTTTTTTTAAATTTCTTTAAAAGTAAAATTATATATACAACCCTTAAACTTTATATAATTACTTAATAGATAGATTTTAGTAAAATTTTAGTTATAGCATCCCTTATTATTATTTTTTGAAAGTCAAATGACAAATACAAGTTTTCGAGTTTGTAGAATTACTTAATAGAAATATCATAGGCAGTGTTAGATTGATGGTATTGTTGTTGGTGATCTATCATGCAACGGATACCATTAATGGAGTTTGTAGAGACGTGAACTTTACTTCAACAATTAGCATCGCCAATGAAATAATGTTATAATATATATGGTAGGGATTTTCAATTCGGATGCTAATTGCTATAAGTGGTTGATAGAATAACTACAAATTAGTGAATATTATGAAGTTTTGAAGATGTGGATATCTGTTATTGAAGATTTGAGTGATCATTTCATCACAATTTATGCAATTTAGTCGAATAGTACTTTTGGATGTAAAAAATAATAATTTAGTTATTGAATTTGAATTGTTGAGATGTTCAATAAAAGTTGTAGGCAATTGTTAAATCATCGTGAGAATGATCTCTTTTGAAGTAAGTGTAGATGAGCTTCTTGCTAAGCTCATGAGTTTAAGACCTCCTCAAGGTGTTATATTAATATAATAACATTTACATAAACTAAAACTATGTGTTATATTAGCATTTTTTATATTTTTAAAGATATGTATATTTGTAAATATGAAACTTAAATACTGATTTAAGAACATGCCTTGCATGTGCTCCAAAACCTAGTAGTATAAAATAATTTTAAATATTTTTATAAAAAAAATGATTTTTTTAGTAAATAATTTATAATGTATTCAAAATATACTAACGGCATGTCATATGCGTTTCAAAGGAAATGATCAAAATGACCTTGTAGTTTGGTATATTTCCTAAAATGCCACTCTAACTTTGTTTTCCCCCAAAGTCCCCCTTATATTAATTTTTGATAAGATTTAAAAGCAAAATACTATTTTACCCTTCGATATTATTTTTTTAGAACTATTATTTGGAAAATCATGCGCAACCCACCCCAACTTTCCTAAAAAAATTAAAAAATAAATAAAAGATTATGATGGGACCCGGACTCTGCTTTTTACAGCCATAATGACAAAAAGAGAGGGGTGTACATGTAAAAGGAATACTAGCAAGGAAAGCCAATGGTCCAAACACTGAACAAGCTTTACATTGTTTTCCCTAGAAAGAAAGGATTCCATGGACCAGCGTTTTTGTTTTTGTTTTTGTTTTTGTGTTTTTTTTTTTTTTTTGAAAGGGAAAATTCATTGAACGAAAAAAATCAAGGAATACAATCGGCTCTGAGAACAGAGTCAAGGCAAGGAGGACGAGTTGTGATTCTCTCATTGGTCCTTATTTTTCCGTGGTATTCTTCAAGTGTAATTCAAATATCAAGTTGTATGAGAGGGAAAAAAATGAATCAATCTTGACCATGTATTTTACTTAGGTGTCATTGGATTATGGAAAGTCAAGGAAAAACAAGCCAAGGAGAGGATCTTGATCCAAGGAGGACAGGACTCCTGCCAAACGCAATCACAATTAGATAAAAGAGCCATTTTAGTCAAGGCATGAGCAACCTTTCTAGGCACAAAGGAAAAAGAAATATCTAACATATATATATATATATATATATATATATATTTCTGAAAGATAAAATGTATACAGTTTTCATTAAAAGTTTTGAAAAATTTGGTGATTGCCCCAAATTATGGTGTGAGTCACATGCAAATGTTTTTTTTTTTTTTTTTTTTTTTGAATGTACAACAACTACCGGGACCTTACAAGGATTGGACACTACTAGCACAGCCCGGATAACTACTCCCACAAGAGGGGAGAGGACACCCACACATGAGGTGGGACAAGGAAATAATGGGTGTGTATATATACACGGTGCCGGGCGTTGAACCGTGGTAGCGGAGTCTCTTTTTGGAGAGTCACACCATATTGGCAAGAGGCCCAATGGCGTCACATGCAAATGTTTGATGTTGTGCCTAGTTAATAAATTCAATGGCCCCCGTAACGTAGCTTAGATGGTGTAAATGATTTCAAAGTCAACAGCTCGAGTCCTACCAATATTAAAAAGCTTTAAAAATAGACCTAGTCTAGACAGGACTGTAAAAAAAAAAAAAAATTAATAGATAAAAGTTTACCTTTAATTTATAAAACGAAGAATCTTATCGTCTAATCAAAATTTATAAAATTTCATCATGGTGAGGGGATAAGTTTTGATATATATATTTATTTTTATTTTTTTAAAAAACAATTGCCCTAGCCATCGATGAGAGGTAGACACGTGGCAAAAAGGGTTTCACACTAGTCTCTCACAAGTATTTGAAAAGTCAAAAGCTGAAATAAGTGATCGGCCCATCAAAAGTAGACTGCTTCCTAGTGAAGTTACTTCTAATGTATGCTTCTTTTGCTCTTTATTATATATCAAACCAACACCAACACAACCTTATTTTTTGTATAGTGAGTTCACAGACTTTTTGATTTTACATGGAAAAAGAAAAAGAAATAATTTCTGATTTTTTTATTGATGATGTTTACTTCTTTGCTCTTCTTGATGATTTTGAAGAAAAAATTGATGATCAAGAAGAAGAATTAGATTCCAAGTATGCTGAAGAGTTGCAGTTCCAGGAAGCACTTTTGGCTTCAATAATCACTTCTCAAATAAGCACACATAGTACTCAAATGACCACCACCACCACCACCAATACAATCCAAGCAAGTCTCCAGCCTGAGCCATTAACAGTCATGATCATCACACCCTCACCCTCCTGTGAGTCCTCTGGCTCTCAGACTACTTTCTGTGAGATTTGTGTTGAAATAAAACAATCTGATGAAATGTTCACTACTGAGAGTTGCAATCACTCTTATTGTTGTGAGTGTATAAGCAAACATGTATCCACAAAGATACAAGACAGCGCGAAAGTCATGATCACTTGTCCCGGTGTGAATTGCAAGTCTGTACTTGAAATCGATGCTTGTAGGGAAGTGATTCCAAAAGAAATGATTGAGCTTTGGGAGGAAGCGCTTTGCGAAGAGCTGATCGATGAGTCGGAGAGGTTTTATTGTCCATACAAGGACTGTTCAGCCTTGTTGTTGAATGATTGTAAAGAAGAAGTGATTGTGGTGGAGGCAGAGTGTCCTGTGTGTCACAGGCTGTTTTGTGCTCAATGTTGCGTGCCGTGGCATTCTGGTGTGGAGTGTGAGGAGTTTCAGAGGCTTAATGAAGATGAAAGAGGGAGAGAAGATTTGATGGTGGTGGAGCTTGCTAAGGATAATAAATGGGGTAGATGTCCTCATTGCAAATTCTATGTTGAGAGGACTCAAGGCTGCCCACATATTACTTGCAGGTTAGTTTTCCATGTGGAAGTGTTTTTTTTTTTTTTTTTTTTGAAATACAACTATTGCCGGGACCTGTTGAGATTAATTAGACTCTATAAGCACGGTCTGAAATACTACTCCCACTATCGAGGAGAGTTTATATATGGATTACAACTCTCACAATCGGAGAGAGATCTGCTCCCACAAACCGGGAGAAAACTCCCCACATGTACTTGTAAAATGCGCATGGTGGGACTTGTGGAAGTGCTTTTAGAAAGAGTGTTTTTTACAATAGATATGTTTAACGTTAGGAGTAATTAAAAGGAATTTTGGGGTAAAAAAAGATTTTTTCTTTGTGTTTTTATAGAAACTACTTCAAATGTTAACATTTCTTCGAACAATTATGTTACATTGCTCAAATGACGGGGTAAACTGATTCGTGACTGTTAATGTAGAACAAACACATCGTTACAAATCAGGTTGCCTTGTCATTTGAACGTAATTTTGGACAATACAACATTACTCGCTGGATGAATATCCATTTGTGTTGCAGGTGCTCATATCAGTTTTGCTATGGATGTGGATCAGAGTGGACTGATACTCATGGAGGTTGCACTAGAGACTAGAGTAGTAGAACAATTATATATTATATCTCTCCCTCAGAATCAGAAGAAAGTATTTGTCAAATGAAGATATGTAACCTATCTTCTATTTTCTGTTTGCCATGTTGCACTGTATTATAAGTCATATTGTAATGGAGTGCTTTATTATATTTTGGGTTGTATTAGACCCTATTATATCCTATGTTTCTCCATGTATTTCATAAGTACCAAATTAATCTCCAACTTATCGATGTTTGCTCCATTAGTGATCCAACAGCACTTTTGATCTCGTGATTTGAAGTTTATATGCATTAATCTTTCACTAAAATGCGTTTACATTCTTTATAATATGATATATATTATGGGTTTTGATTACATTTGTATTATATTTGTGATTTCTGAACGTGAATGGTTGATTTTTTGGATGGAATTCATGATTTGCCGATTTTTACGTGATCTAGGTTCAACTTTTGATGATCTAGATTGAGCTTTCCTTGATTAAGTTCAGCATACAGGAAAACTTTTATGAATGGTATTTTGGTAAAATTGTGTTTAAATTTGTTAGCAATGATTTGTTTTTTAGATAGTGAATGATTTTTTAACCACATATAAAAGTTTTAACGGTTAATAGTCATATATTTTTGAAAATTACATAAATATCCTTATATATAACTGTCCCGAGACTCTCTTTCTCCTATCAAGGCTATCATCTCTCACTGTCTCACATCTCTCACTTTCGTCGGAGATGGCGTCGCCAAGCCCAAGTGACAGCAGCAGTGCACGCGCCTAGAGTCACAACTCACAAGGGATATTTTCGTAATATATGGTTATGAACTGAAATAAACTTTTATAATGGGACTATAAATAGATAAAACTTTCTATGTTGTTAAAAACAAATTTTATATAAATAATGTGGTCATTTTTAATAATTTTGACTTGCAAAACAGTATCCACATTTATCGAGTTAAGCTAAGCATCACAACACGTTTGTGGCGGTAAAACAAAACAATCGAAGAAGCCTCTAATGGTGGCCTTAGATACCACTCGATTCTCCTTTGTTTCCACTCTCTCTACTAATTTTCCTTCAAAATCTGTCCACAGAACCACTAAACCTCCTTCGCTCTCTGTTTCCTGCTCCAAATCTTCTTCCACTGACAGTAACGGCGACGACTCCAAGAGATTGTCGCAGCAGTCGTCGTGGGAGACTAAGGATTCCGAGGGAAATGATTATCTCTACAGGCTTGGAAAAGAGGCTGACAACATGAATATCGCCGTCGGTGCCAGGTCCGGCATCATCGATGACCTCTTCGCCGGCAATTTTCTCGGCAGAGACTGTAAGTAATTTCTCCTCTTTTATTCCTTAAATTATTTAGAGCTTGCTGTGTGTTTTCTGTTTTCTGTTTTGTTTGCAAGTGATTTTGATATTGTTGAATTTGCTTTTGACAAAAGCGCTTTTACTTTTTGTTAGAAACAAATAAAAATGCTTCTGATTACCGTTCATTTATGTAGCATTTTAGGGCGCTCAATGGCGCTGATCCTTTGTTAGGAGTCATTTTGGAATAGTGTTGTTCATTAAAGCTCTTATTTTGGATTCACATGTTACAAAAGCACTCCTAAATGCATCTAAATTATTTACTTAAAATGTAAATTTCTGACTTTTTTTTTTGTTTAATGGCAGCTGATATTGTGTTTGATTACCGTCAGAAGGTAACGAGGTCTTTTGAGTATCTTCAAGGAGATTACTACATCGCCCCGCTATTCATGGTAAGTTTAGGTAGTAGCTTCACTAACTGGTGGTTTATAATTTACCTGCATTGTAAATAAAATGATTCTGCCTTCACTTCTCTATTGTCTTCTTCTGGTGATATAACAATATATCCTTTTCAATTCAAAACAATGAAAATAATATAAAATCTAGTATAAGTAATTGGAACATCGTTACTAATACTTATAGGAAAATCTGCTGTATACTGCTGATTAGAAAGTACACCACGATTGGTATTAAATTACAGCCTGCTCCATCAAGTGCTAAGAAAGGGAATTATTGAATAGACTTTAAGGAGCCACTATATTTTTTAAGTTTAATATGAAAAGGGGAATTGGAAAATTTAGATAGATGAGAAAGACAAGAATAAAATATGAACCTTTACACTTAACCTTTGCTCTATCTAGGTAAACTTGTTAGTTATTTGGGTTCTTTGACAAATTTTCTATGAGCAGTAACAACTGACACCTTGATAATTGTTTCTTAAATGACTTGTGAATTTTTGTCACCTAAGGTATCTCTTTCCTATATAAAATATGAACTTTTACACTTAACCTTTGCTCTATCTAGGTAAACTGTTATTTCAGTTCTTTGACAAATTTGCTTTGAGTAGTTACAACTGACATCTTGATTATTGTTTCTTAAATGACTTGGAAATTTTTGTCACCTAAGGTATCTCTTTCCTTAATACTGTATTTTTTTCCGATCAAAATAAGGTTATTGATGCTATTGCATCTGTGCTTTGGAGTTCCATTGTTTAAAATTCAGCCATCATTGTTATTTTCAATTTTTTCCTATACTTAGTAAAATCTATTGAGTTTATTATTGTATCTAGATCATAGTTTGCGATTCCAATTATTCTTTATTTTCCTTTCTCTTTGTTTTTGTATTTGAACTCCCTTCTCAACATCATTATCTTTCCATTTTGTTTCTTTTCTTTTTGACAGGATAAAGTTGGTAAGTTCTATGAAACTGAACAAAGGTGAAGAAACTTGTGATTAATTTTGTTAAATCAGTAAGAGACGTTGGTAGGAAACACTGCATTGTTCTTACCATCCTTCCTACTGTTTCTTCTGTATTTGTTACAGGTTATATCAATTGCCTCGGCCTATATTTTTTAATGACATCTGTCATGTGTTGTTTGGGTATTATACAAAGTAGTTATGCTTTGACTAATATGCTATAATGTCAAATAATGTGATGCACATAAGCATTGATATCTTTGATTTAGTTCTTTTTTGCTTAAGAAAAAAAAGTGATGGGATTGATGTATATTGGCTTTGATAATCACTCAACAATGATAAAATTAAGGCGTGGAGGTTGAAATTATAGTAGTAGGGCTGATTTGTCTTGAAGGGGAGATTCTAGTCAGTTTGAACAGGAGCTCTAGGGATCAATGAGTCAGAACCTTTTATCATTAGTTTCATCACATGGCATCGTATTCTTATTATATGCTGACCAAAATCTTTCAGGACCACTATCTTTTTGATTAAATTACTTAAAGATATGTATTTAAATGTTTAATTTGTCAGCCATTTTTTTTCCTTTTAATCAGTATAAATGGCTGCTACTGCCTGTCTGCCCATATTAGTTTTTATTTACCAATTTACCTGAGCATTATGGCATGTGTTTTTTTGTCCAAAATTCGAGAGCATACATCGTTGATGCCGATAACTTATTTATTTTTGCCATTTTTGATTAGCAACGAAATTATAGAAATTTCTTACTTTTTGAAAATGATAAACTCACAACCCGGTTGAAGCATTATTCATTATGCATAAAGACAGAATAAAAGATACCTGTGAAAAGTCAAACCATAAGATATTAAGAACTTGCTAACTGAGGTGATTTTGAAACAAGCTAACTTTTGTGGACAGAGAAAATGGAATTTGGTACAAGATAAGCTAACTAAATCTTTTATGTAAAATATAGCTAAATGTGCTCAATTATAATTAGCTCTCTGAACAAGATGCTGTCTGCATGTGCTGGTGTCTCTGGATTTAATTCGTCTGGCTCAAGTTTATGTGTTGTGTTTATATGGTTGGATGAACTGTTGGTATTTGCTATTGAATTGCACTTATACACTCTCCTAACCTTTTCTGTACAAATCTGTGGTTGATGCAGTATGTCACATTGTGAAGAACTACATTGCTCACCTTCTCAATATTAAAGTTCCCCTGATATTAGGTACATAACATATCCAAAACATTTATCTTGGGATATTTTAAGCATTTTTGTTAACAAAAGAAGGTTCTTAGTAGGTTTTTATGTATGCTTTGGCTTTGAGGTACCTTTCACCCGTAATGTTTTTTTTTTTCTTAAAATACAATGACCTGTCATAATATCCTGATTATTCTTGGTTTCTTCTGATGCTATAACTTCAATATTCTTATATTGCTTAGTAAATTTTCATGGATAGTGAAAGTCCTGTAAGTTATACGTGTTTTTAATCTGTTCCTACAGACGTAGCTCCAACTCTTCATGATTTGTCTATGTACATAAGTGTTCTGGCCTATAAACATCTCCCCACTATGTTATTATTTATATACTGATTAAATAAATATATTATGAAACATTAGCATCATGCCTGTAGGTATTTGGGGAGGGAAAGGGCAAGGAAAATCATTTCAGACTGAATTAATTTTCCAGGCCATGGGAATCGAACCTGTGATTATGTCCGCTGGGGAACTAGAATCGGAAAGAGCTGGTAAGATGTTTTCCTAGTTTCCATCTTTCCTTTTTGTTTGCTGCCCTTTTCTTTTCCTGTCTCTTTGATATCAGTATTAATTTACAATTACAAGCATGCTTTTGGAAATGGGGGGCATAAAGAGAGAGAATAATTTAACTTCTTAGTTTCATCTTTCTTAGAAAAGTCGGTATTTTGAAGGTTGTATTGTATCATTACCTTTTAATAAGATAACAGTATTTGTTTTCTTTTTATATTCTCATTTTAACAATATATCATGTCATGTTCATTTTTCTTTCTTGCAATTAAAGTAGTTCATTAATAGAAGATTAGGTTTGCTTTTGTTAAATATGTGCTGTATAACCTTAGTATGTAAATCATTGTTTTCCCTTACAGGAGAACCAGGAAAGTTGATAAGGGAACGGTATAGAACGGCGTCTCAAGTGGTCCAGAACCAAGTTAGAAGCTTTTCCATTCTCACTGTTGGTATATGTATGTCTAGTCGTCTAGGGCTATGAAGTTAATAGTGTTATTCAATGTGATGTATTATTATACAATGTGTTTTCTCACTATTACCATCATTCATCATCATTATATCTTGTGGTCAATGCATTGGCCTCCATTTAAATAACTGACATTTTCATTTAGAGTCTCATTGACCTAAGAATTCCATTTTTAATATTGTGGATTATATAACAATAGATTAACATCTAAGAAAAGATGAAGGAACAGAACAGGAAATAATAATTGAGAAAGATATAGCAAGGGAGCTGGCTCTAACTTATGTCCAACTAGTAAACCATATCCAGGTTCACTGTCTAGTGTTTGTATATTTTCAATCTATCTAGCTACTTTAAGTTCAACTCATAGGTTCCGTCCATATCTGTATTACCAACAACCTCTTCTAAGCAGAAGAGTTTCATTAAGGGTTTAGCAAAGATGGAAGAGCCTCAGTTTGCTTCCTTGCTTAAGATGACAAATGTGCAATGGCTTGCTTATTCATGCCAAAGAGAAATACATGACTACTAAAATTAGGAGCTACCGATAAATTGGTTCACAAAGTGTATGTTTTCTAAAGCTGATTTTGGGGATACATCACTTTCATATTCATGTTGAGCCACGAATTTCTTGTTCTGCAATTTTTCACATTACTTCCTTTAATGCAGGGCAAGATGAGTTGTCTTATGATCAATGATATCGATGCTGGCCTTGGTAGATTTGGTAAGCAGCAGTTAATTATAACAAGAAGATACCATAGAATTTTCAAGCTTCATCTCTTTAAAAATTGATATTTATTCTTTTGTATCTTTTGCATATCCCCATCTTGGACCTAGGAAAACGGTGTTCTAGGCTTTTTCCTTTGCTGATTCTTTATTGCAATATATTCATCATATTTATTTATTTCTTTTCCAGGAAATACTCAAATGACAGTCAACAATCAAATTGTTGTTGGGACTCTTATGAATTTGTCAGATAATCCTACCAGAGTTAGTATTGGACAAGATTGGCGAGAATCGGATGTTACAAATAGAGTTCCGATTATTTGTACTGGGAATGATTTGTCAACAATTTATGCTCCCTTGATTCGTGATGGAAGGATGGAGAAGTTTTTCTGGTACGTAATTATTTATTCCAAGTTGCCAAGCTGAATTTTCTGTGTGATTAAGGTTGCTTATTTTGTTCATATTTCATTGCTTTCATTTAGTTTTATGATTTACATTAGGTAACAGTATTAATGAAAAGTTGTGGACAATAACAAGCTGTAATGGCTGAAATCACTTTGTAAGTGAATTTTCTTTTATGGTTTTATCATCTTGGGTAAAAAGAAGTTTCCATGTCAAACATGGCATTGAAATAGGCATGCACACGTAATATCAATATGCACCCAAAACTTGTTGCTAATGAGAGAGAACAGAAATGAAAATGGAGAGATACAAAAATGCCAAACATTGAAGGTTTTAATCTCAGATCATAGTTGTTATATTTAATGTTCTCCCATGTTGGAATGTAATGTACTAAAATATAAAACATTTACCTGTCTATTGGCAAGAATTTCTGTGCTTTCATTCTGCTTCTCATTGTAAAGACCAAATTGTTGTGTTATGTCTGTGTTCATTCCTATATGGAGATTTAGATTTGCTGGTGTTGTATGTGATGCTATTTTACTTTGGGCTTAACTGTGGGATCAGCCAAATTGTGAAGAATCTCGACATTGTTGATTTTTAGTCTGGATCACTGTGCACTTGTTGCACTAATTCACCATTCTTAGAAAAAGAATGTTGCAACAAAATGAAAAACCCAAGTCTAATTTCAATTCATCAAAAAGTTTATTGCAACTCCAACAACTAAACTTGTTACTGACCGGTTAATCTATATAGTTACTTCTTTCTCTCTACCTTGGTTAACTCTTTGCCTCTTTGCAAGTATGTTTGTTGAAAAGCAGAAAGAAACAGACATGTATAAGTCACCCATAAAGGAAATTTACTGCATTTGATGTTGGGTTTCAGGCAATTGAGAAGTATCTAATTGACAGTCTTCTATAGTTCATTTAAAGTAAGTGTAGTTTTTTACTACCGTTATCCCTAATTCTTGTAAGGACAAGATAATTGCTGAAGATCTACCTTGCAGATATACCTTACTAACATTGTAACATGAACAAGGTCATATAATCTCTTCTTGGTTTTATATATTGTTTGTTTTCTATATAAAATTAGGAAAAAATAGTTCTAGTGCTCGAAAAATTCCAAATTTTGTTCAGAAGTAGATTCATTGAACTTATCATCCACACAATAACGAACTATTTACATCAAAATTCTTTAAAAAATATTGGATTTCATTAAGGTCCTTACGAATGTTAAGATAAGAGATCCTTAGGAGAGAACCACTATATATATATATATATATATATAATTTACAATTCTAGGAATAGAGGACTTGGTTTAGGGACTTATCTAATTTACCCACGTTATCCTCACTATATGTTCATAATTTGGCAATACTACATGAAATAATTCCTGAGTAGCTTCTTGAGATATAATTTAGCATTACCGGGCAAAAAACTGCGAGGTTGAGGTTCGTTGCTTCTTATCAAATTTATGCCCATAATATATAAGTTGGTTTATGTCTTTTCATTGTTGTGATTTTGTGATTTTTTCCTTGTCACTTGATTAAAAGGTGTAGCCATGTTTACTTTTTCTGAAATCTTGTTTCTGAAACAGGCAGCCTAATCTTGAAGACATTGTGAATATTGTCCATAGAACTTATGAGAAAGATGGAATATCTAGGAATGAAGTCATAAGCATCGTGAATACTTTTCCTAATCAAGGTATCTCTTTTTCATGTCTTTCACGATTACCGTATGACATTAATTGCATCAGATAAAAGTAACAATAATTTGGATGTATAATGATTAGTTTTTGAAAAGCATTTCTATGTCATAGGAATTGGGATATATAATCTCACTATTTTCATCAGAGTCGTGGATCAGTTTTGAGAATTTGGTGAATCCATATGATAGTTTCTTAAGACATCGAGATATCATTTTTCCTTTTTCTTGCTTGGGCAGCCTTGGATTTTTATGGAGCTCTTAGGTCCCGAACATATGACAGATCAATTTCTAAGGTATGTTCTGTTACTTCATTTGAGTTTTTTTTTTTTTTTTTTTTTTTTTTTTTTTTGAAACACTTCTTCATTTGAGTTGTGAGCTGATTTTGCAACACAAAAGTTTGTGAAAGTGTTATAGCTTGTAATATGTTGAGTAAAATTGAAGATTAAGTTAAAGACTAGAGAAAAACAAAGTATGAGAAAAAAGGAGAAAAAACAATAAAATTAGAGGAGGCTTTTTCAGGCGTATGGTCAATGCTTTATATAAATCAATCAATTAGGGTGTTAAGGGTACTAGAACTCCCTTACAATATTTTAATATTCCACTGCCATGTTAATTTATTTAGACTGAACGCTGATGAATACTGTGTAACCATGTATAAATATCAAATCTAAGCATTGACACTAGCACAGAGAAAATGCAAATTAATATCTTGATCAATGTTTAGATATTTTATAACTAATGTTTACAAATATTCCTTCTTATTCGGAAAGTCATTGTAGAGCTATTTGAAGCAATCGGAAAAGAAGTTCATATCTGTGCAGTCCTTGGAAATAATATGGTTCTGTTTGAACTAGTATAGAAGAATAATGTAATTGTGAAAATTAATAAAGGACATTGAGGCTTTAGATGATTTCTTGATCATTCTATCTGGACACAAACATTTTTCTTGTGTAGGTTTTATAAATCATTTTATCGACGTTTTTTTGACTTATTTCTTTGTCATGACAGTGGATAGATGATATTGGAGGTGTTGAAAATCTTGGGCGCAAACTTCTCAAGCTAAAAAAGGATGAAAAACTTCCTGTTTTCACCCCTCCGGAGGTAGTATAATAAATCAAAACCCTTATATTTGCTATTGAAATTAAGAATTTGATGTCTCCAGCTTCGCAGCTTCTATTCTTGTAGAATTCGACTATAAAATATTTTGCATGTTACTTTCTTGTGCGTTATATATGTATACCATCTTCTGTTTGTATAGACATTGAAGATCTAAGTGAGCAGGGTTGAGAATTTAACTTAATTTTGTTGAATCCTCACAATTTCTAAAGACAACTCCCCTATTTCGCAGCAAACTGTGGAGGCTTTATTCGAGTCAGGGTATTCTCTCCTCCGAGAACAGCAGCTGATAATGGAAACTAAACTTTCGAAAGAATACATGAAGAACATTGACGATTGAAAACTAGGATGGCATCGATAAGGTAATCTTATCATTTGGTTGTCCAATTATTTTTATTTGTTTGTTGTATTTATAACAAGGAGTGGATGATGATTTATTTAAGAGGTAATAAAATGCACTCTATTCACCATCATAGTATATAAGGACTATCATGTTTATAAAGGTGTCTTGATTTCAACATTTTTTAAAGATGTGCTTTAATGCTTCAAGTGACACTTTTTCTAACTTTTTGGTGTTTATTAATCGGGAATGAAAATTGACGGGACTCAAATTCCATTGGCAAGAGAACTCGATTCCTTGGATGGACGGGGGAGTTAAATTCTTTTCTAGTGGATTTCTTTTCTAGTTGGAGTTAAATTCATGATTTGTCTGTGACACTGTACCCTTGAGACAATTTTAAAAACCCACATAGAAAAAATCTATTGACCATTTTAAAACGTTTTGGGTGATCTCAAAATCATTTCCATGAATACTAAAGTGGGTGAGTGGAATGCTTGAATCTTATCATGTGGTAATGGTCAGAATGAATAGCAATATGAAAATGTGATGATACTGAAATAAGGCCATAATTCGGAGGGAGACCCATGGGTGTTGATTTGTGTTCATAGAAGCCTTCGAACAGTGGGATTGTGCAGGTCCCACATAATGGTTTGATGTTGTTCCTGTTTAATTATTGTTCTAATAATGTGGTTTGATTTATTGGTTTAGGAAAGCATCTCTTTATACCGCATAATCTTTCGGGAAAGATTTGGATACGAGGAGCGCATGTGTACCCGCATATTCAAAACATGTCATGTGATGTTAGATTAGTTATACATTCAATTGAAAATTTAATCACATGTCATATGGCACGTTGGTGGTGAATAGTGTGCACTCCTTTCATCCCAAAGCTTTTCACTAACTTCTTATATACTATGATAAAAGCTAAGGATTCACTCTTAATAGGTTTCTTTAATTTTAACATTTCCCTCACACTAAATCAATCCAGTAATACTGTATCCACCCAAATTGGGAATATGTAATGATGATGTTAAAAGTTGATTTCAATTTAGGTCATATTTGTGGAGCATGTGCAACAGTTTCCATCCATTTCGAGTGGGTAGGATTATTGTTGCTTTTTACAATTAAATGACATGCACCATTAAAAATGCTTATTTGACTTTGGCTCTCTTGTCCTAATTTGAAAAGTAACTAGCTAGAGAAGCATCTTAATCTTCAAGTTAAGAATAACAATTGCCTTTCTCTTATTCTCCAACTAAAAATAAGAAAAGTTGTATACTATTGATCAATTTTTAAATGGGAAAAATCATCAGAGCTTGAATGCTTATACCCACATGGGTGTGGTAGTACCAAAATTTGAGAACCACTTAAGGTTCAATTTGGGAACCACTCTTATGTTAAAATTAACAAAAAAGTGGTTCCCAATTTTGTGCTACTATTCCCATGTGGGTATAGTAGCCAGACCCGAAAAATCAATATACTTTTGATGCCAAATCAACAAGATCAATGAGGATAAAAAAGTAAGTATATATGGAGAAAAGTTTATGTGGGAAACTGTGAGACCATCCAATAGAAATATATTATTTTTAATGAAAATCGTAAAAATTTAGAATGGTGCTACACTTCTGTTGGAAACCGTTACACGTAAGATTTTCTCGTATATATGTTGGTTGATCTTTTTTTTTTTTTTTGGTCTCAAATTAATGAATAGTAATCAACACTTTTGCTTCTTCCTCAGTGGCAAAAGAATAGAAA
This sequence comes from Acer saccharum, assembly GCA_030490815.1. Taxonomy (NCBI): domain Eukaryota; kingdom Viridiplantae; phylum Streptophyta; class Magnoliopsida; order Sapindales; family Sapindaceae; genus Acer; species Acer saccharum. The sequence goes on from CM059866.1 coordinate 29,078,713, forward strand.
AATAAATTAAGAAAGATATTGAGCAGTGCATAATTACATGGACTAAAAACTATATATATAATCAATTTTTTTAATCTATAGCTCCGAATTGTAATTAATAATTCACCATAGTTACACAATTTTAACATATTGTTAGTAGCTATAAAATAAACACCATAAGGTCAAAATAATCAATCAAATGGATTGAACATTACTTAATGAAATATGGGACAATTAATTGTGCTATAAAATGACATATTTACATGGCTGAAATTCAGTTGACACAGTTGAAAAATATATATACTAGTTGAAACCTATTTGACTGTTTGTTGAAAACTTGAGATGAAAATAATTTAATCACCTAATATAACCCAATGAAAAGTTTGATATAATACCAGTTTCCAAACCTGCCAACAACCTTTGCTAGGGTTTTTATATAAATATCAGAACGAGCCAGTGTTTGTAATCTTTGCATTCATCCACATAGGTGTTGGTGTACAAACTCTGAAGGAATGAGAGAGTATGGGAGGCGGTGGGCCTTTGTGGGGAGACGAGCCATGGAAGCTGAATAGTGAGAGGTGATGCGTTTAAGGTTGGTAGTGAACATGGAAATGAGGGGTTTCAGAGTGGTAGTGAGCATAGAAATGAGTTTTCCGGCCATTAGAGGGCGGCGAAAATAGAAACGTTGCGTTTTTTTTTTTTGTTCAAACCTAGAGAGTTTGTTTTAATAGCTTTCTCTACCAAAAGTATCTACTAACATGTGTAAAATATTATTAAATTAATTGCTACAAATTATTTTAAATAATAGAGGATAAACAAATTTTAGATACACATGGATGATAATCAACTTAATTAACAAAAACGAACAGGACCAATAAAAACCATATTCAATCATATCAAAATTTTCCCACATAAGTATATATGTGGTTGAGCTTCTTTATTTTTTGGGTGTCAAATTAATGAATAGTAATCAACACTTTTTGCTTCTTCCTCGGTGACAAAAGAATAGAAAAATAAATTAAGAAAAATATTGAACAATGCATAATTACATGGACTAAAAACTATATATGTAATCAATTTTTTTAATCGATAGCTCCGAATTGTAATTAATAATTCACCATAGTTACACAATTTCAACATATTGTTAGCAGCTATAAAATAAAAACCACAAGATTAAAAGAATCAATCAAATGGATTGAACATTACTTAATGAAATATGTGACAAGTAATTGTGCTATAAAACGACATATTTACATGGCTGAAATTCAGTTGACACAGTTGAAAAATATATATACTAGTTGAAACCTATTTGACTGTTTGTTGAAAACTTGAGATGAAAATAATTTATTCACCTAATATAACCCAATGAAAAGTTTGATATAATACCAGTTTCCAAACCTGCCAACAACCTTTGCTAGGGTTTTTATATAAATATCAGAACGAGCCGGTGTTTGTAATCTTTGCATTCATTCACATAGGTGTTGGTGTACAAACTCCGAAGGAATGAGAGAGTATGGGAGGCGGTGGGCTTTGTGGGGAGAAGAGCCATGGAAGCTGAATAGTGAGAGGTGATGCGTTTAAGGTTGGTAGTCACAATGGAAATAAGGGGTTTCAGAGTGGTGGTGAGGATAGAAATGAGTTTTCTGGCCATTAGAGGGCAGGCGAAAATAGAAACGTTGCGGTTTTTTTTTTGTTCAAACCTAGAGAGTTTGTTTTGACAGCCTTCTCTACCAAATGTATCTACTGACATGTGTAAAATATTATTAAATTAAACAAATTGCTACAAATTATTTTAAATAATAGAGGATGAACAAATTTTAGATACACATGGATGATAATCAACTTAATTAACAAAAAAAATATAGGACCAATAAAAACCATATTCAATCATATCAAAATTTTCCCACATACACTTTTTGCTTCTTCCTCGGTGACAAAAGAATAGAAAAAAAAATTAAGAAAAATATTGAACAGTACATAATTACATAGACTAAAAACTATATATGTAATCAATTTTTTTAATTGATAGCTCCGAATTGTAATTAATAATTTACCATAGTTACACAATTTTAACATATTGTTAGCAGCTATAACATAAACACCAAGGTCAAAAGAATCAATCAAATGGATTGAACATTACTTAATGAAATCTGTGACAATTAATTGTGCTATAAAATGACATATTTACATGGCTGAAATTCAGTTGACACAGTTGAAAAATATATATACTAGTTGAAACCTATTTGACTGTTTGTTGAAAACTTGAGATGAAAATAATTTAATCACCTAATATAACCCAATGAAAAGTTTGATATAATACCAGTTTCCAAACCTGCCAACAACCTTTGCTAGGGTTTTTATATAAATATCAGAACAAGCCAGTGTTTGTAATATTTGCATTCATTCACATAGGTGTTGGTGTACAAACTCCGAAGGAATGAGAGAGTATGGGAGGCGGTGGGCTTCGCAGGGGAGACGAGCCATGGAAGCTGAATAGTGAGAGGTGATGCGTTTAAGGTTGGTAGTGAACATGGAAATGAGGGGTTTCAGAGTGGTGGTGAGCATAGAAATGAGTTTTCCGGCCATTAGACGGGTGGCGAAAATAGAAACGTTGCGTTTTTTTTGTGTTCAAACCTAGAGAGTTTGTTTTGACAGCTTTTTCTACCAAAAGTATCTACTAACATGTGTAAAATATTATTAAATTAATTGCTACAAATTATTTTAAATAATAGAGGATAAACAAATTTTAGATACACATGGATGATAATAAACTTAATTAACAAAAACGAATAGGACCAATAAAAACCATATTCAATCATATCAAAATTTTCCCACATAAGTATATATATGAACTTGTCATAGTCCATTTGTCTACATCAACATCTGAATGATTAACTCACCTGTCTCCACATTAGCAAGCGTCGACCTTTTCGATATTCTCGCATGGCTGTAAGTTGCTTTACATCGACCTCATCGACAACCAACTTGCATCTTTATTGGTTATCTACATGTCGAAATGAGAACCCCAAGCATCAAACATATCAAATTTTATCTTTCCCAATGTGGATGAGATCACAAATCTTTAACCTTGGTAATGGGTAAGGGTGTTCACCAAGCATGCATGCATTCTAAAATATTGGAACTTTCTTCGAAACGATTAAGCTGTTTATATACTTATAGGACTTCCCCTCAATTCGCTCATTTTTAATTTCCCAATCCTTCAATTTCTCACAGTCATTCGGAATTGGGATCCCTTCTCGACACTTTGGTTTAGCTTTGTTCATAACCTAAATTTCTTGAGCTTTATAAAATTCATACGGATCAGTTGCTTGCCAATCAATAAATGGCTCCTCTAAATAAAAGACGCAACAATTAATTTAACCATGGTATATTATATATAAAAAAATTTAAGTGTTGTATTTACCTCCATAGCTTATTTTTTCCACATTAGTATGCATCAGAAATAACATAACTCACTTAAAAAAGAACTGTAAAATCACAACAAATATATTTATGGTTTTCCCAGAAATCGCACATTGGAAATTTATTACTATATGTATATGTGTACCCCGGATATTGTTTGAAATTGATAGATCAACACGACATATTTGCATCAGAGCCTGTCTTGACTTATCTGAAGCCCGGGGCGAAAATGTAAAAAATAGGCCCTATGTTCTGTACAGTGCAGCCAGTGTTCTGGTAATCGAAAAATTGGTCTATTAATCGCCAGAAAAACAGTCGTTTTTGGCTGCCGTTTGCAGGCCAAGGCCGCCATGTCCGATGTCGATAGCCGGTCCCGGGGCTTGGAGATGAGAAGAAGATAGTAAATCAGGTATTGCTGGAATTCATCGTCGAAACCTAGAGCGAACAAAGAAGATGAAGAAATATGGAGAGAGAGAGAGAGTATTTTTGCGTTTCAAAAACCAGATGGTCCAGATCTGATAAAGAGGATGACGAGAGAGAGAGAGAGCTGAAACAAAACAAAATAAACGAAGAAGATAAAGAGAGAGAGAGAGAGAGACTGTGACTGTGGGTGTTTATGACTTTGTGCGTTGAAAAGAAATATGGAATTGTGGGGTCTGCGGTCTGCGGTGTAGAAAAACTAATAAAGTGAAGTGGCACAAATATAAAAATAAATGAAAATAAAAAGTCCTCCACATGTGGTGTGGTCACGTGTAATACTCTCTCAGATGTTTAAGTTTTTAAATAATGAACAAATATTTGGACCCATCTATTTAACACTAGAACACAGGAAAAAAAAAAAAAGGCCCCCCTTTTAAGCAATTTTTTCTTCGGCCCTGGGCGGGCGCCCCTGGTGCCCTGCCTCAGGGCCGGCTCTGATTTGCATGGCCAGAAATTAAGTTGACATAGTTGTAAAATGTACGTACTAGATGAAACCTATTTGACCGTTTGTTGAAAACTTGAAATGAAAATAATTTAATTACCTAATACAAACACAATGAAAAGTTTGATACAAAACTAGTTTCCAAAGACCAACAAGCTCCTTACGGAGTTGCGGGTAAGGTCTTTGTTAAACACATTCATCAGGACGAGCCTATGTTTGCAATATTTGCCGTCATCCATGTAGGTGTTGGTGTACAAATTCCGAAGGAATGAGAGAGTAGGGGATGAGGTGGGCTTGGTGGGGATACAAGCCATGGAAGCTGAAGAGTGAGAGCTGAGGGTTTTAGTGTCGATGGTGAACATGGTAATGAGAGGTTTTAGGGTGATGGTTAGTAAAGAAATGAGTTTTTTGGCCATTATTGACTGGCAAAAAAAAGAGAAAGGTTGCATTTTTTTGTGTTCAAACTTAGAGAGTTTTGGCTACTAAAAGTATATGTTTTTTTTTTTTTTTTTTTTTCAAACCCAGAGAGTTTTAGCTTTGACAGCCTTCTATACCAAATCCATAGCATGACAGTTTCCAAATATGCCAACAACCCTTGCTAATTGCTATGGTTTATATATAAAGATCATGAAGTTCCTTACGGGTAAGGTCTTTGTTAAACATATTCGATAGGATGAGATACTGTTTGCAATTTTAGCCGTCATCCATGGAGGTGTTGTTGTGTAAACTCTAAGGGAATGAAAGAGTAAGGGAGAAGGTGGGATTGGTGGGGAGACAAGCCATGGAAGTTGAAGAGTGAGAAGTTAGGGGTTTGATATCGGTGGTAAACATGAGAATAATGGTTTTAAGGGTGATGTTGAGCATGGAAATGAGTTTTCCGGCCATTAGAGAGAGGCAAAAATAGAAACATATATATATTTTTTCTATTCAAACCTAGAGAGTTTTTGTTTTGATAGCCTTCTCAACCAAAAGTATTTGTTGACATGTGTAAAAATATTATTACATTCAACAAATTGCTACATATTATATAAATTAATAGAAGAAAAACAAATTTCAGATACACATGGATGACAATCAACTTAATTAACAAAAATGAAAGGACCAATAAAAACCATATTCAATCATATCAAAATTTTCCCACATAATTATAAGATTTCCTTTTAAAAAAAAAATTATAAGACCTCCATGGTTTATTTTTTTCCATATCCGAGTACACATCAGAAATAACATAACTCACTTCAGAAAGAACTGCAAAATCACAACAAGTATATTTATGATTTTTTATTTTTAAACATAAATAAAAAAAATTGGAAATTTGTTACTATATGTATATGCATACGTCGGATATCGTTTGAAATTGATAGATCTAGTAGAACCCTGAATCCAAAATAAGGTATAGTAAAAATCGAATAGATAAGTTTTTTTGCTTCTTCCTCACTAACAATAGAATAGAAAAATAAATTAAGAAAAATATTGAATAATGCATAATTACATGAACTACAAACTATATATGTAATCAAGTTGAAGAATATATATATATAGTGGTTCTCTAGTAAGGACGTCCAACCATAGTCATACATTCATATTGAGCGTGAGTATTTGTTAATGTGGGGCTGTGGGCCCACTGTGAATGTATATATGTATTAGAGAAGTATTATATATATATATATATATATGTGTGTGTGTGTGTGTGTATATATTGGTTGAAACCTACTTGACTGTTTATTGAAAACATAAAATTAAAATATTTTAATCACTTAATACAATTATATTGGATTAGTGAATGACATATGTGAACCTTTGTTGGTGCTCAAAATGATATTTAAATAAGTTCTTATCAAACATGCTGTATTAAAATTTTTTAATAAACCAACTAAACAATCTAAAGTCTAAAACCCATGCCTTCTGCAACCCACTCGAGGTAATCCTCCGCCAACTCGTCCTCGTCATCACCATAAAGCATTCCACTTTCAGCATTAATCAGAAAATCCATCGTAAAAGACTTCGCAGCAAATGTACATTGGAAGAATTGTTTTAAATAAGATTTCCTTATATTTGGATTGTACTCCTTCAACTTTCTTAAGGCCTTTTTGGAAGAGTTTTTTTCATTCACAAATGTAATGATCTTACCGGCAAGTATTCCAGTTTGATCAATATCGAACAAAGCTTATTTCACTCCTCTTCCATTGTTCGGAGTCTACATATAACGAGAATCCACAGGAAAATCCATATAAAATCCAACAGCTTCATAGTGATCTGTCAATTCACTCAGCTTAGTAGCTATTTGAGTAGGATTCATTTAATCATGCTGAAGGACCAGAAAATGTTCTTTCAATGGATCAGAATTCCTAAAAGGAAGGACTTTCAAGGAATCATGAAGATGCAAGACGATTCCTGATTTTTCTTCACCCAAGTCATACGAAATCATATTCTTTCTAGTATCACGAGCAAGTTTGTACAATTTCATGGGCTCGAGGTATGAATTAACGTATATTAAGTAATGTGTGAGACATATTGTCTTGATTTACTACAACGGTGAATAGTTCAAGATCATTTATATCCATTGCGTCATCAAGTAAATCTGATGTGTGTCTTCACTATGGTAAGTTCAAGTCCAAAAGACACTTCTCCCGATGCATAACACTTTTGTTCCTCTAAAATGCATTCACTTAGTAGTCTAAGGTCATAGCATAAATATAGGGTCTTGAATTTCGATTCAAATGTGTGGTATTGGTGAAATATTTAATAGAATTAAATGGTTATGTGACTTATGTCTTTTCATTAGTAAATTGTGTCTCTTCATCAAGAGATGCAACTCTTCCCAAAATATATGTCTTTACTAAGAAACACATTTGATTATATAAATTGGAATGAAATTCATTTCAAAACACATGAGTTTTTAAGAAGACTTTGACATGAGTTCTTTTTTAGTTAGTTTGTTTGCATAAACTATAAATTCACTGCATTAAGAGAGAATATATAAAGTTCACTAAGGTTCTAATTTCTAGTGCTAGAAATTAGAATACAGATAGTTGTATCCTGAAAAATAGTCATTTGAAGAACTTCAATCACAAGAGGAGTGAAATACTGTTTTAGGACATTGCAACAATTTGCAAGCCTTTATCTATAATAATCAAGTCAGTATTTTAGTTTTATTGCATTGTTTCTTTTATTTATTATTGTTGTTATTTTGTTGCAGTAATATTTCTACATTGAAATATCAGTATATTCAAAGTTGATGTATACATTTTGTTGTATAAATTTTCAATCTTCTCTATTTTCTATCATTGATTGTTGTGTCCCCAACAATAACATTCAGTTAGTTTGCATCTCTATTGGTTATCTACATGCCAAAATGAGAATTCAAGCAACAAACATACCAAATTTTCTCTTTCCTAGGTGTGGATGGGAAAATCTTTGATCATGGTAATGAGGTAAAGGTATTCACCAGGCATGCTTGCATTCTGAAATACTAGAAATTTCTTTGGATGGATTAAGCTATTTATATACTTATAGGACTTTCTCTCAATTCGCTCATTTTTAGCATCCCAATTCTTCAATTTCTCAGTCATTTGGAATTGGGATCTCTCCCCGACCCATTGGTTGAGCATTGTTCTTAACCCAAATTTTTTGAACCTTGTTAAATTCATGCAGATCAATTGCTTGACAATCGATAAATGGTTCCCCTAAATAAAAGACGTTACAACTAAATTAACTTTGATATCTTGTATAAAAAAAAATTAAGTGTTGTATTTACCTCTATAGCTTGTTTTGTCCACATTCGAGTACGCATTAAAAATAACATAACTTACTTTAGAAAGAACTGTAAAATCACAAGAAATATATTTATGACTTTCTCTTTTAAACATAAATCACAAAATTGGAAGTTTATTACTATATATATATGATTACGCCAGATATCGTTTGAAACTGATAGATCTAGTAGAAGTAGATAAATCTTTTTGCTTCTTCCTCATTGACAAAAGAACAGAAAAATAAATTAAGAAAAATATTGAATAGTGCACAATAATTAACTAAAACCTATATATGTAATCAAGTTTTTCTAATAGATTGCTCCGAATATTAATTAATAATTCATATGGTGACTGTATTGATAGTAACACAATCTCAGCATATTGCTAGCAACCATAAAGTTAACACCACAAGATCAAAAGAATTAATCAAATGGATTGAACATTGCTTAATGAAATCTGTGACAAGTGATTGTACAAAATATGTTGACACCGTTGAAGAATATATTTACTAGTTGAAACTTACTTGACTGCTTGTTGAAAACATGAAATTACATAATTTAATTATTTAATACAAACACATTGAAAAGTTTGATATAAGGCTAGTTTTCAAACTTGTCAACAACCCTTGCTAGGGTTTTTATATGAATATCAGCAAGCTCCTCACGGGTAAGGTCTTTGGTCAGACACATTCATCAGGATGAGCCAGTGTTTTCAATCTTTGCCGTCATCCACGGAGAGTTTTGGTTTTATGGTGCGGTGAAAAAAAAAAGGTTTTTTTTTTTTTTCTTTTCTTCTTCTTTCTTTCTTTTCAAACCTAGGGAGTTTTGGCTTTGACAACCTTCTCTACCAAAACTATATCATGGATTGTTGGTAGTTTCCATGTAACACCCCAAATTTGATTTAATCGATCTAGTGTGCTAATGGCAACAAATTTTAATTTCCAATAATCATTCACCCAAAATAAAAATGTCAACAATCCAATCATCACAATTTGATGCTCTAACAAATGATAAACTTGAGTATTCTGTTCTAAAGACTAATGAAATGAGAATATAGTCTCTAACAATCACATCTTTAATTGGAGCAACACCAAAACCCTAATAACTCATCTTCTCGATAATACTGAAATTTACTCTGCAAAACAATAACAACAATGGGTGAGCTATCAACTTGATATGTAAGTCCACGCAGCAACACAAGACAATTTAATAAATCATGAAATTAACTACCTTATGAAGATGTTACTTTGCATAAATCATGAACTACAAACAAACAATTGGTAACGTGTAATTAACTCAATAAAATACTTATCACACAGAGATTTGTCAAACGTATAAAACATTATAATAAATATCAAATAACATTTAAATCAACTCATGGTGTAGTCTGACGACTTAGCCCAAATGAATCAGAATAGTGTCACCAGTAATTCAGTGATCTAAGCCCAAATAACTTAGATTAGTGTCACCCGTAGCCCGGTGACCCGGCCCAAATAATTCTGAATAGTGTCACCCGTAGCCCGGTGACCTGGCCCAAATAAATCCATATAGTGTCATCCGTAGCTCGGTGACCGACCCAAATACTTCAAGGTAGTATCACCAATACGAACCACTTGTACAATTATAATCAAGAAAACACTTCAAACACAATTCTAAGAATTATGAAATTTTATTGCATGAAACTAGACATGAATAATACAATACATACAAATTTTCAGAATTTACTAAGATCATTTGCTCTTTCAAATAAATCTTGAAATTTATATCATGCAATCCGGACATATGGATGATCAAATCTTGATGCAATAACACAAACGAATATTAAATCTAATAGAAATTTCACTTACCAGCAACTCCTCCCAAAGAATGGCTTGGTGGCAGCCAAAACCAAAAACAGCTTCTTTTTTTTTTTTTTTTTTCCCATTTAATTTTTTTCTTATCAATATATATACACACATTTAAAGTTGACTTTTCTCATGAAACCCTAATATATTTAAGGAAAGTAAAAGATTTATTATATTATAATTAATTAATTAATTATTTATATATATGTATATATATATATATATATATTTCATTATTAATAAAAACCGGGTGTTACATTCCAAACCTGACATAAACCCTTGATATGGTTTTTAAATAAATATCAGCACGTTCCTTACGGGTAATGTCTTTGTCAGACACATGTCACACATTCATCAGGACAAGCTAGTGTTTGCAATTTTTTCCATCATCCACGGAGGTGTTGGTGTACAAACTCCGAAAGAATGAGAGAGTAGGGGAGGAGATGAGCTTTGTGGGGAGACAAACCATGGAAGTTGGAGAGCGAGAGCTGAGGGGTTTGAGGTAGGTGGTAAGCATGGAAATGAGAGGTTTTATGGTGGTGGTGAGAATGGAAATAAATTTTTCGACCATTAGAGGGCGACGAAAACAAAAATGTTGTTTTTTTTTTGTTCAAACCCAAAGAGTAGGTGATATCAAAATTATTTCATTGAAAATGCTTAAACATTGAGGACCAACTCAAACATATGTTGAATCTTATCAAATGTGTTAATGGTCACAATGAATAGCAATATTGAAATGTGATCATAAATAAATAAGGTCATAATTGGGAGAAAGAAACACATAAGTGTTGATTTGTATTCATAGAAGTAGACATGACCGCAGTTTGGTTCGAACCGCTGAACCGAATCGAAACTGCCATTCTCAGAATCGAACCGGAACCCACAAGGTTCCGATTCTGATTCCTAAGTTTCTAGAACCGGGAAGCAACCGTCGGTTCCTACTAGGTTCTGGAACCGGCAGTTCCATAACATTTTTTTTTTTTTGAATTTTTTTTAAGAAACTTAGATAATTTAGTTGGATTTTCAAACCCAATTAGCCCAATTTCACAAATCAATTGGTGCAAGCCCAATTGGCCCACCAAGCCAAGCACAAGACTCATAACTCACACCCCACATAAGCCTAAGTGCACCCCTTTTCTGTTCTAAATGCACCTAAACAATTCAACTCTAGCTTCATTTTCTTCCTCACGCAACCACCATTCACTCAGCCAGATCTACCATTGATGACCATCATCTGTCGTCATCGCCACCTCTCCTTCACAGCGCTGCCGCTAATCATCTTCAAGCTTTCTTCTTGTTGTCATCTTCACTGCGCCATCACCAAAACCAAAGTGCTGCCGTTGAGAATCCAAGCGCCGTCGCATCGATCACGATCTCATATTCGCCAAAAAAATTGGAACCTGAACAAGAGGAAGAGAAAGAGATGATGAGAGATGAGAGAGTTTTTTTTTTAAGGAAAAACATAGTTTAGAGATGAGAGTCGAGAGAGTTTTGACTTCTGACTGGTTATAGTTGTATATATATACTAGGTTTTAGGTTTAGGGTTAAAAAAAAAAAAAAAAAGAACCGAACCATTGGAACTGGGGAACTGGACCAAAATCGAGTAAACTGAACCGAAACCCTCTCTAGGCAGTTCCGGTTTCGGTTCTAGTTCCCTTGGAATCGGAACCGACGGTTTGAAACCGAAACCAAACTGCGATTGTCTCTACATAGAAGCCTTCAAACAGTGCGATTGTGCTGGTCCCACATGGTGTGTTTGAGGTTGATCTTCTCTTTAATAATTGTTCCAATAATGTGGTTTGATTGAATGTGGAAAGCATCTCTCTATACTACATAATCTTTCGAGAAAGATTTGGATTGTTGGGGTCATGGGGAGCGCATACGTACCCGCTTGCTCAAAACTTGTTATGTGATGTTATATTAGTTATCCAGATGGTATGCCCTCACACGTATACTACAAAGAGCAAGTTGTAGGTTCGAGTCTCTTCCCCTCCCAAAAACCCCCAATTTATTGTAATATTTAAAATTAGAAAAAAATTAATCACACTTCATACGGATCCCAAAGCCTTTTTTTGTTTGGAAATAAGGATCCCAAAGCTTTTCACTAACTTCTTTTATATAGTAGGATATGATTGGTTTCTTTAAATTTTAAAATTTCCTTCACTCTAAACCAATCCAATAATACTGTATCCACCCATATTGGGAAAAGACAATGATGGTGTTAAAAATGGACTCCAATTTAGGTCAAAATTCTGGAGCATTTGCAACAGTTTCCATCTATTTTGAGTGGGTAGGGATTTTTTAAAAATTTTTTTTTTGTTTATTTACACTTAAATGACATGTACCATTAAAAATGCTTATTTGACTTTGGCTCTCTTGACCTAATTTGAAAAGTAACTAGCCAGAGAGGCATCTCAATCCTCAAGTTAAGAATAACAATTGCCTTTCTCAGATTCTCCAACTAAAAATCAATTTATTTTTCTTGCCGAATCAACAAGATCAATGAGGATAAAAACAAAATATGTATGTGGTTGAACTCTTCTTTGGAGTTAAATTAATGAATAATAATCAACTCTTGAAAAAAATATTGATTAAAGAATAGAACCCTTTGTGGGTCTAAGGACTTTACAATGAATTTAGATCCTCTCTTCATTTGTGGGTGATACCTTTCATGAAAACTTGTTTGTCAAACACATGTAATGGGCTTACATAGACAATCTAGAGAAATCCAGTGTACAAAAAGTTTGATATATATGAGATTAGTATAGCTAGTTTTTGTTTTATGGTGTGTTGTTTACCATAAAACAACAGTTTTGAATGAAATAGCAAGAAAATGAAAATCATTTGCTTTCAGTTTTGAATGCCAAGATTTTACCCAATTAGAAAGGGTTTTGGTAGTGGCAATGGCACCACTGATTGTGATGTATAAATGTTTGTTAGATTGGAGTGATGCCATTGCCAATGACGATTAGCTGACACCAAAATCCATTCAAAATAATGTCAACTTCGTCATCTTCCAACAATTAATCTACACAAATCCCAAAATTTTTATTACATTTTCTACAAGTTTCTTCGCTTTTCACTTAGCATTTCTGCCATAACTTAGAAGTTAGAACTAGTACTTGCAAGATGATTAATTGTGTTAATATACTTTTCCATCCAAATTAGAATTAGAAATAGCACCCTAAACATACAAATATAATGGTAGGATAATATAAGAGGGTGTATTGTATTGGGATTTTAATAGACAATTTTGGGAAGTAAAAATTTGGTGGTATTGGATTAAGACTTTTTAATAAGTTAGATAAGTGGTGGCATTCGATTAGAACATTTAAGATTTTTTAAAAAAGTCCATAATATCTTGTGGTATTGAATCCAAACTTTTAACGGACAGCAAATTGTCTAATGGTATTAGATTGAGATCAAAATTTGTATGATTTCTTGACAAAATGGATTGTCTCAAACTTTTTAGTGATAATTATAAATACCAAGACATCAAAATTGTCTTGCCCTCTCCCATCAGACTTTCCAAACTTTTCTCGCTCTCAAAATCATCTTCATCTTCCTCAACTTCCATACCTCCATCAGATCTTCATCCCAAATCTACCAAAATAAAGAAAATTTTTTTTTTAAAAATTCTCCCAGATCTGATTATGGTGAAGCCATACTTTCGAAAATCTCTTCACCAAAATATTAAAAAAAAAAAAAAAAAAAATCCACCAATTTTTTTTTTTTAAAAAGCCATGCTTTTTTTTTTCTTTTTCTTTTTTTTGAATGTGGTAGCTCTGTATCTGCATTCTTCCATCACCGCAAGATCGTTTCTTGAGAAGGGTTTCGTTTCCTAGATTAAAAATTCAAACTTTTTAATTTTAGTTTTGCTTGTTTGTCTAGAGGTGTGAATTAAGGTAGAATTGGCGGTGTGATGCTTTGTGTTGCGTTGGTAGTGGGATTGTGTTGTGTTGGTAGAGAGATGATGATCAATTGATTCACCTTGCTTGCATGGGCTGCTTCATTATTGATTCCTATGAACAAATCATCATTATTGATTCCTATGAACAAATCATAATAGTTTATAAAGAAAGTTCAGATAATTCTAATATTTTATAAATAAAGTCCAAATACTTTTTTAGAATCTTAAAAGTCTAGTGTATATAATCATAAGGGATAATTACCCCAGTGGTCATCAATTTGGGTCGCTACTATCAAAATGGTCATTAAATGAGGAATTAGTTTTAAAATGACCATTTTTTACGAACACTATTACACTAATGACTATTCCGTCAAACTTCGTTAACTTTACGATATGTAGGTATTTTGGTAACTTTCTCTAAAATTACAAAAATGATAGCTCAATAATTTATATTTTTAATATATGGGATTTTGGGAATACTCTAAATATTGTCAGAAGCTTATGTACAAAATATCAAATGTTTTTTTTTATTTTTTTTTTTTTTATTATTCTACTATATTTTATATCTAAAAAAACAAATGTTCTACTATATTCAAGAATGATAAGTAGGTTCCATAAAAAAAAAAAAAAAAAGAATGATAAGTAGGTGTTGACCGTTGTGTAGAGTTTTTTTTTTTTTTTTTCTTTCTTTCAATGCCAATAATTCATAATTTCATATAACCCAAAAGCCCTTTAAAGTGGGATTATTGTCAAAAATTTGTAAATGTTTTCTACGGTTTTCTTTCTTTCTTTCTTTCTTTCTTTCTTTCTTCCTTCTTCTTCTTTCCTTCCTCCTCCTCCTCCTCCTCTAAAAAGGAGAATGGAAATGTGAATACTTTTGTTTACAAATATCTACTTAAAATGCGAGCTTTTAGGTTTGAGATTTACAAATATATACAAATATGTGGATAAGTGGCCACTAGAGTAATTCTGAATAATAAAAAAAAATGATTATAATGACCATTTTGATACTAAGTGAACAAATTGATGGCTACTAGGGTAGTTTTTAGAAAAAGTTAACGATGTTATAACCAAATTGCAATTAGTGTAACAGTTTTCACAAAAAAAATGACCATTTTGAAATCAATTCCCCATCTAATGGCAATTTTGATGGTGGTAACCTAAATTGATGGCCACTAGGGTAATTATCCCTAATTACAATAGTCTTTAAAATCATATAAATCCATAAAACCCTAACACCCCAAAATTATTTGTTAAAATCTCAATCCAATACACCCCCTAAGAAGAATAATGTTAGATTACGTACACATCCAAATTATAATTATTTGTCTAAATTTATGTCAAATGATATGAAATCATGAGATAACGTATTAGTTACAACAACTCATATGTCATATCATTAGGACATGAATTTGGATAAATAATTTGGACAATCAATATTACTCTTTTTAGGATTTGGATTTTCCATGGATTTGTGATTTTATTATTAATACAAAAAGTAAAATGAAATAAATGATAAACACCCATTAGTAAATAATGCTAAATCCAACAAACAAACACACTTTGTCTTTGACAATTTAGCATATGTAGTAGCACATTACAGAATATGCTCCTAGTCACCCAAAACAATTTGGACACTAATTAATTCTCAAATCTCAACCAAATACAATATTATATATTTAACTCTACATGGTATATATTCCAGCTTTGATTTTTTTAGGAAGTTGATGGTATTTTATCCTCTAAAGCACTCTAGTCATTGCTTTTGATCATTCTAGAATCCAGATAATGCCATTGATAATTAAGTTAGGATTCCATATTCATGGGGAGCAGATAGAGATGAGTTTTGCTAAAGATATTTTAGATTCTTTATGTTTTAGAGTCTTGTGTGAAATCAGTTATCCAAGTCAAAAAAATATGCCAAAGATTTTAATTCAGTTGATCCAAGAAATCTACTCCAATCCAATCTATTCAATTTTAATTCAGTTTGTCCCCCTAAAAAAAGTACTATTTTTTACAATTATTACTTTTAATTCAACGTATTATACTTTAAAAGAATAATGCTTGGGTACCTGATCGGTCAGTACCCAAAATACTGACCCCATCAATGGGAGTGTTGCATGTGACCCAGTTTATGAGATAAATGTAAAAAACTAGTCAGCATCCAAGCATTATTCATTTTTAAAATCACTTTTACAATTATTTACTGACTATTGTTATAATATCTTTTTTAAATAAAAAAAACTAATGTTTTAATACAAAATTATAACACAAGAAACTTAAATTTAGTTTATTGAAAATAATTCTAAAATGGTCTAAATTATTTAATAAGTTTGGTGGGTCCAGATAATATTATTAAAGAAGTACAGATATGTTCTGAAGTGTCCATCCAATAATTATTATACGACTTAAAATGTGGACCATTTCTTCTGTTTTGTTCCAAAAATAGCCTTTAAATGTAGGCCACCAGTCCATAAATAATTCCAAATTCCTTAAAGATCCAAATATGTATAAACAAATATAACCAAAGAAGGTCATTTTCTGTCATCTTCCAGATCTAATATTAGGATATAATTAATTGGAAAAAAATAACATTTTATTTTAACGATGATGATGTAGCTCAGTAGCTATCATCTATGTTTTTGCTATATCATCATCTTTTGGATTGTACTTTTATTATTATAATATATATGAGATATTTTGATATTTGGTTTTAAAAAAATTGATCATCAATCATCATGACAATACAATTTAAATTTGAATATTTTTTATTTTCTATACAGACAGCACTCAGACAATTATTTATTATTTTCATAATTTAATTAAACCAAATGGATCATTAGGGATTCAAGCTACCTTCCTTTCTAGAGAAAATTCAATCTACCTATTATCTTCTCTAACTAAATGAATCATCACTATTTATATAAGAAAAGAGATTATCAATATGATCCGTAACTTATTTAGAAATGTCACTTTTTGACATGTTTTTGCATTTTTAGCTTGCGTGGTTTCTAAATTTTTGGAAATTCATCAATTATATATGTACGTAATTGATCCAGTCGAAAGACCTTATTGATATATTTCCGATAATTTAGGAACCATGTGAGCTAAAAAAGCAAAATCATGTCAAAAAGTGATATTTCTAAATAAGTTAGGGACCAAATTGATAATTCCCAAATAAAATAAAATAAAAAATACAGTATGATGTAAATTTTGGACCACTTGGAATTTGGAAAGATAACAACAAATTATAGCCCCCCAATTGCCATCATTTGTTTGGAGAGACTACCTAGAGATAGAGATAGTCTTCCAGACTTTAAAGACATAAAAACAAGAAATAAAAAAGTAAAGATTACGTGTATGTGTGAAAAGTAAATGTTCAATTCATCCCTCGTATCTTTCCTGGTTAATGGTTTTGTCTAAAAAAATAAAAATAAAAATAAAAAAATAAAGTGTGACCTTATTCCAATTCCACTCCCACTCCCACTAAGTTGAAGTTGACAAAAGCCACACTTAGAGAAAATCAATCAATTATGCAATTGAAAAACACAGCCAAAAAAAATATATAAACAAAATGATTGTATTTTTATATAAATAATAGGTTTTGTAAGGGCTGCCGCCGCCTCAGGAAGTAATATCTTCCATGCATCAACATGTAGGGCTGTAGGCCAATCAATCTCACTTTAGTCTATATAGATGGCCATCTTCTTCAACTTTTTTTTTTTTTTTTTTTCCACTTTTTTTTTTTTTTTTGTATGTTTGGTTGGGTGGAATGGAAATGAATAGAAGGTTTGCTAATATGTGTTGGAAAGGGAATTCCATTGGAATGGTGTTTCCACCATTTTGGTGGAATGGGTTTTTCATCCAAAAACCAATGGAAAACCCTATCCAATTCCAAACTAAAATTGGTATTCCAAAAATACCCTCTTATGCCCCAACTCTATTCCAAAAATACCCTCCTTTCCAATATATATATAGCGAGTAATTTTCCAATGAGGATTTTAAGCACCTTTCGATGAAATTACATGTAATCAAATGTTTTTCGATGAGATTTTTTGTATGGCTGGTTAAAATATTGAAATACATTTATGGAAATTTTTTTAAAAAATTCGGGTGCAAGTACTAATTTTTTTCGATTTTTTTGAGATAAAACATTTAAAAATAGGAAAATATAAGAAAAAATAGTTCTCAAATCCAAAAAATTTCCAAATTTTTACCAAATATGTATTTTAATTTTCTTAGGATGCATACAAAAAATCTCATCGAAAAACATTTGATTACATACAATTTCATCAAAAGGTACTTAAAGTGTGCATTGTAAAAGTCCTTATTGGAAAAATTACTCTATATATATATATCCTCTCTCTAAAAATGTTGAAGATGTGGAAATGGTACCGATACTGCTTAGTTGTCTAGTGAAAACGCAAGTTATTAGCTCTGGAAACTGGATTTCTCTCATCTGCCATAACCATTGCTTCCGCCACCAATGGGTCTTCGACCTCCTCCCCAAAGTCTAGCTCCTGGCACGTTTCCTCCCCGACTCTGTTGTCGAGTCGTCGATTACAGCTTCCACGGTGACGAGATTCATCGTTGTCTTCTTGGTCCAAAAGCAGAGACCAACTCTGGCTATGGCTCAAATTAGAGATGAGGTAGATTTGGTTTGTAGGTTCTGAGATCATGAACTGAGATTCCAACTGCCAATAGGGATGGGGTTAGGTTTTGTTATTTTATTGTTATTAGAAAAACAGAAGGAAAAAATCGACATGATGGAGTCATCAATTTTTTTTTTTTTTTTTTTTTTTGTTCCTTTTCCATAGTTTATTATTTATTTATTATTATTTTATATATATATATGATGTATAATGAGTGCCATGTGAAATGACTTTCTTCTTTTTTTATTTGTTAAATATATATATATATATATATATTATATTGTTTATACATTATATAATATATATATTATTATATTATATTACAATAATATGTAAATATATATTATATATATTATAATTTATATAATGTTATATAAATATATATAATATATAATATATATGTATTATAATATATTATATTATTATAATATATATAAATATATATTATATAATATATGTGTATTATTATATTATATATATTAATGATAATATTAGAATATTATATTATTATAATTTATATAATGTTATATATATGTTTTATATTATATATTATTATTATAGATTATTATAATATAATATACTTTTATATTATATTATTATTATCCAAAATATATTATATTTTATTATTATTATATTATATAATATTGTATTATTATTATTATATATTATTATAGTATATATATTATAATAATATATAATATTTTTTATCCATGATATATCATATTGTTATAAATGTTTTGTAATAAGGGGTATTTTGGTCAAAATATAGTTAACTCCATTTCATTCCGTTGTTAACCAAACAAAATAGTATTGATTCATAGACTAATTCTAAAGTTCCAACCAAAAAAAAAAAAAAAAGTTTTCATTTCCTTTCCATTCTCATTACCATTCAAATTACTATTCCAACATGGCAACAAAACGTGACCTAAATGTATTAATTTGTTGATGGTTAATTTTTTTTTTTTTTTTTTTTAAATGTATACTACAAGTAAGTGGTGGCGACTTGAATAAAAGACATTGTCAAGCTAAATGCAAAAACCTCTATTTTATGATTGGATTATTTCATGACAAACTATATTTTGGATGATTGTGTAATAAGTAGCTTAGATCCTCCTGGTGATTACCCAAGGCAAGCTTCCAAGCATCTCCATGACTTCAAGATCAAGAGCTTCAAGAGGTAGCTTACTTGACTTTGATTCTTGAAGAGATTAATTGCACACAAACACAATTCATATATGTTTTGTTCATCTTGCATTTATGCTCTAATTGTTTATATGTGTCCATCCATTACACATTTCACATGTGTACTTTATTATTAGATCTAAGTGTGGTGTTGTGTAATGTAATTTGTTTCCCAATGATTGATCGGAAGCATCCGCGCATGCACGATGGTGTGCTTGTATTAGCGCGATGAGGGTTCCATGTGCACGGGTCCCTACCTGCGCATTCACCACGATGGTGTGCTATTTGGATTGGTTCCAAATTGACCCAAACCCAATCAATTCAAAATTGTGCAATTTAAACCATGATCAGAATAACTAATGTAACTTTTGATTAATATTAAAAAAATCGTAAAATTTTTCTTGTGAATTTGAGAATCTCATTTTGTCGATTAAAATGATTGATACTATTTCTATAATTTCATTTGTGCATGGATTTATTTATATCTATAATTTGAAAAACTGACATTTCTGGTTTTTTGTGATTGATGGGTCAAGGAGCGGTGAGTATTATTATGATTTTATCGTCGAATTTGTGTAGTTATACATATAATTAGGGTAAGCTAGTGTAATTTGCCAATAGATAAATAAATGATGGGTACATGTGTCACTAAGGAATTGGGAGGATCTATGAAGGGTGGGACCCCATCAGATACAGTTGTACACGTGCTTCATGTTGTGTTACTATTCCCATAGACAAAATTATGGGGTATAGATATTGTATAAAATTATGAAGTGAGAAAAATAGTTTGTTCTATGATACTTTAATATATATATATATATATATATATATAAATATATATATTCTGTTCTATATATGAAAAAGCTTTGACATAAAATTTTAATATATATTCTCTAAATCGATGAAACATTGATATTTGTATTGGTTCAGAATTGACCCCAACCCAATCAATTCAAAATTGTGCGATTGAAACCATGATAAGAATAACTAATGTAACTTTTGATTAATATTTATTATTATTATTATTTTATGAAAATAATAGTCTTTCTCTATCCACATAATTATTCTTATTATTTTTTTGAAAATCTATCCCCATAATTATAAATGCTTTAGAAAGGGAAACAAAATGAATGATGAAAAATTGATTGATGGTTTTGTATAATTTTTTTGAAAAAGAAATGCAGGAAAAGACCAACCACCCTTGCAGTCCGTTATAACACTGACGTGTTGGATCGTGATTGGCTCTAATCCCTTTTAAGAAAGGATCAGGATTCTCTCCTCACCTCACTTTATCCTCACATTTTCCTCACCTTTTAAAAGCATGTGATTGGTTGTTAATAAAGTGTCAATCACATCTTAACCATTCATTCATTGCAATGCTTATGTGTCATAAGATTAAGTGAGGTGAGGATGAGGTGAGGTGAGGAGAGGATCCTTGTCCTTTAAGAAAACATAAATTCATTTTCACCGTCATATCCGTTTGTTCATTAACCACGTGGACTAGAAGCTTGCCGACACCTTATTAATTAACTATAAAATGTTGATTTCATTTTTTATTAATTTTGAAAAACAAATAAATAAATAAATTCAAACATTCAAGACCGACCACCACACCTTTTTATAGAATTCGACATGTTTGAAGCCAAAAAAGTCAAATAAATCTAACAAACACATAAACCAATACGACCAAAAGTTGAAACAAAAAATGGCCCACTAACATATCACCACGTTGGCTTTTTATTTATTTATTTATTATTATTTTTTTGAATTTGGATTCTCCGTTATTATGGTCTTTTTCTTGACCCCACATAATCTCATAACACATAAACATTAGAACGAATGTATGGTTAAGATGCAATTGGTTATTTGGTTTTCACAATCATTTTATCAATAATCAATCACATATTTTTAAAAGGAAATGTTTGGGTACTAACTAGTACCCAAGTATACTGACCACTTAATGAGGTGTTGCCACGTGGCCAAACTCTTTCACTTTTTAGATTTTTCTCTTTGATTTGGGTTATGTTGTTGGTCAGTATGCCTGGGTACTGACCGGTCAGCACCCAAGCAGTATTCTTTTAAAAATGTTAGGAAAAAAAAAATCAATAACCAATCACATATTTCAAAAAGGTTAGGAAAAAAATCAGACCAGTAGAATATCTAAATCCTATTTATTTATTTATTTATTTATTTTATATATAGTATTGATTATCTACCTTTGCCTCGGAGAAAAACTTTGATTACAACCCATTTATACTGTGTCATGTAGAAGATGTAACCTTCAAAAATTAGACAATTTTGTTTTATTCAATCTAACTATAAGCGAATTACTATTATTATTTTTAAATACTATAATATTTCTGAATGAGGGGATGAGAAATAACTCGAACCCATAATCTCTTGATGTAGGTGTGATGGATGAGCTTACCATATACATATTTAAATTTGTCAACGTGCATCTATCATTTTGTCAATTACTAAAAATAAAAAAATCCACATTAGGAAGTTATTGATCTAATAATTTGTAATTCGTTAACAATATTTTTCATAAAATCTATCTATGAAAATAATCAAAAAAAAAAAAAAAAAAAAAAAAAACTCTTTAAATTGAGATTGTAGATAAAAATTGTAGACTTTATAATTTTGTTAATTTTTCTTATAATTTATAAAATCATAAATAAAATTATCCCGTTTCAAAAAAAATAAATAAATAAAATTATCCCAATTCACTACTTAAATTTAACTTTATTTTGAAGAAAATATGAAATGGATTGTTTTTCTGCTATGATCAATTTGTTCGATTTATGATGTTTTATTGCTTGAATTAAAAAAAAAAAAAAAAAAGTAGTCAGTGGATAAGAAATGAATATTATTATTCTTTAATTATAATAATCGGTTAGATTACTCGAAAAACAATTATCAGTTTAAAGACGCAAGGTATCCTAATCGATTTTTTTAGAGTCAAGAAGCGGATTTATCTTTATCATTTTTATTCAAACTAAAATACCTTATCCAAATAAAATAAAATAAAAAGCTTCATGTGCCAACAACCTAAGTTGTGTTATCATTTCTGTCCTCTTTGTGAGGTTTTGTTAGTTTTTAGTTTAGTTTCTATCCTCATTGTGAGGTTTTTTGGTTAGTTTCTGTCCCTCTTGTGAGGGTTTGTGGGTATGGGTGTTCTCTACCCGGTGTAGGAGCTATAGTCTGGGCTGTGCCTCGGTGTCTAATCTCGATGATCCCAGTTGTAGTATCTGTCTGGATCAATTATCCAGTTGTTGTAACTCGATGTTTCTTCCAATCAAAAAAAAAAAAAAAAAAAATTGTTTAGATCACGATTCACAAAATGGGTTGTACATGTCAAAGTAACCAGTTGTTTAGGTCTCAAAAATTAATTAGGTTACATCAATAACCATAGTTGTGTCAACTTATTTAACCCATTTAATAAACGCATCATCTTCTATTTTGTTAATTGTGTTTTTGATTGATATAATTATGAGGGTATAAATGTAATTTTAAATTTTAAGGGTAAAACTGTAATTATAATTTTGTGGATATAGATATAATGTGAAACCCTAAATAATAATAATAATAAATTTAATATACAACTAAGTTGTGTCGTATTTTTGTTTAGAGAGTTTGATCTTATTAGTAAATGTATCGTATTCGTGTTATATTTATATAAATAAGTGGTGCTAATCAGCTCATGTGTATATTTATATAAATCAATTCTCAACTAAATAGCCAAAAAAAGAGTTGGTTTATGACTCTAAAAATTGAACCGGTATAAATAAAAATAGAATGGAAAAACTAAAAAAAAAAAAAGTGAGATTTTAGCATTTTAAAGGTTTTTTGGGTCCACGGGTCCGTGTGTCTAGACCCGGACCCACAAAACCCGTAAAAATTCGTGGGTCATTGGGGCGGGTTAGGGTCTATCTAACACCCACAAAAAAATTGTTTAAAATTAAAAAAAAAAAAAAACTTAAATGATAGTTTTGGTATTTTAAAGGGTGTAGACAGTAAAATTAATAATTTTAATTTTTTAATGTGGGCATAGGAAAAAAAATAGATGTAGAAAGATATTTTGTGGGTGGCAATAGAACCACCATATTCTAAATTCATTTGATTAAAGTGATCAATTTTTTTTTTTTTAAAGAATTAATTTATATTGTGAGATTCATCATTTATTTATTTCCTTACATAAAAATTAACTAATTTATCAAATCAATTTGGATGAAACTTTCAAATATTAATTTAATTAATTTAAACTAAAAGTATTATAAATAATTGAATAATAGAATTATATTAAATACAAATACATAAATTTATTAACAATTCTATAATTATCTAAGAAATTAAAAATCGTAAATAAAGACTAAACATATCATTTAGATTTTAGATTTTAGTCGTTTCGACTTTAGGTCTATTTAGTGCTTGTTTGGTTGAGCTTTCTACTACCTCAAAAGGTCTATCAACGTCTATTTGAGTTTTTTAGAGTTGTTTGATTGAACTTTTGAGATTGTCTATTTTAAATTGAGTAGAGGCTATTAGAGTTTACACCTCTTTTAGGTAAAAACTCATGGAGAGGCGCTTCTCCAAATAAACATTAAAAAAAAAAAAAAAAAAGTCTACTAACCAAACAATTATAATTTTTTTTTTCTTCAAAAAACTCTATTTCTAATAGATCTTTTACCAATAGACGTTTTTCAAAAGCTCAACCAAACAAACTCTTAGGCCCCGTTTGATTTTTCTACTTAATACTTAATGACACTTAATGTGCTCCATTCAGTTGTTTTGTTTGATTTTTAAAGTGATAAAATCACTTAAAGTACTCCTAAAATCACTTGTTTATAAAAGTGAAATATTCACTTTTCACTTAACAAAACACCACTGGATTTTAAAACAATTTTTTTACTTCCAAAACTATTTTCACTAATCTAACTTATTTTCAATTTTATCTTCCATCTAAAACCCAACCGTATTAATTTTTTTTTCTCATCACCGTAAAAAACTCTAGCATTACAAAACATAGATGCTTCAAAACCCAAACAACTCCATTTGAATATAGTTTTGATTTTTTTAATTATTTATATAAACAACTCCATTGGAATACAATTTTTGAGTGATTTCATACTTACATAGAGTAATTCTATTGAGTCCCCGGTTCCCCACCAACAAAATTAATATTACTTCAACAAAATAGGAAAAAAAAAAAAGTAAAAAAATTATGTAAGTAGACTTCTATGTACAAAATTACAGCATAGTAGGATTATTACAATTAGATATCATAGAATGCAATTCAATCCTGTTTACGCTCAATTAATTTCAACTTTATTTTCATCTGAACACATCATACCATCATTACGATAAAAATATATATTTTTTAAAGGGAAAATAATATATTGTTCAATAAAATCAACGTAACTCATCTCGTACGTTCCTAAAAAAAATAAAGATCTTCTTTTTGTAATATGACTAAACAAAAAGTTTTGTTAAACTATATGTATAAATTTGAAATATTATTAATAACTAAATAATTTTATTTTAAAATTATTAAATTATTTGTTATAGTTGTCCTTAATATATTAAAATGTAAATATATATCAAATAATATATTAAGATGTAAATATATATCAAATAATAGTTAGAAGGACATAGAAGTAAAAATATTTATTTTTAAGTATTTGTAACTTAAAAAAACAAACAACTTATCATTTATATTCAGTTTTCAGTGAAAAAAAAATCAAACATGTTTTTCAGTTTTCAATCACTATATAATCCAGCACTGTTCAGTCGTCAGACAAAAAATTAAACGAAAAATCAAACGGGGCTTTAGTCATAGTAAAAGCAGATGTCACCTTAGTTTGAAAAACCGGATAAAAAAATCTAAAATTGATAAATAAAGTACACATGTAAGCTAAAAACAGAGAAAAGTAAACAAGTCAAATAAAAAAAAAAAAATAAATAAAAAGAAAAGTTGATAAAATAGGCACCGCATATACATAATACGGTCACGTGTCGGTGCTCTTTGAAAATGTAGTTATAACCGAAAGCCACATACACACACCCAACAACAACAATTACACACATTTCTTTGTTTCTCTTCTTCTTCTTCTTCTTCGTTTCTCTCACTCTTTCAAAATTCCAATAAACAAATTCAACAACTCTCTCTCTCTCTCTCTCTCTCTCTCTCTCTCTCTCACTCACTCACTGTTACGAGTGATCGGCGGAGACGGCACAGCTGCAGCAGCTGGCCGCGAGTCTGGAAGGAGGTCTGGCCGGATTTAAGAGCGTGGCGATCAGGCTGATCGGCGGCGGTGGTGGTGGAGGAAATAGTAATCGGAAGAAGAAATCGAAGAAGTTGATGGAGTTGTGGCACAAAATGGTCTTCCCTGTTCGAAGAGTCTGGCTCGCTGTCTCTACTCGCGTCAAGGCTCGAAAAAACGGTATGCTTTCTATTTTTTTATTATTTTTTTTTAATTTTCAGTTGGAGGATATTTTTAGATGCAAATTTCGGTTACAATTGTTTTTTTTTTTTTTTAATTTTTTTTTTTTAATATTTGGTAAACCACAAAATGATAAATTCAAATTGTTGATTGAAACGAGTCCTTTGTTTTTGTTTTTATATTTATTAATTATGAAGAATGCTTGTTAATTGCTTCTCAACGATCATTAAAATATTTTATTTTAATTTTTAATTTAATAATAAGTTCATGCATTCAAGTATTTTTAGGATTTCATTTTTAAAGCTTTTGATTTATTTGAATCAAATGGATTTAAATCTAATCGATATTAACTTTCGGTATAATTAAAACAATATTTGTTTTTTTTTTTATTTTTTTTTATTTTTAAAGAGACTAATTTTCGATTTTTTTTTTTTTTTTTTTGAATAATCATTGTCCCTCAATAGTTGGTTATGAAAAAAAAAAAAAAAAAAAAAAAAAAAAAAATTACGCAACCACTTAGCTACGTTCATACTCACAATTTATTTATTTACTGAATTTCGATTTAAAACTATTTAAATCCCAAAACATATTAAGAATAATAATAAAAAAAACCATTAATAATGAATAAAATCTTCTATAATATAAATATATATATATATATATATATATATATATATATATATATATATGGTGGTTTTTTAGTAAGGACGTTCTGAAATTATAAGTTAAAGACGTCCAAATATAGCTATATATTCATATTGGGTGAGGGTATATGTTAATATGGGGCTGTGAGCCCACTGTGAATGTGTGGCTGTGGTTGAACGTCTTGAAATTATAAAGTCATGACCTGATTAGTGTAGTATTATATATATTAAACATTTTTTAATTTGTAGATTTAAAAATAATAGTAGGGTACATAAATACATAAATAGGTCCAAAGATTCCACTTATTATGGTGGTGGGCTACGTCCACTAGGCTGATTCCACTCAAGGACAATATACATCACAAAACAAAGAAACTCCTATTGTTCGGTGAAACCCTAAATAAATACATTTATTCATTTTTTTTTTTTAATTTTTAAATAATAATGAGTTTCACTCTTACAATTACTATGGCATTTCTCTTAGTAGCATCGAATAAGTTTGTTTTTAACTGTTTGATTGAAATTGGATAAAAGAAACATTTAATAAACACTTTGCCAATTACAACATTTTTGTTTTTACATTAGTTTTTTATATGCAATCTCCATGAAAACAAAGTGTAGATGTCTATATTTGAAGTCTTACTTTGAAAAGACTTTTTAAATTAATCATTTTCATCATTAATTTTTAATTTACCAAAATAGTATCAATGTTTATATATTTAGAGCAAATTGTAATAAGGTCCCTGATTTTAGATGAAATAGATAGAATGAATTTTTGTCAAAATTACAACTTAGTATCCTTATCATTATTAGAGTTAGCGATTGATAGGTCAAGCACTATAAAATTTGCAAATTGCCCCTAACTTGCCTATTCTATCCATTATTATCTAAAGGGAAAAAGGTATTAAGGTACTCATATTTTAGGTGAAATTGCAAATAGAATGATTTTTGATCAAATTTACAGTTTAGCACCCTTGACTTAAGGAATTTTCGTTAACTTAATTCCAGTGTTAATTACAAATTGTAGGATCTTTTTATGTAGAAAAAAAATAAAATAAAACAAAATAGATGCATCAGATCTCCTTCGTACTCATTAGTTCTTTTTAATTTTTTTAAAAAATTGTTGCGAACTCCTCACCTAAAATCATCCTATCTCCATAAAATACGACTTGAAACAATATGGAAATTGAGTTGTAATCATTTTTTTTCTTATAACAGTCAACCCTTAAGTCAAAGGTACTAATCTATAATTTTGATAAAAACTCATTCTATCTACAATTTCATCTGAAGTCGGGGAAGCCTTATTGAAATTTGCCCTTTAAAGAATAATGGATAAAACAGTTAACTTGAGGAAAATTCCTATATTTTGTAGTGTTTGAGCGGTCAGAGGTACTAATCTGCAATTTCACCTAAAGTTAGGGAATCTGATTGCAATTTGCCCTTATATTTATTATGTTTTCACTAGATATTAAGAAACAAAGAAAGATTAAAAAAATAAAAAAATAAAAAAATAAAAAATGAATAAAAATCCAATATTGTTTTAGAAACTTTTAATTTTAAATTAAATTTGAACTTGAAGAAACTGATGCCAATCCATTTGCCAAAAGGTGAAAACCCCCAAAGAGAAGGGGGATCAACATCTTTTTGAGTGCGACTTTATCCTCCAAAGTTAATTTAGGTAATGGGTGT
This sequence comes from Acer saccharum, assembly GCA_030490815.1. Taxonomy (NCBI): domain Eukaryota; kingdom Viridiplantae; phylum Streptophyta; class Magnoliopsida; order Sapindales; family Sapindaceae; genus Acer; species Acer saccharum. The sequence continues at coordinate 29,107,155 of CM059866.1, forward strand.
GTGATAGTAACATCCATTGCTTCTTCTTTTTTGTTGTAAAACAAAAACTGATGAGGACCACTTGTTTAATCAATCCTCTTGACTCAACAACTTTTAATTATTCTTAAATCCCAACTAACTTTATCATTAATCTTACTTTATTAAATTAATTTTGTTTTTTGGATTGTGACTAATCACACATTCACACACATTGGATACTTAATTGAGAATCTTTTGCAAAAACCAGATATTTTTGAAGGGTGTTTGTTTGTTTGTTTGTTTGCAAGTGAATTTGATTGTTTGTTTATGGTGTTGTTGTTGGGTTGGGCAGGAGGTGGGCTATTGAAGCTACATAATGATGTAGAAAGTTGTGAATATCAAGACATAAAAGTGATGTGGGAGATGCTGAATCAATCAGAAGCACAACTAATTACAACAACAACGACGACGACGAATAACAAGCGCAGGCAGAGGCCTTTTTGGAGGGTTTTTGTATGGCCTAACAACTCATCTTCATCTTCTTCTTCTTCCTTCTCTACCCAAAATCACTGATCATACATACCTGATACTACCCACCACTCCACTTTTTCATACTCCATTTACAATAATAATAATAATCATCATAGTCAAAATAATGATATGATCATGTGTTGCTGCTGCTGCTGCTGTTGTCTTGTTGGCATCATCTTCTTCTTGTAATCTTCTTGTTGCAATCATCTAACGCTTCACATTTTGCGGTGGCATTGTATAAAATAGCCATGTTGCAATTCTGATCATAATTGCTGTATGATTTCAATATATTTCATCAGTCTCTCATTTTTGTGATGGAGAAAACAAAACATGCAAAAGAAGAAGAAAAAAAAAAAACTGTCCAATGACAGTCATTTTGTATTATATATATATATATATATATATATATATATATATATATATATTATCATATCAGGTATACCTGACTATATTATCATGCGGTTTTACTAATTTTCGTTACCGAAAAATAGTGTAGATTTTTTAAAACTAATTCTCGGTAACGAAAATTAGTGAAACCGACGATAATATCCTCAGATATACTTGATCTGATAAGTGATATATATATAAAACTGATTAGTTTCTGTCTTCAGAGCTATAAAAGTTACATAAAATTGCTAACAATCTAAGAACTGTTGTAAAAATAAAAGTAAATACAATGAATAAATAAATGAGGGAGATAGAGGAAGAAATAAATGAGAGATGAGAGAGAGAGAGTAATCACTTTGTATTTGATTTTTGAGAGCCTCAGCTAACTTGCTTTTACAAAAGAGAACCCAGTATATATATAGAGAGTTTTGTGTGCAAGTGGATAGGCTGTTGTGTGTGTAAGTGGAGCTATCAAGTGGATAGGATCAATTGGATCAAGTTGAGAGTTGATCGGGAAGTGGAAAGTGTGTAGAAGTGTTAAGACACTAGCAGTGGAAATCCACCCAATCACAATACTCCCCCTTGGATTTCCACCGCTTATAAGATTAAATAATTCACTTAATTTCAAGATGCAGTCCTAGGTTTACTTAATTTCTGATTTGTGTTTGGAGTCTCCATGTAACTTGATTTATAATAGTTTTTAGTAAACATTGTAAACATAAATCAGGAATTAAGTTCCTTTCCCTCATTAAGATTCCCGATAAGTAAACGTGCAGCCATTATCTAGCACACACAAACTAGTAGAAATTATTACAGAGTGGCAGGGAGAAAATATTTCAGTGCCTAATGAATTGGTTTTGGACAGTACAACTTTGCAAGTATACACTATCTTATGATACTAAACTTTTGTATTCTTCAAAAACTATTCTTACAAATCTTCTAAGTTTACTCAGGTACTGTGAGCTCCCTCATTGACTAGCCATTATGAGAGGAATCAGCCTTCTTCCTTTTTCTTTGCAAAGCTCCCAAAATTCAAACTCTCCTGTGGCAAACTCAAACCATATTCTTTGGTTAAAATGAATACTGCTTGTGTGTGACTATTGTGGGGATATTTTGGGTGGTCTTTCAATGAAGTTTGGGTATTCAGACCTCCTAGGCAGTAACACTAGCTGTAAACATGGATATAGTGTTTGCTAACAAGAATTCCCGGTGATCTTTTTGATCGGAAAGTGATTCTTAAAGTATGCAAGCATGCAGTCGAGACTGTATGTATGCAAGCATGTAGTCATGTAACCCTAAACTATAGGAAACCGTATTCTTAGGTTAAAATGAATACTGCTTGTGTGTGACTATTGTGGGGATATTTTGGTTGGTCTTTCAATGAAGTTTGGGTATTCAGACCTCCTAGGCAGTAACACTAGCTGTAAATATGGATACAGAGTTTGCTAACAAGAATTCCCGGTGATCTTTTTGATTGGAAAGTGATTCTTAAAGTATGCAAGCATGCAGTCGAGACTGTATGTATGCAAGGATGTAGTCATGTAACCCTAAACTATAGGAAATACCTTTTCCTAATCCTAGGGTTTAGTGCCACCAGGCTTCGTCACATAAACTTAGTGGCAACTTCTGACAAAAGGATCTCCCTAGTAAAATATGTTTCGATAAGAACATTCTTCACATTCGGTTTTCCATTATCTTTTGTGTTCCGAACCCAGTAGAACAACTTCTATCACTTCAAATATATATACTTCGCACATGCTAATGAGTTGATATCAAGTTTAACTTCAAAGAAAAAAGATCATAAGTTTCAGTGAAACAACTTCTTATCAGTAATCCCAGAAAAAAAACAGTCAAGAGGCAATCCATGAAACTGATTCAGTAATCTACGCATCTCTATTGTTTAAAGAATGATAAACCTAAAGAACAGTAAAATAAAAACTAATTTAAGTAAACATTTTCCAGCAAACACAAAGATGTCTCTCACTTAGCAAACAAATTTATCAGTTGAAAAACCTAGATGCTACCTGTACAATAAACTTGTTCACCTTCAATATTCTATAAGTGACTGAGAAAGATGAAAACCATACCTTGAATTTAGCTGAATGACTGAAGAAGATGATACGACGAGTTTCCTATAGGAATAGAACAAGTTTCATCTTCTCGGTTATGAAGTAAAGCTTACTTGAGGGCCTCCTATAGCCAAACAGTTAATTTTCATCAAGTAAAAAAAAAATCTAAGAACTAGATAATCCATTACCGTATTGCGCTTACATGGCGAAGATAAATCTTACTGCTTGATCAACACCCAAGCAAAGCTGACCCTTCTTGGAGAAATTTTGAGCATACTAATCATATATCAAACACACCAAAGCTTGCTATAAAAACTTATTCAACACGTGAACATGTACAGATTCTTTCCAGCAACAACGGCCAGTCTTCTCCAAGTTGCTGTGGTTTCAGTCCCATCGCAACCTTGAAATCCGGCAAGGATATATGAAAATCATAACCTGGAAAGCCACCGTTAACAGGTTTTACATAAGAGTGGTGCTTGTGGACATTGCTTCCCATCAAGTCATGATGCCCGGACCTTATTCCTACCAGTTCAACAGAAGACTTTATTAACCTCTTTAAATAAACATGCAATCCATTGTTCAACAAACTAGCACAGTCCACCGATACACCTTCCAGGCCATGTGCTACGACAATCTCCCGCATGCGTTCCTTCAGCATCTCGGTGTCAAGCAGTCGACCAGTATCATATGAGCTATAACATCTACCGCCCCTCGCTACATGTGGTGCCTGACGAGCCCCACCCACACTATCTGAGCAAAATGGTATTCCAAGAGGTGGTTGAATTGAACTTCTAGTAAATGGTTCTTTTCCATCTCCAACAAATAACACTTCACTTTGTTGACTGCTGCTAACTACAGAAAAATCCCCATCAGACCCAACAGAGATTCCCGATCTAGACTCCCCATTTTGTTCATCATACCCACCACTCGTAATTTCAAAGCCATTCTCATCTTGAGTAGATGCTAATGGAGGGACGTTTGCTTTACAAGCATTTTCCAAAATTGAATGTATCAATTTATTATGAAGCTTAACATTTTCTCTCCCAATAACCCTTAAACAGAACTTATTGAACTCAACCTTGCTCAGCTTCAAACTGAGTAACTTATTCAAATAATGAAAATACAGCTTCGACCTATCAGGTCCAAGTCTCTTAGCTAACTGAGCTTTCAGCTCAGCTAGGTTGATCCGCAAATGCGCCTGATTTGGCCGTTGCATTTCTCACCACAGAGAACACATATCAAATTTATCTACAAGCTCACCGAGTTTCGATTCACCTTAACCCAAAACCCCAAAACAAATTCCATTCCATTTCACAAAACCAATCATGCTCACATTTGAAGTACACATACTTGTAACAGTAACAAAAACCCTTCAAAATTCAACTTCACAAAATTTGAATTCCAATTAAACAGAGCCATATTTACATTCCATAACAACAAATTGCACCAAAATCCTCCCTTTCTTTCTATTCAAATCAAAAATGGTAAGAGTATGATAATTTACACGGATCACCAAAGCTCAAGAACTAACTAAGCCGTTAATGGGTGCCTTGATACAAAATAGATTCTAGAGAGAGAAAACCGATGGTCTGACCTGTTTGGAACTCGAGAAAATGCAAGAAAATAATGGGGCTCTGCTGACCTTAGTAGCTTCTTCTTATTGCATTGAGCCTCCTCCTTCCTTCTTCTACCTCTAGAATTTCATTTGTTATTTATTTCATTTTCGAACTTTCATATGAAATCTTTGTGGTTTTTGTTTTTGTTTTATTTTGTTTTATTTTTTTTACATCACAATGTTTTCAGAATTCAGAGAAACAAACCACTTTAGTCTTCAATCTTCATCTCCTTCTCATACTCTCTCTCTCTCCGCCATTTTAAAGGGATATTATTATTTTGCCCCTGATGTTTGAGGGAATATCGATTTACCCTCTCCATTTTCAGAAATATCCAATTTCCCATACTGTTTGTCGGATGTCAAAAAAAGTGACTTGGATGTTTAATTTGAAGGGCAATTTCGTACTTTAATGTATTAAACCAAAACGCCCTTGGTGCCGGACACCGCCTGGCGCTGATTAGACGGACGACTGGCCGCCTAGACTCGCCAATTAGGCATGGATTACGGTTGCCTAGAGTGTTTTTTAGAGCACTGCTCTTCCAAGAATCTGATCTCCTCTCTATCAAATGAAGATTCAACAAAGTTTTTTGATCTTCACTAACAGCAAAGCCACATTAATTTTAATTTTAATTGTAGTATTATGGTTAGTTATGGTTAGACAATATATTTTTCGTTTATTATTATTATTATTTTTTAAGTAATGCTAGATTGGCCAAAATCATACCCAAATAACGTGAAATATAAATTGTCAAAATCCTATTAATCATTAGATTATGCGGTAAATGTTGTCTAATGATTCAAGTTGGGTTAATTGGTTTGATTAACACAACCCTAGTGCCAACCCAAATCAATAATATGTTAATTTTATTTTCAAAAACCGAACCAACCCACTTAAATGGGGTTTGGGTTGGGTGGGTCAATTGATTTAATGGTTTGGATGCTCACCCCTATTTATAATGGTTCAAATTATATTATTTTTTTTAAAAATACCAACCGTTGGTATAAATAGACACATAATTGGGACAACATAGAAAATCACAAAAACATATAGGGTTGTTTTAAGGACTCCTAGTAGTATGTCAAACTGGCCAAAATGAAAGCTGAAACTTTTTAAGAGAGAATTGCTTCAACACGTTTGGCATATTGTGTCCTACCACTAAAATAATGCTATGTGACGTATAATTTGGTTATCCATACAACATGACATCCCATCAGGTCCCCATATAATCAGATATACATACCACATGACATCTCATCTCGGACAATAATCAAAGGCTTGAAAAGAATCTAGTCCGATCCAGACATACAAACCGAATTTGACCCTTTGAAAAAATATGAATACAAACCAACTTGGTCTAGTCTAGTTGCTATAGATACAAACCAGACCAATCTAAAATCTGAAAAAAAAAAAAACCCCTTCTCTTTGGGCAAATTAGCCAATGCACAGAAAGTATTTGAAGCTCTTCTCCTAAGAGGAATATAGAGGATATAAAGCTAGCCACAAAATGCTCAAGACATTCCAAACTGAACGATATTTACCTAATTATAGTTTTAAATAACCCTTCCTCAATCTGCATAGCACATAAAATCCTTGATCATCCATGAGAGAATGTTACTCAATAAACTTCACTAAAATCATTTACGACTACATTAGGAAAAAAAAAAAAAAAAGAGAGAAAGAAAAGACAATTAAACCGAGAACCAAAGTAAAACATTATCTACTTGCCAAAAATACCTGTTTGGCAACTTAAATTTTACCAAAACAGTTTACAAAACTGAATCTCGAAACAAGATCAAATATAGAACCAAATTATTATTTTTTGTTTTTTTTTTTTTCCTGCTCCTTAACTCCTTTTATATGCAATACCATAAGTACTAAATTTCACCATTTAAAAAATGAACACAATTTTCCTAAACAAAAGAAAATATTTTTCAATTTTCAATCATTTAATAAGGCGAAAAAATAAAATAAAACCTAAATGTTTAACATTCTTCTGATCTTCCTCTCATTCTTTGTCAGTCTAGCAGAAGGCCGAGAAATTTACAAAATACCGAAGACCTTTTTAACTGCCTCTTTTCTGCTCTCTTGAACTCCGCCCTCCAAAAAATCCTGGCAAGAATCCACTTACTGCACCAAATAAATGACGCTGAATGAGCTCCAACAATAATTTTTGACATTCCAAAATAAAAAATTGCAAGAGCATATCAAGATCCTCTATAAAATCAGATTTACTATAGTTAGAATTTCAATGATTTGGACAAAATTACAATTCAAGATCCCTCATAGTTTCACTACTGGAATGTGCAAAGTTTAGAGAACGCCTAAAAATGTTAAGATCATACTCTGCATGGAATAAACTCGTGGCAATATAGATGCAGACAAAGAAATTATACAGATGCCTAACTATTCAAATATCAGGAAGGTTCATTAACTGATAATTAAAATTCATCTCAGAATAATATAAGTCAAGGAATTTTGAGTAGAGTATTTCAATCTATTAATTTGTTTGTTATGAATGAAGTTATGATCTACAAAAAATGTTTTAAGGGTTTACAGTTTATTTCTATCAGAGTTCTTAAATACTACAGCTTGGACCCATACCTATCAAGTCAAAGCTTTTGGTCTAATGATTACTTAACATGATATCAAAGTCACTTTTATCAGAAGTATATAGGTACTTGTGCTCCTATGTGAATGTACTTGTATTTGTTATAAGAGTTTGTTCTACATCTGAATCCAGGTAAAAGTCTTAAAAAACTATTATTTGGACCCTTACTTGTCAATTTAAGCTTTTGGATCTAGTTGTTACTTATCAATTATTATGAAGATCAGGTTGATAATAACGTTTTGCATCTAATGTTTGGAAAAGCTTCCTCGGTTGATAATTATTTTTGTCAGCTTTATAAATGTGCCTAAGATTTCTTACAACGGGAGCTTCTCTAGTGCGGATGTTTGGTACAAATTTCAGGATTCTAGTTTTGTATTGTGACAAAACAGTTCTGTAACGTTACAATTGTAGCAATATAAAACTAAAAATCCTGAATTTTTTCTTGCAAACGTCTACACTAGAGAATTTTCATTCTTATAGTTGGCTGAAAAGGTATTCCTCAGTTTGCTATGAAGGTCTAGTTCACTTAACCTCCTCGGTGATCAAAAAGGAAAAACCAAAGCAATAATAGGAAACAAACAAACAGCCCTTTTTAGCTTAAGATCAAAAAAGCTATCCACCCATCAATATCTCAACATCTACATCTACAACCCTTTTCAGACAAATTTCTTAGGGTTACTGGAGGGAAACAAGTTTAAAACTTAAGAGTCTAGAGCTAACCAATAATTGTTTCATAACTAAACATAGTCACAATAAATAATTTATAACATAAAAAAAACTTTTCAAAACATCTAGGATTCCACCGGACCACTAGAAGTATAAATCTCGATAAAAAGTTAACATAATGTTTCACTGCCTTTTTTTAGATAAAATCGGGCTAACCTGGAGGGAAAAAGAATCACATAGAAAAACCCTTAGAAAGAACCATATATAGATAAATAAAAAAGAAACAAAAGAAAAAAACAAGTGGGGTAAATGTCAGAAACTATTTAAAACAATTTTTCCTTCGGACCTTTCTGTTCTGTCTAACAGAAATTACTAAACTTTTAACAAATTAACTAAACAATGGAAACAGATCAAATTTGACAAGGAAAAAATCAAAACGAAAAAGTCTATAAGATAAATTATTCAAAGCAATTTAGGTTCAGTTGTTAACATATTTAAATTTCAGGTTCTTCCGCAATGCTTAAATATATGTATGCATGTTTAAGGGCAGGATCAACATACTCAAATTTTGACACAATTTGTTGGTCAGAGGTATGCGACTTCAATTGTCAAGATTAAAGCATCAAATTTTTGTTTCATTTATGGAATTCAATTTACTCATTCGTCTTCTCTCTCCTACAATAAATCTACTAAGTCTCTCTCTCTCTCTCTCTCTCTCTCTCTCTCTCTCTCTCGACTCAAATGTTCTTGCTAATTTTTCCTCTCCCATTTTCCTCCATCCATCAGACTGAAAATTTTATGCACAATCATCCATGCATCTCAATATGTAGTCATTTGCACACAACTAATGAAATTTTTTCAAAATGTAACCAAAACTTCAGGAAAGTCTCTTAATGTTTTCCTATAACATTAAAATCAATAGGGGGGGTGACTTCTTCGGCAGGGAATTTTCAAATGCTATTGATAAACTGTTGAAATACCCATAAACAAAGGAGTTTTTTTATTTATAAATAAAATCAATTCTATCTCAAGAAAATATCATGTAAATTTCAAGGGGCATTGCAATACGACAATAGAAATATCCAAAACTTCATAAAATTATAATATCACAAAACAGTAACAATATTTTGGTATAAATATAATGTTTGAAATAATTTCATTCAAGTTATGAAAAAAGCTAAAATTACATAGCTTCTCTGTTCAAAAGCACTTCCTTATTCTTCTTATACACCATTCCTTTTCAAAACAGGAGATGGTTACTCTATAAGATTTGTTCTTGATTTTGAATTTCACAACATCTTCCTTCCTAGTCTGCTGATCTGATCAGAATGTGAAGCATGGTTATCAATTTGATTTCGAAAAATTGCACCGATATTAACAACTTTTATTGTATAACTTGATAAACATTCCAGTAATCTACCCTAAAGAAAATATTGTCTCATCGTTCTACAGAAGTATATCAAGGTGGTCTTGATGCCATGCAAGAAGCTATCTATTTTTAATAAACATGATTACAAGAATTTTAATTCAACCTATTTAGGAATAAAACTTACGAGAAAAAGAGAGAGAAGGAAGTTTATGAGGAAAAGTGGAGAAAGGTGAGAGAAAGGAGGTCGAAAGATGGATGGAAGATAGTGAAAATACCAAAAAAAAAAAAAAAAAAAAAAAAGACATGAGTGAGAAATTAATAATTAGAGAGGAGATAGGTGGTTATCCAAACCATCCAAACTTAACAAATCCACGGGTGATAAACCTATGTGAAAAACTATTTCAAAAACCAGGGCTGCTGATCCTTCCTGTTAATTAATATATGCATGTTTCTATAATGATACTTCACAGTTTCTACTTCTTCAACATTTCAATAGCATTCTTTCATCTCTAATTAGGCATAAACTGCAATAATAACTTATAATTTAGGAGACTTCTCACAGTGTATGAAACAAGATGCTGACATTTGATATTGACAAGGCCTGGCTCAATTTTGTAGTGCAACAGGAAAACCCTAAAAAATAGTCTAAACTTGAATAGATGGAAAGTAGGAAGATTATCGGGATTCAGGGCAAAAGTCAAATACATACTCTAATACCTTTTTTTTTTCTGATGCACAAAATGTCATAACATTGTGGAGGAATTCAAAAACAGGAGTTGACAGCAGCACATAAAATCTTAAGAGGTTGACTAAAATGCTTTAAGATACCACAAATCCAAAAATTAGATTGCTCAGAAATGCATATGCTTCCAACACATAATTAAATGTCAAAGCCACTTTACTTCAGAAGCTGCATATTGAATTCACACAAACATAACGGATATTATCAATGCAACAAACCACGAGTTTGATAGTAAGGTTTTGTGCCAGTAAAGTACCTGTAGGTGAGACGCACCACTAAAACCCAATCTTTTAATCACAGTTTAATACTTTTTGTGGGTCAAGTTGTCCACTGCAATAACTGGAAGGAACAGCTGAGATCTCCTGTCTTCCTCTCCACTCTTCACCAGGCTTCAATATGATGGGCTTTTCTACACAGGCAGCCTCAACACACAGCATATGCTTGTACTCATCATCACCAAAATCAGGCATTGCCTTTGCTTTCTTATCCCAAGGATTCCAGACAACTGCAGAACAAAAGAAAGGCACTATTAACAACTAGGTAAAGTGCTATTTTGCAAGCCATACTACTGGTCAGTGGTGAGAACTAGAACATTATAATGATGGTAAAACGTTGTTTTTGCACTGTCCCTCCATATTCCGTCTCCTATTTTGATCTAACTTCCATACAGTATTGTATGAGGGGAAACTAAAAGAAAGATGAACCATATAGTCATAGCTAACTCACCAGCATCTGGAAGTCCATCCTTCCGCAATACAAATGTCCGTTTTCTCTCATGGTCTAGAATAGCTATTTTTGTAGGTGTACTCAGATATACTTTATCCACCTTAACCATGAAAAGAATTATAATAATTAAAGACAAGAGACAAATTTTCTAGAGCTTAAAAATATAATACTGAATAAATAAAAAGCTATAATCTACATTAAAGCAGTCACTAACTTCTGATTCAAATGTTATTGCATCCCCCTGTTCGGTAAATCGCTCTTTATCTTTCATGTTGTCCAGATAATCCAATGTCTCTAATCCTTCTACCCGCACTTCACTAAAAGGGAAAAACATGAAAGTTAGGTTGGCAAAGAATGAATCATCAATTTCACAGATGTTAATCACAGAATTTGGGCAATCTCCAGTACTAATTACTAGGACCCTCAAGTAGATATATAGGTTAAATTGACATGTTTAATCCATAAAAGCCCTTATAATTAGATATGATGATTATGGAAGTTAAAATTTTTTGGTACAACTCTCCATAACAAAGATCAAATTGGCATTTTTATTCCATAAAAATCCTGGTAGTCAGACATTCTAATTCTAATGGAGCTAGGTTTTAAGCAACAAAAGTTATAGTTACTCCACCGATTTTAGTATTACTCTCTCCATTCTCCTCATTTTGTATAGTTACTACCAACTTCATTCTGATTTTAACAATTTCTCACAATACTATCATGTCAAGAAGTTTGTAGTGCAAAAACCTTATTCTGAGCAAACAAAAAGTCCATTCTAAAAGATAAAATACCTAAGATACCTAAATATATTATTTTATCATAACTCATTTTTCACTCTTGTCCATTTGAGTATGTTAACATCTTTGGTGTTGATAAATAACAGTCACTTCATTGCTTTGATGACTGTTATCCCAACCACCACCCCTACCTTCACTCTCACACCAATCTAAATATCTAATCAAATCAACAAATTAACACAATAAGAACATGGGAAAACATAATTAGCCACTATAATGGAGGGACAAATATTTTGAAGCGGCAATAATTCATAAGAGTAATTAAATCTCAAGACCCATGAACTAGAAGTACATCCTTGCCCACAAGATTCCACCAATACACATTGACAAACTGACACTTAGATCTCTTTTATCCAAAAATTACTCTACTTATCGTCAAAGGCATTATACAAAAAACTGCAGGGCTCATTGGCAAAAAGATAAGATGAGTTCATATGACCTACAATGTTTATGACACTCGAACTTTTTTTTTAAATTTTTTTATAAGAAACAAAAAACTTATTTCAAAGATGAAGAAAGTACAAAAGTGAACGAATAGTACACCAAAACAACAAATTGAACATAAAAAAATAAAAAAATAAATACAAGGAATTCGATAAAATAACAACCTTTTTGTTTGATCAAGTAAAATATCACTTTTACTTGCGGTCAAAAGTATAACACAAAAAATGCAAAGCTCATCGTTAATGACTCAATATGACTAGATGGGTTAATCTGATCTCAAATGTGTTTGGTACTTTTCCAAAATTGCTGTATGGGGAAAAATCAACACAGCCAGGAGCACACGAGTGTATGAAACTTTTTTCAACACCAAATAGGTGCCCACCTTCATTTACCTTTAAGGAATTTAATAATAACAATAAAAAACCACTTAAGAAAAATTCCAATGATAGCTAAGTAAGAAAACTATTATTAAAAAACCTGATATCTGAAACAGCCAAATAGGTGTGATAGGCAAATGTGAATGCAAATGATTTTCCATCGGTATTTGTATTTCGAATGCGAGAAGTCAGCATCAAATCTCCTCCAGGTCCAAGAGTAATCCTTAAGCGAAACTCATATCTGTAAATAGTTGTCATATGTTACAGACCAATCAATTCCAATAAAGAAATAGAAGGTGAAAATATACTAACATCCAAACATCTACATTTGAAAAGGTGGCCCCAAGATATTTTTTTTCTTTTTGGGCTGTGGCAAGTAGAAAGATTAATACTAGTGAGATCATCATAGAAGATTCACAAATATGAGCCTTCACCGTCTTTTTGCATCATGGATAAAGGGAATGAGTAAAGCATCAACTACCTTTTCCTTCGTTATATTGTTGGATATAATCTTTGTAATAATTTAGTAAAAGAAGGTGAGAAGCTAAGGTATTGGGGACTGCTCCAACATCTTGCAGCCCATGATGCAAAAAGATGATGAAAGGCTCAGTTTTGAGCTTAAGGAATTTTTGTCTTTTGCTGAAGTAGATAAAGCTGAGATTCTGTAAGACTGCACTATCCTGGCTTTGATTTGGTTCATTTGGCAAGAGATAAACAATAAAAATTTGAAAGGATGACTGAAGAAAGCATAGAATTCGTAAGGGATCAAGTTCAGTATTTAGCATCCTTACTGGCCTCCATCTCCAAGGAATTTAGAGAAATTTCTTCTTTTTTTTCCACTCATAACAGAGAGGGGGTTGTGGGGTAGTTTTTCACATATACTTTTGTACTGAGACAGCTTTTTGCTTAGTGGGTAGCCTATCAATGCTTTTTGTATATTGTTTAAAATTATAGTCAGTAGGCTCTTTTAGGTAGTCAAGGTGGACTGCTTGTTCATTATTGATACATTTTGTTATCAAGAAAATTTTTGTTTCTTTCCCATCACAAAAGGTTGTTGACATGTTTTAAAAACTGTTACCTAACTCCATATCAGAAAACAAGTTTACTCCTAGAAAAACACATTTGCCAGGAGAAATAGATGCATTAACTCAATAAGTCACTAGACTATTTCAAAATTATAAAAATAAATAAATAAATAACAAAGAAAAGAAGAAGTCATAGAAGAACTTGCTATTCATAAAAACTGAATTGAACATGTCACTACTAAATATGAGTTATGCACCTGTGAGGCCATATCTTCATATCTTCTTCAGAGTGCTTAAGTATCAAATCAACAAAGGCCTTGTTGGGGTTATTTACTGGAAAAGGTGGGGGATCTGGATCAACGCTCCAAAGCCTGTTCCTTGCAAATCCATGTTGTTCAAGAGAACCTTGACTTCCAAACTGCATGTACACAAAAATTATTTCAAATGAAACAAATGAAAATCAATAAATAAAAAGGTAAAAAAAAAAGATTTAAGTAAAGTGAAGCACATACTTGAGGAAAACAGATAGGAATACCCCCACGAATAGCCTTTGGAGGCTTAAAAACAGCCTGCATAAAGCATAAGTAAATTTTAGAAATGATAATTATATATGTAGAAAACTGATACAGTTAACAAAGGGAGAAAATATCTCTGATCTTCTAAGTGATCATAAAGGTAAATAAGCAGACTTATCACGTTAGCGCAATAGATCAACCCTATTTGAGATAGAAATCAATTTTATTAGTCCAAGCCATGTTCACAAATTCTTGCTTTTGGAAGTTTAGGAATTTACAGTATTAGCTTCTAGTCCTAATACATAACCAAGAGAAAAAAGTTTTTGGCCTGTTTCACACACACACACACACACAGAGGAGCAGTTACAAATTCATTTTTTTTTTTCTTCCCCAATTTCTTTAGATTTTCTTTTGTGTTTATTTTGTCTCTCAAGTCCCAGCTAGCTGACACATAAACTTCTCTTACTTAATACTGCCCTTTTCTTAAGTATGACTATCTAGAAATCTCAACACCAGCTCCTCTACCAAAAAATAAAAAAATTTAAAAAAATTAAAAAAAAAATTAAAAAAATTAAAAAATAAAAAAATTGATAATTAGATCTTGTAATGGCTCTAGAACAATGAATACTGATGATTGCACACGTCTACATTTTAATACATCCTGACCATATGGATGCTTGAGTTTCTGTGTAAGCAGGCATATCCTCCTTTCTTAAAACTCACTGGCACATACACTTGGTGTAAAATTTTGCAGTGTATGTGCCAGTGAGTTTTGGCAACACAATGTTTCCCGTAAAAATTTCCTATCACATCTTCATAAAGTAGTCAATCTGTGATCATGTGCTTAAAATTCATAGTTATTATGACACAGATATAAGCACAATTAATTCTTAAGACAGAAGGAAGGTCCTCATATCCAAGTCAAGATAAACTTTTAACTTTGTCTTGTTTCTTACAGCTGAAAATGAAACAAAATAATTAAGGTAGTACCTTACTACTGACAAAAAGTAGTTCTTCCCCATATTCATTCTTCCAAGATATCACTTGTCCTCCATACAAATATACCTGTTTTAACAAGAAAATTATAATTATAAAGTAGAAGAAAATATAAATTCCTCAGTATTTAATCAAATTTTAGCTTTCTTGATAAATAAAGAAAAAATCATCAAAACTAAGTAAGAACAAAACCGGCATATATTAAATTTGAAAACATATATCACAACACCCCATTCCCCTTACGAGAAACCAGGAAAATAAAATGCTAGATACTAGATAGTTTCTTAATGATGTACATATAAAAGCAAACTGGCTCACTTAAATCATAAATGGGCTTCCTAACCACAAGACTGCAAAGGGAAAAGAGCTTTGTCACAGTGTGAGACTGTGAGAATTAAAAAAAAAAAAATAGAAATCTAGTGAATAACACCAATACAACAGGTTCCCTAGAAGCCAATAAATACTGTACACATTCTTATGTATCTGAACTAAGCATTACAAACACCCTATATATGGTGCATACGTGCAACGTGTGCTGATTGGGATAAGATAGAAAAAATCATCGGAGATTGTTTCATTTCATGATTTTCATCATATGCCTTTAATTCAACTTGCAGGCTTTTGACAAAGGAAAAGAAATAGAAACACATGAAACATAGTAATGAAAAAACATAAGATAGCCTGCAGTTGACTATAAGTTTTGGTCCCGCGTATGGACATTAAGATAATTAAAAAATAAATAAAGAAAGAAAGCCTTCAGAGTTGATTGTTTTGGTGGCTGGTGTGATCTATGCATTATGTGAAAGAATTAACTATTTCCATAATTTTATTTTAGTTCAAATTTTGTATGACTTTAATTGATTGAAGAGCACAGGCATTGTTCTCAATGATTTTTACTCTAGCTTTTGTTTGCTTTACAATGGTGATAATCGTAAACATAATTGTTTTATTACTTCATTTTTTGATTTGTTCAAATATTTTGCTAAGCATGTTTTACTAATGTTAGCTAAGGAATGTAATAATTATTAGTCAATAAGATGAACTTGTGTGTTAATTTCAAAAGCTATGCACTAATATGGAGATTTAAGCAAGGGACTGATGACTCCATAAAATATCCTAGTCAAAGAAGCTTAAACCAAGAACCAAACCCAATTATTTTTTAATAAATAAAAAATAATCCTATATTGATTATTAATAAAAATACTAACCCCATGGAAATGTAAGGGACTGATTATTATTAATAATAATAAAAAAAATCCTTTATTGATTTATTGTGATATTGTCTGAGCTCGTGCCAATGACAATGGTTTGACTGCAATATTTTTTTATTTTGTTTGAAACTTGGTTTGACTGCAATTTGATGCCAAAAGTTGTTGAAGTCAAGTCATTTAAAGATGAACATGCTTAGCAAAATCTATGAATCAATAAATTAAGTGATAAAAAAAATTAACGAGTAAACACAATTGTAAAGCAATCAAAAACTAAAACAAAGTCGATGAAATCACTGAAGACAATGTTACTACTCTTCAATCAATTAATACAAAAGTTAAACAAAAATAAAATCATGAAAATAGGCATTGAATCATATAATGCATAAATCACAAACAAAGAGTGAATTCTGATTAAGTGTCGGTCAAATTGGATTTCAGATCTACTACTGAATACACAAGACAGTTGAAGAAATCTATCAAAATTAAGAACAATTTGCCGAACTAACACAAGATAAAACATAAGATCACAGACAAGTAGGAACAATTAGATTCAGAGAGAGAGAGAAAAAGATCAAGAATATATACCTGAGCAGAGCAGCCACGGACCTCTCTCAAAATGACCTTATCGATGCCATTTAAGCCCTTGCAAAGCTCAACGAACGGCTTCTCTTTGTCCCTGTCTCTCAGTCTCTGTCTCTCCCTCTCCTCCGCAGAATTCATCTCTTTCTCTCTCTATCAAATCGTGTGTGAGCTTTTACTTTTATAGCAGAGGGGGACAGCAAAAAAGAAATCCAATTAGATTTGATGGAAATATCGAACCACGGAAACGAAAATATCGATATCCATGAAAATATTGTATTACGATTTGATGAAAATATTAACAAAAATATCATTTCCGTGTACTACGATTTAGTGGAAATATCGATTAAAAAAATATCATAGATGAAAATATTGATATACATGAAAATATCGTACTACGATTTAATGAAAAAATCGTGAAAAATATCGTTTCCGTCCTACGATTCAATGAAAATATCGATAAAAATATAATTTCCGTATTATGATTTGATGGAAATATTGATGAAATTATCATTTACGTACTACGATTTGATGGCAATATCGACAAAAATATCAATGTCAACGGAAATTAATGTAAAATTTAACATAGGAATGAGACGTTTAAAAAAGTTAAAATAATCAATAATTAAAAAAAAAAAAAAAAAAACCACATTTTGGTTTAAAAAACGTATAAGATTTAATACTATATGATATAAATATGAACATAATGGACATACAAGTCATATAAATTGAAAATATTCCATTAAAACTTTATTCTCTAATAGTCTATACATATAAATTTTAATACCGAAAGCAAGATATAGGTACAGCACAATCCAAAATGCAACTCTCACTCAAGGGGAGCGGTCTCCTCACACTTTGTGATTTAATAGGTAAATGTGAGATTATATTTACAATAATAGAGGTTGAATCCTATGGTGGAGCTTCATTTTGAAGTATTAAACCACTAAGGTCACGTTCGGTTATATGGTGGAATGGTAATTTGAATGGTAATGAGAATGAGAATGAGAATGTGAATGAAAAGGAAAGGAAAACTGAGTTTTTTATTCTGTTAGAACTTTAAAATTAGTTTCTGAATCAGTATTATTTTATTTGGTTAACAACGGAATGAAATGGAGTTAATTGTATTTTGACCAAAATACCTCTAATTATAAAACATTCATAATGACATGATATATTTATATATAATACATATATATATATATATATATATATATACATATATTACATAATAATATATATAATATAAATATTATTATATATTTATTTATAATATAATATAAAAAATATATTATATAATAGTAATATAATAATATATAATATATATATATATATATTATATTTTGGATAATAATAATAAAATATGAAAGTATGTATTATATATAATTATATATATGATAATATATATGATATATATTACATATATATTATATATAATACATTTAATATATATATATATATATATATATATATATATATATATAAAATACATAATTTATACAATAATATATATATATATATATATTATATTATATAATATATAATAATAATATATTATTTAATATATTAATATATAATATATATAATAATATAATATATAATACATATATATACATATTATATAATACATATAATAATAATATATATAAATATAAATATATTTAATATATAATAATAATAATATATTTATATAATATATATTATATAATATATATAATAATATAATATATAATACATATATATATATATATATATATATTATATAATACATATAATCTATATATATATATGATTATATTATATATATATAATATATATTTATATAATATACATATATAATATATATTATATACATATATATATTATATATATACAGATTTTCTATTATCAGTTCGTCCTGATAATAAATATATCAGGACGAAGAATATTGACCACTAGTTTACATACTTTGACTTAAAGTGTATGCATTTGTCAAAACTTCTTCATAATCTGTGGTTCACATTTTTCGTCATGATATATCTTTTGTCAGTTCGAACTGATAATAGAAAAACTGTATATATATAATATATGTAATAATATATAATATATTATATTATATATATTTATATATCGTTATATATATCATAATAATATAATATATAATAATAATATATAATATATAATACATATATATATTATATATAATATATATTTTTATATCATTAATATAATATATATAATAATACTATATTATTTTTGGAAAGGAGGGTAATTTTGGAATGGAGTTGGGGCATATGAGGGTATTATGGAATACAAATTTTAGTCTGGAATGGAATGGGCATTCCATTAAATGGAATGCCCATTCCACCAAAATGGTCGAATCCCCAATTCAATGGAATCACCATTCCATTGCATTTTATCAAACCAAACGAATGGAATGGCTTTCTTTCCATTCCATTCCATTCAACCAAACATGGCTTAAGAGAATGGACCTTTGATCATAAGAACTAGGTAGTTCAAATATAGTATGGCTACTATCTTAATTCATACAATATTGATACGACATAAAATTTGTACTAAGAGAAAAACGAGTATGTTACGATAGAAGAAGATAAGTTTTTACTTTTGACTTTTAACAATTAGAATGAGAGAAGTAAAAGTCCGAACTTTTCAGTAATTGTTTGGATAGTGTATTATTTTGTTGTTGTTGTTGAAGTATTACAAGTTATAACTATTACAATAGGATTGTTGGGACTTGCCAAGATAAGTCAATACGTGTGTGGTTCAAATAACTACTCCCACAAACTGGAAGGAAACTCCTCACACGTGCTTATAAAATGCGTATAGTAGAACTCGAACCCCTTGACCATCACTATGGAATAGTGGAAGGGAGGTGCACTACCATCTTCGCTAAGAGGTGATATAAGTTTGGATAATGTTGATGGCAGAAATTTCTCCGGGAGTTGTGACTCCGAGAGGTCCAGCGGTACCACTCCCTCCCGCTCAAGTCGTACGCCGCACTCCGAATATGGTTCCGGTAGAAGTCCCCTGGGGCACGTAACCCCCGATTATACGAACCGGAGTCATGTGAAATCAGTCGGTCGACCGCCTTTGATATAAAAGGACGTGTCGGCTTCAGACCAACCTATGAACGACACGGCGCCTTATTCTGTCAGAAGAATAAGCTATATATACACCAATTTCCACCCTTTTTTAAGGGTAAGATAGAGAGGATAGAGAGTAAATCTTTGAGATAAGCAAACAGCGATTAATCCAAGTCGCGTCCAGAGAGTTTTACCCCAGATAGTAAATTCTATAGCATATTGCAAGAACGCCTAAAAATTCATCGGTTATCACCTTGTCCGACAAGTCTCGGGGAAGAACATTTTTCCCTTTAACATTGGCGCTAGAAGGAGGGGGAGATTCCAGCACCCCCGCGGAACTAATGAATCAGTACCCCAGTGTGAACCTTGGGCTGCAGCAGCCAGGGAGTGACGGGTACGAGAATGCGCAGCAGAGGCCGCAGGACCCGCCGGCCCCGGAAGCCGCAGATACCCATCAGCACCAACCCAACGTTGCCGGGGATCAGTTCCAACATCAGAACCCCGGCTATTACCCATACCAGATGCAGTACGCACCACCGGCATACCACCCGGGATATCAAGGGTACCCGCAGTATTATCCCCCGGTAGCCCCTCAAGCACAATATGCCCATCCACAGATGAACTACCCACCGGCTATGTACGCCCCACAGCAAACCCAACAGTTATTCCCACAACAGAACGACCCAATCTTACAAGGCATCACTAGTAGGATCGACACGCTCGCCAGGAATGTGACCAGAGTGGTCAACGTGGTCGATGGAGGAGGAGTGCAGGGGGACTCCGATGAGGGGAATTCCCGGGCGAATGAAGACCCTCCAAGGGAGCGCAGAAGAAGACCGTGGCAAGCGACGCAATTTGCCGAACCAAACCCCGAAGATCCGGACCCACCCAGGGTTGCGGGAATGACCCGGAGCAGAGAAGAGCGGGACGGTATAACCCAAGAGGAGGTTCCCCGAAGGACGAGAAATCGACAAGTCAGGGGGACGACTACCTATCCGGAGGTTGAAACGGACCTAAACGCGCTCCGCGGAACAGAAGCCTTCCGTGCTCTCCAAGAGCAGCTAGCGGACATCCAGGAACAGATACATATGAGTCATCACCGTCACTCCAGTAACCGGGAGAGCCCATTCACCGAGAACGTCATCTCCGCGCCAGTACCTGATAACTTCAAGATGCCGCGAAAGGATATATGCGGCTTCGCTGGAACTGGGGACCCCGAAGACCATCTCGACACCTATCTGGACTGGATGAATATGCAAAGCGCATCCGACGCAGTAAAATGCAAAATCTTCCCCTTGACCCTCTCAGGAGATGCAAGAACCTGGTACGGGAACCTTAAGCGACAAAGCATATCCTCCTTCCACGAACTGTCCAAGGAATTCCGAAGTAGCTTTGCGGCGAGTAGAAGAAGATGCAGACACATGGTGCACCTAAATTCAATCAGGCAGACAGCAAACGAAACCACAAGAGACTACATGAAGAGGTTCAATGAGGCCGCAAGACAGGTCCAGGGTTTTAATGAAGTGGGAGCCATCATGGCTTTCTCTCAGGGACTTCTCCAGGGCAAGCTCAGCTGGTCCTTATCCAAACGGGGCCCGTCGACCTACCGCGAACTCATGGAAAGGGCCGAGAAGTACGCCACCGCGGAAGATATCAGTCAAACCAAAACAGAAGACACTTACTCGGAGGCACAGAGATCCCCGGAGAAACAGAAGAGGTGGTTCAGGCCAAGTACTGACAGGGGGAAAGACCGCCCAGCCTTCAGACAAGTCAACACAGGGTCGAGCTCTCTCCCGACAAGAGCCCCACCGAGGAGAAGGTTCGACAGATATACCCCGCTGAAATACCCCCTGGAAAGGATCTTTGAAATTGCCAGCAAAAGCGGCCTGCTCCAGACACCAGAGGCAATGCTCACACCCCCCGACAAAAGGAACCGAAATATCCACTGCAGATTCCACCGGGACCACGGCCACGAGACCCGGAACTGTAACTCCCTGAAAGACAGCATTGAGGAACTTGTCCGCGCAGGGAAACTGCATGAGTATGTGAAACAGAATGACTCGGTACCAGACCAACCGCATGGCAAGCGACCCATGGGGGGAAAGCCCATTGCGACGACCCGAATTCCGACAACGAAGAACCGATCAACTTCATCCTCACGGAGTCGATCGCCAGAGATTCAACATCAGCTTCCGAGAGCGGAAGCTCGAGTACCATATGCCTCACAACCGCTCCCGAAGATCATCCGGGAACATGGGATCCAATTTCCTTCTCTCCGTCCGACTCCACCGGGGTCTGATACCCGCACTGTGATGCGCTGATTATCTCAGTAAAGGTTGCGAACCGAGTGGTGAAGAGGACCCTGATCGACCACGGGAGCTCACTGGATATCATACATTGGGACCCATTGCAGAAGCTCGGCTATACCATGCAACAGCTGCAAGCCTCCCGCTATTGTATCAGGGGAATAGGGGGACACCGGACGCGCCCGGTGGGCCAGATCGACCTCCCGGTACGTTTCGGAACAAGGCCTTGCGTCCGTACGTTGTGGGTAAGCTTTCAGGTTATAGACATACCATTCCCGTTCAACATCCTCATCGGACGACCGACACTGTATGCACTCCGCGCAGCCACTAGTGTATACTCCCTGAAGATGAAATTCCCCACTGACAATGGCCCCGGGGAGTCCAGCGCGGATCAGGAGGAATATAAAAGGTGTATCCAGATCGGATCGAATCCCGTCATGACCGTCTGTAACAATATTCTGACTCACGCCGATCTAAGACGGATGGGGAAGATCAGAAGGCCGAAACGAAAGCCCTTCGGCGTCGGGATCGACGGGGTAGACGCCGAATGCATGTTATTGGAAGAGATAAGGGTAACAAGTCTAGACCCCCGGGAGATTGGGTCGCAGCCATCTGGGGAACCTACTGAGCCGTTGGTGAAGGTAATCCTCCGATCGGATGATCCCGATAAAACCGTTCTCATAGGTGCGAACCTCCCGCCAGGCACCCGTGAGACACTGACAGAGTTGCTGAAGGAATTCTCAGACATATTCGCCTGGTCCCACTCCGACATGCCTGGGATTGATCCCGACACCATTTCTCATGCATTGACCACCGACCCAGCCTTCAGGCCTGTATCTCAGAAAAGGAGATCCTTCAACACCGAGAGGTATCAGGCAATCGCCGCGGAGATAGAAAAACTGCTCGGAGCAGGATTCATCCGGAACCTAGACTACAATGAATGGCTGTCGAACGTAGTCCTGGTAAGGAAGAAGGACGGAAGGTGGAGAATGTGTGTCGATTGCACGGACCTGAACAAAGCATGCCCTAAGGACAGTTTCCCGCTCCCGAGAATTGACCAGCTAGTGGATGCAACCTCAGGTCACGAGTTGCTGAGTTTTATGGACGCATACTCCGGGTATAACCAAATCCGAATGAGGGAGAGCGACCAGCCAAAGACAGCGTTCGTCACTGACCGGGGAATGTACTGCTACCGGGTCATGCCGTTCGGACTGAAGAATGCCGGGGCAACATACCAGAGATTGGTCAACCGGATGTTTTCGGAACAGCTGGGCAGAACCATGGAAGTGTATGTTGATGATATGCTCACGAAATCTGTGCACCGATCGGACCATCCGAGAGATCTTCGAGAGACTTTCACCATTCTTAGACATTTTCGAATGCGCCTGAACCCGTCAAAATGCGCGTTCGGGGTGCAGTCCGGAAAATTCCTCGGATTCATGGTCCACCAGAGGGGGATAGATGCCAACCCGGACAGAATAAAAGCAATCATGAGCCTTCTCCCACCGAAGCGTACTAAGGACATTCAAAAGTTGAACGGTATGATAGTCTATCTCTCCCGTTTTATCTCGAAACTCACCGACCGTTGTGTCCCGTTTTTCAAAGCCCTGCGACACAAGGGGGACTACAATTGGACTCCCGGATGTCAGATCGCCTTCGAGCGGCTGAAGACTTACTTACAGGAGCCACCGACGTTGGCAAAACCAAACACCGGAGAAATGCTTTTCCTATACGTGGCCATATCCGAGGTCGCCGTTAGCTCGGTATTGGTTAAACAGGAGGGAGCCCTCCAGAAACCGGTGTACTACGTCAGCAAGAGCATGAACCCCGCCGAAACACGGTACCCCGATATAGAAAAGTTAGCTCTCTGCCTGGTCACAGCCTCCAGGAAACTACGACCGTATTTCCAATCACACCCTATCACTGTGCCAACTAATCAACCTCTGAGGCAAGTACTACAGAAACCTGACTCAGCCGGGAGGCTCGTCAAATGGGCAATGGAACTCAGCGAGTTTGACATCCACTTCAAACCTAGAACCTCCGTGAAAGGTCAAGTCATCGCAGACTTCCTAGCCGAATTTTCAGATCCCGAAACAATGGTGGTCTCAACGGAAAATGTCCCCGAGTGGGAAATGTTTGTGGATGGCTCCTCCAACCGCCACGGTAGCGGCGCTGGCATAGTAATAAAAACCCCCGATGGAAGCATAACGCAAACAGCACTCCGATTCAGCTTCAGGGCGACAAACAACATGGCTGAGTATGAAGCACTCGCCACCGGGCTAAAAATCGTCCTGAGCATGGGCGCCGAACACGTTGTGGTATACAGCGACTCCCAGCTGATTGTCAACCAAGTCAATGAAGACTACCAGGCCAAAGACACCCAAATGATCAAATACTTGAGCCAAGTCAAAGCTCTGATGGACAAGTTCGTCCGCTGCTCGGTCCTCCGGATATCGAGGGAGCATAACTCCCAGGCGGATGCACTCGCCAAGCTTGCCTCCTCCTCGGAGCTTAAGCTTCCGAGGACTGTAACGATATTCCGCCTCCTCGAGTCAAGCATCACAGAAGAATTAGTAGTCCATGCCGTCATACCGGAATATGGAACGGACGATGACACATGGATGACTCCGATTATGAAATTCTTGCAGGACGGAGCTCTACCTGAAGAAAAGAGCGCCTCACTCAGGGTCCGGAGGCAGTCACCCAGATACCTCCTCATAAACAGGGTATTGTACCGACGAGGCTACTCCCTGCCGTACCTTCGATGTATTGCGCCACCGCAAACCGATCTGGTCCTCCAGGAAGTTCACGGTGGGACTTGCGGCAGTCACTCCGCCGGGGCGAATCTTGGGCACCGAATAACACGTCAGGGGTACTACTGGCCCACCCTGTTCAAAGATTCCAAGAAGCACGCCCGGGCTTGCGACCGATGCCAAAGGACGGCGCCTGTACCTCGCCGACCAGCTGAGTCACTCACCCCGATGGCTTCCCCCTGGCCTTTTTCCAGATTCGGAGTTGATATTATAGGACCTCTTCCTAGGGGAACGTCCGATAAAAGATATGCGGTAGTCGCCGTGGACTATTTCACCAAGTGGGTGGAAGCTGAGTCGTTGAAACACATAACCGAGGCAAACACAACCAACTTCATCAAGAATTCCATCATATTCAGGTTCGGGATACCAGACACCATTGTCGCGGATCACGGCACACAGTTCGACAGTGTCAACTTCCGGAAAGTTTGCTCGGATTTTCATATAAACCTGTGCTTTTCCTCTCCTTCCCACCCACAGAGTAATGGGCAAGTAGAGGCCGTAAACAAGGTGATCAAAACCCTCCTCAAAAGGAAGCTGCAGACTAAGAAAGGGGCCTGGGTAGAAAAACTGCCGGAGGCATTATGGGCCATCCGAACCACGCCACAATCGGCCACGGGGGAGACCCCTTACTCACTAGCTTTTGGCTCGGAGGCTGTAATCCCCGCCGAGCTACAGGTTCCGACCAAGAGGGTTTCATATTACAACCCCGGAGACAATGAGGAGGAATTGCGGGGGTGCCTTGAGGAGATAGATGAGAGGCGAGACCAAGCGAGGATCCGTACCGCCTATCATCAGGCAAAGATTGCCAAATACTACAACACAAGGGTCAAAAGCCGGAGTTTCCTTCCCGGAGATCTCGTTCTCAAGAAGGTCATCCCTAGCACAAGGATAACAACAGATGGCAGCCTCGGAGACAGCTGGGAAGGCCCTTACATAATTAGCTCCGCATCCATGAAGGGAGCATATAAGCTTAAAATGGAGGATGGTACCCCCCTCAGGAACCCGTGGAATGCTGAGCACCTCAAGAAATATTATCAGTAATATGCCTATGCTATCTTATCTATTGATAGGAGTTGTAAATTCTACGAAACACCAATATGATCAGATATATATCTATGATTCATTGCATTCGAGTCTCCTCCGGGAGCACATAAGCCTCCTCCGGGAGCACTCAAGTCTCCTCCGGGAGCACATAAGCCTCCTCCGGGAGCACTCAAGTCTCCTCCGGGAGCACATAAGCCTCCTCCGGGAGCACTCAAGTCTCCATAAGAATGGAGCACATAAGCCTCCTCCGGGAGCACTCAAGTCTCCATAAGAATGGAGCACGTAAGCCTCCTCCGGGAGCATTCAAGACTCCTTCGGGAGCACTCAAGTCTCCATAAGAATGGAGCACGTAATCCTCCTCCGGGATCACTCAGATCTCCATAAAATGGAGACCAAAGATGCCCTCCGAAACCTCACAAGCGTCCTCCGGAACCACGCGAGGCTACTCCGGTAACATCAGGCCATCAAACGAAATTCTTACCCATGGCAAATTTTTAGTCGTTTTTATTACTCTCGATATAATTAGACACCGTCCAAAGGAGATCTACCGAAATAGTGGAAATAACAAAGAAAATAAATTTGGAAGAAAATTTCATTAAATGCCAAAGATTGGAATTACAAAATTACCGGGGCATACCCCGGGAGTTACAAGACGGCAATAACTATTCAACAAAGCATAAAAAAATCATCTACTGCTGCGCCTCCGATCTACCTCCCTTCTCAGGTTCATCCAAAAAAGTCTCGTCTTCGGAGACATCCTCTGGCTCCTCCTCCGAGATACACTCTGCTGAGAAGGTCAATGAGAGGTCCTCAATCGGGTCGCTCGCAGGCTTAACCCTCCCCGCTTGAGCAGCAGCCACCTCCTTGTGAAACTCTGAGAAGTCAAAATCCGGGTATTTACTCCCGAGCATGACCTTTAGATCCTCCACCGCACGGTCGAAGATATCCTTATCTCGCTCATAGCCTTCATCCGAGACGAGGAACCTGTCAACCGCATTTTCTCCGAGATCACGCTTCATGTTCTCAATCGTCGTGTTAGCGCTCCTCAGGCGGTGGCGGTATTCGACCAGCTTGGCATGCTTCTTTCGGCGTTCAGCTTTAGACTTCCGGTAGGAAGTAGAAGCCCCATCCAGCCTGGCCCTCAGGGACTCCGCTGTTCCCCGATCACGCTTGATCTTCTCATAGAGCCTATTATTTACGTTCTTAACACTGGCATACTTCTTCTCGGTATCAAGAAGACTCCCGAGTGCCTAAAACATAACCCAGGATGTCAGTCACCGGGAGAATCAAAAAAGAGAGGGAAAGGATAAATGGATAAGCTACCTGCCAGATGTTGCCGGTAGATTGCCTGATACGGTCGACGGTCGACATCTTCCCGAAAACATTGGATTCATGGCTCCTCAACATGTTCTTCCCGTACGAATAGAGGAACTCCACGCCGTTTTCGGGAGTAATGGGGCTCTGAGTCGGATCATACCCAACCACCTGGGGGTTAGCATAGTAAGTCGGAGGGCCCTCACGCCCGGAGTCCTCCGGATCCAGAGAAATAACAGGCTCCAGTGGCCTATCGGTGGAGGGCCTCTCCAGGGGGATAGCTACCGGAGGATCACTACCGACCATAGAAACAGTGACCTCCCCGGCTGACCGAGTAGGGCGGGGGGCAGTCGGAGGCCTCTCCGAACGTGAGGTTCCCGCCGGTAGGATTGACACCCCGGACGACAGAAGTCGTCTCTTTTTCTTCGAGGCTGTATCTACACCCTTGCCCTTACCCTCCATCCTTTTCTTGGCAACGGCGGTTAGCTTCCCTGAAACCCAAAGGAATGAGTTTACATATAAAAAAAAAAAAATAATAATAAATAAAAAAAAAAAAAACCGAAAGTTGTAGCGGGAGAGCTCTCACTTTTCTTCTCCAAGTTGGTCTCCGCGATCCTCCGCCGGTCCTCCGATAACTCAGGGATAAATCCGATGCCGTGAAGATTATGGTCACTCAGTAGGATGTCGATGTGCCTCTCCGATGGCGCAACGGACCACGCAGCAGACACGTGAGACTGCTCAACCTTCGAGAGAGCCTCCCAGGGGACTCGCTCCCACGATTCTGCCAGAAGGATATAATCAGATGAATAACATAAAAAAAAAAAAAAAAAAAAAAAAAAAAAATGCATCATCGCGACAAGTAAAGGGGTTCCCAGACACCTGGGAGATTGAACACCGAGCGAACTCTCTGCCTGAGACCGCCGAGCTGGAGATCTTTACCCCATTCACCTGCCGCTACGAACCAGCTCTTCTTCCACTCCTTGTTGGAAGATGGCAGCCCAATCACCAGAGGTTCGCCCCCCTGCTTATCATAGGAAGCAAGGGCCCACCAACCGTCACCCCCCGATCGGTGGGGACGGAAGCTGTAGCAGTGTCCAATCTCCCGAATGGTTGGGGCGGGGAAGCCCAGGCCACGCCATAGGGCGTACATCCCGATAACGATCCTCCACCCATTCGGGTTCAGCTGAGACGGAGCTATCATGAACTCCCGAAGGACCCTTCGGATGTATGGGTGTAAGGGGAGCCTTGCTCCGATTTCCAGAAATGCCGGATGAAAGGCCACCGCCGATCCGTGTGGATTGCTAGCCTTCTCTCCAGCTAAAGGCACCCTCATACCCACAGAGTCTGGGATCGAAAACTCCGCGGCAATCAACCCAATCCTCACCGCGGTCATCCTGTTCTCCCGAACTTGGTTGATGGCGAACCGCATGTGGTCCATCTCATCTCTAAAATACTCCTCCGAGTTATATCCGGCTTCGTAATTTGCCCTTCCCGGTAATAAAGACTCCGGATCTACTGCTTGCGGTAATCCACCTGTTCCAAGTGGCTGCAATACCTCCGGTTCCTCTCCCTCCGTATGGCCTCCTTCCTGGCCATCTCTCTCCTCAAACACACTCCGAGTACTCTCGCCAGCGGATACCGGAAGATCAATTTCAGCAGAGATCCTTGCCACCGACTCACTTTCGGTACTCTCTTCGGATGATGTGTTGCTAGACGACTCCGACGGACTAGGAGAGTCCTCTAACCTAGACGCTGAGACCTTCCTAACCATTACGGAACCACGGCACCGGATGAAGGGGACAAGAACCGACAGACCAGAATATACACGTATATACACGGAGAGGGAAAAAGAAGAGAAGAAAAAGAAGAGAAAAAGAAACGAGAGTTCAGTCACGATAGTCTTACCGAAAGAAGAAACACCGAGGAAGCTCTGAAGTTGGGCAACGAAGCGAAAAATGAAGCTTTCAAAAACCCCAAATGATCTCCCCATTATATAGGCCCAGCCACGAGCCTTAGACGAAAACGAAGAGACGCGGCGGTTACTTTCCCGAGGTGACCGCCGCCCAAGCGTCGCTTTCATCTTCTGACACGTGGCAGCGCGCTATTTGGTGCGCCATGGGCCAGCCCAACGAAATGCATGGGCCCGACCCCTCGGGCCCACCTTTCAAGCCTTCAACCGATAGTCCCAAGTCCGAGATACTTTACTCCGGTTGAAAGCTTGAGGGGGAATTGTTGATGGCAGAAATTTCTCCAGGAGTTGTGACTCCGAGAGGTCCAGCGGTACCACTCCCTCCCGCTCAAGTCGTACGCCGCACTCCGAATATGGTTCCGGTAGAAGTCCCCTGGGGCACGTAACCCCCGATTATACGAACCGGAGTCATGTGAAATCAGTCGGTCGACCGCCTTTGATATAAAAGGACGTGTCGGCTTCAGACCAACCTATGAACGACACGGCGCCTTATTCTGTCAGAAGAATAAGCTATATATACACCAATTTCCACCCTTTTTTAAGGGTAAGATAGAGAGGATAGAGAGTAAATCTTTGAGATAAGCAAACAGCGATTAATCCAAGTCGCGTCCAGAGAGTTTTACCCCAGATAGTAAATTCTATAGCATATTGCAAGAACGCCTAAAAATTCATCGGTTATCACCTTGTCCGACAAGTCTCGGGGAAGAACATTTTTCCCTTTAACAGATAATGTATTTTAAAAGAGCTTTTGAGACGGCTTCGTTTGAATATGTTAAAAGTTCTTCTAACCATGATGTGGCAATTTTATCCTTTTAAAAGAGCTTTTGAACCTGTTTGGTTATAACATTTTAACCTTAATTGGAGTAATTATCATATGTATATATTTTTAATAAAAGTTTATAATATGAAATAAGATATAATATTTTTCTTTTATATTTCCCTTAAAAAAAAAAATCAAGTGGTTGTAATTGGAGATTAGTTTGTTTCCTTTAATTAGACCATCTCTTCTCACAAACAATAGGAATTGATCTCCTTGGTATGTAAAGGGGCATATGATTTAGGTACCCAGGGTTACGGATTGCGCAGCGGAAATGGTTTTAAAAATTTTTAATGCAATCATAAACTAACCCATTTGTACAGTAATAATCAAATACAATAAGAAGGAGTTGAAATTAATTCATACCAACGTTTGTAGGCTCCTTCTTTCTTTTCGATCTGCTTCCTGATTTGAACCACAAAATCTTCCTAGCTATCACCTGGAATTGATAACGGTGTGTGGGCGCGTCACGGTACTCAGGAGCAAGAAGGATGAAAAGACACACGAAAGCAACACTTTGCTATAGTGAAGTCGGCCACCTTAATCTTTAAAACAAAAAAGCTTTTTGTTCTTTGATGGACGCACCCCTGTTTTGTTTCTTTTCTTTTCTTTTGCGTGTTGTTTTTGTATTTGATACAATTTTCAAATCAACTTTTTATTTTATTTTATTTTATTTTATTATTATTATTTATTTTTTTTGTCTAATACAATTTTCAAATCAACTTAAAAAAAAAAAAAAAAACATATATCATATATATATTTTAAATTAAACTAATCAATCAAAATTTTTAAGATATCTGATATCTTTAAAGATATTAATTTATTTGATTTGATTTGAATTCAAAACTCTTTTAAATTCAAATTTAAATATTTAATTTAATGAAAATAAAATAATCAAATTATCTTTTCTTCATTCAAAATTAAATATCAATCAACACCCTCCATCTAATGATTAATTACACAATTAAATAATCTAATTATTTAATTAACATAATCATTAATATTCATTAATTAAATAATATAATTATTCAATTAATTCCCGAATAAACACGTGTCACTTTCGTAACACAATTAATTGAACAATCCAATTAATTAACCGTGACACTTGTTACCTAAATCGATTGGGCTAGCAAGAGAACCTAATGGACCCACAGTATTTTGAGCTCCAATAATCCTTAGAAATAATTAATTAAACTCTTTAATCTATATTTCATTATTATTAAATTCGATGTTATTCCACTAAAAACCTGAAGCTACACTCTCTCAACTGTAGAAGTTTTACACAAACCAATAACTCTTGGTGTCCATCGATATAACTATTACATATGGTATGATCCTCCACAAGTAGTTCATAATTAGAGCTGGGTCATAATGTTCGTTATACCCCTCTAATTAAATCTTTCCATTAAGTACCATTGATTCTCTAATGAACAATAAATCCTACATTCCTTACGGAATTAGGAGAGTGCTCATATTGTTCAAACACCGAATCAACCCTTAAGGGAACTACCATTTACTTCTCGCAAGAAGGAATGGATTCCACTATTGTGTACAAACCTTCCCAGCCACAAGGTAAACCATGATCCCAACATACGGAGCATATTGATCAGGAATGCAACTCCGACCTCACCCATGGTATATTAAAGACCACGATCTAACCTGAAGGAGACGATAAAACACTCAGGATTAAGATCACCCATATATAGCCATCATTTGTTGATATATATGAATCTCATCATGTAATGGATCTTGGTAAGAGATTCATATAGATCATGGCCCAGTCCTATATGATCACATCATATAAGGTGCCTCCATTCTCATATCACCATATGAATAGTCTAGGTTAAGACCATCGTACATTACGGAATGGATCGCAGCTGTAGATTAACCACAAATAAAGTACCCAACTCTTTTTGCTATTTACGGACTCTTTAGATTGCTCATCTCAAACTGAATACCTATATATATTACACTTATATACTTAGTTAGAGATTACATCCGGCAATCTTGGATGTTAAGTACACATAATATAAATAAATATATGAGACAATTTGAATGAATAAACTACTTCTTTTATTTATGTTCAATTCACATTTACAAAATACAAGCTTTAGGGCAAAAACCCCAACAATCTCCCACTTGAACTAAAGCATGTGAGACATGTCTTGTAAATCTAGACCCTCTAGGTGACCTTCAAACACTTTAGCCGTTAAGGTCTTCGTAAATGGATCAGTAATTCATACATCTTAACGGGATCAAATCCTGTCATGAATACACTAGTATATAGTTTCTCGTTCTCCGAAGATACTTGAGAATAGTCTTGACAACAACCCAATGATCCAATCCTGGGTTGGACTGGTATCCGCTGGCCACTCCCACTACGAAACAGATGTCCAGTCTCATGCATAACATATCATACATGAGACTACCTACTGCTGACGCATAGGGAACATGTCTCATATCCTTAACTTCTTGAGGTGTCTTAGGACACTGTTCCTTAGACAAGTGAACTCCATGTCTAGAAGGTAAATTACCTTTCTTAGAGTTCTGCATCGTACATCGAAAATCACGTAAGAATTTTATCGATATACGATGCCTGAGACAATGCTATGAGTTTATTCTTATGATCCCTTATAAGTTGGATCCCTAGAACATAACTTGGCTCTCCCAAATATTTCATTTGGAATTGGCTAGCCAGCCATCCCTTTACTTCCGATAATATCCCTACATCATTCCTAATGAGTAGGATATCATTTACGTAAAGAACTAAGAAAACTACCTTTTTATCAATGATGCGTTTGTAGACACAAGGCTCATCAACGTTTTGCTCGAAGCCATAGGTTTTGATCACATCATCAAACCTTATGTTCCATGATCTAGATGTTTGCTTACAAATCCCCTATCACGGCAGCACTTACACGTTTGAATTTAACGTTGTAGTTGTCATTTCTGTCACATGTGTGCTCATTAACAAATGCCTTCACAAGCCAATAAGTCCCCTTATTCGACTTCCATGCTCGAAGAACCCATCCACAACTTATTTGACTACATTACGCAGTGAATTGTGTATTGGAAGATCGTGAAATCCTGTACTCAAACCTCTCTCCAAATGCATACGACCCTACAGCGCTCTTCAATGTGGGCTTGTCCTTGAACATCTATCCTTTGTATAATGGACCTTGGTCCCCTGGATTTTCAAACACATCCACTGATCGAACGGCTGGTATTGAGTACAGATCTGAACCTGATACTGTCCACCGTGTGTACAAGGACGGTGAAGAACTGTTGGGTGTTCCACTCACCCCTTGTTCTTCTGTTACAAGAACTGTTGCCGCTATCCCACCATCATCATCATCACCACCACTCTCATCTTCTGTATCACTGGTTTTAGAACTATCAGACATTCCAAAACTATCTATGCTTTCAGAACTATCCACAACTGAATTATCCACAACTACATGCTTGGTAGTAGATGCTGGCGTCGCTTGTTCATTTCCTGCTGACGTAAATCCGGGTGAAGCAACCGGATTATTGCTGCTACTAACTAATTTATAGTTAGGAGTACCCCCTGGAAACCATGGAATATCGGTGGGTTTAACAGGAGAGACCGTACATTCTGATTGGCTTGGATTGGATTTGGTGGAGGTCGAAATTCATGTTTGTTGACAAATTCAACATCAATTGTGGCCCAACTTTTTTCCTTATGCATAATCACAAACTCTACATCGTCATCACTCATAACAGTCAATGTAACTTTATCAACCCCCGTTTCCACATGAGAAGTTAGCTTCAATTGAATTTGGTCTTTACTAACCCCTGTTCGTTGGTATATCGTTTCCACCAATTCATCGTACGCTCCCTTCTCTTTTTTAGTTAGACGTATTGAAAACGAAATTGGACCGGTCAATGCATTACCCTTCCAATGCTCACTGCACTGAACTAACACCCAAGACATGGTATCCTTAGACCTTGAAAAAAAAATTCAGTCAATAACAGTATAAAAATTACTGTCATTCAATTCAGGTCAGTGCCTAGGAATAATTCTTTTAGGCCTAGGAACAGTTCCCAGGCCTACAACATTCCTCCCGGGCTTAGCTCATCTTATGTTTCCAATTTCCACAATCAATAACAGCAGCTAATAACAAAAGCAAAAGGGATAAATCAATAGCAGAGGCCTGTTTTGGTTCAACCAACCAACACAAACAAATATACATACACCATCAACAACCAACACTGATCAACACAAACAAATATACATACACCATCAACTAACAACAATAGCAAAACCTCTTTTGGTTCAGCAGCGATCAACACAAACAAATATACATACACCATCAACCCTCATAAAATCACATACAAATTCCCTAAACCTTTTCCCCACCAAACCATACAACACTATTCACAAGAGTGCATTTCTTCCAGTTATTCATGTGATAGTGAGGACGATGTGTGCACCCAACAAAACTAAATACCTTAACTACAACAATACTGCCCCTCTTAAGAGCTTGATGTGGCATTTCATTAAACACCTTAACTAAACCCAAAAATACTGCATACATAAACCCCAATTCATGGGCAACAAATCCAAAACCATCAATCCCTCATTCTATTAAAAACGTCTCAAACTTAAACAACAATAAAAGACCGACAGATTCAATGACATTGGAAATTTGACAGTGAAGCTCGATTGAAGGAGGTGGCGGCACTCTCAAGATTTTGGTCGCCATCACTGTAGAGAAAAATACCGTAGTACACGCAGCGGAAGCTAGACTAAAAATAGATTTAGTAGTTTTAAAAATTTTTCCTTTTTATGAACCTTAACCCTTTAATTAATTAAGCATACATATAATCAACAAAAGAAGAATACCTTTTGTCGCGTGATCCGATTGACTTACGTCGATGGTAATCCGCAAGATCTTCAATCCTAGCACGAACGTGAATCACCTAGGAGCATGGTCTCCCTTTTCTTTGAATTGCAAACCTGAGAATGGACAAACAAACTTTTCTTTTTCTTTTGTTAGTCACAAAACAGTCAAAAGAAGACTAAGATTATTCCGGTCACTTTTGAGTTTTCAATCTAATGATCGAAACTCGCGTGAACCTAAATCGATGTTGTACACACAAGCTTATTGATGAACAAGCAATTAGTGTACCATCAAAGAATAATCTCGTCACTCTTTTATGTTTTAGTAGAATAAAAATAATAATTTTCTATGAATTGAGAAGAAGAAGAAAATTGTATCAACCAACAACTAGAGTGGCCGAATTCTATATGTGGTAATATATAGGTGGCCGAAATTTTGCTTCCTCTTGTTTTTAGGGTTGCCGAAATCCTCCTCTAAATGGGACTAGGGTTGCCGCAAATCACAAGCCAAAAAGGGTTTGTGTTGCACCCTAATTTCCATCATACTTTCGACTTCAAACCCTAATCCAACTCATAGATATTTTTATTCTTTTATTGACTAAATAAAAAGACTTCTTATTTGATTAAATAAATAAAATTAATTATTTATTTTCTTATCAAACAAGTCTTTTACTTTTAGTATACTACTACCAATAGTATAACTTTAGGAAATATATTTCCTGATCATAAAAAGATTTGTTTCTTAATTAAACAATTAATTAATAAATTAATTAATTCTTATTTAATTAAAACAATGAAACAAAATAATATATTAGGTTAATATACACCTTGCCGCCCCACTTGAATAAATGGGCCATATATTGTTTTTCTTATTTCATTTAATCCATTGGACTTTAAATAAAAAGCCCACATGTGAACCAGACCCATTCTTACTAAAAGAAACAAGCCCACATGCCTTTCATTAATATATTAATATAATTGAGCAGCCCATTAAATAAATAATGTGCAAATTATATTCTTAATATATTAAATGTAATTCTAAATGGACCCATAAATTGGTCCGGTAGAATATATCAAGTGATCCATGCAAGTCCGTGTGGATTGGGGGTCTTGGCGAGCTATCTAAATTTAAGCTTTAATAGACATAACCTAATCACAATCAACAAATGATTCACTTAGGTCCGATCCATTAATTTTAACTCATTCCACTAAAGAGCTAAAATTGAACTCTTAAATAAAGATAGAATAAGAAGATGTTCCTCATTCATGCCCTAAACAATCATATTGGAGATAATGTATCCTCGTGATTAATATCAGTAATCGCCAAGAGTTCATAGACCGCCAATAACTCTCCAAGTTACCATATTTACTCATATGACCACGTTTTGAACTTGGATATTTTGACTTGTCCAGAAGCCATGTTTTCAATAGACACTATCGAAAAACTCAACGTTGAGATTT
This sequence comes from Acer saccharum, assembly GCA_030490815.1. NCBI lineage: Eukaryota > Viridiplantae > Streptophyta > Magnoliopsida > Sapindales > Sapindaceae > Acer > Acer saccharum. Next base: position 29,143,445 of record CM059866.1, read on the forward strand.
AATATCCAATTACCTCAAAACATCCATATGATGATATTATACTCTCATTTAATAAATGGAGCCACGATGTCCATATCTATAAATGAAGTCCTCTATCGATTAACAAATGAATATCACCAAACTATCGAGGATAGACTATGCTATATAATCGTACTTATTGATAACTCAAATGATATCACTTGCAACCATAAGTCCATCATTTATCTCAGGATTAAGATAGACTCTCCGATTGTCCTGATAATGAAAAGACTATTATCTATTGACAGTTCTAGATAAAGCTTTTTATTGTGATCCAGTTCAATGCACCTAGTGCACTAGATTCTTTTACTCGAAGACACTCCGATGATTTTAGACTCATCATATCTCATTTGATCTCACTCAAATACTAGCAAAAGAATTCTACAACTTTAATAAGATAAAGGTGCCCAACCTTTAACTTAAGTTGTGAACGTTATTCAAGACTAACTAAAGAATTGTGTCTACCTCATACATATCCAGATGTACGAACAATTCTTCTTTTCTCATAGTCTTTAGACCTTATGATTATTTACTTTGACAATTATAATATTAAACTATAAATGCTATAAGATTTGTTAAACCAGAAATCATTTTATTAATATGAAAAAGATTGTCAATTACAACATTACACTCTTGCTATTGAGCATAATCCTAATAGTCACCGTTGAGATTACGGTCGGTAGCAAGATTCCAGCAAAGAGGACCCAACTTTGATGGAGTGGATTCCGATCGAAAGGAGAACAATGGGATTTGAAATGGGAAGAATGACTGACCCAACTTCGATGGAGTCGATTCCAGTCGACAGGAGAACGATGGAGAAGATGACCGAATTTCTGAAAGTTTTGGTTTTCTTCAGTCAACTGAAGGAGAAGAAGAGAAGGGCAGTTTCGTCCTTACACAATGTAAGAGGGTAATTTAGCCATTTTGCACGGTTTAATTGTTGAGGGCATTATTGTCTTACAAAGGCTATTTCCTAGAAAGTTAATATCAAGAAAGGCTAGATATGCACTTTTTTTCCCAATAGGCTATTTTCTAAAATGAATGTTGGGATGGGTTATATATGCAAGGACCCCTAACTTTTATTACAAGCCAGTAATTTGCACAACTATCTATCATTGACTAAATACACGCTATTTACAAAAGTTTGAGCTATCCTAATGCATCTATAACAATGCATAATCCTTGATCAAATACTACATCATTCCAAGTGATTGTGTATAGGTATGTGGTGATAATGAAATGAATGGTTTGTGTTTGGCCTCAAATTTGGTAATTGGAGCACACATCACAACATGGACAGTGTTTGGGCATTTGGTAGCTAAGCACACATGCCTAGAATCCTTTCAAAAATTCCGTCTAGCAAAGGAATACAAGTCTAGCAAGCAATCCACAATTTTCATGTTCATGTGCATTCAATTATACAAATGAGCTCATATAATTAATGAAGACTGTTTACCCTCTAAACGTGATTATTTTCGACACGGACTCTCACGGGTAGTCTCCATTATTGGATAAGCCATCTCGTGCTAAGTTCCATTCACCAAGCACAAGAGAAAGGGACTATTATGCGGAGCGCAATGTCTTCTCGAGGTGCTATCGTGATAGCGACACTTTAGTAATTAACGCATGCACCTACTCTTTAACAACACATACTTCTTAGCATCTTATTTAAACAGAATGTGTTTCCTTGGCTTTATCAGAAAAAAATTTTGTTTTGGAAAAATATTTACACCAACACACAATGTACAAAGTATATACAACATGTAAAATCATGTGACGATTGGAAAAGTATTTAATGTGCCCACACCCCTAAACCTAAACACGACATTGTCCCCAATGTTTGCACATGGAAGCCAATAACAGTTACAGGGTTTGGTTGTTTGGCCAACAAACAACTCCCCAATACATACAAAAATGGACACAAAATGTCCAATCACATGGTTTCGCATCCACCCAAGATGCTTCAAAATATCCTAAGTTACTAGATATTATTATTCTAGGCACTAAGATTCAAGCATACAAAAGTCCACACCTAGATCTAAGCATGTTACTAACTATGAAGATTATATGCAAGTAACTACTATATAATAATAAAACTAAAATACTATAAATGCAACCCAAAAGTAAAGTACTGGGCATACAAAAATGCAGAATAATGCTCCGCCCACAAAAATTCGTGGAGTACCTGTTATAGGGGTTTTTTCGTCAGCATGACACGTCAGCAAAGATAGCGGGTAATACGGAAATATAGTGATTCCACGACATAAAAAGTCAAATGTGGGACACGTTATCAAAAGGGTCAACATGAATGCATGACATCACCATATGAGGGGCCATCTGTAGATGGAATATGGTTGGCTAAAGACCTATTCGGCCAAGGGTTTCAATCAGCCAAGTCTACTCGGCCAAGATTCCACTCGGCCAAGACTCTACTCGGTCAACATTCCACTCGGCTAGAAGTCTACTCGGCCAAGATTCCAATCGGCCAACATTCTACTCGGCTAGAAGTCCACTCGGCCAAGATTCTACTCGGCCAACATTCCACTCGGCTAGAAGTCCACTCAGCCAAGATTCCACTTGGCCAAGATTCTACTCGGCCAACATTCCACTCGGTTAGAAGTCTACTCGGCCAACATTCCACTCGGCCAAGATTCTACTCGGCCAACATTCCATTCGGCTAGAAGTCTACTCGGCCAAGTGTGCTCGGACAAGATTCTACTCGGCCAAGTCTGCTCGGCCAAAAATCAGTACTTAGCCAAAAATGGGAAATACAGCCTTACCAAGATAGGCCATATCAAGAAGAGATCTGCACAGATATGGAATCTTAGGATAATATTCCAATAAGGAAATATCCCTATTTCCTCTCCAGTACTAGAGAAATCTAATCAAGAAAGAACTGTAAGCTTCTAGAAGGATACACACCAAATAGGAAATGGGTCCTAATTTATCTACTCTACAAGAATCCTACAAAGACTCTAATTAATGAGTCCACCTTTTATACGACAGAAACTAGGGCAACCCTAGATCAAACCCTATAAATACATCAATGTATTCATTATATCGGGGGGATCATCACAAGCAATTATTTGAGAGAAAGCGAGTATTGAGTGTGTAATCCTTATATTCATAGTGGATCACTTCTCGCCGTCACCGGCACCGTGGATGTTTCCCCGCCTTGGGGTTTTACCACGTAAAATATGTGTTATGCTTGCTCATCTTTTATTTTTCTACTTTCATTACGTTTATCTTCAGGTTTCACCAACCTAGATCGTTGACCGGTTGACTATCGAAAAATCACCGTCAACAGTACCAATCCGCCTAAAACTGTCCACTGCCATCACTGGTATAACTAGTGCTGGCACTGTTGCTGGTGGGGTCTAAAGGTGTGAAAAGAATGCCTCTGGCGGAGTACTGGAAAAATGGCTCAGATGTGGGAGGTGGCCTAGCATACAAAACTATGCTAGTAGGTGACTCGGGCTCCTCCACAATGTAATCCACTAACTGAGCATTGGAACAGTCCCACTCCTCCGGAAGAAGTTCGATGCTAACTATGTATGACATATCATTCAGCTCCTCCCTTGGTTCTGGCCTCAGTATCGGCTTTTGCTCGCCCATCATTCCCTGATAATGTTCGTTCACTACCTGCGCTAGACTCTGCTCTAACTGCTGCTGCTTATCATAAGGTAAATCCATGCAATAGAAATTTTGATCATATGGGTCCTGTTGGGTCATTGTACTGAAAAAACACTCATCAATATTAGTGTAAAACGAAGGATAAGAAAAAAGTATACCTGATTGTGGTGCCGTACGCATGGATGGCAAATTAGTGGTGAGAGGTGGATGGGGCATCACTGGTGGCTCCTCGTGCCTGCACTTCTGACGGCACTCTTGTTCCTGTTCCTGTTCCGTGGTCTCCTCAAAGGGATCCTCCCTTTGGTATCCCGTCAAGCAAGCGACCACTTTTTTCAATTTCCTAACTTGCTTGGCAAGTTTCCTAACCGTCTTTGCCAAAGAGGAATTGGAATCAATTAGGGCCTTTGCCCAAAATGGTGCCCTATCCTCTCTTTCCGACTCTGATTGCCTGGATCTGCTCTCATCATCTCCTACGTCATCATCCTCCTCTCGGTTCTCCGCTTCTCGTCTCTCACTCTCTTTCCTTGTCATCCACCTCGCTGCTTCCTTTCTTATTGCTTAAACTCCTTTGGACTTAGGAGTTTCTCAATTCCTTCCTTCCCTTCAACTGCATCATTGTAGGTTCTCTTGCCTACAGTGCCCTTAGGGGTCATAATACCATCATGTGGTTTGTCGACTCGGATCCCAGCCTCACGTGCAAAGTATATGATCAAACAAGGGAAGAAAAGGCTCAAGTTGGATCTCCTTCCCGATTATGTTATTCTCCTCACAATTGTTCTCCCCACATCGAACTCCAGACGGTTTCTCATTTGGTAGAGCATGATTGCGACTTCCTTGTTGACATCCGTGCGGTGCTGGCTTGGCATGAGTGAGTAGCTAAAGTATATGTTCTAGAAATGCTAATTGAATTCTAACTCCCTCTGATGAACTTTGCGGTCTCCAGCCTCCCATGGAATATCCTCCATCCCTGTGATAGCTGCCCCAAGCCTCTAATCATAATTCTCGAAGAGTCCATTTGGTTTATGCCCGTCTTCCCACATCGGATAGTCCGGAGTCATCAAATATTCATTGATTCACTCAGCGGTCATGGAAATTGGCCTATTATGGACCATCACCGGAGCTCCCATCTTGAATTCATCCGGGTCTATGCTAGCGTAGAACTCTTGGACTATCGTCTGGTTGGCTCTTTTTGGGAATGAAACATAAGCCTCCCATCTCTTTCGGCGAACTTCCTCAAAAATGGCCATATGACGCAATTCCTCAAAGCTTAGGTCTCTCTCTAGAATCATGGGTCGCTTGGAAGTGCCCGTGAGCCACACCTTGAAAACTTCCTCCAGTGACGGTTCCAGGGTAGATTGAAAAATGCGTAAAAACCTATTCACCCCCTATCTAGGTATGCTTTAAGCAATTTAACTACATTTGTATACTTTCAAATGTGTTTCCGTGGAGTTCGCATGTGTAAAAATACTCCATATTTGGGTTTAAAAAGGCAATTCTCTCTAGGCCGAATAGATATGATATTTTCGGGTTGGGATACGCGCTACTGGTGAGCCTTTGAATCATAATTACCATTAATAATTTAATTATTGAGTTGTTATGTTTTCCAACTAACCAATCATATTTATGTTGGTTGTGTTGTAGGTTTTTGCCTTCGAAGTTATTCCAACCCTTGCAACGTAATTCGTGACTGTCAGGCATGTTGAACAACCATTCCCTCGTATTCTGAAGTAGGAGTTAACTAAGCGATCAAAAGGGGATAAACTGGATAAGATTTTCACTGCAAAGGTAATTATTGGGTCATTGGACACCTTCGAATATAATTCTCATTCCAAGTTTCCGATGTCATGTTTCTTTTTATGCTAGAATTTCAGATGTTCGCATAATCAAAATTGACCCCACAGAAGCAAAGAAGGGTTTATAGTACTACCAAGGGATTGACGAGGTAGGCAATCTGTACCCTGATAAGGCTTCAGTGGCGACTATGATGAGGGCATAGGATCTGTCAACGTCTGTCGAACATGCTGGGAAGTTGAGAGAGGCAGACACAGTCACATAGACTAGATCCAGTTCTCATGCACCCGAGCAGTAGAGTAGTGATGTTGCTGCACCGAGTAGTGTCCCTGCTGCATTTGCATCTGCACCTGTACCTGCACCTGCACCTGCACCTACACCTGCACCTACACCTTCACTTGTCAGGCACCATAGGTTATACGAATCGACGATCTCCTGTACGAGAGGTATATAAATTGTTATTGCATGAGGTTAATTTGAGATAAGAATTTGAATAATAAATATAACGCGTGATGATTTTCTCCTTCAGGCAATACCATACCATTGGGAACGTCGGTCTGCTGAAGTCATCAGTGCCGTAGAAACATTACGGGGGGAGGTTCTCAAGAGTGACATTGAGAGACAGGAGCAACACCAGGAGTTAGTCCGTATGATATGTACACTTCAGAGGACATTGACTTAGATGCATACATATGAGTCGTTTCATTATGAGGCTCTAGGGGTGACGCCCTTACAGGACACACCCATATAGAGGAACGGTGCAGCTTTACACGGTATAGAGACAGCTCATCAGGAGACTATTGCTTTTCCCTATATGGATTCAGCACCTACTACCCAAAAGGACACTGATGCAGATGTGCCAGATGTAGGTGTATAGAGTTAGCAGGACATAGGCATATAGAGGGATAATGCAATTGTACACAGTATAGAGACAGCTCATCAGGAGACTGCAGCGGTGCCTTATATGGATCTAGTACCTACTCCTTAGTATGAGACTGATGCAATTGTGCCAGATGTTGGTGCACAGATTCATCAGGACACTGCACTTTAGATTAGTGCTCTGCATGACCCTGCAGCCGTCCTAGATGCTGTAGCTTCAGAGGCTGCTCAGTAGGACTCTGTCTCTATAGTATTTACACCTGTGTTTGAGTAGGGTTCAGGAAGCTGGATAGTAGTTAGTCCAGATGCTCCACAGGTCCCTGCCACTGCTGTTGTCATTTCAAACACTACACTCATGTCACAGAGGGCTTTAGGCAGTGGGGATCCAGCAGACCCTAGTTTGCAGATTGACCAGTCATTGCGGGTACACAAATACGGTTGGCAAATGACTACCCTTTACACTGACCCATGTAGGCGGAAGAGGTCTAAGTTGCAAATCACCTCTTAACAGAGATGGTAGTGCCCCTCCATTCCACACTTGATGATCTGGGGTTCCAGTCTGACCATGCATATTTTACAAGCTACTTCTCCACTAAAGATTTAAATTAATAATAATTTGTAATTTTTCTTAGGCACTTACTAATTACTATTTCTACCTTTTTAAACAACATAATTTTATGTTACAAATTAACATGTAATTTATAATACTAGGTTTGGTTACACGTGCAAGGCATGTGTTTTAATTTATATACATAATTATAATATTGATATTATAATATTTGATTAGAAATTAATTTTGATATAATATAAAATAAAATTAAAAATTTATATACAACTAATTATGAGATCACAAATTATAATAAATAAAAATATATAATTCAATCATACAAAAATAACTCCCATGATGCATCAACTTATGGAGGCAATAACATTATTTACAATATTTTATATTTTTAAGAAAAATAAAATAAAGCCTTATACCTAAGTGCAGAGGACATAAATACATACATGCTTCCCGTTAAAATGAGCATCCCCACGGAACCTTTAATGCATTGTTGCAACCAATACATTTTTCAACCATAAAATCTTTTTGTTCTCTTTGTAGAAGATACCAAAAAAAAAATTCAATCAAAATCATTCAAATACAATCACAATATTACAGCCGTATCATAAAACTAATAAGATTTCAGTCATAATTTCTCATAATTAATTGATAAGTTTTGAGAAATCAAAACAAATACAAAAATGAATTAAACCTTAAATTGAAGAGAAAATAATGAAAGGAAAAAAAGAAGTAGAAAATCAGAAATGTACCATTTTTGAAGGAATTGAAGATGAAAGAGGACCGAGTCTCTTCTGATTCTTTAGAGTTTGATTTGTTGAATGATGTGATCTTCTTCGGTGTTTAACAGACACCCAAATAATTAAATCTAACTGAAATTTTAGCATAATTAACAGTAAAAATAAAGAACCAACCTTTTCCTGGATGAATCATGTAGAGAAATTTGTTGGGAAGAAGAGGAGAGAATGGGGAAAAAATGTTTCAATGTTTATCTCTTGTTTTGTCTAGAGGTGGGAAGGACCCATAAGGAAAAGAATGAGTTGTATAAAAGAGAGATATCTAATCCACCGCTTGGACTCTAATAGTTTTTTTAAATATATTTTTTCTTTCTTTCACTTATATATTTCAAGTCAATTTTACTTTCAAAAAAATTAAAAAATAAAAAAAGGATGCTACAATTAAAAAGCTTCTTTTCAAAGAAACTAATTTTTTTAAAAAAGGATGCTATAATTAACCGACATATCGCTCTTTTAATAACTATTGATTTGGGTCCAATCCATATCATTACCTCTAGCCTTTTAGCAAATAACCATCTAAAGTCATAATAATTGGGATAAACTATTTAACAATGATTTAACCGATTCATAATTTTAAATTAAGACAAATTTTGGAAATTACTATACTATCCATGTTGTGTTACTATTACTAAGACATGTCTATTAAGTAATTCTACAAACTCGAAGGGTTGCATTTGTCATATGACTTTCAAAAAAAATAAAATAAGGGATACTATAACTAAAATCTTACTAAAAGCTATTTATTAAGTAACAGTTTTTCTATTGTCAGTTCGAACTGACAAAAGATATATCAGTTCCTTGCATATGGGCCATTATATTTAAATACTTTGACTTGGCTGCAAGCACTTGTCAAAACATCTTTTAAATCTAATGGTCCCTATGTAAGGAACTGATATATTTTATATCAATTCAAACTGATAATAGAAAGGCTGTATTAAATAATTATATAAAGGTTAATGGTTGTATTTATAATTTTACTTTTAAAGAAATTAGAAAAAAAAAAAGTCAAAGAAATTAAAAGAAAAAAAAAGGGTGCTATAAATCCAGCCGACACTCCACACTTTTATATATACTACTAGGTTTGGTTACACGTGCAAGGCACGTGTTTTAATTTATATACATAATTATAATATTGATATTATAATATTTTATTAGAATTAATTTTGATATAATATAAAATAAAATTAAAAATTTATATACAACTAATTAAGAGATCACAAATTATAATAAATAAAAAAACATAATTCAATCATACAAAAATAACTCCCATGATGCACAACTTATGGAGGCAATAACATTATTTACAATATTTTATTTTTTTAAGAAAAAAAATAAAGCCTTATACCTAATTGTAGAGGACATAAATACATACATGCTTCCGTTAAAATGAGCATCCCCACAAAATCTTTAGTGCGAAATGAGCATCCCCACGGAATCTTTATTGCATTGTTGCAACCAATGCATTTTTCAACCATGAAATCTTTTTGTTCTCTTTGTAAAAGATACCAAAAAAAAAATTCAATCAAAATCATTCAAATACAATCACAATATTACAGCCGTATTATAAAACTAATAAGATTTCAGTCATAATTTCTCATAATTAATTGATAAGTTTTGAGAAATCAAAACAAATACAAAAATGAATTAAACCTTAAATTGAAGAGAAAATAATGAAAGGAAAAAAAGAAGTAGAAAATTAGAAACGTACCATTTTTTAAGGAATTGAAGAGGAGAAAGGACTTGAGTCTCTTCTGATTCTTTAGCGTTTGATTTGTTGAATGATGTGATCTTCTTCGGTGTTTAACAGACACCCAAATAATTAAATCTAACTGAAATTTTAGCATAATTAACAGCAAAAATAAAGAACCAACCTTTTCCTGGATGAATCATGCAGAGAAATTCGCTGGGAAGAAGAGGAGAGAATGGGGAAAAAATATTTCAATGTTTATCTCTCGTTTTGTCTAGAGGTGGGAAAGACCCAGAAGGAAAATAATGAGATTTGTATAAAAGAGAGATATCTAGTCCACCGCTTGGACTCTAATAGTTTTTTTAAATATATTTTTTCTTTCTTTCATTTTTATATTTCAAGTCAATTTTACTTTCAAAAAAATTAAAAAAAAAAAAAAAAGATGCTGTAATTAAAAAGCTTCTTTTCAAAGAAACTAATTTTTTTATAAAAAGGATGCTATAATTAACCGACATATCTCTCTTTTAATAACTATTGATTTGGGTCCAGTCCATATCATTACCTCTAGCCTTTTAGCAAATAACCATCTAAAGTCATAATAATTGGGGTAAACTATTTAACAATGATTTAACCTATTTAGAATTTTAAATTAAGACAAATTTTGGAAATTACTATACAATCCATGTTGTGTTACTATTACTAAGACATGTCTATTAAGTAATTCTAGAAACTCGAAGGCTTGTATTTATCATTTGACTTAAAATAAAAAAATAAAAAAAATAAAAAAAAATTAAAAAAAAAGGATGCTATAACTAAAATCTTACTAAAATTTATCTATTAAGTAATTATATAAAGTTTAATGGTTGTATTTGTAATTTTACTTTAAAAAAAATTAAATTAAAAAAAAAAAAAGAAAAAGAAAGAGTCAAAGAAATTAAAAGAAAAAAAAAAGTGGGTGCTACAAATCCAATCGACACTTCACACTTTTATATATGAGTGGTGCTATTGGCACACCCCTACCAATCTATTTATGCCCCACTTTTAAATTTTTTGATTTAATTAAATGTTTTTTTTAATCTTTTTGATTCATTTCCAAAATTACCCTTTTTACTTATTTTTTAAACTTAATATTCCCCATTTCTATCTCTGATCTCTATATACAACTCTCTCTCACCTCCATTGAATGATTTATTTTTTCTTCTTATTTTTTTATTTTTTTTTTTTATAGTTTTTTTTTCTTCTTCTTATTTCATGGTGGAAAAGAAAAAAGAAAAAAGAAATAATAGGGTTCCTTCATAAGGTTAATCAAATAACCATAACAAGAAGCAATAAAAAAAAATACTGAAATCTTTACATGAGTATCAAAAATATAAAAACCATGACATATAAATATAAAAGTCTCAATCTATGTGTTTATTTCTTGATATGCTTCACTTTGTAACACTTTTTTCTTTTTTTTTTTTTTCTTTTTTTTTTTTAAGGAGTCTCCGGCAATCGTATTTTGTATTGAAAATACTATATTGAATCAGATAAGAGCAAATTCTAGAATAAGCACAATTCATCATTGGAATAAGCAATCCATAGTAATTGCCCCAACAGTCCATCATCATAAGAAAAAAATACAACATGATATAACAATTTAATTTCTAATTTTTAAATTTAAATCTAAATTTAAATTCTGGAAATCGGCCATTTTTAATTTCTTTGACAAAGATTTTTGATTTTTTTGACAAAAAAAAAAAGTAAACTTTAAACTCACTTCAATGCTTGATATAACAATTCTTGTAGATGCTTTATATCATTCTCAGACAATTCTTCCAGATGTTTATATCATTCTCAGACAATTCTTCCATATGCTTGATATCTTTGTCACACTTTTACATAATATTTTGTATGTGTGTAAGAAGCAAATTTTAGGGTTTAAGAGTTAAGAAATTTTTTTGTTCAAGAAACGGATTACAAGAATGCGTTTTATTTTATTTTATTTTTTTGGAAAAGGAATGTGGGGTTTTAATAGATTTACTTTGTAGAATATTTTTTTTAAAAAAAATTATATGTCTCTTTAAGTAATTTTGATAAAGGAAAAAAAAGAATGCTACATAATTAAAAAAAGTAGGACATAAATAGACTATTGAGGGGTGTGCCAATAGCACAACTCTTTATATATACACTATAGGATATGACATCACAAAACTCGCATTAAATTATAGAGATTTTACATTTACAAGTTATAATACATCATAAAAACAATAGCCCTATGTAGCTTGACAGTAAAACGTTCCTCATTCAACTTAACAATTTTACAGAGTTGTATCGCTTCACACCGCATGTGATATTAAAATAAAACATCATAAAATAAGCATTAAATTAAAGAGATTTTGCAAAACTATAGGTTTAAGTTTATGGAGTTGAATAAGAAGAATAAAAACACAAAAATGAAAATATAATAAATAAACATCATATTTTGATAAATCAATCAGAGCTCAGAAAAGCTCTTCTTAACTCTCTCCTTGGTGTTCCGGATTGTTTTCCCAGTCATTTCTGCCGCGGATCTGGCGGAGCCCTCCATCGTTGCTTTGCTCTTCTCCATACTTTTCACCGCCGCCTCTTTCACCTTCTCTCCGCCTCCTTTCGGGTCACCACCTTTCAGGTCACCCCTAAAGCTATCCATTCATCTCCTTATTAAAAACATCATAAATAAAAAAAAATAAAAACATTTCTAAGATGGATTTTGTTACTATAACCTCCTCTTCTAAAAAGCTGTTTTCAAATACTTAATCGCAATTAATTGAAATTTTTCAGGATGGTTGCATACAATTATACAAATAATCACGCCTATTATATTTCACTTAATTAAAAAGCACTTTTATAAAAGCTCATTTCCCACCAAAGCTAGCACCCTGAAAATGCATGTTGAACAGAAAATAAGAATTAATTAGAGAGAAACTAATCATTACTCAAGATTTGGAGGGGAGGAGAAGTAGAGATTGGCTTGATTAAAAAGCCCTTTCAACATGTCCAAATATCTTCTCGAAACACACACTCCCTTCTCTCCTGCTTTTTCTTCCTCTTCCAAGCTGCTGCTGCTGCTGCTGCTTGCCGATGTTATCAGAAACACACAAAGTGTAAGTATCATCAAAACTACAACACCTCTGTTTTTTCCCATTTTTCTTTTCTCTGAATTGAGAGATATGAGGAGATATATTTTTTTTTTTGAAGAAGAAGATTTATAGAATGAAAGAGAAAGTGCTTTTGTTTGTTGACGCGTTTCGAGAAGGAAAAAATTAAAAAAAAGCATCGAAATGAGAGGAAAGAAGAAGAAGATTTGCTTAATTAGAGACAGGTCTCCGCTTCTTGTCTTATTGACACGTTTTCACTTCGCCGAACATAAATATATATTATTAAACTATTATTTGGTGTGATCTTATCCAAGACCTTACCAAGTGGCAATGAAACCATCTCGTAAGATTTTCACATGGCTTAGAGTCAGATGTCTCTTGCACTTGGTGGCCTTTTAAAGCCACTTGGATCAATCATTTCCAATTTTCTTTTAATTACAAATTTACCGATTTCTTTACATTATTGCGATTGTTGTCCCCACCCATATTTTTCGCTACATACTGCTTTATTTATTTATTTTTACTTGAAAGAAAAATACAAATAAATTAATTTAAATGAATTTCGTAAACATATTAACAATTTAAAACATCTCTAATGTAAATATGTATTTTTGAGTTTCTAAATAGTGACACATCAGTATTTTTATTCATTATAGATTCACTTAAGCAAAGAAATAAATAAATGGAAAAATTCATATTCTCATCTCCAATGCAATTATCTAAAATCAAATATATATCAATTTTATAATCAATCATAATAAAACATTTATTTCACTCTCTCTCTCCTTTTTTTTATTTTATAATTAAATGGGTTCTAATATTAGAGTATCTCCAATGCAAATATGTATTTTTTAAGTTTCTAAATAATGACACATCAGCATTTCTATTCATTATAGATCCACTTTAAGGAAAAAAAAAAAAAAATGCATATTCACATCTCCAATGTAACTATCTACAATATATATCTATTTTATAACCGATCATAATAAAACATTGAGATAATGAAAAACATGGTGGGAAAAAGTTAGAAATCCTAGTCAGCATTTCTATGAGAATTTCTAGAACTAGAAACTCAACTTTATATTCTCTAACCCTTTTTTGTTTGCCAAATCACCTCCATATTAAAGTTAGATAATTGCATTGGAGATGGTTTTTCTAACTTTTTTTTTTTATCTATCTTATGTGGCACTTAATTTTCTCCAAATACATATTTTCATTGGAGATACTCCTTTTTATCTATCTTTATTATTTGGCACTCAATTTTCTCCAAATATATATTTGCACTGGAAATACTTTTTTGTTCCTCTCATACCGTCAAATGAAAAGTGTAGAGGGCTATGGCCCTTGTTAACTTTCCAAAAAAAATATAAATGTAATTTAAGAGGTATTAAAAAAATCCTTACTTGTTGCTGTTATTACAAAAAAGCCAATGATTAATTTGTACTCATTCACAAGTCTACTGCACTCTTTTTTTTTTAATATTTTATATATATATATATATATATATATATATACATGAAAGTACTTTTATGTCCCCATTTATAATAAAATATAAAAATAGCTGAGTAAAATGAGAGTGTCTCTCTTATCAACCAACTTAAAATATTAAAAAAAATTAACTCAGTCACAAGCCACCGTCTCTACCACTCCCAACTCCCAAACCAGTGACCGACCCTGGCCTTGCTTTGCTTCGGTAAGATAAGCAAAGTCTCTGATCAATGCTCACTTCTTTTGCTACTTTATGATAAACAATTCAAATGTTAGATTTTATTTTCCTTTTCCATTTTAATTACATATTTTTCTTTTTTGCAACATCAATTAGGTATTATTTAATTTATTTTGATAAAGAAAATATTTAATATTAAAATTTGAATAAACCGAGAATGAGAGAGTTCATAATTCTTATGGCTTCAGTGGCTTAGTGAAATTTTGATGTTTCGTGATTTTGAATTTGTGATAGATGAATTTTTTGCGGGTTATTGGGTATTCTTCCAAGTTCCAATTAAACTTTTTGATTGACCGATTGTGTTACTATTGGTTACTTGATTTTGTTATTGTAATTTTATATTTTATTAAACCCTTGTAATATTATGTGTTAATTCGGTTATTGATAAATAAACTGCATATCAATGTATGATTTTAGTATCTAAAAAATCTATGTAAATTTTGCTTTAAATAAACCTTGTTGTATTTTGATTATGGTTTTTATAAGGTGCTAATTTTATTTTACATTGTCATTTCCCCTAATTTAATTGAAATTTTATATAAGCATGTTAAATAGTTTTCAGGTTTGTGCTTCATAATAGTCCTCTTGAAAATCATAGTTAGCACTATAGTTAAACAACTTAAAACTATTAATTCTTTCTTTGAACGATAAGGTTTGTAGCACTATAGTTAAAGAAATTGGAGAAGCTAAATTTTGCATCCTAGTTGATGAAGCTAGAGATGTAGCTAAGAATGAGCAAATGGCTATTGTATTGAGATTTGTTGATAAAGAGGGTCTTATAAGAGAGTGTTTTCTTGATCTAGTGTATGTCAAAAATACCAAAGTGTATGTACTTTGCTGTTGACAATCTTAGCTTTGAGATTTACCCGTAGACGAGTTTTCTTTTTCCTCTTTTTTACATGTTTTTGTTGAGGCAATTTTGAATTTGGAGTTCTCAAAATTAAATTTATTAGTCTCTAAGTGCTTGTTTGGTTTGACTTTCTACTGCCTCAAAAGTTTTACTAACCTCTATTTGAGTTTTTTTAGAGTTGTTTGGTTGAACTTTTGAGATTGCCTATTTTAAATTCAGTATAAGCTAGTAGAGTTTAAACATCTAATAGGCAAAAGCTCATGGGAATGAGCTTCTCCAAATAGAACTTAATAAATAAATAAATAAAATAATAATAAATAAAAAGTCTATCCACCAAACAACTATAAATTCTTTTTCAAAAACTTTATTTCTAATAGATTTATGATAAGCAGGCATTTTACAAATAGAGATTTTTTAAAAGCTCAACCAAACAAACTCTAAGAGTCTAATACTCTGCCTTACTCTTTAATGTAATATTATTGGATGCTTTATTTTATTATTTATGTGAGATCAAAATTTTGGCCTTTAAAACAAGTATTATTTCAATATTTTAATATTTTAAATAATAAATTTATTATTTATTAATATATAATATAATATAATATGAAATATTTAAAATAATTTAACTTTGCTGCTATTTTTTTATTTTTTTACATTTTTTTTTTATGGGTGATGATATTGTCACTAATAAATAGGATTTACACACTCATATTTATAAGTACACTCATGTCTAAAATTTAAAATTAAATCATTACTATAAACACACATCCTAATGCCAATAGTACCCTTATTGACAAACAATCTTAAATAAGAGTTTATCATAATTGTTTTTAGGGCGTGGATATTCTCACTAATAAAACTAATTAGCACACCCATTTTTATAAGTACACATGTCTAAAATTTAAAAAATAAATGTTACTGTAAGCATTCATCCTAATGACAATAGTAACCTTATTGAAATGAATATATTCATTTTAATACATTTTATTTATAAGCCCTCTTAAATTATAAACATACTCAATTTATATATTTTTGGAATCTAAGGGCCCGTCCTGCAAGCTGTTTTTTGTTTTTGTTTTTCGAAAAGAAAAATGAAAATGAAAACAGTGTTTTTGGTTTCATTTTTGAATTCCGAATACGCGTCTGGTAGCATTTACTGGAATCCGTATTTTGAAAATAAAAACAGAAAAAACGCGTCCGGTAGGATAACCGAAAACTTTCGAAAATTGAAATATCAATTTTAAATTTTGTTTAATATTATAATAATTATAGATAAATGATTAAATAATTAACAAAAAAAAAAATTGTATTTTAAGTTAGGGTTAACAGTTGAAGATGAAGAGGAACAGGAAGAGGAGAACGACAATCGAAGATCGGAGAGGAGAACGGCGGTGATCGGAGACGCAGAGGAGAATGGCGGCGAGACGCGGAGGAAGAAGAGGAGATCGGCGGGAAGAAGAGGAGATCAGCGGGAAGAAGAAGAGGGACGTGGAGGAAGAAGAGGAGATCCGCAGGAAGAAGAAGAAGAAGAAGAAGAAGAAGAAGAGGTCGGCGGGAAGAAGAAGAAGAGCGGTGGTGAGCGGTGGCGATCGGAGGAGGAAGAAGAAGAAGAAGGACAGTGGAGCACGACTGGGAAGGAAGAAGTCTGAAAAAAAAAAAATTAAAATAAAATATATATTAATGATATGGGACCTACTACATTTGGAAATCAAAATCAAAAACAAAAACAAAAACAAAAACAACTTTTTTTTGTTTTTCAAAATTTCCACTTATAACACTTGGTTTTGTTTTTGTTTTTGTTTTTGTTTTTGATTTCTGAAAATAAAATGAAAAACGGTTTACAGGACACGAATTCAAAATCATTTTTGTAAAACAAAAACAAAAACAGCTGAAAACAGCCTGCAGGACGGGGGCTAACCCTCTTATAATGAAGGTCCAATTTGCTTTTGGAAATGTTTCAAATGCAGGGGCCTTATAAAAAGGAAGATGTAAAACTGGATTGCATATATGGTCAAAAGATTTTCAATATGGAACTTTTTATATATGCAACTTAAAAATATATATATTGATATCTACAACTATTTTTGTTTAGGTTAGTATTAATCTGTGCTCTAAGGGCACATATTAAGAACACAAAAGTTACTACATAAGGAAAGTCAATTACCGTATTTATTGTATTGTTACAATAAATACAGTTATTAAGTTTCCCATAAAAGAAACTTTATGTTCTTAACCTGTGCCCTAAGGGCATAGGTTAACACTTCCCTTTTCTTTATTGATAAAGTTAATAAGGAAAAAAAAAAAAAAAAAAAAAAAAAGTAAAATAATGCCTAGCTACCTCTGTATAATTAGAGTCCTCTAAAAATTCTTTTTTCATTACTTTGTTTTATGATAATCATGTAATGATGAGAAAGTTTGATACTTAAAATAAAATTAAAGTTTAATTAGAGTTTAACATAAGTTATTTATTTATTTATTTTTAATAAAGAGATATAGGCCTTGTTTGGTTAGGCTTTTAGAGAGCTTGAAAGCTCTTTTAGGGCACAAAAGCAGCTATGGAGAATGTTTAGATAAATTATGAGAAGGGCTTCTTGAGTGTGAAAGCTCTTCTACAAGAAGCACCACCACAAGTGCTTCTCTTGAAGGGCTTCTAAAAAACATGCGAAGAGTTTTGTACAGTTAAATGAAATTTTTATATTCCAATTTTACCCTTTTCTTTCATATATATATATATATATATATATATATATAGGGGTGAATTCATAATGAGCCAAAAAATTTATAGGTTTATTGTTGTGAGCCACAAATTTATTTTTTATTGTTTTCGTCGCTTTTGACCACATTTGGACAAAAATGCCCCTAAATTTGAAATAAATAAAAAAATTGGAAAAAAAGATGTTAGTGGGTAGGTGGTAAAAACGAGGTATTTTATTTGTTATGGTTGAAACCATCCCTCTAATAAAACGATCAAAGGTAAAAAAGAAGAAAGAGAGAGAAGGGAAGAGAAGAAAGAGAAGAAAGAGATTGTCGTCGCCTCCAACCTCTATCGCCGTCGCTGCAAAGAGAGAAAGGAACAAAAGAGACCCTCGCCGTCGCACCTCTGTCGGCGTTGTCGCACTTGTCGGCATCATCGCACCTCTCGTCGATACCATCTTCAGCAACCGTCCGCTGCTCTTTGTCTTGAAAGCCAACTTCATTCTCTTTTTGGCTGACAAAGATCCCTCCACTTCTCTCAGCTGGTGGCCCGGTAATTTCTCTTATCTTTTATCAAATCTAGACTTACCCATTACAGAGTTGATATCAAGTTTTCATCTTTTGGAAAAAAAAAAAAAAAAAAAAAAAATTGTGGATTTTTAGGAGGTTTTGGTGATAATATATTGATAATTAGACTCCTGATCATGTGTGATTCTGGGTTGTTAATGTTCATTTGTTTTACTTAATTTGGCAAGTAGTTTTTGAAACACTGGCTCTAAACTTGGAGAATTCTGCAGAGCAACTAACGAGTGCAAGAATGATTTGCACGTTTTGGTTTTGTTTAGTTGGGGAGAAGGGAGAGAGAGTATTTAGGAATTTAAAGAAGTATTTTAGGAGAAATTATATGCAAAGATTCAAACCTGATGAGGGGACACAATTTGGAATTTCATAGTTTATGTATACTATTGGAATTTCATAATTTGTGACATGTGAGAGATTGTGTCGGAGATAGAATCAATCTATTGTGAATTTTTATTGTACTTGTCAACATGAACCCTATTTTTCACACTAAAAATGTAACGAGAATCAAAAACCAAGATTTTAGCAAAAGATAGTGTTAAAAAAGTTTGTATTTGAAGAGATGACGATCTCTCTACTTTTTCATTTTATTACTTTATTTATTTTAGTATGTATTTTTTAAGGAGATATAATTGAAAGAATGTTATATTATCCCATATGAAATAAACTTTTATTTTTAAAAAAATGTACATATATAATTTATTCTAATTAAGGTAAAAATGTTATATTATTGTTAGAAGTGATTTTAATTAGTTACAACCAAACAGGCTCAAAAGCTCGTCTTCAAGGGTAAAAAGGTCATATCATAATCATAAGAGATTTTAAAATGTTCTAACCAAACAATCTCAAAAACTCTTCCTGATACAAAAGCTCTTTTGGAATATACCATCCAAACAGTAACTGAAAAGCTTAAGCTTTTACTTCTCTTCTTCTACTGCCAAAAACTAAAAGTAAAAGTTATCCCAAACGGGCCCATAGTTGAAGATATGTGTGTAATTAATGAGTGTGCATAGTATTTGATTTATTTTTAATTAAAGTAAGTTTTCCTTATTGGTAAATTTCTATTAGCATATTTTCGTAATTAAATTTTTAAATAAAATATAGGCATATTAATTAGTTTTATGGGTGGAAATATCGACACCCTTATTTTTAATAAAAAAAAATGGGTGCCAATATTGCCACCCATAAATATGATAAACACATTCATATTTTAATAAAAAATTTAATTATAAAATATCCTAATAGAAATTTACCAATAATAACAAATTAGTTTAATTAAAAATAAATCAAATACTATGTGCATCTATTAATTACACTTATATCTTAAACTATATCTCTTTATTAAAATAAAAAAAAATAATTAAAAAAAAAAACTTATGATAAACCCTAATTTATAAATAATTAGCACAAGGTCATATGTTGAGCTTTTCTTGTTGAATAGTATAATATGCAAGAGATGATCCAATATATAAATATATATGAATATCTTGAGATTTTTGAAGGTGACATTGAGAAGATTTTTTGTTTGTTTAAAATTGATGTAAACTTTTTGATTTTATATTTTTTTTTTATCTAAAAACTTAGAACTTTTTTTTTTTCTTGGAAGAGAACTCTGTTTCATCATTGCCATTTTTTTATTATGTTTATCTTTTTTCTTTTTTTCTTTTTTGTTTTGTTTTTTTTTTTTTTTCTTTTTTTTTTTTTTTTTGCTTACCGAATTCTCATACATTTACAACATCAAACCTTGCATTAGATCAAAAGATTAATTCTGTTTTTATTTGTGTTTTCGAACCTGAAGAACTTAAGAATTTATCATTTGTAAAATTGAGTGTGTTAATAACTAGAGGGTTTATAAATAAAATGTATTAAAATGAATACATTCATTTAAATAAGAGTATTATTGCAATTAACATGTGTGTTTATAGTAATGATTTAATTTTAAATTTTAGATATGCGTGTACTTATAAATATGTATGTGCTTATCATATATATGGGTGACAATATGCGCACCCTAAAAAAATCAAGTCGAAGATATACGTATAATTAAAGGGTGTATATAGTATTTAGTTTATTTTTAATTAAAGTAATTTGTCTTTATTGATACATTTATATTGAGATTTTTTCTAATTAATATTTTTAATAAAATATTGGGGTGCTAATCATATTTGTGGGTGGTAGTATCGGCACATTTCTTTTTTATATATGACTTGTTGTAGGAGAAAATTTTGAGTTGTTGAGTGCACCACTCAACAATGCACCTGAAGCACTCAAGTTTTTCCCGTGCTCATATAGTGGGGAATCAAACTAGGGATGATAATGAGGCGGGTTCGGGTCGGGTCCTACTAGACCCAGACCCACCCAAACATTTTGAGACTTAGACCCAAATTTATTCTCGGGTTTTTAAAAAGACCCAGGCCCATCCCGTGGACCTGCGAATTTACTCTGATCCAGGTTTGGACACAGCAGACCCAAATTTTAAATAGCAAAATCTGATGATATCTTGTTAGTGATGAGACTGCGAAATGTAAAATCAGATCGTGTAGAAGCAAATCAAGAATCAGACCAATTCTGGCAAACCAAATGAATGAGCACTCAAACCCCAACTCTTTCATTCTCTCCCGAAGAAAAATGAACTGCCATTTTAAATGCCACAACAACACAATGGACCTAATTTTCTCCACTAAGCAACCTGATAAACAAAATTCTGGGAGCAGATTTGCATATAATCTTCGCATTTTCCAACATAAAAACAGGACTCCATGCCAAGGTAATCACGTTTGGAATCGGAATATGTAGCTGATCTCTAACCATATATAAGTATATGCAGCTGATTTCCTTAAATGATAGTATCTTCAGCTTCTGCAAGGCCAGAAAAAAAATGGTAATGAGCAAACTTATGAAACATTTGTGACCAAATTTACAATTGTTGTTCCTGTGCACAACCCCCATCGAAATGGAACTAAGCTTGCTTAAACAATTCGGGTCCAAGGGTTTGGGTCCGGTTTTTTGTGCAGACCCAGACCTGGACCCGATGCAGGTTTATTAAATTAGACCTAGACCCGACCCACAACTCGAATAAAAAGGCCAAGACCCGACTCACGCTGTTCGGGTTTGGTTCGATACTCATGGGTTCGGATGAAATTGTCATAATGTCATCCCTAAATTAAACTGGTCCAGATGACCCACACACAATGGAAGTTTTTTTGTTCCTTAATTCTACAGTGGTCTGTGGTTAGGTTGTGGGCCTTAACGTATTGGTTGCATTCGCTCTTGGCTCGGCGCTTTTATTATTTATTTATATTTTTTTTACTTTCCTTCATTTTAAGTTTCACTAATTGAAAAGGGTGGAATTGATGGAAAATATCACCTTTTTGAACAGATTTGGTGATAAAGTCACTTTAATAAGTTAAGTTTAAAAGACACCTATTATGGTGAACTACCAAAATTGCCCTTACTTTACACATTCTCTTTCTTACTTTAAAGTTTTTTTATATTTTATTCTTTCACCTTCCTCTATAACAGACTACCAATTGAGGTTGAACATCAGAACATTATCAATGCAACTTCATTGGATAATTAGTTTTGTGGCACTATGCAGACGTATTCGGGGGTCGAGCTCAGTTGTTGAGCATTGGGATTTTCGAGTGGGGAAGACGATGGACAATAATTTAGTTTTCGAGACTTAGGTTAGTTTCTGAGACTTTTGTAAACCTTAAGCTAGTTGTGTGAATTTTGAATCTAATTGAAAAGTCTCGGAGAACAAATGAAAAGGCTCAAGCCTTTAATGAAAAGTCTCGGAGACTCTATGAAAAGTCTCAAAGAGGGAACAATTGAAAAGGCTCGAGCCTTTTCATTTAGTCTCCGAGACTTTTCATTAAAGACTCGAGCCTTTTCAATTGTTCCCTCTCTGAGACTTTTCATACAGTCTCCGAGACTTTTGTAAACCTTAAGTTGGTTGTGTGAAACAAATTGAAAAGGCTCGGACAGATCTTCATCGTCTTGCAAATTCTCGTCGACTTCAGGACTATAGCGCCACCGCCAGTGAGTTCGCCGTGAGATTTTCAGTTGGATTTCTCTCTCTCTCAACTTTTTTCTCTCTAGGTTTGAAAAGACACAAACTGATAAAATAAGGGTATTTTTGTCTAATCACCTAAATAGGAGCCTTTTAAACTTGAATTAGTAAAGTAATGATATTCTTATAAAGTCAGGCCCAAATAGTGACAAAAAAATTTTGAACCCAAGAAAAGGTGGTCATTTTCGAAAAATACATATGGGGTCTTCGGGGCTTGTTGACCTGTTGACTTCATTAATTGAAAAGCATAGTCGTTTTTTTTTTTTTTTTTTTTTTTTTTTTTTTTTTTTTTTTTTTTTTAAATAAAGGGTAGTCGTTTTTGAGTGAACCAGGAAAAAACCTCATCCATTTCACTTTTCATGTTTTGAGCTCTTTCTGTTCATTCACTGTGAAGGCGTGAACCCTTTAATCAGAAGTTGATTGATGCTCGGTAATATCTTCATATCTGTTCTTCTTTAATCATAATTTGCACTCACTCAACAAATCCTTTTCTTTATTTTCATCGTTTGATCTTCAGATCTTTAGTATACTTTCTCATCATTCTGTTATCCTAATTGTTGTTTTGTTTTTCAGCTTTCTTGTTCTCTCTGTTTTGGTTTTGTTTCTGTCTGCTTTGCAATTCTTGTTTTTTGTTTCAAGAATATTTATCGTTGTTGTTATTGTTGCTCTGTTGTTTCCCTGTTAGGTCTCGGTTTCCATTTTGCTTGAAATCTATTTTTCAATACTTCAAACCAAAAAAAAAAAAAAAAAAAAAATTGAACCTGCAATTCCTTAGTTTTGTACTTGTGAACTATTAATATTCTTGATCATTATAGTTCGAATCCTTTTTATTTTCATCCTTCGATCGCAAACGAATGTACTGTTATTGATTCAGAAGTTGTAATATATCCGATTCCGTGCCTAATTTGCCATCAGATTCTACTGTTTGATCTCAAAAACACTTTGCTAATATTGTTAAATTGCCCGGCCTGTTGCGTTCTTTTCTCTATTTTCATTTGTTTAACTTGGAAAGGGAAAGAGGTTAAAAATGGCTGAGATTGGTGTTTTTGTTGTGGCAAAATTTGCCGAATACTTGGTTGGTCCCGTAAGAGATGGACTCAGCTATTTCTGGAAGTACAAGAGTAACTTTAAGAATCTGGAGAATGAAGTTCAGAAAATCCAGGTTCAAAGAGAGATGGTACAACATCAGGTTGACGAGAGCAGAAGAAAAGGGGAAGATATTGAACAACATGTTGTTGATTGGCTTGAAAGAGTGAAGGACATCATCGATGAGAAATCTGAGATTTTCTGAGAAAATGAGCAAGCAAACATGTGATGTTTCAAGAGGTTGTGTCCTAATTTGAAGAAACAATATCAACATAGCAAGAAAGCAGCAACCAAGGCCAAGGATGTTGCTCAACTCCATGAACAAGGGAAATTTGATAATAAAATTTCCTACAATACAATTCCAGAGGAGATATGGCATACATCTATTAAACCTTACGAGGACTTTGAATCAAGAATGTCCATTTTGAAAGATATACTAATTGCATTGACTAGTGCTGATTTCAACACGATTGGAGTGTATGGCATGGGCGGCATTGGAAAGACAACATTGGCAAGAGAAGTTGGTAGACAAGCTGAGAAGAACAAGCTCTTTGATGTGGTTGTTTTTGAAGAAGTATCCCAGAGAATAGACGAAGAGAAGATTAAAAACATTCAATATGCAATCGCTGATAAACTGGGTTTGGTATTCAAGGAGGAGAGTGAATCCGGAAGAGCAAGAAAGCTACATAAAGAAATGATGAAATTGAAAAGCATCCTTGTGATTTTAGATAACATTTGGGGAAGTCTTGATTTCCTAAAGGTAGGAATTCCTTGTGGAGACCATAGAGGATGTAAATTGTTGCTGACGGCAAGCAGTCGACAGGTATTGTCAGATAATATGGAATCTCAAGTTAATTTTCTTGTTGGTGTTTTAATTTACAAAGAAGCTTGGAACTTGTTTAAGAAGACAGTCGGTGCTTGTGTAGAAGAACCCAATTTCCAATCTTTAGCAATCGACATAGTCCACGCTTGTGGAGGTGTGCCTATCGCCATTGTTACAATAGCGAAAGCATTAAGAAACAAGCATGTATGTGAATGGAATAATGCCTTGCAGAGCTTAGATGTCCTTCTACGAGAAACTTCGAGGGTGTGGCCAGAGAGACATATTCAAGTATAGAGTTTAGTTACAAACAATTAAAAAACGAGGAACTCAAATCAACATTTTTGATTTGTAGTATGATGGGAAATACTCATGATGCTTCCATTGGAGACTTGCTAAAGTATTGTATGGGTTTGGGTATATTTAAAAGTATCAATACAGTGGAAGAAGCACGAAATAGGGTAAGTACATTTGTTCAAAAACTCAAATCCTCTTCTTTGTTACTTGACACCAATAATGAAAGCTTTTCAATGCATGATGTTGTACGTGATGTTGCTAGATCAATTGCATGCAGAGATCAACATGCATTTACTGTAATAGATAACGTCGTCCCAAGGGATTGGGTGGATAAGGATACATTGAAAAATTGCACTGCAATCTCCTTGCACAATACTAGTGAGCTTCCTAATGACTTAGAATGTCCGCAACTTAAATTTTTCTACATGAAAGCTACACATCATTCATTCAAAATCCCTGATAATTTTTTTTCAAAGATGCTGGAGCTTAGAGTTTTACACATAATTGGAGTGGATTTATTGTCATCGCCTGCATCACTTTGTCTGCTAGTAAACCTTCGAACACTTTATTTGGAGCGATGCAAATTGGGTATCGCAACAATTGATGGAGGCTTGAAGAAGCTAGAAGTTCTTAGCTTCTACGGTTCTAATATTGTGCAGCTGGCCGCGGAAATAGGTTCATTGTCACAGTTAAGGTTATTGGATTTGACCAATTGTTCAGAACTCACAGTTATTCCCCCTTATGTCTTATCAAGCTTAACACAGTTAGAAGAAGTTTGTATGGGTAATACTTCTATCAAATGGGAGGTTGAAGGACTCTACGTTCAAAGAAGTAATGCCAGTCTCGATGAGTTAAAGTGCTTGCCTCGCCTAACTGCTTTAGAATTACATATTGGAGATGTCAAGATTCTACCAAAAGGCTTGCTCTCTGAAAAGCTGAAAAAGTACATCCTAGTCATTGGAGACGAGGGCCACGGTTGGTTTAATCATACAACTAATGACATTTCCAGAATGCTGATACTTGAGCGCATAACCAGTACTTGCTTTGGGGATGTCGTTGCTGAAAGACAGAGTGTTAACAACTTCCTTCATGTATTAGATAGAGAGGGATTTTCAGAATTGAAGCATCTCAGAGTAAATTACAATCCATGTTTTTTTTGTATTGCTGACTTTGTGGAATCAGTATCTTGGGATCCCTTCTCTCTCTTGGAGTCATTGGTTCTTAGCCACTTGTTCAACTTGGAGAAGGTATATAATGGCCAACTTGGAGCTGAGTCTTTTCACCACTTAAGAATTATAAAAGTTGAATATTGCGATGAATTGAAGAATATCTTCTCATTTTCCACGGTTGGAGGTCTACAAAAACTTCAAGAAATTGAAGTGTCTTGTTGCGCGAATATGAAAGAGATTTTTGCTATTGGGAGTGAAGAAGATATCATCAACAATGAAGTGATTGATGAGATTAACTACTTCAATGAATTAGGCTCCATCACTCTAATACGTCTTCCACGGCTCATAAGCTTCTGCTCTCGACTCATTTCGGAGGGCAAGGTCTATACTGACACCCCATTTTTCAATGAAAAGGTATGTTCACAACAACCTTCATGTTCTCTGCTATTTTTATTCTTTTTAGAAAATATTCTTTAAAATATATATATATAAAATAAATCTCTCAGAAAAGAAAAAGGAATGTCAGTTGCTCACCTAGATCTTATTCTTATACTTAGGTTTGAGGATTTTTAAAAGAGTATTATCAATTTAGTCCCTGAGTTTTGGTGAAACATCAACTTTTTAAATGCGTTTATTTTCTTACAACCATCGGTCCCTTACTTTTCAAAAATACATCAAATTGGTCCCTCCTACCCAGTTCAAGGGATGAGGTCGCGTCTTATCCCACAATTTTCTAGGAGAAGGCACGCCTCCTCTCTACGATTCACATGGAGGAGATAGTGCCTCCTCCTACCCATATTTGGGGAGGTGGTCGTGCCTCCTCCTAAGATTTTCAGGGAGAACGCGTGCCTCCCTCCCTGCGATTTGCACCGAGGAGACATCTCCTCCTTCCTTCAATTTCAAAGGGAGGAGGCATGACCTCCTGCCTTCATTTTCGATGGAGGCAGAGCCTACACAATCATTGTTAATGGCAGAGGCTATCGCCTCCACCTTTTTTTTAAAATTGTTTTTTTTTTCAATACTTTAATTTTAAAAAAACTTCATTTTTTTTATGTGTAGAATCATATTTTTTTTGTAGACAAGTGTTATTTTAATATTTTAATATTATTTTTAAGAGTTTTGATACACTTATAAGGTTATAATAAAAAAAAAATTGTAATATTCTTAATGTATTTTATTAATTTTCATTTATTATTTAATTTTTTGAAGTTTTTATTTATTTATTAAGTTTTATAACTCATGTCAATTTTGTGTTGGACAATGTAAATTGGTAAAGTTATTTGTAAAAGGTTGGGGGGTAAAAGTATCATTCTCATTCAATAATTAAATATAAATTGTAAAATGGCCAATTTGTATTTTATATCACATTTGACCATCAAAATTAGAGTCAGATGGACCGATTTGATATATTTTTGAAAAGTAAGAGACCAATGGTTGTAAAAATGTAAATATATTTTAAAAATTGATGTTTCACCCAAATTTAGGGACTAAATTGATAATACCCTTTTTTAAATGGGTGACTATATTACCATCCAAACAATTACTCTCCACGCCCATTTTTTTTATAATAGAAGTTTAATTATTAAAATAATCATATATAAAATTACTTGAAAGAACATGATAATTTAAATGATAAATAAGATTACTCTCTATACTCATTTAATATATATGAGGTAAATTATCATAAACCCTAATTCTCAATTCATATTGTCCATTTATTATAATGTGTACAATTAGTTATCATAAATCCTAATTCTTAAATTCATTGTGTAATAATAAAATATAGTTTGAAAAAAATCCCAATGATAAAGGAAATGAGCCTAAATAGCATCGAATCAAACTGACTTTTTTTGTAACTAATTATGTTAATAACTTTAAGTTTTAATGGCACCAAAATATAGGCTAAGACAAAAATACCCCACTTGTTCTTTACTCCTTAATTTTCTATTTTTTTTCTCTTTCATACTTTCTCTAGACCACTTCTCTCAAACTTTCGAGATTTTTTTTTTCTCCATGAGTTCTCACTTCACTCCAGTCAACAGGGATGGAGGTAGTATAGAGCCAGAGGGGGGCCACTACCCCCCGAGGTTTTCAAAATTTACAAATTTGACTCTATCAATTTTTGTAAAATCCTTAATTTTTAGATATTTATGCTTTTAACTCTATTTCATTTTTTATTTTTCTAATGTTAATTTTTTTTGAAGCAATTTTCTAATATTTCTATAAATTAACTAGACATTTAGAAGCAATTTTAAATGTTATACTTCTGATATGATATTTATTTTAATCAATATGAGAAAATTGCTTCTCACCCTAATACCATGTTATACTTCTAATATGATATTTATTTTAATATAATCAATATATGTTAATTTATACAATTAAAACATGTCAACCAAAGATATATAATTTATATTTAACTATTAGCATATTTTACCAAACTTTTATCATTTTTTTTAAAATTAAACTAGTTTTTGGATATTATAAAAATATTAGGAGTACAATTTAAATTTAAATTAGTTTAATTTCTAACTCTTAAACACTATTATTGAATCACGAATTAAAAGCCATAATGTTTTTCTATATTATTTTTAGAGTAATTTTAGGCATTTTAGCTTTATATCTCAACTTGTATTCCAACTACTAATGTATCAATTGATACTCATTAACATTATTTTTTACTATTTTTTTTTCTTCTTTTAACATACCCTCTAAGATACATCTTAATATAACTCATTATTTTATGGTGCTCCCGCCGGAAACAATTTATGGCTCAGTCATTTACTTTTTCAGCTTTTTCATTTCATCTCTCTTGTTTATTTTTCACCAAAAACATTAAAAGCAAACATTAAAGAAAGAATTTGTAAACTGCTGTTTTTGGTTTTTAGGAGTTGATTTGAGAGAAGAAATCCCTAATTTTTGAGTTTTTGTTCTTGTCTTTTTGGTTTGAAATTAATATTGATCGAAATATATAAGTGATTTGATAAATGAGAATGAAACGTAGAAGAGAAAATTTGAAAAAAAAAAAAAAAAGAAAAGAAAAAAAAAATTAGCTATATTGACAAATACATATATATTACAACATTTATATACCAATTTTATTACAAATACATTATCAATATATATATTTTTTAATTTACACTACCAATTAGCTATATTGACAAACCATTTATAAATTTAAAAGCTTTTTTTTAATTGAATATATATCAAACAACATACAACATTTTGTTAAAATTACTCTCCTCAATAAAAGATCTATAGGTAAAATATCTTCTCTAAAAACTCTCCCGGATAGAGAAGTCATTCTGAACATACCTTACTCATTCTCAACACTTTCTTTATATATATACCAATTATTTTCAGTACAATATATATTAAAAAGTCTTTGAAATTGCTCAATGGCATGAACACTAATTGCAGGTTGCTTTCCCTATGTTAGAAAGATTAAACATTTCGTCTGTGGCTAGTTTAGAGAAAATATGGAGCAAGCAAGTTGCGGTGGATTCATTTTGCAATCTAAAATCAATGGAAATTACAGGGTGCCATAAGGTACGGAGTGTGATTCCACTAGATATGTGCGGAAGGCTTTCAAGGCTAGAGTCACTAAGTGTTAGTGATTGTGCTTCACTGGAAGAGATTTATGATGTCCAAGAAATAGATGTTGAAGAATCACATTCTACACTAGTAACTCAACTAAGAGAACTCCGTTTGTATGATCTACCAAAACTGAAGCACATATGGAATATATGTCCACAAGGAAAGTTTTCCTTCACAAAGCTACACATAGTAAAAGTTTCTACATGTCAGAATCTGAAAAATCTCTTTCCAGCCTCCATAGCCAAGGATCTTTTGCAACTTGAAGAACTTGACGTAAAAAACTGTGGAGTGGAGGAGATTGTTGCGGAGGAAACAGAAGCAAACACACCTACTAGATTTGTTTTTCCACACCTAACCTCCTTGAAACTATGGGATTTACCTCAACTTACAACTTTTTACCCTGGATTACATACATCAGAATGGCCAATCTTGGAAGAGCTGTATTTGAATCGTTGTGACAAAATGGAGATATTTGCTTCGGACAAGGATCACGGACTTGGTATCCAAGGGCAACAACCGATGTTTTTGGTTGAAAAGGTACAAACCCAATTATTCTTTTTAACTGTGAGCCCAATTACCAAATTTTGTTGATTAGGAAGCATCAGAAAATGAGGTGAAAAATAGGAAAAATGAAAAAAATAGTTATAGTTTTTTGAAAAATTTACAAATTTTATTTACAAGTATATTTTATTGAACTTATCATCCATAAAAAAAACATATCAAAATTCATTAAGAATCGAGATCCTTACTTTATGTTAAAATAAGGGGTCCTTAGGAGAGAATGTACACCACTATATATATATATATATATATATATATATGTGTGTGTGTGTGTGTGGGGAAAATTCTTTTGTTCATTAATGTATTTGTGCATCATTAAAATTTGGTATTGTTTTGTTATGGTCACATGCAACTCATGTGAATTAAGGCATGTAAGCCCAAAAATTAGGCCAAATTTTAATGGTATATCGATACATTAATAAACTAAATGGTATCTGATATATAAATACGGTCATTTTCTTGTCAGGTCGGTCAATCCTGATCGAAGTTATGTAATGTTGTGGAACTTTGGTCTTAAATTTTATTTTTTCAAAATCAACCTGACTATAAACTTTTTATTATATATAAAGTGGGGATCTCTGCTATGCTTAGCGATTGTTGATGGGATGCTGTTTTTGGAGTGGTTGGAAAGTGGGGTTTGGTGAGGCAGGAAACATTTAAGTTCCATTATTTATCTTTCAATTACCCTTTTTGAGGGCTGCTTATTTGTATTATTAATTATTTTCAATAATGTACTCTCTCTTATATTTGGTGTAATATACTATTATTATCAACTAGAATTATATTGTAATTTTGGTGTGGCTTGAACTCTGCAGGTCACATTCCCTAGCTTAAAGAAAATAGAAATGTCCGGTGCAAATAAGCTGCTAACAGCTTTTCAGTTTAACATGTTTGAGAGATTCTCAAGGCTAGAGTCACTTACTGTTCGTAATTGTGACTCACTGGAGCAAATATTTGGACTCCAGGGAGAACATTTTGAAGAATCACATTCACATTCTGCATTAGTAACTCAGTTAAGAGAATTGCACATTATTAATCTGTCAAAACTGAAGCACATATGGTACAAGGATCCTCAACAAATGTTCTCCTTCCAAAAACTACAGAAAGTGAGAGTTTCTCATTGTCAAAGGTTGAAAAGTCTCTTTCCGGCCTCAGTTGCAATGAATCTTTTGCAACTTGAACATCTTCATGTCCATAAGTGCGGGTTGGAGGAGATTGTTGCGGAAGAAAGAGAAGCAACAGCAGTTCCTAGATTTGTCTTTCCGCGGATAAATGCCTTGACGCTTAAGGAATTACATGAACTTAGAACCTTTTATCCTGGAATACATTCTTTAGAATGGCCGGCCTTAAAGAAGTTGGAAGTGCTTGACTGTGACAAAATAGAGATATTATTCATGTCAAAATTATTCGACTTCCATGAAAATTATGAAGGCCAACTTGGCATCTCAGTTCGGCAGCCTCTCTTCATGGTTGAAAAGGTACGAGACTCATTTCTTTAATTTAACTTAAGTGGCGCGCTAGACCAGTTTTGAATAAAATAGGTTAGGATTCATGTTTGGAATAAAATATTTATTGTTATTGTTAATAACAAAAAAGAATGTTTAATTCAATGGCTTGAACGCTGCAGGTTACATTTCCGAAATTAGAAGAAATAAAAATTCGCGGTGCACATAACTTAAAGATAATATGGCAGAAGCAGCTTGCTGAGGATTCCTTTTGCAATCTAAAGTCTATCGAAGTTGAAGGGTGCAATAAGCTACGTACTCTTTCTCAGTCCAATACACTGGAAATATTTTTGAGGCTAGAGTCATTATATGTCATTGATTGTGACGCATTAGAAGAGATATTTGATCTCGGAGGAATAAATTTTGAAAAACCGGATCATTCACCAGCGGTATGTGAGTTAAGGGAACTGAATATTCATAAACTACCAAAATTGAAGCACATATGGAATGCATATCCTCAAGGGATGTTGTTCTCCTTTCAAAAACTGCATAAGGTGAGGGTTTATGAATGTCAAAGTTTGAAAAATCTCTTTCCAGCCTCCATTGCAAGTAACCTTTTGCAACTTGAAGAGGTTGATATGTATGATTGTGGAGTGGAAGAGATTGTTGCAAGGGAAAGCGAATTCGCAAAAGCTGCTACTATTAGATTTGTTTTTCCGCAGATGACATCCCTAAAACTAAAGGAATTACCTCAACTCACAACTTTTTATCCTGGATTACATTCTTCAGAGTGGCCAGTGTTAAAGAAGTTGCAAGTGTTTGGTTGTGACAAAATAGAGTTATTAGCTTCTGAACAAGAGAATAATATCGACAGCCAACTTCATATCTCAGTGCAACCATCTCTCTTTTCGGCCAAAAAGGTACGGGACTCGACTCATTTCTTCCTTTTTAACACACTTATTTATCTTTTCATTGTCCAACTTAAAAAGTTATATATCTATGATTATAACTCTAATTTATCTTAGATTGGTCCCCAGGGTTCTTTCCCCAAGTTAGAGGAATTGGAATTAAGAGGAGAGGGTATGAAGATGATATCGGGCCAGTTTTCAGAACACCTCTTTCGCAAGCTAAATTTTCTTGAGGTCTACGACGTCTCATCTGCAGTATTCCCACTTGGTATCCTTCAAAAATTCCTCGGTCTAGAGAAACTTGTACTGAATTTTAGTTTATACAAAGAGATATTTTCATGTGAAAAGACTGAGAAACCTGCTAGGATGATGCTACCACAGATAAAGGCTTTACATCTCCATCACCTTTGTGAGCTGAAGCACATTTGGAAACAAAACTCCGAACTTGACCTAATTCTTCAAAATCTTGAAAAGCTGAAAGTAATGAATTGTGACAGTTTGACTGATCATCTAGTGCCATCCTGGTCATATTTCCGAAATCTAACAATTCTGCACGTATGGAATTGCAATGGATTGAGAAACTTAGTAACATCCACAACAGCTAAAAGTTTGATGCGGCTCGTAGAAATGAGAGTAGGTGTTAGCAGGATGCTGGTAGAAATAGTAGCAAACGATCAGGGAGATATTGTAACAGAAGATGAAATTATTTTCGACCAATTGAAGAATTTGTCACTCTATTATTTACCAAGTTTTACAGGCTTCTGCTCTGCAAACTACACCTTCAAATTCCCGTCTTTGGAACAATTAACTGTGACGGAATGCCCAAAAATGAAGATTTTCTCTCCTGGAGTCTTAAGTACGCCGATGTTACAAACATTACGAAACCCGAAATCAGGAGACTATATTTGGGAGGGTGATCTTAATACAACCATACGACGGATGCATGAAGTAAAGGTATGCATGCATTGGTTAACTAGCTAGATTTATTGTTCCCTTTTGTGGATTTCATAGTACTCTAGCTTGTCCTGAGTTTTCCTACCAATTTGATGATGACCTTACCGTTTGATGTTTTATTTTGGTGGTTCTAAAAAAGGAATTTGGAGCCCATTTTGCAGATGCCTAGAGGTTTATAGAAGATTGTGTCTTTCTATGCAAATATGCAATATTTGGAGGAAGGAGATCGATTTTCCAATGAAGTTTGAGAGACATTGGGGATGTTTAACTCAGCTGCTCCTAAAATAGGACGATACAAATTACACCCATATTCCCATTGAAGTCACGGTCTGCTCCAGCTTATTAACCTCTCATATATTTTGACTGTGATTGCAATTGCTTGCACTATGATTGACCTTCCAAGTACTATTTCCATTATATATGCAATATCTTCTAAACAAGCTTGCTATTGAGCATGGCTAATTTAATTTTTTTCTTGCGTCTTTTGGAAGGTTGGTGAACTCAAGAAACTAATTGACGAAGGTAAAATAAAGTACATAGGTCTATCCGAAGCTTCCGCTTCAACAACTTCAACGATCAGATCGAGGAGCTCATGTTGCTCATCCGATAAGAGCTGTACAGATGGAATGGTCCTTATGGTCATGAGATCTAGACACAAAGAAATGGTAACCCAAAATTGGTCATATGCTAATATAAATACATGTCCTGTTAATTTCTTTGTATACGGATTCATGGATTGTTTGGATATCAGTAGCTGTGTTAGTGTGCCTATTTACCTTTCAAAAGTTTGGAACTGAGAAAGTGGGATACACATTCGCTCCCATAATTTGCGTTTGGTTCGTCCTGATTGGTGGCATTGGTGCCTATAACATTATAAAATTTGAATATGTCTATGATGCCTTTTATAAGTCCATACCAGGTGAATCAAATCATCAAATACACATAATCACAATTTTGTCGATATGGGTTCTCTGTACTATAATCAATTGACTCAATTTTGGTGATGCAATACAATGATTGATGATCAGGTCCTCTGTACTGGCTGCAGTTATAGCGAGTCAAGCCATGATATCAGGGAGCTTCTCTATAATCCAACAATCCCTTTCGTTGGGGTATTTCCCTCGCGTGAAGGTCATGCACACATCAGCTAAATATGAAGGACAGGTCTGCATTCCTGAAGTCAATTACCTACTCATGTTTGCTTGTGTAGGATTCACTCTCGGTTTCAGGAGGACCACCGAAAAAATTGGCAATGCATATGGTAAATTAGTATGTCCACAACACAATTAATCTTTATGATTCACCCGCGAAAGTAAATGAAACTAATGAATTTATTATGTTGCGTACAGGGATTGCAGTTGTGTTTGTCATGACATTGACATCATTCTTGCTGGTACTTCTCATGATAATCATTTGGAACATACTCCTCATAATCTCTTAAGTTGTCATCATCGGTTCTATGGAGCTTGCCTATTTGAGTTCGGTTTTATACAAATTTGATCAAGGAGGGTACTTACCATTAGTTTTCGTTGCTCTTCTAATGACCGTAATGTTTGTTTGGAATAATGTGTATCGAAAAAAATATTATTATGAGCTTGAACGTAAGATTTCATCCAAGAGGCTAAAGGAGATTGCTTTAGATAGAAATGCATATCGGATTCCAGGACTTGCTATGTTCTGCTCGGAGCTTGTTCAAGGCATTCCACCAATCTTTAAGCATTATGCAGCCAATGTACCTGCATTGCACTCGGTCCTGGTATTCGTCTCCAAGGAATCTCTCCTCATCATCAAAGTTCCATTGGAAGAGCGGTTCATTTTTAGAAGAGTGGAACCAAAGGAGTTGAATGTCTTTCATTGTGTTGCAAGATATGGATACACAGATGTACAAAATAAGGAAGAAGAGCATTTTGAGTCAATGTTGATTGAAAAACTAAAGGAGTTTATCATTGAAGATTACAAGTTTCATCCAACGACCACCGATCCCAAGAAGAATATTGTTGAAGTGGAGTCTGAAGACTTGGCTGAGCAGCAGCAGCAGCAGGCGGAAGAGGATGTGATTCAGGAAGAGAACAGCGAAGAGGCGATGGTGAGAGAGATCGAAATGGTGGATAGAGCTTGGCGGGATGGTGTGGTGCACTTGCTTTCTGAGAATGAGGTGGTTGAAGCAGAAGGAGCAGGAATTTTGAAGAGGTGGATGATAAATTATGCATACAATTTCATCAAGAGAAATTTGAGACAGTATGAAAAAGTTTTTGATCACATTCCTCGTAAGAGCATGCTCAAAGTGGGAATGACTAATGAACTTTGAATGCTCTAATAGTTTTTGGATTTTTTTTTATTTTTTATTTTTTATTTTGTTGACAATATCTATTTATTCGGGATCAGGTATTTTTTTGAAAGCTTTCACTTTATGGTAGGATTCGAGATGCTGACATGGGAATCATTTGTCTAAGTCCCAAGCTCATCCCTCTCTACCAGCTGAGCTACGCCCCTGTTGGCTGGAATTGTGTTATTTGTTCAAGTTATTTTAATAATGGTTAGTGAGTTTTCTATTCTATGCTTGTAATGCTTATGAATTTGTGGCATAATTTATTTGGGAGAAGCAACAATCAATCCTGACTTTCTGCGGATAAAGTGCAAGAGTTGATATAAATCTCAAATTTTGGTAAACCATTTTTGGAATTTTGAATGCTCTAATAGTTTTTGGATTTGTGTTATTTGTTCAAGTTATTTTACTAATATGTACAATAAGTTAAATAAGGAGACAAATTGAGATAATGGTTAGTTGAGTTTTCTATGTTATGCTTGTAATTTTTCAACTCTAATTTATAAATGGGTTCTCATCTAGATTTTGGATTTTAGTGTTTGGATTTGGATATATAGTCAAAGATTTTTTCAGATTTAGGATAATATATTTTTGAATTTTATCTCTCAATTCTATAACCTACCATTTCCAATCTCCATATCATTTAATAAATTGGGTGTTTTGTAATTTTTGAAATGATATGAAGTTAAAAATGAAAATCATCCTTATAAGCCAATTTTACCTTTTCACACTACTTTTCTAAATTAGATTTTCTCCTTACAATCCAATTTTATCATTTCACACTCCCTTCTAAATACACTTCAATCTAATAACTTAAATTTTAAAAAATTCTAAGAACACTCAATTTTATTCCAAAATTATCCTTTTTATATTTGAACACTAATCATTTGAAAACATCCCATAATAAAAACCTATTTAAAAAAAAAAAAAAATTTTGTTTTTAAATTATCTTCTTCTTCTTTTCATTGAATACTGAAATTGATAAGTTTTTTTTTTTTTTTTTTTTTTTTTTAAATTTACTTCTTTTAACTCTTTTTTCAAAAAAAAAAAAAATTAAGAGTTTAATTTTTTTTTTTTTTTTTAAAAACACGCGATTTTTTTTACTGTTAGTTTATGTAAAATAATCTGTAAAAATCAACACTTTAAAAAAATTGTTTGTTTCCAGTGGTAAATCATTCTCATAACTTTGGAATCAAATAAAACTTAATGATGTTGAAAAAAGTATTTTAGGGTTTATATATATATATCAGTCTTTCTACTATCAGTTCGTCCTGATATAAAATATATCAGGACGAAGAATGTGGACCATAGATTATGTAGAAGTTTTGACAAGTGCATACACTTTGAGTCAAAGTATGTAAATCTAATGGTCCACATTCTTCGTCCTGATATATTTTATATCAGAACGAACTGACAATAGAAAAATTGTGTATATATATATATATAGGGTTGCAGCTGCTGCATTTTTCTCTTACTAATGGGTTGTGTCTTTTACCACCAAAATTGTGGAGGATGGCATCTCCACCACCAGTACCGGCTCTTTCTGATATAGCTTTGAATGACTTTGTATCTTGTGAATAGATTTGATGGGTTATGAAGTGGTGTTGAGTTTGGATGTGCAAGGTGGAATGAAGTATATGTAGAAATTTTGATTGAAAAGGAGGAGGAAGCCTCCATGAAAAATACAAGAGCTGTGGAAATTTATGGTGGCCTCCATTTGTTACTGTTTTTTTTTTTCTTATTTTTTATATATTTTCATTTTGTTTGTTAATATATATATATATATATATCAGTCTTTCTATTATTAGTTCGAACTGACAAAAGTTATATCAGTTCCTTATATGTGGGCCACTAGATTTAAATACTTTGACTGACAAGAGCATACAGCCAAGTCAAAGTATTTAAATCCAGTGGCCCATATGCAAGGAACTGATATAATTTTTGTCAGTTCGAACTGATAATAGAATTTCTGTATATATATATATATATATATATATATATATGTATATAAAAAAGAAAAAGAAATAATGTTGGAGTCTCTTGATTGTTTTGAAGTGTATTTAGAATTATTATTTTTAATCCTTTTTAGTAATTTTAATTAGGATAAAATTGTTATATAATAAATAAATTAAAATTAAAATTGGGTGTATAAAAAATTTTAGTGGATTGTCAATAGCATCACTCTTTCTAAATACACTCCATTATAAAAACTTAAATTTTAAAATTTTGTAAGTACAATTCATTTTGTTTCAAAATTGTTTTTGACATCTTTTTTTTATAAAAAACTTCATCATAAGAACTTATTTAAAAAATAAAAATCATATTGTTTCAAAATTATTATCTTCTTTTTCATTAAATATTGAAATTGACAAGTTTTTTTTTACTTCATTTGACTATTCTTTTCAAAAAATTTAAGAGTCGAACAGTTAATTAAAAACAACTATTTTTTTTTTCCTTATTGTTTGTTTATGTAAAAATCAACTCTTTAAAAAACAAATTGTTTGTTTCTTGTTGTAAATCACTTTCATCATTTTCGAATCAAATAAAACTTTAATGATATTGAAACAAATGTTTTAGGGTTTGTAAAAAGCAAAAAGAAAAAAAAATAACATTGGATTGTAATGAATTTAGAATTCTTGGTTAGTTCTAGTAAATTTTAATTATGATAAATTTGTCATATAATAAAATAAAATAAAAATAAACCGGAGTATATAAAAAAGATAGAGATTTTCTCCTTACAATCCTTTTTTTTTTTTTTTTTTTTTTTCACATTCCTTTTCTAAATACACTTCATTTTAAAAACTTGAATTTTAAAAAATTCTGAAGACACTCCATTTTTTTTTTTCTAGAACTATCCTTTTTACTTTTTAACACTTTTTTTTTTTAAAGAGTGATACTATTGACAATCCACTAAATATTTTTCTACACTCCATTTTAATTTTTTTTATTATATAACAATTTTATCCTAATTAAAATTACAAAAAAGGACATTCATATATGGGGTTGTAAAATATCATTATCAAAAAGATTGAAATCCACAATTTTAATATTGAAATGGACATTAAAGGAGTGGCAATTCTTTTTATACAGGATTGAAATCCACAATTTTAATATTTTACCTACAGTAAACCATTCATTTTTTATTTATTTATCTTTTTGCTTTTCACAAGCCCTAAAACATTTTTTTTTTCTACATCATTTAAATTTTATTTGATTTCAAAGTGATGAGAATGATTTACAATAATAATGAAACAATTTTTTTTAAAGTGTTCGATTGTTTTACATAAACAAACAATAAAAAGAAAAACTCATAATGATTTTTTTACATTAAGATTTTATGATTAAGTGTTTTCAAAAAGAGATTTCAGAGTTTTTTGTATTGTTTGTTTATGTAAAAAAATCTGCAAAAATCTAACACTTTTAAAAAATTGTTTCATTAATATTATAAAGGGATATTTATCTGGTGGCTATCAATTTGATAACACACTATCAAAATGGCCACTAGATTGAGATTTGGTTTTAAAATAGCCATTTTTGGCGAAAAGTGTGACACTAATGGTCATTCCATCCAATTTCATATAATTCCATCCAATGAGTGATATTTTGGTAAATAAGGAGATGACGTTAATTTATTTTAGATTTTTTTGGAAATCAATTTTTTCTTTTGTTTTTTAAAACCAATAATTATATTTAGTGTGTGTATATATGTATAGCATATTGCCTTTTCAAAAGAAAAAAATGTATAGCATATTTCATATATAGTGAGTCTCTCGTAAGGGATCCCTTATTTTAATTTCGGCAAGGACCATAATGAAAACATATCAATTTTAATGAATTTTAATCTAAATTTTTTTGTGGATGATGAATTCATTGAAATCTACCTATAAACAAAATTTGATAATGTTTTGAATATTATAACTATTTTTCTTGAATTTTCCTATATTTCGCCTATTTTCCGATGCCTTCATATTTAACAAAATTTGGATAAATAATTCTAATGTTCGGAAAATTCTCAAATTTTGTTTATAGATAAATTTCAATGAACTCATCATCCACAAAAAAAAAAAAAAAATCAGATTAAAATTCATTAAAATTGTTGTGTTTTCATCATGGTCCTTACCGAAATTAAAATAAGGAATCCCTCATGAGAGACTCATTATATATATATATATATATATATATATATATATATATATATATAAATTCTATTATCAGTTCGAACTAACAGAAGTTATATCAGTTCCTTGCATGTAGGTCACTAGATTTAAATACTTTGACTTGGCTGTATGCATTTATCAGTCAAAATATTTAAATCCAGTGGCCCACATACAAGGAACTGATATAACTTTTGTCAGTTCGTTCTGACAATAAATATATCAGGACGAAGAATGTGGACCACAGATTATGAAGAAGTTTTGACAAATGCATACACTTTGAGTCAAAGTATGTAAATCTAGTGATCAACAATCTTCGTCCTAATATATTTATTGTCAGGATGAACTGATAATAGAAAATCTGTATATATATATATTGAGAAGATTACGGCTACAAGATCTAAAAAATCCAAAAAACAAAGAAGAGACATGTGTATTGATCTAAACCATTTCTTTTGTATTTTGAAACGAATAATTACATTTAGTATGTGTAAATAATTACATTTAGTATGTGTAAATATATATATATATATATATATATATATATATATATATATTTACAAATATAATTATTCGTTTCTATAAAAAAAAAAATTTGATTTTTAAAAAACATCTAAAATAAATTAATATCATCTCCTTATTTACCAAAATGTCATTCATTAAAAAAATTGATTTCAAAAAAACATCTAAGATAAATTAATGTCATTCCTTTATTAACTAAAATGCCACTCATTGGATGTAATTAGATGAACTTGGATGGAATGGCCATTAGTGTCACACTTTTCACCAAAAATGGCTATTTTGAACCAATTCCCAATCTAGTGGCCATTTTGATAGTATGTCATCAAATTGATAGCCACTAGGATAATTATACCTATTATAAATCATTCTCATTACTTTGAAATCTAATAAAACTTTAATGATGTTGAAAAAGATGTTTTAGTGAAAAGCAAAAAGATAAATAAAAATATATTGATTTACTGTAGATAAAATATTAAAATTGGGGATTTCAATATTGTATAAAAAGAATTGCCACTCCTTTAATGTCCATTTCAATATTAAAATTGTGGATTTCAATCTTTTTGATAATGATATTTTACAGTCCCATATATGTATGGTCTTTTTAGTAATTTTAATTAGGATAAAATTTTCATATAATAAAAAATTTAAAATGGAGTATAAAAAGATATTTAGTAGATTGTCAACGGCATCACTTTCAAAAAAAAAAAAATTAAAAAAAAAAAAAAAAAAAAACTACCATCTCCCGTAGCTTTCTCTCCCTTCTCTGTTATAGAGGTGGACGGAGTAACGACAGTTGGAATTATACCAAAAAAAAAATAAATCTCAAACCTTTGATGAGTAAGTGTTTTTTATTTTATTTTATTTGTAGTTTATTTAAAATATATTACTTTAATATTTTATTTAAGAGTAATGCTATTTTACCCAAATTTGATATCCAAATGACGTGGCAACACTCTCATCCATTCATTTATATTGTATTAGCTTTGCTTGATTTAAATGAATGGATGTGAGTGTTGCCACGTCATTTGGGCACCAAATTTGGGCAAAGTAGCATTACTCTTTACTTAAGGGATATAACAGACTTTTAATAAATTGTTAAGGGCATAATAATCTGTTCAAATAGTCAACCGAAGTCCATCTCAGGGGAAGTTTCTGAATAAACGCCATTTTTTGTATACCCATCCAGCAATAGTTAAAAGATCAAGGATATTTTTGATTTTGACCCTTTAAACAGACACGCTCAGAAAGTCAGCAACTCAGTAATTTGTTGAAAAAGAAGCAAGGGTAAAACCGGCAAATCAGCAAAGCTTTTTGTTGGATCAACCCCCACTCGCGTTGTGAGCTGCACAACCAAGTTGACTCGGCACGCGCAAGTCATACCCCGAATCAACTCGGAACGTGACTTGCACGCTCTGAGTTGACTCGGGAGGCTGCAGCTAGCTGCCAAGTACCAAGTACCAACTCGATAACCGAGTCAACCTTGCTGGTTTTGTAAGGAAGATATCATTTCATATTATTTATATATATATATAATCTTTTTTTCTTTCATTTTTTTAAGGAATATATACACACAATTAATCATCAATACAAGATATCGGTACCTACTTCCAAAAAAACAAAAAAAAAAAAATATCGGTATCGGTATATATATTAGAGATTTGAACTTATAAATTATCATTGGAAATATTTCGATATTAAATAGGACTGAAATTAGGAAAAAGAAAATTGTGATCATTTAAAATAAATAAATAAATAAATAAAACTAGAGCATCAAATCTCGAAATATCCAAAATATTATTGATGTATCCTGATATTTTGAATGATAATTATTTCCCTAAAATTTATTTAATATTAATATGATATATTCTAAAATTATGGAAATATTGTGATATTATTGATATTTACTTGCTTAATTGAAAAATTAAAACTTTGGTAATAAGATGAAACAAAGTAAAAAAGAAATCTTTATTGTTGGGTTGATATGTATAATGTATTCAAAGTTTTTTGAAATATTGAAATTAATAATTACCGTACTTGTAGATGGTAAATAAAGAAATAAATAACAAAAATTTGAGAATATTCAAATTTAGATAAAAACAAATTTACACGAACAAAAAATTTATTTTTATTTAAAATTGAGGAGTTCCAAATCTTTCTTGATACGTAATAGGTACATGTTAAAGAACCATATAATGAATAATATCAATGTTGAATAATTAAGGATAACTTAGAAGTGATCATGATTGACATTAATGGATAATGATGACAACTAACTCTTGTTTATGATTAATTTGGAATTTGGATGGCCAATCCTTATTATTTACTGTTAAAAGCGATGATTATTGGAGATTGGAGACCATATCTACATCCATGGGTTATACGGCTAGCAAAAAGTGATTATAGTAGTGGTGGTAATATGGACCGGTCCAGACTGGCCTGTCCCATCCCGGTAAGGGCGTGCCGGGCCCTTAACAGGCCGGGCCCAAACAAGCCTGAAGGGAGAAACAAGCCCGACCCACTAAGAATTTTTGAAGCCTGGCTTGGACCCGAGGCACGGCTTGTTGGCCGTGCTGG
Organism: Acer saccharum; assembly: GCA_030490815.1. Classification (NCBI taxonomy): domain Eukaryota; kingdom Viridiplantae; phylum Streptophyta; class Magnoliopsida; order Sapindales; family Sapindaceae; genus Acer; species Acer saccharum. The sequence goes on from CM059866.1 coordinate 29,186,265, forward strand.
GAGACCGAGACAGATCGGCCTGCTGGTCCCAACCTGCAGGCATTAAACAGGTCGCCCACCTCTTTTTTTTTCCATTTAAATTAAATAATAAATCTAATATAAAGAAAATTTTAAATTAAATTAAGAAAAAAACATAGCCGTTGGCCAAGCCATCAGCGACAAAATAATAATAATAATAAATAAATAAATAAAATTAGAAAACAGTCGTTGGTCTTGCCCAAAATAAAAAATTAATTAAAATTAATTAATTAAAATGGACGTTGGCCAACAGCCGGTCTATGAGGCTTGCATGCCTCACTCTTGTGACCGGGCTGGCCAGGCCAGGCCTGCCGGGCTCGGCCCATTTTGTCAACACTAATTCTTAGTAGAGAAAGGTAAAGGCGCGTCCTATACTCGTTTTTCATTTTCTGTTTTTCGAAGGAAAAAAAAAAAAAAAAAAAAAAAAAACGAAAAATGAAAACATTATTTTTAGTTTCAATTTCAAAATCTGAAAATGTGTCTAATAGTATATACTAAAAGCTATATTATAAAAATAAAAACGAAGAAAAGGCGTCTGGTAGATTAACCGAAAATATCAAAAACTGTAATTTTTCTATTATCTTTTTTTTTTTTCTATTTTAATTTTTTCATTTGAATAAAAAGTGAGTCAATAATTCATCACAAATAATTACCAACTAACTCAAAATTTAAAAACAATTTTTATTTTTTTACTAAATATAAATTAAAATTTTGAAATTAACCTCCACTTTTATATATATAGTTGAATTGCGGTTTCATAATCAATATATTTAAATATATATATATATATATATATATATATAGGAGAAATTTATTTATAAAAGAAATAGATTTCAGAGAAAGATCTTGATAATTACAATGAATTAAACTCTACCTAAATAGATGCAATGAAAGTGATCGAAGATATTTGATTGCATTAAAAAAATTAAAAGCTTTCAAAAGAAAAATAAGAAGAAAAAAAGAAAAAATAAATAAAAGGAGTCGATCAGTGTTGGGGATAATGCCCTAAGAACACATGTTGTTATTTTTCTTGCTGAATTAATAATTAGATTGACATTCTATATTTGTGTGCATTTAATGTTATTAATATTGTATTAATAACATAAAATTCCATGATTATTAAATGTAATATTAAACATAGTGTATAATTCGTTATATACATGAGGATTATATTTAATATAATAATCTTAATTGTATGTAATTGATAATTAAAGTTGGGATCTTTAATTAATTAAAATTACTAGTACGGTTCATTCCCATTAAAAATGGAACAATTTTATCCGAACTGTTGATGTGGTGACATTAGAATGAAGGTACTTTGTATAATAAGATTATACAAGACGTGGATACAATAAATTGGAATCTTTAATAATCTCCGTCTTGAAATAAAGTATTCCCTTTTATCAATCAGATGGTCATAAATGGAACGATCTTAATCCTGAGTATTTAACAGACTCCTACTTATAGAGTTGTGTTCTTTGATTTACTCGGTATGGTTTGCTCTAATTGCCAAACTTAAAACCTTGTATCTTGGAGACATGATAATATACTTAGCTGGGAATGATAATATACAAGATGGAATTCATTCCTTCTTAATTGAAGTAGACAAACAGTTCTCTTGAGTAAATGATTTGGGTCTTGAACGATAGAACGCTCAATTTATGATAAGATCATAAATAATTGTTCACTAGAGAATTACAGGCACTCAAGGATAAAGACGTAATTGAGAGGTCAACGGATTTGAACCTAGCTTATTTTACGAACTGCTTATGGAGGATTGATCTATATATAATGATTATATCAATGGACTGTTCGATTCCTATTCGAGTAATTAATTCTACAATGACAAGAGTGCAGTTCCAATTTTTTAGTGGAATAAATCTAGAATTAATAAATCTAATATTTAATTAAAGAGTTTAATTAAATATAAAGATTTATTGGAGCTTGAAATTATAGGTTCATGTGTCCCCATACTATCTCTATAACACTGTATTGAACATTAAGGTATATTGAGGCTTAGTGATTAATTTGGAATTAATCATCTATACATAAAGAAGTTTATGTATTGTTTTATTAATTAAATAATGTTTGATTATTTAATTATATATATTAAATAATATTTTGATTATTTAATCATATATATATATATATTAGAATAAGTTGATTATTTTATTATATATATTATAATTTGTTTTTTTTTTAAACAAGTGTATATATATATATATATAATATTGATTATTTTAATATATATTACATTTTTTAGGGTGGTAAATTGGTGGCTTTATTGATAACAATTATTGTTATCAATAGTCAAAAAAGGGTTGAGTTAAATTATTGTTACTAATAGTCAAATTGGAGTAGATGGCAAGGCAAGCAATTAGTCCTCTTGTTTTTCCACTTGTGCAGGTTTTTTTTTTTCTTCATTGCATTAATAACTAGGTTAAAAAACAAGTTCCTATTCTATGTTTCTTTTTACCACCCACCCTAGTTTAATTATTATTGTAAACAAAACTTCACCTCCCTATATATAAAGCTCTCACTCTCTCGTGTTTTGGAGAAGCATACATAGAGGAGTATTTTTGAGTTGATTCATTTTCAACTTCATAAAACAAGACAAGAAGAGTTCTTGGTTTGAAAAACACAAGTTCTTAACAAATGAGTGTGATAACAAAAGAGAAAAATTATTTTTAAGATCTAAGCCTCTAAAGAATGTTGTGAGAGTGTCTCTCAATTTTTTTCTAGTTGTCTCAAGGGTTGAGTACACAACAAGTACAGAAATTCGAGAGTCGAATTTTTCTGTTCAATACCGAGACGCCCACTCGTCGGTTCTTTGGTGTTGGAGATTCGGTGCGGAAGAACTTGGTTCGAGGGAATCACAAAGATTCTACAGTGGAGGAATTTGGTTCGAGTGAATCACGGGAAAGTCTACAAGAGTAACGATTTCTTTCCCTATTATTTATATTAAATATTAGAATCAACATAATCGCAACGATCCGGCTAAAACAATTTTGTTTTTACGAAAAATTTTAAAAACCGGGCCCACCGCCCTTCCGCTGCGCGGATACCGATTCCGGTTCCCGGAACAAACAATCAGATCGGCGACTCCAAGGCCAGAAGAGGATTTCACCTTCTCCGGCCTTGGTGGAGTAGATCAGCTGCTCTTTCGGCCTTGCTTTCATAGAGAATAGGAAAAAGAAGGAGGAGGAGTAAGAGGAGAAGAAGGAAGAAGAAGAATGTGAAGATGAAGAAAGAAGGAGACAAAGAGAAAATAAATGAAAGAAGAAAGTTTAGTAGAAAAAAGAAAAAAGGAAAAAAAAAAATTTCTTTTTGAAAAACAAAAATAAAAACAAAGAAAACATGTATAATGTGTTTTCCATGTTTTTCAATTTTAACATGGGTTTTGTTTTTCATTTTGATTTTAATTTTATTTTTCAAAAACAAAATGAAAAACAGTTAACAAATGCAAATTTGAAATCATTTTCAAAAAATGATAAACGAAAACAGCTGACATTTGGCTACTAAATAGCCCCTAAAATATTCAAAGTTGTGACTTGCATAGACAAAGTTAAAAAATAAATAAGGGGGAATTACACAAACTTACCTTGGTTATATACATAATAACACAAACCCACAGAAAAATCATAATGACACTTGCACCCCCTTAACCTGTTGACTCACAGTTGACCACCTGTTGATCACAGTTTGTCTATCATAGACAAGGGGCAATGTTGTCTTTTTGTAATTTATAAACAATAAAGTAATATAGAATTCGAAAACAAAATAAAAATAATTTTTTAAATGGCTCTCCACCATCTATATCAAATATCAAGATGGATGGTGATGGCCAATGGTGGAGATGAACTGAAAATTAGAAGAAAAAATTGATGGAGAATGGAGATCCAATTAAATTCTACAATGCTTTCAACAAAAAAAATAAAAAAAATCCACAAAAAAAATAAAAAAAATAAAAAAAATTCACAAATCAATCTCAGAAACAAAATCCACAAATCTCATCTGACAATTATATCTTTTTCTCCAATCAATTCTATGAAAAAAACCAAAATAATTTGGAAAAAAGAAAAGAAAAGAAAAATCAAATCCAAACACTGAAACATACATTCATCGATAAAAATCCATCTTCAATCTGTTAAAAATCACATTCAAGCTATGTGATATTCCCTTCTCAAGCTAATAATCTTTGTAGGCGAAATATCCAAAACACAAATAACAATCACCTAGTTTGCATGTTAAGTATCTAAATCGTGTTGCAATACTTGCAATCAACGCACCCAACCTCATGAATCAAAATGTAACATGCATCAGCTATGAACAAACATAAATAAATGACACATTTTCCAACCCATGAACACCTGGTGAATATTGTTCCTCAAATAAATGATAATAAATAGCTACAATATAATAAAATTTAGGTAAGCCTCGAACATCAAGAAGTAAAATTTAGAATCAATTGGATCCGATTAGTCCCTACACAACAAAACCGGAAGCAATGACTCGAATTCTTTTAGTGAAGTAAGAGAGATCGAGAGAGAAGAATTACCAGTAGAAAAAGAGAGTCGGAGAGGGAAGAGAGAGCAACTTGGAAGTCTGATTCTCATAGAGAGAGTTGAAAGTAGAAACTAAACGAGTGGTACGATGTTGTTTCAGAGACGAAGGCAGTGAATGGGTCTTCATCTACGATGGAGCTCCGTCGTAGACCTTTCCATCTGAGATGGAGTTAGGAAGAGATCTAGAAAATTTTCAGATCTTTCTTAGCTTTTCCTTTTTCCTTTTTTTTTTTTTTTTTTTTTTTTTTTTTTTTTTTTTTTTTTTTTGATCTCCACCGTCCATCTTATATATGGAGTTACAGACGGTGGAGATCAATCATTTTATTTTTAAAAAAATATTTTTTTTTATTTGTATTTTGTTTTAATGAATACTGTATCAAAAAGACAACATTGCACCTTGTCAATGACAGAGTAACGGTGGTCAACATGTGGTCAACCATAAGTCAATAGGTCAAGGGGGTGCGAGTGTCATTATGCTTTTTCCATGGGTTTATGTGTTATTATGCATATAACCAGGGGAAGCATACCTGGTAAGTTTGCTTTATGAATGGTCAATGGCCTCTTCGTTTGGATGCTTAGTCGATATATGCTTCCGATATGTGCCATATTCTCTAGATTTAAACCACTTAAATTCTTTGTGGCAGTAATTGCAAACCACCATAACACTTCCATCCTCTTTAGTAATTTTCTTCATATGGATTGTGAAGAAATTAGATTTGCACTGCTTCTCTTCATCAGGTGCTTCAAAAGTTAGAGGAGGATCAGACATATTTTGTGATTGGCTTTCGTTGTAGGGGGTGGAATTGGGTTCGAAAATTGTTAGAGAGGGATTATGAGGGTTTAGAGATTCAAGATAAGTTTGATGTTGTAGAAACTCGTGATAAGCAATGTTAGCATAACTGACATCGTCTTACATAAGACCCTTACCTTTGTTGGAGGGCCTTGAACCTGATCCACCACTTGCCATTGAAAAAAATTGAATTGAAATTTTTCTTGGAAATAAATTTGAAAAAAATTGTTGGAAATAAATAAATTTGAAAATTTTGTTGAAAATAAATTTAAAAAAATTGTTGGAAATGAATTTCAATTGAGTAAAAAAAAATGTAATTGCGATTTTAATATTTAATTGCAATAAAAAAAAATTGAATAAATGAGAGAGAATTGAGTAATTGAGAATTTGAGAGAGTATTGGAGATTTGAGAGAGAATTGGAGTGAGGAGAGAAATGAAATGGGAAGGGGTATTTATAGGGAATTATGAAAAAGGTTACTTAAAAAGAAAAAAGAAAAATAAAATAAAAAAATAAAAAACTGATTACACCGTTTGGCAACAGTAGCCCAACGGTGCAAATCATATATAGTATATACATAAATACTAGAACCAGTTGGAACCGCCAGTTCCAAAAAAAAAAAACCGACGGTTTGAATAGTAACGGTTTCGGTTCAAACCGTGGTCACCTCTACTTGCGATTCCAAAATTAAGAGAAAATAGGAGAGCTTGGATCCTACAAATCGTCTTGATAATCTGGAATAAGCAAGTGACAAACATGAAACATTCTATACTAAAGCCAATTTTTCTACTTCACTTACACATGAGATTGTAGAGGGATGGATCTTCGGCTCATCGTAGGAGGTTTTACCTGAATTCACAACCATAGAGCTATTGTTTTTTATTAGTCAAACTTGAGAGCGTTTTTCTAATTTGTAATACAAGGGATTCTTGATTTTTAATTTTGATTAAACCTAAGAATAGGTTTCTTCCAATATCTAACATGTGATATATAAAGTCTAATCCAGCGATCATGAAATAACATGTCTAAATAAGAAATAATGAAAACGATAACTGAAACTCAACACAGCAAGGGTAGTTTAGACATTTTACATTATTACATCAGTTCACTCACTGAAAGACTTTCATGCAAATTTCAAAGGTGAGTTTTCATCTTAATATTATAATATGATTTAGTAAATTTAGACATTGCTCACTTTCACCATTTCAATTCTTAACCTCCCTCCCACATAAGTGGTGAGGGGTTCAAATCCCACTATGTGCATTTTACAAGCATGTGTGTGAAGTTTTCTTTCCGGGTTGTAGGAGTAGTTTTCTCTCGTTATGGGAGTAGATATCCGGATCGCACATATATTGTTTGATCTCAACAGGTCCCGATAATCTTATTGTAATAGTTCATAGACACACTCTATATAAGTCGAACATTCTTGATACCATCTCTTTCATTAATTAAATAGAACAATTCTAAAAGAGGTATTATCCATTTAGTCCTTATGTTTTTTTTGAAATATCTATTTTTTACTCACTTCTTCAATTTTCACTGGATTGGTTCATGTGTTTTCAAAAACCACTCAATTTGGTCCTTCTGACTAGAATTTTGACGGTGACGGTCAACCATCACAGAAAATGCTAAATGACTAATTTGCCCATGGCTTTGGTTTCACTGTCTAAAAGTACCATTCTACCCCTTAAAATATTAATGAAATGAAGGGGCATTTTAGTCTTTTGAACATATGTAAAATGAAATCAAAACTAAAAAGTAAATTTAAAAAAATAAAATCATTTTATATAGTAAAAAATAATTAAAAAAATCAAATAATAAAATACCCTTAATAAATTTTAAAAACTGTAATATGAAAATCATTATTTTAAAATATAATATTATTATTTTAATTAGGAAATCATTATTTTTCAAAAAAGAAAAAATTAAAAAGTTTGAAGAGATCTGGATTTAAACAAATTTTTTTTAAAAAATAACTTTTGAAAAGATCTAGAAATTAAAATTTCTAGATTTGGAAATCCATCTCTTTAAAAAAAACCTTAGCTGTCACGAGCCCACTTATATGAGCCATATCACACAACATAACCGCACCACACTTATCTACAATCTACCTAATCCTCCTATAATCCAACTCTATTTTAATTAGTATTTGTTTGTTAAATGACTTCCAAGTGCTTCCATTACAGCGCGACAAACGAAATTCTTCGAAGCTATCAACTCAATTCCATTGAACTGACGGCGTTTTTCCTTTTCCATGATTTCATGAATCTCAGGGTCTGCCATGGGCAGCGGCTGGTTCCCCCAAGCTCGAACTGAGGCTCGGCGTGATTCCAACCCCTGTTCCGTTGCAAATCGTTTCGACAAAGGCAGTGTCTGTCCATCTCTTTATCGTTTAAGGCACATCGGATGCCCTAAGATGCTGAATTCTTCTTGCTCCTCTTCTTTCTCGTTGTCTTCTTTGTTATTTTCTGAGTGCACTTTGTCAGTTTTCTCACAAGTAATTACAACGGTTTCAACAGTATTGGATTCGACGAATGACGATAACTCATTCTAGAAATTAAACTTTCTAGATCTGGTTTTTTGTGTTGTGATGTATTGCTCTGATCTTAATTATGGGTCTGGTGGTGTTGTGGAAATACCCTTGCTTGAGATTGATGATGAATTTGTTGTTTAAGATTGATAATGATGAAAAAGAAGAACTGAAGAATTTTTGATGATAAATTGGGGGAAAATTTTTGAGGTGGGGAATTTTGTCAATTTAGAATTGAAGAAAAAAAAATTTTAAAAAAAGTTTTTATTTATTTATTTATTTTTTTAAAGAAAATTAGTCTTAAAAAATAAAAGTAAATAAGAAAATTAATTTTTTTAATTAAATTAATTTTTTTTTCTATTTATTTGTGTATTGACACGTGGCATATCAATGTTTAAAGACAAAAATACCCTTAGAACCGTTTAGTTTGACTGACGGTTGACTCACAGAAGGACGAAATTGAGTGGTTTTTGAAAATATAGGGACCAATCCAATGAAAAATGAATAAGTAAAAAATAGACATTTCGAAAAAACATAGGGACTATATGAATAATACCCTATTCTAAAACGACCATCATTCTATAACTAATGACACTCTTGACACTTTAGATGAACTTTGAATGTAGTACCTTGATATGAACTAATTGGGAAACAATTAGAACTGATAGAAATTTGGGAAGAAGAAGAACAGAGTATCAGATAAGAGAAAAAGAAGATAGAAACAGATAGAAGATGGGAGATATTTTGGATTAATATTCATTGATTTCCCATTACAAATAAACTTGGCACTTTTATAGGCCGAGACTTTGAATGACTTACACAGTTAAACAAAACAATTGACAACCTATCAACTAAGCAAAATAATAGGGAAAGTGGTAAGTAGTGCCTGATTCTTTGCAACCCACTTATCAGAAACAACGATGCCACTAAGGCACAACCTAACAATCTAATTTATTCAATCTAACAAACTTAATTAATAATAACTGTTAATATGACCAGGTCTTCCCCACAATGCAGAACACTTGGATCATGCACATATCAAGACCGTATCATACCTTTTTTTTTTTTTTTTTTAAGTAATATACTTCAACTTGATCCTTAAAAAAAAAAAAAAGAGTTCATATTTAGTCAATCATGGTTATAATTGGAGTTGATGTATATAAGAAATGATCCTTTAAAAATAAAAGAGTTCATATTTAGTCAATCATGGTTATGATTGGAGGATTGGAGTTGATGTATATAAGAAATAATTCATATTGCATTACCACTTTGCAGTCTGTACCTTTGCCTTAAAAACATTTTATGTTGACCACTTCTTATCTTTCCATATTTTATTAGCTTTTCAACTTCTATTCAATTTATAAAATATGATACGGTTAACCTATCACATTTATTCATAGTCGTATGTTATAAATTAAATAAAAAATATACGGTATATCAAATGTATTATAGATTCTTTTATGTTTCGTTGTTATTTAAAATTTTTGGAAATATTGAAAAATTAAAAGAATTCACTAATATACAAACAACTTAACATTTTTTTTTTTTTGTAACATTGATACTAATTATTATTATTATTATTATTGCAAACTTAAAATACTTAAATCTCCAAAAGCAGAATTCATACCCTAAACTTTTATAATGAAACATGAAGTATATGGATCCTTTTCTTAACAAGGTCGTTTGTTTTTTTGTCTAAAAGACTAACTGAATAGGGACTGAAATCTGAACTTGAACGACATGTTTGTTTTTTTTTTTTACTCACATCTGAATGTATTGTCAACACATTTATTTTTTAAAAGTAAAATTGTCTGAAAATAAGTAATTTTACATTTATACCCATGTTAAACAATTATACATATAATATGGAATAAAAACAATCCAAAAATAATAATTATATATGAACACATATGATCATGATCTTCCTCTTTCATTACAAACAAACTTCATTTTTACTAAGAAAAGAAAAGGTTTTTTTTTTTTTTTTTCAAAAAATAAAAGACGCAGTAGGAAAACTCACACAAAACACTCTAATATATATATATATATATATATATATATAAACAGTATATATAAATACATCACCATAATATCATAATAAATTATTGATATTAAACACCAATATGAGAAGTGATTAGGGTTCTTTTTTATTTTTAAAGCTATTTAAAATAAGGTATATAATAAAATAAATATTTCTATACCATATACAATTATTGATGAAATTGAAAATATGTTATATATGGAAGATAGTATCGGAAGAACAGATTTTGGATTGCATTTAATGCAATTTAGTGATTTGCAATTAAGTGAAAAGTCATGATTTTTTATTTTTTATTTTTTATTTTAAGTTGTTTTTTGGTACTTTAAAGTTGTTTGATCAACACATGATATAATTGCAGATATTCAACCAATCATAATTGATATTTTTGATTAGTCTTAAAACAAGTTTTGATTATTTGTTCATGGTGACTTTTTTTTTTTCCTTTAAACATAATTGTCCTATACTCCTATTTAAACAAATTTAACTTTAAAGAGTAAAATTATCATACTACATACATATTTACATTGAACTTTGTGTCTACAAATTTACGTTTAAACTTACAATTTTAAGTTTAAAACACAAATCACACTTGGCCTCTTACCAATGTGGCTGAACGCTCCCGAGCGAGCCTTCGCCACCAGGGTTCAACGTCAAGAATGTGCATATATTTGTGCAAATTTTCCTTGTCCCACCTTGGCCATGAAATCTCAAGTGTGGGTGTTCTCTTCCGATTCCGGGAGTTTCCGTTTCCCCGTTGTGGGAGCTGTAGTCCGAGCTGCATTTGTAGAGCTCAAATCTCGCTGGTCTCAGTAGTTGTTGTATTATCAAAAAAAAATAAAAAAAATAAATCACAAATCACATTATATCAAAAAAAAAAAAAAAAAAAAATTCTCAATTCTCGTGCTTATAATAATATCAAAATCCCTTAAAAACTACTATTATCAATATTTATAAAAAAGTTTCAAGTGTGATTAAATTACATTATGGGTATGTTGATTTATTTATTTATAGATTAGGTGGTAATAATTAAAAAAAATAAAAATAAGATTAGGTACTGCTTATTTTATAATTTAATTGTGCAAAAGTGTTGCCACATGGCTGCATTTGAGTAGATAAGAGCATCACATCTTATGGTCTCACACTCTCACATGAGTTATTAAAAATGACACGTGACATAATTATAGGTAGTTTAGTTAACTAATATGTATGAGTATATGATAATATGGGGTTGGTATAAGGTACATGCACCATCAAATTTGTAGATTCTAGTCATTCCCTCTAATAAACTCCAAATTAGTTGCATCACATGCTGCTTACTAAGGATAAATGATGAGATTATCCAACATAAAATTTTCATCTGATCAAGTAGGAACGACTTGAACTTGAGATATTGTCAGATTAAAATGAATGCTCTTACCACGAGGGGCGGAGTCAAAAGAAATTTGTTTGAGAGGGTCAAAGTAATTTTTTTTTAAAAAAATTCAATTCTTTTTAAAAAAAAATATTCACATATTAAATATTTAAAAAAAAATTAAAATTTTATACAACACCTTGCGTTCACCTGTTCTTATCACCAAATCATATTAGACGATGATCATATTATTTTATAAAAAAAATTGATTCATATAACGAAAATAATCAATGATCATAAATTTTAAACATGGATGGATAGTTAGAAGTGGGCATCACTAACAAGAATGGATAATGCTCACCACTAATATTTGTTTATGACTAATTTTGATAGTCAATCCTTATTAGTTATGGTTAGTTGAGTGATGATTATTGGACATCACCACTCTAATTTATTGATTATTAGTAGGCAAATGTGAATAGTCAAATTGGTTCTTATAGTCAAACTAAAAAAAAAAAAATGAAAAAAGGGAAATTTTTAAATAATATCCTAAAATGTAAAGATTTGAAAACCATACAATGGGATATTAACCTAATTTACAGGAATGATTTACTTTTTTAATTCCAAATATTCATTAAAAATAAACCATATCTTCCAAAATTGGGTAAATTCCATGCAATTATGACTACCCTAATTAGTAATTTTTTTTTCTATTTAAATATAGTTCAAAAAAGGTTTTTAATAGATTTTATTAAGTTTTAAGGAAAGTTTTGATATTTTTTTCAGGGAATATTTAAGATACCCTTTTAGAATATTTGTAATAAATCTTAAAACAAATTTGAAGTAATTGATTTTTTTTTTCTTCATATAATATAAGTTCCATTTAAATAAAATTGAATCTAAATTATACAAATTTATTTAAGTTTAAACTCACATAACTATAGCAAAAATCCTATACATATATAGTAATTTTCAAATACTTATTTGCAGAATTGCAGATCAATATATATACAGTAAATTACAGCCTGTATATTCGGTTTTTTGTCTTGTGATTTCTTACCTTGGAGAAATCCTTGAAAAAAAAAAAAAAATCATATATATTATATAATATTTATGACTTAAAATTGAAGAAAAATTGATTAAAAATTGTAAAATATAATTATGAATGTTTAAACCGAAATATCAATAAGACAAAAAGTCCAAATCAGAAACCAGTGAAAAGATAACAGAAAACTACACAACAGGGACAGTTCAGACAATTCACACTTATACATCATCACTTCACTCACTCAAAAAGACTTCCCTTATAAAATTCTAGAGAGAAAAAACCAAAGTGTGTGTGTCTGTGAGAGAGAGAGAGAGAGAGAGACACTGAGAGTCTGAGATAGAGAGAGATAGAGAGAGGAGGTGAAAACTGAAAAGGTGAGTTTTTTATCTGAATATTTTAATAAAGAAACATTTTTTTCTCAATATTATAATCCATAATTTAGTGGGTGTTTTTTTTTTTTTTTTTTTTTTTCTCCTTTGTTCTGTTGTTTGTAGGTAGAGACAACCCACCAGTTGTTGCGGCTCTTTCAAGAGAGAAAAAAAAAGAGTTTTTAGAGAGAGAGAAGAGAGACAGATGGTGACTGATGTGTTGCAGATGGGATCTCGCTTTCATCATCATCACTATTGCTTATTCTTCTCCTACTGCCATTACAAGTTTCTCTGATTTGTCAACAAATACTTACGTTTGATTTTTTCTTTTTTCAGGTAAATGCTTAACCGTGTACACTTCCTCTTATGTTTCTTTGTTTTTGGGGTTTTCAGTGTTTTGGATTTGGATTGATTTGTGTGTTTTTGGTGCTTTTAGTTAGTGATTTTTTCTGGGGTTTGTGTTTGGTATGTGGGAAAATTGAGAAAGGAAGAATGTGGGTTAAGAAAACTTAGTGTGGTTTTTTGGGGTTTATGTTTGGTTAGTGGGAAAATAATTTTTTATTTTTTGTTTGCTCAAGTCCATTGATCTTCTAGAGGATTTGCTCTCTGTTGTGAAATCTTTTAGTGTTTTTAAAATTGAAAATGTGATAGGAAAATATAAGAATTTAGATGTGGAATCTTTGATGCTTTGGTTACCTAGGGATTTACTGTTAACATATTTACTCAGGTTGCCAAATTGTTTCTCCTGCAAGAGAATCCGGGTTTGCAGATTGGTTATTCTACATCGTATTAGTTGATCTTCATCGTTGCATTGATGGTGGGCTTATTGGCTTAATAGTCAGCTTAAATCTTAACATTGATAGGTTTTATTATTGTAATTGAGTTCCTTAGTTGAAAATAAAAGGTTTTTTCTTTGGCAATGTAAATGATTCAAGTTCATTCAATGAAAAAGCTTCCACTTTGGTTGCTTCATGTTATTTGAATTTAAATTTTGCTTCTGCTAATAGCCATGTGACTGGTAAGGCCACTTTTGTTGTTGCTAGTTGAGAATTGGAGATGACAATTACATTAGCATAATTTGTTCAGTTGCATTTCAGTAGTTTATTGGGGTTCCTTATGACCATTTCATTGTTTTGAAAATTATTTGAAGCACTTTAAAATTTTGTTTTTCCACTGCAGGGCTAAGACTTTCTTCAGTATATTGGTAGTGGTGTTCGTACTGTGTTTTCTTTTTGGGTTCGTTGAAGTGGCTCGATGGGTTCCAGGTACCCATCTCATCAGCTCAGCAATGGCCTCTATGTATCAGGTCGGCCAGAGCAGCCTAAAGAAAAGACTCCAACAATGACCTCAGTGGCCATGCCCTACACCGGTGGTGATATCAAGAAGTCTGGAGAACTGGGTAAAATGTTTGATATCCATATGGATGGCTCCAAGTCTCGGAAATCTGGGCCTATTACTGGTGCTCCTTCAAGGACTGGATCTTTTGGAGTAGCTACTTCGCATTCAGGGTCAATTCCTAATGCTGCAGGTCGGGCTGGCTATGTCTCAGGTCCTATGACGTCTGGAGGCATGCCTGGTTCGGCTTCAATGAAGAAAACAAATTCTGGACCATTGAATAAACATGGGGAACCTTTAAAGAAGTCATCTGGCCCACAATCCGGCGGGGTGACACGGCAAAACTCTGGCCCTATTCCGCCAAACCTCCCAGCAACAGGTCTCATTACATCTGGGCCCATTACTTCAGGCCCCTTGAATTCATCTGGGTTTCTCGAAAAGTATCTGGTTCTTTTGACACTTCAGGATCAGTTAAACTGCAAAGTTCCTCTATTGCACAGAATCAGGCTGTTACTACTATTAGTCAAGATGAGGACTTCTCCTTCAGGACAAACCTCCCCAGGTCAGCGATATGGTTGGTGATTCTGGTGTTTGTGATGGCGATAATAGCGGGTGGTTTCATTCTTGGAGCAGTGCACAATCCTGTTCTACTCATTGTTGTGGTGGTTCTCTTTGGTGCTGTCGTTGCGATATTCATTTGGAATAAATGTTGGGGGAGAAGGGCTATCATAAATTTCATCGCTCATTATCCTGATGCTGATCTCAGAACTGCAAAAAATGGGCAATATGTGAAGGTCACTGGGGTATGTAACATAATTAGTGCTTACAGAAGTTTATATTATTTTATGTCAGTTTTGTATTGTAGGCAGAGGAAGAGATTGATGGACTAGTGAAAACTGAATTATTTAGGGTACTGAACAGAAACTTGGAATTACTGACCAGATTTATATAAAAAGAGAAAGGAAAAAGTTCAAAAACCTGCTTTAACAATAGAATTCTCCTTGAAGTCTACACATGTACATCACTAATATCTTAGAAGATTTCTTTGATAGGAGGAGAAATTTTAACCAAAATATAATGTTTCTATTTAATCAAACTTTTAGGAATAACTTCTCAATTGCATTGTTTTATATCTTTTGTCAAACTTTAGAATAGAAAGATAATTGCTTTATACATTTAGGTACTATTAAGGTCATCCTTTTTCAGTCTCATGCCAGATATTAGTTTCCTTCTTGAATTGTTTTATATCTATTGTCCAGCTTTAGAATAAAAAGATAGTTCTTGTTCATTGGGATGATACTAATTTCCTATAAAACTTCACACTTTGAATTGGATGATTTATAGCCTTATAGGCACATCTAAAATATGTAGAAACATATATGCATGTAACATATGTCATTGACTGATATGATATGCTTTCATTCTGCACACATACTTACATTGTTCATTGGTATTGGTTATTTGGAAAGGCCTTCTTAAGTAATCTATTATTTGTGAATAAAGTTTCTGTTTCCTATAAATAAGTAATATATTATTTGTGTTTTCTCATTTTCTTTGGTCATTGTAAAAGCTATGCGGCTATGCCCAAGGTTAGATAATAATGTATCATGTTTTGTTTCTTATTTAAAAAATGTAAGAATTTTTACTGTGCTATTTGTTGAAGTTTTACGCATAGTGCCAATATATAACTTAACAAATAGCATTGTAAAAATAATATTACTGTCTAACCTTGGTTATAGCTATTACAATGTCCAAAGTAAAGAAAATAGGAGGCTGAGAGAACATTGAAAAGCACCTATAAATTATAATGATGCAAAATACACACACATGCATAGATATAATTATGCAAGGGAGATATATATATATATATATATATATATTTGAATGGCAGGGTAAAGATTGTAAGCATATCTTTTCTCTAGAAATTGACTCTAGCTTATCAATTAGTACATGATGGTGATGAAGCCTAAAACAATATTCTTTCAACCTATAATCAGAACATATGGACAACGAAAAAGGGAAAGTGAAACACTTAAGACAAAAATTAAATCTACATGTATTCTGAGGCAATTATGAATATAACAGAGATTATGTTAGTTGATTGAGGTACAACCAAATTGTTACAAGTGTGTAAAAGAGTAAAACCAATATTGATAGTGTGAAACAGAATCGGGACCGATTTCAGAGTTTGATTACCTAGAATCCATAAGGGTCTGTTTCTCCATAATGGTACTTTGTCATGAAGGATTTATTAAGTTAAAGCTTCTTAGTCAGCAGCATTATTTACTTGGCCATATCTTCTTCTTGGTTTCACCAACTTCCTTAATGAGGATTTTTTATCTGTGTTTGTTAGCTGCTTGTAAGAAATTTGTTCAACTTCAATTTGCTTTTAAGTGCTTTGTCTTAAGGTAATTTAAGGCTATTAAATAGAACTGCAATGTTTCACACTAGGGGGGGAATTTTGGGAGAACTATATGATGGTGGGTTTAGTACCTGTTCATGTGTGATGCATCTACTGTTGATAATATACTGTTGATGTGTTGATGTGTGATGCATCTAATTTGTTGGAGTGATTCTGAAGATGCTAGCGAGCGATGCATAATCCTAGTGTGAGGCTAGGTTTATCATCTATGTTCCTTTACTTGTTTTATGTTAAATTTCTATACTTCATGTATTTTTATGTGTTTATGAGAAGTGTTATATATATTGGTGGATAGCCTCAACCCAAAAGACTCGCCTATTGGGTTGTGGCATCTGTTGGTATATATACCCTTCTCTTGCCTTTTATCTTTTTCAATGTGGGGTTCTCATATTCTCTTTACTTCACATGTGGGTTCTCCAACATTTTATATATGTATCAATCTATTATCACTACAAATCCCAACCTTCATATGACTTTATAACTCAGTTATAGTACCTGCCCAATCCGTATCTGTTTATCAAGACAAGTAAACTTTCCTGCATAATTGGTGACTTGCATAATATGTCATCATATTCTGCATAAATTGGAAATACTAATCTAGATTCATTTCATTAACTCTATGCTGTGAAGACTGGATGGATGGAACAAATGAGACAGAGGAATCTTCAACCCCCAAATTTAAATATTAGGGGTAGCTGCTGAAACATAGTTTTCCAAATTATAGGACTGGATATATTTCAAATACCAATTAATTGAAGTTGCTTGACCAAATGACTAAGTGGACAAAATCCTTATTACAGCCTTGTACACCTAAAAAAGTTAATATCACATTCCAGGGCTGATTATTTATAGTGTACAAAATTTTTTGATAAAGAAAATGCACAACTATTCTCAAAAGAGAAGGAAAAAAGAAATGCTCATTGATTAGAAATAAATTTAGGGAGCTTCATGGAAGTTTGATTGTGTCTTTGAGTTCAAATTGATTATGGTGAAGATGGTTTTGGAAATGTTGATGAGTTGAAGCAGATTAGAGGCAGGTTTAGCTGATATATTGCTTTTTTTATCATGGAGTTAGCCTTTATGAGCCAGACAATGATATTCATGCGGATGTTTACTGTTACATTTCTACCAGGGTTTCAAGGCCTGGCTGAAATATTCATGCGGATGTTTACTGTTACATTTTGTTTATGCTTAAATGGCATCAGAAGGTTTGCTGATATGTGTTTGTCTATGTTGGTGTTGGTGAAGGTGGTTACCTGCGGCAACGTGCCCTTGGAGTCATCATTCCGAAGAGTTCCTAGATGTGTCTATACATCTACAAGCTTGTACGAGTATCGAGGATGGGACTCAAAACCAGCCAACCCTAAGCATCGACATTTTACATGGGGATTGAGAACATTAGAGGTTAGTAACATAACTTTTGCTTTTCTAGTTTGTTTGGTCATTCATCATTTTTTAAATTTTTTCTTTTTCTTACATGAGTTTTGAGGGGAAAAAAGCATTATTTTTTTATCTCAATGTAATAGTTCAATAAAAAATTATATTGATTTCCATATATATATATATATATTTTTCTGTTTTTCTTTCTGAACCCAAGAATAAAGGATCTTTGACACAGATTATGTCAAGATGGGTCATCACCTTCAATATACTGGTCCTGCTTTTGGTTATAACCATCTCATTTTTGGTGTCTGGATAGAAGCATGAGTGTCTGGCATTCTGGTGTTGAGGGACACCCTATGTTTCCATTGGGAATGAATAGTACTAACCGGAATTTCTGTGGTTTTCTGACAGAGGCATGTGGTCGACTTCTACATCTCTGATTTCCAATCTGGGTTGAGAGCTCTGGTTAAGACTGGAAGTGGTGCGAGGGTAACTCCTTTTGTTGATGACTCTGTCATTATTGATATTAAACCAGAGAATAAAGACATGTCACCAGAGTTTATCAGGTGGTTGGGACACAAAAATCTTTCAAGCGATGATCGTGTAATGCAGTTGAAAGAAGGGTAAAACTCTCCTCGAGTCCTGTCCCTCCTCTAAACCCCGAATTATTGTAACATTTCAAAAAAAAAAAAAAAAAAGTTACTTGTTTAGTCTTGATGGGTGAGTTATTCTAATGGGTACCAAAACTGCTGTTTTTGTAGGTACATTAAAGAAGGCATCACGGTTAGTGTGATGGGAATTGTTCAGAGAAACGACAGTGTGCTTATGATCATCCCTCCACCCGAGCCAATAGGCACTGGTTGGCAATGGGCGAAATGCATCTTTCCGGCTAACCTCGAGGGTATTGTTTTGAGATGTGAAGATACATCAAATAATGATGTCATCCCCGTATAGTAAGAAGCATGTTAATCATCAAAATCTTCTTACCCTTCTTACCGTATTATCATGTCCAGAAGTATTAGTTATCTCTACTAATTTGATGGTGGTGTGAGTGGTTTTGTACTGCTAAAGTGACCCCCTTTTTTTTTTTTATAAATATGATGGCTTAAAATGAGGTGCTGGGTTTCTTATTTTATTGATATGATTATTATTATTATTATTATTATTATTTTTGGTTTTGAAATTAAACTTGATGTATAGTTTTAGGGGATTTGATTTCTTTTTCTTTTTCCATTTTTTTTAGGGCTTCAAGGTCTTTTTAGTAATTTGGGGCTGGTTTGATGTAGTGGGGTATGTTACAACACTTCCACTTTAGAACATAAAATTGTTAAAATCCCCTCTCAAAAATGTAGCTTATTTTTGCATTATATTTTATTCCCTTTTGTTCATTAAAAACATTTGTATGATTTCTTTATGTGTTTATTATTGTTATTATTTAACTTTCAATCCAATTCAATCTACTAGAAATTACGATGTGCGGATCGGTCAATAATTTTTGTTCGATTATGTAATTTGAACGACTGGTTGCGTGACTTGAATGTCTTGTACGACTTAGGTCTTCATAGCAATAATTATCAACTTTCATTCAAATTTATGACGTTTTCTTTTTTCCGATCAAGGAATTCAAAGTTAAATGGATTAAAATTCAATTAACTTCAGTTTAAAGTAAATTAAATTAAGTTAATGAATCGATTTGAATCGATTTTTGAAATTTGAGATCGAATCCCATTCTTTTAACAAGGTAATTATATTAAAATTAAGTTAATTCGAATTAGATTAATTGATTTCTTCAACCTTTCTCTCTTTTCTCACTCTAGAAACAAGCAATCTACAACATTTCTCTCACAAATATAACAACATTTTTCAATGGATCTGTATGTCAACTATGAATATAGTAAAATTGATCACAAAAAATCATTGAAAAGTTTGAGGAAAAAGTGATTTTGGAAGAGATTTTCGAATAAAAGCAACGTGAAATAGGTGGTACTGTATTTCACGTTGCACCCACCAATTTTGACAAATTTTAATATGGGGGCAGTTTAGTCATTGTATCTTTCAAATGGTTAAAAATGTAAAAAAGTATTATATGTTGATAAAAAACAAATTTTAATAATTTTATAAGGTTATTTTTGCAATTTCGTCGTTTAAACAGATAAACATTAAAAATATAATGTTTTCAAGAATCTTTTAATCTTCAATCCTAAGAAACCCAATTTATAGACAAAACTTGTCCAACCAACTCAATATTTTTATATGAATAAATAAAAAGACAAAACCCTGTTCATGTAATGAAACTTTTACAATAAAAACAATTTAATTAGCAATTTAGCATCACTAATGCAAATTTTAAACCAAACTATCAATATCATGTATTATAATATTCCCAATTGTGATAATAACACAAGTGATTTGGTTTTTGTCTTGAAATTGATGATTATAATTAACTTATTTTACAATGGAGGTTAGAAACTTAATTAATAGAGGTTTGGTGATAACAGGGATATTTGGACATTGATTGTTGTCTGCCACTAAATACAAAACCTGGACTTTGAAGTTATCTATTGAGGGGTTTCAAATTAAATCATAAAATATTCAAGAATTTCTATTTCTTTATAAAATAATCATCTTTCAATTGTATAAAATTCTTTTTTGTGTGTGTGTAATTAATAGGGTCAAGGACATTGATATCCTTATATGTCTTGGGAACTTGGGATTATTTAAATATATGTATCCTATAAATTTTGTTATAAATTCATCAAAAACCTTCTAAAAAATAACTTGGGAGAGGAAGGATTCGAATTTGAGATCTCAACCAATGTTAAGAGGTGTTGTTACCACCCATGATCCAGCTAGGTCTGCAATCACAAAAACAATTTTGTTCGGTTGATGGAAAAACGATAGTTCATTTTCATTTAATCGTGCGATTATACCAACACTTCTCTATATTTAAGGCATATAAATTCTTGTGCAATTAATTTTAATATTAGCTTTAAAAAGTTGAAGTAAAAGATTTGTGGATTCATTAAAATCCACTTAAATAATAGTAAACAAGATAAAAAACTGATCGGTCCATTTCTATACTTGTTTTAGGCCCTCATTTCCTATTATTTTGGATATTTAATGTATTTTGTGGGAAATTTATAGGTAATTATCCCTAAATAAGTGTTTGAGTTTAATCGGAGAGTTTAAAGGAAAAAAGGGCTGAAATTTTAAAGGTTGACGCATAACGTCCAACTTGTGAAAAGCATAACTTCTTTCTCAAATCAAAATAGATTGAGATCTACATATATTTGAAAAGCTCCAAAAATCTAGTTTCTGAAAAACTTAACGGTTTGTCGATCTGAATTTTCTAGAGGGAGTTATGGCCATTTTAGTGACTGAAGGTCAAAAAATGTGACCAAAACTGCTCCAAACGAATTGTGATTTCAAGAGCAGTTGTTTCTAGAGAAAACCATGGTCAAAACCGCAGGATGGGTTGTGTTGACACGATTTTAGCGGAAAAGGCACTCTAAATTGGTCAAGAATTGTCCAGAAACTTGTCAAATCAAATCCTAATGATTTTAGAAGACCAAGGGATGTTTAGAAAACTCCCTAAATTCAATTAGAAGTAAATCATCAAAAGAGGAAAGTCAAGTTAGGAAAAAAAATCTTATTCCTTGATTGATAAGAATTCCTACTTGGATGATTTCCAAAACTTGGAATAATTTAAAGCTCACAATGAGGAGTCACCTATAAATACTAAGGCTATGTTTGGTATGAGGGAAAGATGGAGGGAGAGGAGAAGAGAGGGAGAGCAAATCCCTTATTTGGTTGGAGGGAGAAGTGAAGGGAGAGCTTCTCCCTCTAGGCCCATAAAAATCAATCCCCCTAATTTGGGCGGATGAGAAAGGAGGGAGAGAAGATTGGAGGGGAATAACCGAAATGCCCTCTAATTTTTCATTACCCTCCAATTTTTTTAAAGGTAATATAGTAATTTTACAAATTAAATACCAATCCATCCATTAAACCTTTCTTTCAATACCAAACAACATGGAGGATTGATGTTATCATTTCCATCCCTCTTACTCTCACTCCCTCCTAATTCATCCATCCCTCATACTTTCCATCCCTCCTATCAAACATAGCCTAAGAGTTTTGTATAGAGAGACGAGAGCCAACCACCACCCCAATTCTTCTCACTTTTACACACCTCTCATCTTTTATAGCTTTCCTTACCATACACTCATCAATCTCAACTTGGTTACTTTTACTTAACTTTAATTAAAATTAGTTATAATCGATAATCACTTTTCCCCGTGGAACGAACTCTGATTGCTTCTATACATATCACCATGATTCGTGCACTTACGAGTTTAGTAAAACATAATTTTCACATCAAGTTTTTGGCGTCGCTACCGGGGACTAGTTGAATTTATTGATTATTTTTAGTTTTAGTTTTAGTTAATAGATTTTGTTTATTTTTAGGTAGTCGAGTTAATAATTTTAGATTTATAGATTTTTAGTTTACTTGTTTTCTTTTACTTGTCTTTTGCGTAGTTGACTGTGTGTTTATTGTGAGGGTTTGTCCGTTTATATAAGGTAGGAGATCGATACAACCACATTTGTTACCAATGAACAACATGTTAAGGTTTAATTTGTGAGAGAATAAGAAACAGAGAATGGAGTCAGAGAAGAGAAATAGAAGATAGAAACAGGTAGAAGGTAGGAGATATTTTGGATTAATATTCATTGATTCTTTTATTTCATTTAAACTGGCTAATTTTTAGCCTACACAAATACACATACGTTAAAATTGTAACAAAGAAATAGGAGGCTATCATGAAGTGGTCCATGATTCTAGGAGCACTCCTTGCCATTATTAACAACATCTTGATACTTGACTCTTAACAACTAACATAACAAAGATAAGAAAATAGAAAGAAGATAGGAAGCAACTGAAATCGTGGAGAGCTTTTCAGCATCCACTCAAGCCACTACTAACTATTTGACTTAATCAATAATAAACTAAACAACTCAAAACAACTAATCAGATGACAAAAACCATTGACATGCACCACATGCTCCTCATACTAGCAAACCATGCACCCACTTGCTTGCTTCACGTACCACACATGCCATGCAATGAGTGTTCGTATCACAACAACATTGATCGAATTGGTCGAGACCCATGGAATCAAGAAGGAATGAATCCACTAGAGTTACCACCGCCACTTGTTCCACATGTGCATTAGGAAAATCAAAGATTTATGAAGGATTGTGCACTACCAGTTGTGGGAAACAAACCATTTGCTATTCTACTAAATCAGGAGTCACGGAACTATGAGCTGAAAAGCATTCATTTCAACATGTTTATGTCCTTCAATGGACAACCAAGTGAGGAAGCGTTGCAATTCAAAAATGAGTACTATAATGTGTTGGACACATTTTCGATCTCAAGGCTCACAAAAGACCAACTTAGAATGAGATGTTTTCCGTATTGCATGAAAGATAATGCCAAGCGATGGCTCATGGCACAACCTTTAGGATCCCTTACCACTTGGGATGATGTATGCTTCCTTAACAAGTTTTACCCATAAAAGAAAACAAAAGAGATCCAGAGTAAAATAGTCAATTTCTTTGAAAAAGATGACGAGCCATTCTATGAAGCATGAGAGAGGTTCAAGATGTTGCTAATTCAATGCCTGAACCACATGATCTCTTTCGAACTACAAGTACAATCATTCTATGACAGATTGACTTCCCTCACTCAAGCAAAAGTGGACAATGCATGTAGATGAGCCATGAGAGAAAAGACAGCCCAAGAGGCCTACGATGTATATGAGATGCTGGGTCAGAATTCACAACAAAGAAGCTCACGAGGATGAAGAGCCGATGTGCATGAGATTAACCCCAACACTGAACTAGCAATTCAAGTGGCAACTATGAGTAAACAATTGCAAACGTTGATGTCAACATTTGGACCAAAGGTTGTAGTGGTTTGTTCGGCATGTGAAAGGAATGGTCATGAAAGGGAAGTATGCCTAGAAGCAGTTGAAGAGGTACAAGTCATGAATGCGTACAATCTAAGATCTCAGTATTCTCATACGTACAACTCGGGGTGGAGGAACAATTCAAATTCCACTTGGAATAATAACAGCAATAATCAGGGCCAATTTCAGCAATATAATGCCAATCAATACCATTAGCAACCGAGCTTTTCATTTCAACCAAGGAAGCTTTTGTTAGATGATACGATATAGTCCTTTACTTAAAATACTAAAGTTTTCCAACAAATAACTCAATCTTTCTTCCAAGCTAGTGGTCAAAGAATACTGAACATGGAAGCATCTATGAGGAAGACTGAAGTTCAAGTGGGACAACTAACAGAGGCTTTTCAAAAGTTCGAGCCTAGAAAGTCCCCGAGCCATACTGAGTAAGCGAAGGCAATGATAGTTATTCGAAGTGGTAGGTGTTGAACAATAGTGTACATGCAGAAGCTTTTGACGATTTTATAGTGTTTCAGGTTCTATGAAAGAAAAGAAAACTTCAAATGGAGAAGAAGTGGAACCCAAACCAGAAGACACATCTCAACTTCACAAATCTTTGAACCCATATGTTCCTCCAATTCCTTTTCCTTGTCGACTTCAGAGGAGCAACCTTAATCAATCCTTCAAAGATATCTACAACATCTTGTCAATGATCAATGTCAGCTTGTCACTCCTTGAGATGATCCACAAAATGCGCATAGAGAGAGAGAGGGGACAAAAGAAAAAGACTGCATATACAATTTCAAGAGAGAGGGAGAGTGAGTGGACAAAAGAAATATAGAAAATGAAAGGAAAGATTGGGAGATTCGAAATGGTCGAGAAAAAAATAAAATCTGAAAAACAAAAATTGTACTTTCCATTGAATTCAATACACTGCAGTCAATAGCCATTCTGCACATACTGGATACATCCAGGGGGGATTCTTCTTTATAATTTTCTTATAAAAGTATGCAACTGTTAATGACCAACCCAATATTTCAATCTAGTATCTAAAATCACAATAAATGAGAAAAATATGCAATTGTTTGAGAGAGATTAATTAGAATCAGCTGACTATGTCCTCTGAATTCAAGAACTTTCAGACACTCATGCTTCAGAGAAGATACTAATTCCAAAGGAAGTAAGTGTTTTGCTTCACATAAGATTGCCACCAAAGCTAAAGGATCTTGGAAGCTTCAATATCACCATTATGGTGGGAGAAACAAGAAAAAAAAAAGATATGTTGGATCTTGGCACAAGTATTAATTTGATGCCCTATTCAGTGTATAAGCAAATGGGTTTGAATGATCTCAAACCAATAATCTTAGAGCTCTTACTCGCCAACCGATCTGTAAGGTACCATTGTGGTATTGTCGAATATATGTTAGTTCAGGTTGACAAAGTGATTATATGTACCGGTGGACTTTATGGTGTTGGATATGAGAGATGAATACACCAATGAGAAGGACTTACCTATTTTGCTTGAGTGACCATTCATGGTGATCGCAAAAGCTATTATAGATGTGCACAATAGTAAATTTTTGATGACAGTACTCAATGAGACAATTGAAGTTGATGTATTCGAATCTATGCGACAACCACTCAATGGTTTAGACTATTTCACGATTGAGGAGTCCAAAGAGGTAGCTAGTCTAAAGCTTTCATTGGAGAACTATATCGTTCTTACCCATGAAGACATTCAAGACATTGATGAAAGTCAAACTCCTCTTTTACAACACAACCAATCGAGTTATGAGGAGATAATTGAGCAACTTAAGGAAAAAAACAAAATGATTGTCTTATGAACATTGACTTGAAAAGTAAAATTGAGGAACTTGTGCGAGAAAAAGAAGTGTTAGTGAAAGAGTTCAAGATGTTTGCCCAAGAGGTAAAGGAGCTAAAAGACGAGTTCACTCAGAGAATGCAGTTTATAAAAGGTGATATTAAACATAAGGATAGAGCCTTAGAGATTATGAAGGATAAGGAGCTCGACAATATTGTAAATATCGAAAAGGCAGAGCAAGAGATCAAATCGTTGACTGAAAAATTGATCATACTTACCACGAGAGACCAATTTAACAAGAGTAAAGATGAGTTAAGTGTTTTCATCATCAAGAGGGAATATCTAACTCCAAGAAGGTAGAGGAGAAACAAAAGAAATAAGTGAGCTTAGCCACCAAATTATAGTCACCAAGAAGGTAACCTTTCTAGATTCGTCCTTATTTGTCATTATTGTAATGTAAAGGGCCACATTCGACCAAGATGTTACGAATATATCAAGCAATAACAACAAGGGAAGATGAATCAAAAAGATGAGGGTAAGAATGTGAGGAATGTCTAGATAAGGAAGAATGAGCTTCAAAAAATAGAGCATGGTGGGGTAATTCAGTTGAAAAAGAGTGGTGATAAGTACGTGGTCATGAAATTGCCACTTGCAAAAGAGAGCTCAAGCAAGAAATGCTCACTAAGCATGAAAGAACCATAGAGCTTGCATGCTTCTCGCTTAGACATAAAATAAAGCGCTTGGTGGGAGGCATCCCACCTAGATACGTAATTTATTTTCAATTTTTGCTTTAGTTTCTAGTTTTTAGTTTTCTTGTTTTTGTTGTTTTTGTTGTTTTTGTTTTGTTTTTTTGAGTTCTTGCCTTCTATGCTTGTTACATTGATTGTCTATGCATTTAATGTCATACAAATATCGAGGACAATGTTTAGATTAAGTTTGGGGGTGTTGATTCATTTTTGTGTCGTTTTTCATGTTTTGGTTTAACTCTGTGAAGAATGTCCTGTTTTGAAATTTTTGAGGTAAAAGTTTCCTTAAAGGTGTATGTTTTGGTGAGGAAATAAAAATTTTCATCCACCAATTGTTCTTCGTTTTTTCGTTATGAATTCTACAATGTAAATAACGTAAAATTTTGAGTGGTACTTTAAAAGTTATGATCGTTTCTTCAACTAAAGGTCATAGGCAATGCCTTGTTTTTGTGAATTCGCACGTCAATTGTTTTCATCATCTAGTTTCATACTTTTGAAAATTGAATTTTGAGATATTTTCTAAATTGTTTTTGTTTTTATTTTTTATTTTTTATTTTTTAGTTTTTAGTTTTTAGTTTTGCTTGAGGACTAACAAAAGATAGGTTTGTGGGTATTTATTCGGTCCATTTTATATACTTGTTTTATGCCCCCATTTCCTATTATTTATGATTTGTTATCGAGTGAAATTGGTTATTTAATGTGTTTTGTGAGCATTTATAGGTAATCATCCATAAATATGTGTTTGCACTTAATCGGAGAGTTTGAAGGCAAAAATGGCTGAAACTGTAAAGGTTTGCGTAGAACATCCAAATTATGAAGAGCATAACTTCTTCCTTAGATCAAACTAGCATGCGATCCATATATATTCGGAAGGCCCAGAAGTCTAGTTTCCGATAAACTTTATGGTTCGTCGATCTGAATTTTCTAGAGGGAGCTATGACCATTTTAGTGACTGAAGGTAAAAAACCGTGAGCAAAATCGCTCCAACGAACCACAATTTCAAGAGTGGTTGTTTTGAGAGAAAACTGCGGTCAAAACTGTAGGACGGGCTGCTTTGACGCGATTTTGGCGGAAAAGGTACTCCAAATTAGTCTAGAATTGTCTAGAAACTTCTCAAATCAAATCCTAATGAATTTAAAAGACCAAGGGATGCTTATAAAACTTCCTAAACTTAGTTAGAAGTCAATCATCAAAAGAGGAAAGTCAAGTTAGGAAAGAAATCTTATTCCTTGATTCATAAGAATTCCTGCATGAAGAATTTCCTAAACTTGGAAGAATTTCCTAAACTTGGAAGAATTTGAAGCTCACAAGGAGAAGTCACCTATAAATACGAAGATTTTTTTTATAGTGAGAGGAGAGCCAGCCACTTCCCCAATTCTTCTCACTTTTACATAACCCTCATCATCTTTTATAGTTTTCCTTACCATACACATCCACCATTGTTGCACACTGAAGATTAGAGAAAGAATAAGATGATTTAAAATTGCTCAAGTGGAATCAAGCAAATCGGAGAATCTCTTGGTGTTCATAATGAGTTTTCTCTATTCTATCTCTTCTATTTTTAATTCTATCATGTGTAACTAATTTCATAACTAGTAAATCAATGTGAACCTTATATGAATGCTCATGTTTGAGATTAACTATTATTTTTATTATTATCAATTCAATTATTGATTTATTAATTATGCTTAATTTCTCATTCTCTTATTTGTGTTGATTTATGTTTATTTATTGGTATGAATTTAGGGTTTGTGATTATTTGAGAATTGAGATTAGAGTATAGACCAAACCTAATCTTGAGTGTTGCTTAATGAATGAAATCTATCTTTAGCATAGGCCAAAGCAAAGTGGATTTTGGTTCTTAATTCGCGTGCTTAAAGGATTCTCAATTGTTATCCACACCATAGACCAAGTGTGAATAATAATTGGAAACACTTGATTCATCCCATGGCCATACGGTAATTGTCATAATAAAAATTAAGAATGAACCATTGAGTTGATTGAATCTTGTTTACAAAGTTAATTCCTTACATTAAGTTTTTTTATTTGGGGATCATTGATGACCAAGTGCTTTCTCTCCATTGATCACAACCTTTACTTGCTTGCTAGTTGATTGCTTCCGTAGATTAATTTAGGTAGTAATTAACTTTTGGTTACTTTTGCTTAACTTTAATCATAATTAGTTATAATAGATAATCACTTTTCCCCGTTGAACAAATTCTACTTGCTTCTATACGGATCACCACGATTCATGCACTTAACGAGTTTAGTAAAACGTAATTTTCACATCAAAAACATAAGTTAATTTTTTAGTTTAAAAAAAAAAGTTAATTTTTGGAGAACAAATGTTATTATTATTGTTATTGTATATATACCTTTTTTTATATTTTATTTTATTTTTTATGAACTATAAATATACTTTTAAGAAACCAAAATGTTATATAAGAAAAATAAATAAACCAAAATGCACCACCGTCCAATGTAGCTTGGTGGTAAAAAGCGCTCATTAAGCCCAACAATGTTCAGATTCGAATCACTGCACTGCAACAACACGTGGTATATATATATATATATATATATATATATATAAACCAACATGCTACATGCAATTTGCCAAATAACAAAAATAAATAAATTTCAAAAGAACTTCTGATAGTAAAAAAAAACTTCGATATCGTAAATATAACTTCACATGTGTCCTTTAAACCGCAAAAGTGTAGGAAGACCCCTCCTTTAGAGTGAAAGTTGCATTCCAAGTCCAGGCAGACTCCTGATGGTCAGGT
Organism: Acer saccharum; assembly: GCA_030490815.1. Taxonomy (NCBI): domain Eukaryota; kingdom Viridiplantae; phylum Streptophyta; class Magnoliopsida; order Sapindales; family Sapindaceae; genus Acer; species Acer saccharum. Next base: position 29,215,432 of record CM059866.1, read on the forward strand.
TAAAAAAAAAAAAAAAAAAAAAAAAACCTTAATAGGTAGGGGCTTTTAACCTCAACTTGAAACCAAAAGGTTGTTTTTGAAATCAAATCAAAATTGAAGGGTAGTGTTGGGAATATCACAAAAGAAAATAATAGATATAAAATGAAAAGATGTTGAAGGGTACTAGTGCCATTTCACAAAAAAGTAACCAGACGGTCCAGACTCCAGACCTAAGTACATTATGTACATAACAGAGAGAGAGAGAGAGAGAAGTGGTTTCTGATAAAATATTATTTATTTATTAGGGAAAAAAATGAAAATTAGAAAGTAAAATAAAAAAATAAATAATTATTTATAAATAAAAAAATGAATAAAGAATCATTTATGCTAAAAATCTTTAAACAATCATTTTTGCTTCAGTTTGGAGTCATTTACCGGACGAGACAACCCACCAGTTGTTGCGGCTCTCTCAAGTGACACTCCAGACCAGGCCACTCTCAACTCAACTCACCACTCACTCACTCACTCACTCACTCACAAGATTTATATATTTTTCTAGAGAGAGAAAATTTTACCTCCCTCAACCCCCTTTTTAGTGAGAGAAACAACAACTAACTACCATACTATGTCTCTCTATCTCTCTCCAAATCTTCAGATTTCTTCTTCTTCTTCAAGTATTTTTGCTGCTGCTGCTTCTACTGCCACTGCAACTACCACTACTTCAATTTCTACCTTTTCAGGTGAGTTTTATTTTATTTAAAATTTTATATTTCAGTTTTTGTTGTATAAAGGTTTGAGCTTTTAGAAAGAACACCTTGAATCTCTACTTGTTTTGTTAGATCTTTGCCATTCTATTGGTTTTTTGCTCGAAATAGTGATCTGGGTATGTCTCAGTTTCTTGAATTGGGCTGGAAGCTGGTGTCCTTTAGTCTAATCTTTCCAAAAAGAAAATTTTTGAACTGGGGTTATCTTTGTTTTTTGGATTTATTGTTTGGAGAAAAAAAATGTTGGATAAGGGGAGAGAGAGAGAGAGAGAGAGAGAGAGAGAGAGAGAGAGAATTTGGAGAGGTTGATCTCGGATTTTGCATTGTTGGTGGACTGATATGGCAACAATTTGTCTACTTTCTGAGGTTCTGAGCTTGAAATATATAATTGTTCACTGTAGATCTTCTTTTTGTTGGGTTTGGTCAAATTGTGATATGGGTCTGCTTTGTTTCTTTGATTTGGGGTTGTGAGTTTGGTTTGTAGGTGTTAGGGTTGTTCAAATATTACTTATTTTATTTTATTTTTTTGCTTATGACATTTTCCTTGAATAGAAAGTTCTGATCTCGGTAGATGTTTGCACTTTTAGATTTGTCTGACATTTGAGGAAACACAGGATAATTCATTGGAAACTTAATTATTATTTGTTCATCTGAAACTGAAGTTTTAGATCTCATTGCTTTCATGATGTTGTTTGAAATGGTGATCTAGGTAGGTTGATTGTGGTTCTGTGGATGGTCAAACTCTGTAAATTTTGTGTCTTGACACGTTTGTAATTGGATGATATATATATTTACATGAAATTTTTTGTACATCTTAAAAGACAATTAATCTCCAATAATTTCTAGTGTATGAGACGAGACATAAAGTTTTAATCTTTTATGGTTCCGTATTGCAACTTCTTATGACTCTCAGGTACTGGTTCTCTTCTTTTTGCTTCAGATCTTGTTTCTTTTCTATCATTTTTGTTTATTTTTATAACTAAAATACAAAACGGGATTTACGATCTACTTGTATTGGTGAATGGTTTGCACAGTTTGTTTTTCTGGTTGCATCAAAATCTACCTAATTAGCTACAGAGACCAACTTATTGATTTGTTAAATTAAAACTCTGAGATGCCATTAGCCTTCACTTTTTGAGTTCTTTTGTTTGTATGTCAATTGACTGCAATGCTACTAATACTCTAATACTACCTGCATGACTATGTTTAATTTTGCCCTGTTTCTGTTTCTAACTGTGTTTGTTACCAGGTACTTCTAATAGATAATGTTATACTTATTGATGTCCGGTTCTTGATACTATACATTTAGAAATTTTGTAAGTGAACAGTGCATCTGATTGCGATGGTACTTTCTATCCTTAGGTGGCTTCTGAAAATCACATCAGCTTACTCCTTGTGGTGTTTGTTTCTAGTATCTCATCAGTCTCTTTCAGAACCTAGATGGGTTCCAGGTTCCCATCTCATCAACTCAGCAATGGCCTTTATGTATCGGGCCGGCCTGAGCAGCCTAAAGAAAGATTGCCAACAATGAGCTCAGTAGCCATGCCTTATACTGGTGGTGATATCAAGAAATCTGGAGAACTAGGAAAAATGTTTGATATCCCTGTTGATGGTTCTAAGTCTAGGAAATCTGGACCTATAAATAATGCTCCTTCAAGGACTGGATCTTTTGGAGGTGCTGCTTCACATTCAGGACCAATCATGCCTAATGCAGCAGCTCGGGCTGGCTATACAACATCAGGTCCTGTATCTTCTGGAGCCATGACTGGTTCAGCTTCATTAAAGAAATCAAACTCTGGTCCGCTTAATAGACATGGGGATCCGATAAAGAAATCTTCCGGCCCACAATCTGGTGGAGTAACACCAAGTGGCCGCCAAAACTCAGGTCCCCTACCTCCTGTTCTCCCTACGACTGGTCTCATTACATCTGGACCCATCTCTTCATCAGGCCCACTAAATTCCTCTGGGGCCCCTAGGAAAGTATCTGGTCCTTTGGATTCTATGGGATCAATGAAAGTACCAAGTTCCGTTGCTCATAATCAGGCTGTTACTGTCCTTACCCAAGATGAAGATTTCTCCTTCAGGAGGAACTTCCCGAAGCCCATATTGTGGTCATTGATTCTACTTTTTGTGATGGGCTTTATTGCTGGGGGTTTTATTCTCGGAGCAGTTCACAATGCCATTCTCCTCATTGTTGTTGTTGTTCTATTTGGTGCTGTTGCCGCATTATTTGGTTGGAATACTTGTTGGGGAAGAAGAGCTATTATTAATTATATAGCCCGTTATCCAGATGCTGAGCTAAGACATGCTAAGAATGGCCAGTTTGTCAAGATCTCTGGGGTATATGAATTTCTTTATTACAATTGATAGAATACATTGTTTGGTTTTATTGTTCTTTGCAAATTTTCTATGTGCTTCTATATTTTTATTATATTTTTCTGATTTCATGGGCTTGCATTATTGAATTTGCTCAAAGTTCGATGTGATTGTGGAAATATCTTGATTAGAAGCGCATTTGATTGGTGAAGTGATTTGTGAACAATAAACCATTTCTTCTAGTACTTGTGGCATTCATGTTTCATGGTTACCTTTTGTAACTTTTCAAATGTTTGGGTGACATTGATCTCAAATGTTTTGTTGTGTTCATGAAGGTGGTGACATGTGGTAATGTGCCCCTTGAGTCATCCTTCCAAAAAGTTCCTAGATGTATATACACGTCAACAAGTTTATACGAGTATCGAGGATGGGATTCAAAAGCTGTCAACCCAACACATCGACGTTTTACTTGGGGCATCAGATCTTTAGAAGTGAGTAATTGAAAATTTGACATGGTAATTTTGATGCATTGTTTGCCATCTTGAAGTAAATTCTTTGCTGTTTTTTGATAGTTTTGTATCATATTCTACTTTTGGTTTTGATTACCTAATATATGACAAGACCTTTTTCTCCCATTATCAACGGGTTGAAGAGTCCAATTATAGAAATTATGCCTAATTCAAACTTATCACAGTTTCATGCCATGAAAAAGAAAAAAGACAACAGAAACAGCAAAAAAAAAAAAAAAGGGTGAAAAGCCTCATGCACACTCATAAATGTTAACTATTTTAGGTTATCCCATCGTAAACTGGTAAAATGGTGATCTTGTGGTAGGAGATCAGGGATGGCTTTCTGTATGTTAATTGAGAACCTGGACTAGTTTTCATTTTTTTTATGAAAGCCAATCCTTCTAGACCTCGTTCTGATGTAGGAAAAACAGTGGAAATCGATAATAGATAATGAATTTAGAAGTGATAGATAGAATTAGGGTTTGGAAACAGAGAAAGAACAGAAAAGGGAGAAACTACATAAGAAACATGAGATTGGAAAAACACAAAATTCATTCTAGTTTGATTACAAAAGGCTCTGAAGGGGCCTTTTACGGTTGACAACGTATGATAAAACAAACCTAAACTAATCTCTTAAGGAGATAATTGTTCTCAACATAAAACACAATATGATAACTAATAATATCTAGATAAAACATCTAATAATGCTTAGTTAATACCCATCACTTTCCCTGCTCTTTTTACCAGTTGAATTGATGCAAGTGGTGCTTATATGCCGCTATCAAGGGACTCTCATTCGATGTAGGGATGAACAGTTTTGAGGTTTCACACTTATTTACCGGGTTCTCATATCTATGTTATTTTACAGAGGCGTGCGGTTGATTTCTACATCTCTGATTTCCAGTCTGGGCTAAGGGCATTGGTTAAAACTGGTTATGGGGCAAGGGTGACTCCTTATGTTGATGACTCTCTTTTCATTGATGTCAATCCTGCTAAGGAAGAGTTATCACCTGAGTTCATCAGGTGGTTGGGAGAAAGGAACCTTTCAAGTGATGAACGTATAATGCGATTGAAAGAAGGGTAAAAATGCTCATTTTTCCTTTATCATGTCTATAAATGTTGGTTTCTTGGGAAATCTCTCCCTCCCCCACGTCCCCCCCCCCCCCCCCCCCCCGGCTAGATTTTCTATTAACTGAAATTGGTAGTAAAACACAATTGACAAGTGTCCAAATCTTTTACAATTGCAATTGTTGTATAGGTATATCAAAGAAGGAAGCACAGTTAGTGTAATGGGAGTTGTTCAGAGGAATGACAATGTGCTCATGATTGTCCCTCCGCCTGAGCCAATCACAACAGGATGCCAGTGGGCCAAATGTATTGTCCCTGCTACCCTTGATGGTATTGTATTGAGATGTGAAGATGCGTCCAAGAATGATGTCATACCTGTCTAGTAACATGTGCATTGTAAGCTTTTCTGCTAATACACTTTTAAGTAATATTTTTTGTCTATTAATATTTGATGCTGGGATGGTGAAGGTTGGTAGTGAGTGATTGTGATTGTGATGGTCGGATATCTGGGTGGCGGTGTCTTTTCGGTTTAACTTGTTGTATAGCTCTTCAGGGTTTCTTTCCATTTATTTTTTATTTTATTTTTTTAGGGCATGATGGTGGCTTTTGTGATGGGGTTGGTTAAGCTGTAGGGAATTTTATGTGTGATTAGATTGCGGTTATGAATAGAAAGAAAAAAAAATGTTATGAGGTATCAAATATATTGTCTTCCATACATTTCTACAAAGTTTGTTTACTTATTTCATGTTGAAATTTGTATAACTTGGTTCTTTTTTTTTTTTGCTGCACTTTTCTTTATACCTTCTGTCTGGCCAATTATGACCCGTCATCTGAGGGTTAAGCATCCAGAAATTGAGACAAAGTTATGACTGGAAATGCCTGTGTTTAACCCCCGTTATAATTGCCCACTCTCTCTCTCTCTCTCTCACTCACTCTCTCTCTTTCGTATGTGCACTCATGCATCTGTGTGTGCGTTTGATTGCTGGATTGCTCGTATGTGTATCATGTATGTGTGTGCACATGCTAGACTGTTTGTGTTTTGAGTACACACTGGCACAAAGGCACATTTATTTTTTGAAAGATGGCACATAGGACATATTGATGTGCCTTTGATGGCATGATTGCTCGTACATGTCTATGGTCGTATGCATGCTGGACAGTTTTTCATCAATTGTTGCAGGCCCGTTAAACCTCTCTACCTGTCTTGTGCGTGCGTGCGCTTGCTTGTTTGTGTGGTGTAAAAACATGCTGGACAGTTTTTCATCCATTGTAGGTCTGTGAACAGCTGTGATTCTTTCTTTTGTGATATTGTAAGACAGCTTTATTTTCTTGGAAGAGAAAAATCATTTCCAAGTTACGGTGGCCTAAATGTATATAGAGAAAAAGCGTTGCTGATTGCATTTGGTGCACTCGGTATCAGGTTATGTGATATGAATATTAAATCATAAATGATTTTTATGTCATGGCATGATTTTAGTGCCCAGACATTGAAGCTCTTCTCAATCCTCAGAAATGTAGAAATGTTTAAGGTCCTTACAATCTAATAAAACAGCCTTTGCAAAATCATTTTCGATTCTTGGCCATCGTTTTGGCCCACTTGAGCTACTACCTAGATTCTCATAAGAAATGTTTTCTTTTAATAAAGTAGTAGATAATTTTTAGGGTAAATTGTGCTCCGAGTTTAGGTGTAATTACATAAATATGTAACTTTTGTCTATAATTGCACAAATATCCCTGTTGTCAATACAAACATTTTTATTTTTCTTACAAAAATAAAGTACAAACTCCACCGCTCTTGGATGATCTGCTCCTCCTCACGGAATGTGTACAAACTTTTGGTAATTAAAACGGTTTTTTTTTTTTTTTGGTTACACCATCCGGTTTCCGGGTGGGGCGGATCCACCATACGGTGCAATCAGTTCAGACCACACCTCGACTAATACGGACTCGCACCGGGTCGGCCCACTAAGGGGTAAAGTGCTCCTAATATGTGTAGCTCCGTTCACAAGGGGAGTTGAACTCACAACCTTGCTTAAGGGATGAGAGCGTCGAACCATTTACACCAACACATGATTGGTAATTAAAATGGTTTTTAACGTTCAAATGAGATAAATTAATTAATTTATGGTATTTTAAGCAAAATAAATGTTAGGATCAAGTGTTTACCATTATACCAAAAGTAACTTGTTAGTAAAGCAATGTTTTATTTTCTTAACCCTCATGATAGCAAAGAGTCTCGTGTCTATATATTATGCGAGAGGGGTTGGTGCAATGAAGAATCAATGTCATACCCATACATGACATCAAGTTTATTCATCTAAAATAAACAACTATTAGGAAAACAAATTAATTACTAGAATAAGAGGGTGAAATTAAATTTTCACTGCCACTAAATCCCCTTTGTTATAACTTAGAAGTTGTGATAAGTAAATTACAAGTTCAATTGCACAAACATTTCATTTTATTTCACAATCAAAATCCTTCAAAATAAATTTATTTCAAGGAAGGGTGAAAATACCCTTGAAAGTGCCCCCCAAAAGTGATATGACTTTATTTGTGCAATGATGAAAGTGATATGACTTTATTTGTGTAATGATGAATTGATGTGACCATTGAATTTTACTCACATAGAGGCTTAATAACATAAACTTAACCTTAGTATATGGAAACTATCAAGATTTCAAAAAAATGTTATAATCTAACACAAACACCCCTGCTATTAAAATAGATCCGTTAGTAGTGATGGAAAAAGGGGGTTTTTGGGTATGAAAGTCGAACATGCATCTAGTGACATGCCATACGAATTTTGTTATTTATTTAATAGTGTTTGGCAAGCCCTAAATGTTTTCATTTATCTTAATTTTAGAAAATCATGTCGAAAATTAATAATTTATAACATAAAAAGAAATTGAAAAAAATAATGAAAAAAAGGGAGAGGAGGCGCATCTCTCCTTCAATTGACTACACATAAGTGACATAAGAGCATCCACAATGGTGGATAAAAAGAGACCCATTTGTAGAGACCTACTTTTATTTGGGTCTAGTGTATCCACAATGGTGAAAATGGAGGTCCAAAAAAGGAGACCCACTTGTGGGCTCCACCCAAGTAGACCCAAATTGGGTTCCACATTGGAACTCAATTTGGGTCTTGCCCAATGATTGGGTTGGGTTCCCAACACTTCACAATCATTGGGTTGGGCCCCTAAATATATATATATATATATATATATATATTTATTTATTTATTTATATAATTTAAATTAAAATATATAACTATTAATTTTAATAATTATATATAATGAAAAAATATAAATAAATTTAATATATATATATATATATATACAGTGGTTCTCTCATAAGGGATCCCTTATTTTAATTTCGATAAGGACCACCATGAAATCATATCGATTTGAATGAATTTTAATTTGAATTTTTTTGTGGATGATAAGTTCATTGAAATCTACCTATAAATAAAATTTCAAATTTTTTCAAGTACTTAAACCATTTTTACCGATTTTTTTAAATATGAAGGCATTAGAAAAATAGGAGAAATATATTCAAGAAAAATAGTTTTCGTGCTTGAAAAATTCTCAAATTTTATTCATAGGTAGATTTCAACGAACTTATCATCCACAAAAAAATTCAGATTAAAATTCATTCAAATCGATATAATTTCATGGTGGTCCTTACTGAAATTAAAATAAGGGATCCCTTATGAGAGAACCACTGTATATATATATATATTTCAATTATTTAAATTTAAATATATTATTATTAACTTCAATAATTATATATATAATGAAAAAAAATATAAATAAATTTAATTTCAATTATAAAATTTTAGTTCAATGAAATTAAAATAATTTAAATGAAAACATTAATTTTTTTAAGGTTTGGAATCGGAACCAAACCTTCAAAACCGGAATCGAAACCGAACCTTCAAAACTGGAATTGAAACCGAACCTTCAAAACCGGAACCAAAACCGGTTTTGAAGGTTCGGTTTCAAAACCGGTCTAGAACTGAAACCGAAACCGAAACCGAAACCGAACAGTCAAAACATCCAGAACCGAACTGAACTGAACTGAACCGAACCGAACCGGAACCGAGGAACAGGAATCTCTACGAGGGAGGTTCCGATTTCGGTTTCGGTTTCGGTTTCGAAACCGCCACTTTCGAAACGGAGCCGGAGCCGGAGCCGGAACCGGAACCGGAACCGGAACCGACGCCATGTCTAATCGTAGACAATATTTTGTTTTAATTATTTATTTTTATTGTTAATGAAAAAATATAAATAAATTTAATATATATATATTTCAATTAATTAAATTTAAATATATTATTATTAACTTCAATAATTATATATATAATGAAAAAATTATAAATAAATTTAATTTCAATTATAAAATTTTAGTTCAATGAAATTAAAATTATTTAAATGAAAACATTAATTTTTTGAAGGTCTAGAACCGAAACCGAAATCGAAACTGAAACCGAAATCGAAACCGAAACCGAAACCACCATCGAAACCGAAACCGAAACCGAAACCGAAATCGAATCCGAAACCAAAATCGAAATCGAAACCAAAACTGAACCATCGAAACTGAAACCGAACCATCAAAACTGAACCATCGAAGCCGAAGCCGAAGCCGAAGCTGAAGCCGAAGCCGAAACCGAAACCGAAACCGAAACCGAAACCGAAACCGAAATTTGAAACCGAAACCGAAACCGAAACCGAAACCGAAGCCGAAGCCGAAGCCGAAGCCGAAGCCGGAGCCGGAATCAAAACCGGAACCGAAACCGGAATCAGAACCAGAATCGGAATCAAAATCAAAATCCAAATGGAAATCGAAACTCGGAACCGGAATCGGAACCGGAACCGGAACCGGAACCGAAACAGAACCATCGGAACCGAAACCGAAACCGGAATCGAAACCGGAACCGGAACCGAAACCGAAACAGAACCATCGGAACCGAAACTGGACCGGAACCCAATCGAACTGAAACCGGTGCCATGTCTAATCTTATACAATATTTTGTTTTAAATATTTATTTTTATTGTTGATGAAATTCGGTTGTGAAAAAATTATTTTAAATTAATCATAATTTGTTAAATAATTATTGAATATATATATATATATATATATATATATATATATAATATTTTAAAGAAGAGTAATGATTGTTTGGAAAAAAGTTAAAAAAGTGGATCCACTTTTACTTTTTCAATTGAACACCATTGTAGGAAAATGAGACCCAAATAAATAGGACCAAAATGAGAAGACCCATTTTTTACTATTCAAGAGCCATTTTTGGTGATGTGGCAATAAATGGGTCTTGAATAGTGGTGGCATCATTGTGGATGCTCTAACAGATACAATCATAAATAGTAGTTTTTAAAAAATTAATAATAAAATAAAAACCCCCATGAAGGCTTCTCCATGGTTCTGTTTTTAAGAAAAATTTGTTATTTTATTTAGTTATTTATTAAACTATGACTTATTTATTTGAAATAGATTATTTACGGTTTTTAATAAATAATTATTTTAAATAGTTTTTAAGTAAAATTTGAAGATTAACTAAAAGTCTCTAAACTTTTACTTCAAAAAAATAAATCTCTAAACTTTGAGCGTTGATTTAACGTTTTTTTTTTTAATATATAAATATGAATAATGAAGTCGGGGTTCTTGCTAAGTTAGGTTTTAGTTATTGAATTTTAATCCAAAAGTTTACAAAAATTTTAAAAATTTTAAAAATTAAAACTAAAAGAAAATAACCCTCTCACATTAAGTACATGTATAATAGCTAAATCCATAAAGTTATATATATATATATATATATATATATACAGTCTTCCTATTATCAATTCGTTCTGATAATAAATATATCAGGACGAAGAATGTAGACTATGGATTTTAGAGCAGTTTTGATAAATACATATACTTTGAGTCAAAGTATGTAAATCTAGTGATCCATATTTTTCGTCATGATATATTTATTGTCAGGATGAACTGATAATAGAAAAAAAAAAATATATATATATATATATGAAAATTTTCTCCTCGGTGAGCACTTGTTAGTACTTATCCATAATCTATGACCTACATACAATGCATTGATATAGTTTATGTCAGTACGCATCGAGGAGAAAATGACTATATATATATATATATATATGAGTTTAGCTACTATATAGGGTGTGAAAATTCAATATAATTACTGGATAATTTATTAGTTGTTAGACTGCCATGTGGCAACCCAAAAAGTTGAAGTTGAAAGAATAACATGCTATAACCAATTACAAGTTGTTTCAAGTCAAAACTTGTCTTTTTTATATTTTTAATATATTTAAGAAAGGGTGAATTCATAAAGAGCTAAAAAAATTTATTGGTTTATTGTTTTTAGCCACCAATTTATATTTTATTGTTTTCATCATTTTTAACTATTTTTGGATAAAATTACCCCTAAATTTTACTTCACCTGATATGTAACTTGGTTACATGCGAGTTGATTTTTCAAGTTACATGTCAGTTAAGTTTTAAATTACATGTCAATTGATTTTCAACTTACACGTCAATAATTTTTAAGTTACGTGTCTGTTGATTTCCAAATTTTTAGGTAGGTGAAGTAAAGACAAAATAGAGGACAATCCTGTCTGTTCAATGTTAAAGGTGATAAGTATAATAAAATATAAATTGATAGTTAAAAACAATAAACCAATAAATTTTTTGGTTACTTCTTGCAATTTCCCCTCTCTCTCTCTCTTTATATATATATATATAGGTCATGCTATATTACTGAATCGGTATTGTTACTGAACTAATAACTAACCATTCGATTGAATTGTATAATATCTAATGGTTATAAAGGATTTGATTTTCTTAAAATTAAAAAAAGAAAAAATTACTAGTAACTTGTAGACATGGTTATTATTTAGATTTTCTTTAATAAATAAAAAAACCTTATAATCGTGGTACTAATTACTTACTTGTAGACATAGTTATTTATTCAAATTTTCTTTAATAAATAAAAAACCTTTTAGACGTGGTACTAATTACTTATGGACATAGTTTACAAGGGAAAAATGATTCAGTTGTAAGAATATATCACTCAAAAGATTTTATCTAAGTCACAAGAGTTCAAAACACTGTCTGTTGGCTTAGGGACAAAATGTATTGATTCAAAAATGATTGAACTTTTGATTAGGGAATCAAAATAGGGAAAAATATGAGTAACGTTTTTATTTATTTTTTATTTTTTATTTTTATTTTTATAAATTTTGAACAAATGTAATAATGCTTGCTCTTAAGAAAAACATTTTCATTGTTTTTATTTATTATTATTATTATTTTTTAAGTTCAATGTTAAGCAAAAATAAAAAATAAAAAAAATCAAATGATTAACTTTCTCATATCTGTATTCATTCTCAAGAATGGGTACATTCGCACCCATTTATGAAAATTCACTAACGTCATGTGTTGTATTATGTTTTGGAGATTGAAGGAACAAATATGGAATATATATGTTAATATTAAGTCAACAACTTAGCTGATAGTACTTTGTTGATTTAGTAGTTTGTTTATTTGGTATATGAACATATGGATCAATAAAGTTTATTTTTATAGTTAATCTTGAAAAGAATGGTCTGTAAAACTGGAGTGTTATTATTATAGTTAATATTATATTTAAATTGATAACCATATACTTTATAATATTTAATATATACATAATGTACTATAGTTTATGATATACTATAATAGTGAAATGATAATACATACTTAAATGATAATTAATATTAGATCATATATTAATATTAACTATCATTTAAGTATATATTATTTGTATATATGAATGATAGTAATATAATAATTATGATATTAACATGATAACTTTACATATATTATGTATATATAGCATAGCAATATAGTATATGAAATTCCCTTAAGTAATAGTGTAGAATATACCTGGGTTGGGGGGTGGTGAATAGGTATAGGTCCAAATCTTCTAAAGTCAAATTTTGCAGAACACAAAAATTACAAGCCCACTTGATAAGTTTCAACAAATGAATTGATTTAACTAATTTATGAGTAAATCAATATACAAGAGATGCAACCAAAGTAATATATGGAAGATAATGAAATATAAAGCAAAAACAGACACAAGTATTTTTACGTGGTAAATCCTTAAAGAGGAAACATCCATGAGTTGATATCACAACCACCGGCAAAGCAATTCACTATAAAAGAAAGAGATACATACTCAATGTAATCAACTCCTAGTCTATCCATAAGACCAAGTGAATCACTTCCATACTCCCTATCCAAGATGAGACCTTCACCTTTAGGAAACAACTTCCTATCCAAGACGCTCACGTCTCTAGGAAGATTTCGTGCTTAGCTATCCGGATCACAAAGATCCTAGTCAAGCTTCCCTAGCTCAACCATCCGGAGTATCGCACTCCTAGTTAAGACTTTTGCTTAGTTATCCGGATCCTCTAGATCCTAACTAAGACTCCTTGCTTGGCTATCTGGAAAACTTTCCTAGCCAAGTCTTCTTGCTCAAATTAAAGCTTCACTCACTTTAACAAAAGACTTCAACCTTTTCACAAGGCAATGATCTAGGTGATGCAAATGATGCAAATCACAATCAAATAGAACAAGATGATCAATCAAGTTCTATGAACATGTTCAATGATAATCTAGAATATGCTTTCAACAAACAATCACAAATGTATCTAGAAATCAAGACATGTGAATCAATAAGAACAAGTTAAGAATATTCAATATTTCACACAAAAATTCTTAGTTCTTAAATCATGAAATTAAACCTATAAATTATCAAGAGACACATCATACAAGATATTTCTAGAATCAATTTCAAGTTAAGTCAAGTTTAGCAAAATATGTTCAAATGAGATCACAATGCTAAAACTCAACAATCAATCAATCATACAAACCTAGAGTGTGAACTAACATCATTCTTAACACATTTCATCTATCAAATAGTAAGATTAAAAGAGATGATCAAACGAGAAAGTAAGAAGAAGATGTTTCACATACAAAGATTGAGACTCGGACTGAAATCTGCTCACTGCAAAAAAATCATGAATTCAAATGGCTCTGAAACTGCTTGGGGTTTGTAGCTATCATCAAGACCAACATTTTTGGCTTTTGAATAACTTGATTCGGAGTTGAAATGAGAAAGTTATGATTGAAACAAGAAACCTAAAATCATGAAGAAATTCTGTACTTCATCTTTTTCAATTTTTCTTCTTAGAATGAATGGGAGGGAAAATGAGTTTTTAAAGGAGATGAAAGAGAAAAGGAAGAAGAGGCCAATCACAACGTGCCTGTAAGGTTTATGATTTGTATTGGCTTAATTCCATTGCAAAACACTCTATGATTGTATTAGTTGTTGCTTAGGACATTATTTGAAGAAAGGAAGCTTAAAAAGTGAAGAGCAACGTCTAGTGCAAAAGTCGTCTTCAAGAGGTGAAAAACGTCAAAGGTAAATCTTGACTTCCATCCTCTTGCAAGGCGTTAGCGCACACACACACAATTCATACATGTGTGTCCCTGCATCGTGGTTCAAACATTTGGTATAACACATTCACACACTTCATAGCATGCTCATGCATTGATCTTGTATTGTCAAACATTGTGAAATTGCATGCTTTGTGACTATCTCTTTGATATGGCATGTTTGTGTGAATATGTGTTTATTTGTTTCCGTATTTTGTGTTTAGGACTTGAACATGTTCTTATTTAATGCCTTATTGAGTTCCGGTCATTTCGGTTACTCATTCATAAGGTTTCGAGTCCAAACAAGTTGACTATGCTACTTTTCGTTCTCATTTGTTATGTTGACTTCATCATCGGATTCCGAGATGATTTCTCAACCATTTTTCAAAGTTGAGTAGTCGTAGTCATGCGTGAGGGAGTCACGGTTCGTAATCCGAAAACGGATTCAAAATCAGAGTTCGGATGCCCAAGATACGGCTGAAGAACGTGAGAGTGCGCGAGAGAGGCTAGAGTGGCCATGAGACCACGTGTGCCCCTCCCCGTGGGGGAGGCCGTGGGGCCCACGGCCAGGGACCCTCTCTGGTCCCGTGTAGCCCACGCGCCCCCCACGGGAGGGTGACGTGGCTCATGGTGATTGGCCCTGAAAAACCTTCTCTTTCCTCCTTTTAAACTCCTCTCATTCCCTCCTCACTTGTTGAAGAACTTGAAGTGATTTTCACGAAATTTCTGCAGTTTTTCTTCAATTTTTTGTTTTCTTATTTGGATCATAACTTTCTCATACGAACTCGAAATCAATCGATTCAAAAACCAAAATTGTTGGTCTTGAAGAGAGCTACAAACCCCAAGCATTTTCAGAGGCATTTGACTTCGACATTTTTCCCAGCAATCTCATCTTCAGTACGTGGTCAGGTTGTTTGTTTCAACTTCTTCTTTTTCAATTTCATCTTTGATCATCTATTGATTCTTTCCATTTGATTGATGAAATTTGTTGAGAAGTATGTTAGATCACATGCTAGGGTTGTTTGATCATTTGTTAATTGAGTTTTAGCTTTATGATTTGTTTTGAACATATATGTGCTAAACTTGATTTATCATGAAATTGATTCTAGAAAATATATGTGTGATGTGCTTCATGTTATTTTCTATGTTTTATTTCATGATCTAAGAACTAGGTTTTTAGTGTGATAAATTGAATATTCATACCTTTGTTCTTATTGATTTGCATGTCTTGATTTCTAGATAATTTTGTGATTGTGTGTTGAAATAATATTCTAGACTATCATTGAACATATACATTTTGCTTGATTGATCATCTAGCTTAATTTGTTTGTGTTTGTATCATTTGCATCACTTTAGATCATAGCCTTGCATTAGGTTGAAGTCTCTAGCAAAGTGAGTGAAGCTTTGTGGATAGAGCAAGGAAGTCTTGTCTAGGGTCGGGAGGATCCGGATAGGCAAGCACGAAATCTTCCTAGAGACGTGAGCGTCTTGGATAGGAAGTTACTTTCTAGAGGTGTAGGATACATCTCGGATAGGAAGTAGGCTTGGTGATTCACTAGCCCGAGGGTAGATTAGGAGTTGATAGCTTGAGCGGATATCATGAGTGATAGCTTGAGTGTGTAAGTCCTTTTTCACATAGTGGATTGCTTTGCCGGTGGTTGTGGTATCAACCCGTGGATGTTTCCTCTTTGAGGTTTTACCACGTAAAAACACTTGTGTTCATTTTTGTTTTTATTTTTCTTTATCTTTCATATCTTACATTGATTGCATATCTTGTAAATTGATTAACTCTTGTATTAGTGAAATCAATTCATTTGCTAAAATCTAATCAAGTGTGCATTCTCTTTGTTATATTCCGTATTATTTTTAAATTGGAAGAATTTGGAGCCTATACCTATTCACCCCCCCTCTAGGTATATTTTACACTATATTGCTTAGGGGAATTTCAGTGCCACCTCAGCAAACCCTATGAGGGGCGCGTGAGGCCCATAGGGGCAGAGGGCTGCTCTGGCCGTGAGCCTCACGGCCACCTCACGCGCCCTCCAAGGCTTGGCCGTTGGCCAAGCTTGCTCCTCTAGCGCTTTGCTTTCGTTCTTCGACCGTATCCGGGCCTCCAAACTCCGATTTCGAATCCGTCTTCAGATTACGAATCGTGACTCCCTCACGCACAATGACGACTACGAAACTTTGGCAAAATGTTGAGAATTCATCTCAGAAAATGACGACGAAGACAACTCAACGAATAAGAACACAAAACTCAACGAATAAGAACACAAAGTATTGTAGCTATATCGTTTGGACTTGAAACCTAACTAATGAGTAACCGAAATGACCGGGACTCAATAGTGAATCAAATGAGATCATGTTCAAGTCCAAATACAATAAAACACAAACAAATAAACACAAGTTCACACAAGTATACCATTTCCTAGACATAGTCTTAAAACATGCAATTCTAAAATGTATGACAATATGAGTTCAATGCATGAGCATACTAAAACATGTGAATGTGTTATATAAATGGTGTACAACAATGCAGGGACACTTATGAATGAATTGTGTGTGTGTGCCTTACGCCTTGCAAGAGGAAGAAGAATCTTGATATCTTAGTATCCAAGTATGCGTTTTTCCTCTTGGAGACGATATTTGCATGAGAAGTTGTTTTTCTCCTTTGAAGCTTCTTTTCACCAAGAATTACCTAAGCAACTAACAACTACAAATATAGAGAGTTTTGCAATGGAATCAAGCCAACAAAGATTTAGGATCTCACAGTATATACTATATTATATATACTTATATTAATATATATAATATATGTTATCAATATAGCACAGCAATAATCATATTAATAACTATAATAATACATTAAATGATTATTATAGTTATATCACTATAGTATACTAATATCTAGTTAGTATTGATACTATCAATATACTTATGTTATTATACAATAGTTTGGTTATAACATATTAATGATAATACTTATATCACTATATAATATATAATGATATTAATAACATATAACTTATTATTTAAATAGATATTATCATGCTAATATATAATGATTTATACCAATATATATAAATGGTGATATTATATTATTAGTATCATACTAATGTTAGTATATTATATAACTATATGAATGATATATTATGTATATTAATATAATATAAGATAGGGTTGCCCTTGGGTATAACGTTACATGATGCGATATAGAAAATTTTGACTGTGATTATGTCTTCTTTGAAACAACCATATCAACTAATATGTGATTGCATGTTCTAATATGCGATCACAATAATTTAATTTTGTGATCACGTACAATTCATATGCGATAGCATTATATATATTTGTGATCACATGAAATCATATGTGATCACATACTGTTGTATCGTGTAATGGTGCATCGAAGAATGACCCTATACGATAACACTAATATATATACAAATAATATTATAGTAGATAGAATATACTGTTGATAATATATATATATATATATATATATAATACTTATATTGTGATATATATATTATATATTATACTATATCAATATTATAAAGTTATTAGTACATATATATATATATATATATATATATTAAGTTATCATGTTAATATCATGAGGTTAGTTGCCTAAATCAAGTTTGAGACCTAAACGACATCTGATAAGCATATTCCGATTATAAAGGGTTTTTATTCAAAGTATTGCAAATATGCTTAGCCTTTGTCCTCTTGTGTCTCGTTTGTCCATAGCCACAAGAACCGGTGTAACTAGAATTTTGAAGGGCATAACAAGTGGAATTGGCAAAGCCAATCAGATCATTGGTACACGCACGTTTTCTATCAAGGAGAACAATGATTCTATCCCTCCTGTTGGTGATGATGGTAGTGGTGAGAGCAAGAGCACACTCACGATTTCTGTCAAGGAGAACAATGATTTTATCCCTCCTATTGGTGATGATGGTAGTGGTGAGAGCAAGAGCAAGAGCAATGGAGAGCAATTCAACCCTCGGCAGTTATATACTTTTTCTTTCCACCCCTATGTTGCCATTTCGGAACCTTCAAATGAGGATTTCAAAATTTTATATGAATGAATCCACTCAAATGAAGAGAAGGATACTTTTCTTTGTGGACGTCATGGGAGAATGGTTTCGGTAAAAGTTTCACGAATGATGGAGGTTCCCAGTGGAATATTACCGTGCTGCATCGAAGAGGCTGATAAGGAAGAAATATACCGACTGTACATGGAGGATCAAAAACATAATACCCCGGTAATGCTTGCCAAGGCTTATGGTACTTCTATGGAGACCATTAATGTAATCTTGTTTGAAAGAGATGCATTAAATTTTAGTAAGAAAATTACGCTCTCAAGGAAATTAGTGATGTTTAAATTGTATTGGGAAAAGCCAAAGATCTTTATGACTGTTAGGCTTGCCAAGGATTATGGAGTTGCATCGCCGTCGGTTCTTATGGCTATGTACCAGCTCGTATGTAATGCCGCCGGTTCTTATGTCTCTGTACCAACTTGGATTCTAGCCGTTAAGCTCATAGGCTACCTTAACAGCTGTGATGAGTGCTAGTTTGGAAAGTTGGCTGGCTGGTGGTATCAATATTATATTAAAGGAGGTTTTTTTTTTTTTTTTTGGTATCAATGTTATATTAAAGGAGTTTTTATCCATGTCATTGCATGGTGAATATCACGAAGATTAACAGAATTTTAAATGTTTTAAACCTTAGCCTATCAAAATATGTAAAAGAGTACTATATTGTTTGTTTTATATGGCATATATGGTGAATGAATGTTACCCTCTCATCATGTTAATATCATATTATTTTATAGTATATTATAAAGTATATAATTATCAATTTAAATATAATATTAACTATCATTTAAGTATAAGTATAGTATATTATACTATTGATGTAAATAAGATATAACTATATATATTATTGGTATATATATATATATATATCAATAGTATATTATATCTACTATAATATTATTTGTATATATATTAGTGTTAACTTATATTATATTAATACATATATACTTATATTATAATATATGTTAATATAAGTATATATGATATATAGTTAGTTAACTATCATTGATAAGTATATATGATATCTAATATTTTTATTTTATTTTATTATAAATTATAAATTATATTTAATTTAGAACCCCTTCCTCAATTTCTATTCCTCATACATATTTAAAACAAAAACAAAAACAAAAGAAGCACACATAAACCAAAGGCATTGGAGACTGGGAACTGAGAAGGGACGGGAGCTTTCTTACGGAGGAGCAGCAACAGCCCCACAGCAAAAACTTGGGACAACAAAACCTGATTTTTATTTTGCAGCAGATGCAACGGAAGAAGCAATTTAGAGCAGCTAGCTCCTCCGAGTTCTCGGGCTTCTGCAACAATGAGGAGTAGGAGGATGAGAAGGAGAAGGAGGAGGATGACGGCCAGCAGAGCAAATTGTGACGAGAAAAAAGAAACCATGACTTAAAGTGTGTATTTTCTCTATGGTTTATATGATAACTAATATATTATATACTATATCTAGTTATAGTATAATGTTAATTAAATATATTATATACTAGTTATAATATACTTTATAGTTTGATTATATTATTATCATTAATATCATGATGTTTTAATAGTTATATTAACTATTATTAATATATATATGATAATATTATTTTATAAAATATATAATTATCAATATGATATAATATTAACTATCATTTAAGTATAATAGTAACTAAATGATACTATCATATATAGTTTAAATAGATAGTGATTTATATTAATAATATTAATTAATCAAATTAAATAATGATATCTAATATATACTATATCATATCATAGTTAATTATATGATATAGTATATATATTAATGATATATATTATTCATACTAAATATAATATTATATAGTGATAGTATACATTATTATTATATATTATATTAATGATATTAACATTCAATACTATATAGTTATTAAATGATATATATTGATAATAGTATATAGGGTTAATTGCACAAACGTCCCCTGATTTTATGTCTAATTGTAGTTATATGGAACTTTTGCTTTAAATTGCACAAACATACCCTGTTGTTAGTTGACTTCCATCCATATTAACGGTTGACCATCGTTTTAGTTGGAAATGACTAAAATGCCCTTATTTAGCTACTTTACCCATTATATATATATATATATATATATTGAAATAAATCTGAATATTTTTTCTACATATATAAAAAACTTTAAAAGAATATATGTATAATAAAAAAAAAAAAAATAGGAAATACGATAAAACATTAGAAAAAAAATTGGAGAACAAATATGGATTCACGATCTTCTAATTGGAGGAGATCTACCGTGATCTTCGTCGGAGGAGACTACCCATCAAATAAAGATTCAGGATTGCCCATCAGATTTGGATTCTCATCCCACATCATATTCGATTCGCATCCTCGGTTTTCCAGCCATTACCGGAGTCGTGCCTAAGTTGTTCAGATCATCGACCACAACTGGGTCGCCGCGAGCAAATTAGAAGAATAATTGGGTCATTGTAGTTTCTCATGTAGGAGATATTGGAGAATAAGAGAAATGGTGGCCAAAGTGGTGGTGGGTGCTGTGTATGAATGAGTTTTGGTTATGATTCTGTTTTTCAAATTCTGAGAGTTGTTGAAAACTGGAAAAACGATTTTCATTGGAATAGCCATGAATTGATTTTGTTTTATTATTATTAGAATAAGTTTATTTTGTGATTTTGGTGGATATTCATTTCTTATCAACATTTTTTTTTTTAACAGTAAAAATTTTATTGAGATAAAAAAGAAAACAAGAAGAGAGCGCAACACCCACAGAAACAAAGTAGGGAACAAACATGTAAACAAAGCACCTTGACAAGGCAAATAGCCCACCAAAAATAGGGGAAAGCAACCGAAAACCAAAAACACAACACAAATCAAGAAAACAAAAGAAAACAACCTAGGCAAACACTTCCCCACAGCCCAGGATCGGAGACTCAGGCCAGACCAACCTTGAACTCAAGTATCGCCCCATTCCACGAAGTCGCCCTTGCTCATGGAGCCTCTCTTGGCTAGCGAGTCCGCAAAGGAATTCACTGCTCTTGAATTAAAAACCACCACCGTGTTGGCCATCCCTTTCACTTTTTTCTTTTTCTTTTTTACAATCACCAGTATTCAAATAATCTAGTTTGTTGAATGAATTGCCGTCACTTTTATATATCTATTGAAAATCTAATATGATTGATGTCTGTGGGTTAAGAATTGTGCTTTGATAAGGATAAAAGTTAGGAAGAGATGATTTGTGGTTTGGATATAATTAATGGATATATATATATATATATATATATATTTGAAATAATTAATGGATAGATTTTTTGTTGGGATAATGAATAGATATATTTTCATCTTAGAAAAAAAAAATTGTTAATTTGTATTTTCATTTTCATTTAATTTTTTTAATTTCTTTTTTATTTTCAAACCGTTGGATTTCTTTGTATCAATTCAAAGGTCAGATTTGCTTTCAACGTTTTTTTTTTTTTTTTTTTCACTTCAGATTGACTGACTATACAAAATGATATGTTTACCCTTCATCCGTTAAGATCTCACAGTAGCTGACTAACGGTAGGGTAGGTTTGTGCAATTTAAAGTAAAAGTTCCATACAGCTGTAATTAGACCTAAACTTATGGGATGTTTGTGCAATTAACCCTAGTATATACTATAGTATTATTGTTATTATATAGTGATATAACTATTATCACTATAATAGTGACATAGTATAATAATATACTTATAACTATATTAAGTATATCATTATATAGTTATAAGTAATATTATACTATTGATAATATAATTAGTATATTGTATAATACTAATGTTAAACAGAATATTACTTATAACTATATTATATAAGTATATATATAGTATATACTATATTGCTATATAGTAATAAATGTTATTTATATATGTTATCATATCATGAGTCATGCCAGATGCTAGTGGTAAGATCTTATGTTTATTTCGTCATTTGTTGGCTCCGTTGATTCCAATATGGCTGAAGTGCTAGCCATTCATAGAGCTTGCGATTTGATCTCTTCTTGAGGGCTTTAGGCACTTAAGTTTTGTAAATTTGGTGTACAACATCAGACAATTTCTCTTGTCAATGAATTCTATAGCCATCAAATTTACACCTAGAGGTTTAATTCTTTAGCAAATAGTTTGGTTAAAGTTGTCTCTGGTTTACAAGGAGAGAGGTTGGAATGGAGACTTTGAGGTGTTCTCTTTCTGTCAGTTTTGTTCTGATTGCTTTGTTTCCTCTACCTTTGTCGTTGTGATGTTTCTTGCTGATTGTTGTTGGCTTAGCTAGGTTTAGGGGTTTAGGCTGTGCTTTTATGTTGTTTTGTTTTTCTTTGGGGTCCCTGGCTGATCCTCGTTTGTATTGGGTCGGTTGTTTGTAATTTCCTGTTATGACTTTCTTTATTATTATCAACAATATAGCAGTTTCAAAATAAAAATAAAAAATGTTATCATATCATATGTAAATAAGATATAACTATATAATCATGATAGTATATTATATAGTGATAACTATCATTTAATTAATATATCATATTATGTTAATGTAGAGAACCGTGTAACCCTTTTTTTCTCACTTTTCATAATAAACTTTTTATGCCGTCACCGGCACCCATGGTGGTTTTCCCTCATGAGGGTTTTCCACACACGTCAACTTTTCTTTTATGTCTTTTACATTTCTCCAACCATTAACTCTCTTATTGGCTTGCTGATTTATCACTCGACGAAAAATCACCATCAATAACTATCATTCATTTAAATCAATCAAATTATAATCATGCATACTATATTAATAATTTACATATACTAATAATATTAAGATAATATAATATTAATATTATATATTATATCATATTAATCACTTAAGAATAACTTATTATAATAATATATATACTAATATACTATAATATTATTTGTATATATATTAGTGTTATCTTGTATTATATCTTTTTACATATGATATGATAATATATATATATATATATAAATCAATCAAATTATAATCATACATACTATATTAATAATTTACATATACTAATAATATTAAGATAATATAATATTAATATTATATATTATATCATATTAATCACTTAAGAATAACTTATTATAATAATATATATACTAATATACTATAATATTATTTGTATATATATTAGTGTTATCTTGTATTATATCTTTGTACATATGATATGATAATATATATATATACATATATATATATAAACTATTGTATACTTTGTTTATACTATTGTATAAATAACATTCAGTAATATATAGCAATATAGTATATACTATATCTTATATACTTATATATGTATATTAATATTTAATTACAGCAATTAACTATGATATAATATTATAATATAAGTACATAATTATATAACATTATCATTATAAGTAAACTATCACCTTATTAATTTATTTGTATAAATAACATTTAGAGCATCTCTAATGGTATCATCAAAAGTAGGAGAGTAATCAAAATTTGATTATTTACCCAAAAAACACTGTCCAATGGAGTCACTAAAATTTAGTAATAGCAGTTGTCAATAATCAAATTGCCTCTTCAATTATCAAATTTAAAGATTGACTTTCAATCATCAAATACAAACTTAACCCAAAATAACTGATGTTGTGATTTTATTCTTTCTCTTTCATCTGTGATTTTTTTTTTCTTCTCTTTTTTTTCTCTAATCACCTATATATCTCATTATTGTTTCAACCCTAAAAATTTCAATCAGGTAAAATTCTTCTTTTTATTATAAATAGATCAATATCCATATCATATACCTTCTCTTGCCTTTTTTTTTTTACCCTGTTCAATAGCAGTGTATTCAAGGTGTTTGACAAATTGTTTGTGTGATTTTATTTTGTCAGGAGACTAACAGCCTAGCACACATTCGTATGTAATCTTTTTTTATATTTTTATTTTTTTTAAAGGCAATTTATTAAAGGAAGAATCAAAGCAACGGCCCCAAAAGGCTACAAAACAAGAGGAAACAGTAACAAAAAAGCAAAGAAGCACAACAAGAGCATAACAAAAAATAGAGCAGCGACAAAAGCAGCAATCGAACAGACTAGCAGCAAAACAAAAATGATACAGATAGTCTATTTTTCTGCATAATTTATACAAAAATTATACAGAACAGTGAAATAAAAATGAGTGGGAACAGTGAAAAATATGTGGTGGGAGTAGATTTTTAATTTAGATAAAGTAGAATTTTGATTTTTAAAAAGTGTACCATTGTGGACTACACAATCATCAAATTTTACAATCCCTAAAAACAATCATCAAATACTGAGGTGACAACTTTTAAGGATCCAAATTTGATGATACCATTGGAGATGCTCTTAGTACTGCAATATAGTATATACTATATATATGTTAATACTTATATCATGTTAATATAGTATATTATATTAATATTATGTTATTAATATCATTATATATTATATAGTGATATAATTATACATCAATTTTTATAGAATCCTCTACAATTGTTTTACCAATAGAACCTTTAGCTTCAAGACACTTATTATATGTTAAACATAATACATATTTGTGTATAAGAAAATACATCCTTAAGAAGAAAATTGTAACTTCAAGTTATCCAATGCTATTTGCTAGAGCTTATGTGCCTACAAGTAAGGATTTTGAAGGATTACCTCCCAATCTCTTCTGGTTGCTAGTTACAACTTCCTTCTGCTGTATAAAAATAAGACTAAACATCATTGAAACTTTTACAAATAATTCTTGATGCATTTCATTTCAGTAGCATATTTGATTAACTTAAAAATAACATAAAACTACCATTTATTTTTATCGGAAAGAAAGGAAACTATATATCAGAAAACTAGCATTTCATCTATCTCTTCCTTCATTCCTTTCCTTCTACTCTTTCCTTCTCCCTTGCTACTCTTCTGGTTCTACATCAAGAAATCCATACACAAACAAGAAGTGCCTTGATTATAAATGCATTTTCACTTTTATTTAAACTGATGATGCTAATAAGCTTTCTACAAAAGGATTATACCATCAAATATGCATATCCTAGCAAGGTATAAATACACCCTTTAATCATTCTTATTGTTAATTCAATATACATAAACACAAAAATTAAGTGAATTTATGTTTATGCCAGTTTTTGTGTAATGATAAAGATACAATTATATTTAAATTCTTGTTTAACTCAACTAAACATCAATGTCACTAAATAGGGAAAAATACTATGTTACTCAAACATGAGTGAATGCTTATTCTTTCACCTGTATATGTTAAATGGTGGATGTGAGTCAACAATGTTGATGTAGTATAAATCTTATACCATAATAATTCAACAAACATCGGAGAGACTTCTTGTTGACTTTTGAACTCTATTTATCCGGCCACAATACAATGAAACACCACCAAATGAATACTACAATTGATTTTGATACAGTATAGACCTCATGTGATATAGTTATTTATTTCCCACCTTGTTAACATGCACTCTTTGTTGCATGTTGAGAGAAACAAAGAAATTATGTAATTTACGTAATTAAGTCACTGTATCAGAGAAACAGGTAAGGCAATCCCTTTAGGTTGCATGTTAAGATCACTTATGCCAGTTATGCACATACCATTAGATAAACAGTAGGGCCCTTACCTCCAAAATAGCATAAATATATATAGTTGACAAGTGACAACCAATACCTATAAAAAATGGACAACTACTTTTTTAATAAAAATTAATATACCTACAGCAGTAAGAGATTAGTGTCTACATTACTCAATTCTTTTTCAAACCAGAAAACATTCTAAAATGGGGCTCTGATACCAATGTAAATCATCAAATAATTTAAAAAGAAAGCAATCAAAATGTACCTTTCTTCGGATCGTTTTCAAGAATGTTTCACAGATCTGGATTAAGTCACCAAATAATGGAACTTAAACTCTAATCACAGTATAAATATCTTGCTCTCTTTACTATTACTCTCTCTGAGTTTTTGTTTCTGCACACACACACACACTTTCTACATAATGCATTCACTGCAATATAATTTTTCCAAAGAGTTCTAATCTCAATAGAATACATCAATTTACAGACAGTTTTCTCCCAACAATTGTCTTCAGTTATCATCTGATAACTTACACATGTGTGTGAGCTTGGGTTTGGCTCCATGGATATTTGAGATTGGACCCATCTTGGGTGTACCCATCAAATGCTTAACACTAATAAAAATAGTGTTTTGTACACATTTTTTTAATGTACATAAGAATTAGATTCTGAATTTCTTTACATATCTTCGTATATTATTTTGTAGCAAATGGTTCTAGCAGATGAGGATTATATGAAGTCTATGAAACGGTGGAAAAAATTTAAAAATCATTCCATGTCTGACATAGAATGATGCGAAAGAGTAAGACATTCTTCAAGTTATACAAACATTTTAGTAACCATTTTTTTTAATGATAATAAAAACATAAACAATTATTATGAAATTGATATTTTACAATATATTAATTTCATATGTCCAAATATAGATATACATTCCTATTAATGATCTATATGAACATTGATATTTGGCAATTATAATGGTAAATGATAAGCAGGCTGAGATCTGGGACTCCCTACCTAGTTTGAGACATGATAAATTATATAAAGATCAAGTTCGTAAAATTGTATGTTGAAATTATTTGCATAGTTATTGTGACACTCTATTATGTTCATTTTTATTTTTTTATAGCTCATTCTGTCATTCACTGATTTTAATACTTGGTCATTGTTTAGCTTCAGTCATTCGATATTGTTTTTTCGAGGAAGGTATTAATTACTTGGACTGGAGGTTTTCATCGTTTACAACATTGATTTGTATTGGTGTGCCCAAATAGCCAAATTATTATGATTGTGGTTTATATGTGATGAAATTTATGGAAACACCTTGTTCCATAGCAAAATCAGATTATGTGGTAAATGTTTTTGAACCCTTAGCCATGTGTTCATAAATGTCTTTTATTTAATCTTTAATTGACTTTTGAATATTTGAATTGGTTACAGCATAATTCATGCATGGAACGTCTTTGCATTCTACAGGAGCTTGCCAAGTTGAATGTAAATGTTACCAAATATACCTTACTTCATAATTCAAAGTAACATCCCATGGACATGAAGGTTTCAAGAAAACAAATTAAGCAAAGTACCAGAAAAGCAACTCGTTCTCCCTATAAAAATACAAATATATTTGTAAAAAAAGAACGATGATTGGTCACAAATGATATACATTTAATACTTTCTATTTAAGGTTAATTAGTTGTTTATTCAGATATTTATTTTGTTGTTTACACCTTTACTCGGAAATCATAGAAAGCATATTGTTATAAATTGTTTGGTTAATTTAGTTTTTCTTCAATTTTTTAAAAGATTATGCACATTAGCATATCGTATTATATAAATTCATGTGCAAGAAAATAAAATCAACTACAATTATTAAGTACTTATATTATGATTTGCTTATTATTACTTCCACTATGATTAATTACTAATCAATATTCACAAATGATATCATTATAGTACTGATATAGAAAAACCATCAATTTAAATGGAATCAACAAAAGCAAAAAACATGATTATCTTATTTTGTTATTTCATCTGTACCGTAATGATGACAATATGTGTAATATAATGAAAATAGAACAAAGTTTGTTGTACATCACACAGAACAAAAGATTGTGCACTTTAATAGACTTCCTCCATCCATACAAACAAGTCATAGATATAGCTAGTTAATGTAAATTTTTTGCGAACTTCAAATTGTTTAATTGAATAACAATATTTTTTCGGAAACAAAAAAATTAGATGAAATATAATCTTAAAGGATGAAGTATGATAACTTGAAAGTACTAGTTATTAAAGATGTTTATTCAAAAACTATAACAAGTATCTCACATGGAAAAAAACAAAATGCATAGTAATGCTTTATATGAAGTTACACCCATATAATGAACAATAGGCCTCCCAACTGGGCCTGGCATATACACATATTGATTGTCTTGACGGGCTTGTGCCTTGGGGTTCTTGGACTTGTCTATTGATGAGCTAGAGCCCTTTGAGGCTTAGGCTAGTTTGATTTTAATAAGGTTTTTAATTTTAAACTCACACATTTACAAAAAGGCATGACTGTGTTTATAAATAAGTTAGTATTATATTCACTCCATCAATTACGATGCAAATATTTTTCTTTTTGCAGTATATATGGAAAACAATATTTCATTTATAGTGTTTTATTGTTAAGTGCTTTATATAATTGGTTTATTTATTTTGTAAACGTTACTGTATCAAATTCTTCTTTTCTTCTTCACATTACCGTTGATTGTGTTTCCAACATATATTCTCAGTTTTTTTTAAAGGATCACATTCTCAGCTTCTACTCCTGCTCGTTACTGTATTGTCACAAACACAAACACAAATAGTAATAATGAATATATGGGAACTGGGCATGCCAATTTGAATAGATTTGATTGGGCGGTGAATATTCAACATTATAGCTTTGCGTCGTATATTGGGCACTACCAAATGCTTGCTTACTTTGCTATTGTTGAGAATGAATTCATTGGAAGGGAACGCTACAACTTTCTGCAGAAAATGTTTTTGCCTTGTGATCTGCCACTTGAAAGAGAGGATGATTGAGTCACACTTTAGGATGTGAAATGAAACGTTGTCAACCTTAAGCCCCTGGCTCTCTGCAATTAGTAAGGTTTCCCATTTTGTGTTGTCTGTATGTGTTTTCTCAAGGAGCACAGTACCATATGCGCATGAATTATTGTTGAGACGTATAACTATGAAATTTATATGTAGCTTGTTGATCTATTGTTCAAACAGAAGTTCCCATGGGTTGTCAATCAGTGTCTTCTTCTTCAATAATAATAATAATAATAAGGGATATTATTATTCACCCCCCGGTAGTTTACCATATTAGTAACTTTGCCCCCTCTAATTTTAAAAATGGCCAGTCTTCCCCTTAAAAATCAAAATATTCGAATATTTACCCCTTACTGTTATAATTTTCATTAGATAGTGGGTTGACTGTTAAAATAGAAGGGTAAAAAGGTAAATTAAATAATTAATAATAATTTATTTCATAAAAAAACTAATATTAAATAATAAATTAATAAATATTATCAAATTAAATAATAAAAAATTAAAATAACAATAATATATAAATAAATTTTTTTTTAAAAAGACTTTAATAAAAAAACCTATCACTTTCTCTGACTATCTTTTGATCTTGTTTCACTCCTCTCTCGATCTGATCTCCAATTCTTTACCTATCTCAAACTCTCATCCTTATCTCAATCTCACTCTCTCTCACCCTCACTCTCTCTCTTCTAAATATCTCTTGATTTCTCTGGATTTCTCTGGATTTCTCACTCTCTCAGGTGGCGCTAGCGGCTTGTGGTTGCTTTGGGGGTTGTGGCTATTGTCGATTTCGATTTAGGGTGAGGGTTGTGGTTGGTTGATTTCGATTTAGGTTAGTGGTTTTGGTTGATTTCAATTTAGGGAGTGGTGGCGGCGGCGGCAGCCTGATAGATGGGGTTTGCCTAGACGAAGATGGTTGTGGGGTTGCCAGAACTGGAAATGGAGGTGGAGATGTTGACGGCGTGGTAGTTGGAAAATGGAGGAGAACGCGATCGGGGCCGCAAACGACGATCGATCTGCCCAGCCTCTTTTGTTTTTGGTTCACCAGATCGATACGCAAATGGATGATGCCGTGATCGGGGCCACAAACAACGATCGATCTAGTGATGGAATCTTCAGTTTCTAAGGATAAAAATTGTTGGTCAGGTTTCAGTTTGATGATGATGAAGATTGTTGGTCAACTTTCAGTTGGTGATTTGAAGGTTTCTGGGTTTGTGGTCAAGTTGATGATGATGATGATGATTGTTTATCAAGTTGCTAGGTTTGTTTGGATTTGGTCAGGTTAATTATTTTTGTTTTTTGAATTCATTTTTTTTTTCTAGGTTTGGTGGTGTGTTGAATGTTGATATATATATATATATATATATATATATATATATATAGAGAGAGAGAGAGAGAGAGAGAGAGAGAGAGAGAGAGAGAGAGAGAGAGAGAGAGAGAGAGATTTTCTATTATCAGTTCATCCTAACAATAAATATATCAGGACCACTAGATTTACATACTTTGACTCAAAGTGTATGCACTTGTCAAAACTTCTCCATAATCTGTGGTCCACATTCTTCGTCCTGATATATTTATTGTCAGGATGAACTGACAATAGAAAGACTATATATATATATATTGTGTTTGGAATTTTTGGAGATGTTGATGTCTTGGTGATAGTGTGGTGTTAATGATGGTGTTCTAGGTTTGGTGGAGTGTTCTGGGTTTAGTGGTGTTGATGATGATGTTCTGGTTTTGGTTTAATGTTGATTTTTTTTTTTTTCTGGGTTTAGAATTTTTGGATGATGATAGTGATGATTTTTTTTTAGTTTAGTTTAGTTTTTTTTTTTTCCTTGATTTTTGTTTGTTTGTGAATCTGTTGATTGGGTGGGTTATGATTATCAGGAGTGTTTGTAGGGGTAAAGTTGTCTTTTCATTTTCAATGGACTTAATAGCACTGAACCCCCCTGAAGTGTACGTAAATTTGCAAATTGCCCCTGAAATGTTTTTTTTCAACAATAAACCCCTCGAACTCTCCTTTTCTTTGCATCTGCTTGTTTTATTGCTCCCTGAGGAGGGGGCATCTCCATAAGGGTGGTGCAAAGAAAATGAGAGTTCGAGGGGTTTACCGTCGAAAAAAAACATTTAGGGGGCAATTGCAAATTCGCGTACACTTCAGGGGGGTCCAGTGATATTAAGTATTTTCAATTTTAATGGTCAACTTCAATTTTAATGGTCAACATGATTTTGGATAGAAAAGCTGACGGAAGGGGCAAAACTTCGAATATTTTGGTTTTCAAGGGGAAGACTGTCTATTTTTAAAACAAGTGGGGGCAAAGTTACTAATATGGTAAACAACAGGGGGGAGAATAATAATATCCCTAATAATAATAATAATATCTAGGGGTGGGCATGGGTTGGTTTGGGTTGGGTTTGATTATACCCAAACCAACTATACCCAAACCAAACCAAACCATTATAAAATCGGTTTAATTTTTTACAACCCAAACCAAACCATTTATAAGATAAAACCAAACCAATAAAAATCAGTTTGGTTCGGTTTGGTTTAACGGTTTAAGTAAATAATTATATTATTTTTTATTTGAATAATATAAAATTATCAATATAAGTAGTTAAACCAATTATCAATAAGATAAATAATAATACTAATTTATAATACTAAATTTAACTCAAGTGTAAAACGATAATCGTTAAAAAAAAAAAAAAAAAAAAACACAAGTGTAGAATGCCCAAAACTTATAAAATAAAACTAAATCATTTAAGTTTCTAAATTAATAATATCTACCACTGTCGAAGCAACCACTTTGAAGTTTCGAAGTTCACTTCTTGTTGCACTGGGTTAACTTTAGTTTTTGTTTGTTTTCTCCGATAATTTAAGTAGTAATAATAATAATAATATATAAGTATGTAAAGGTTTGGGTTGGGTTATACGGTTTGATAAAACGCAACCTACAAACCAACCCAAACCAATTGGGTTGCTCAAAAACAACCCAATCGGTTTATTTTATTCAACGAAACCAAACCAACCCACTTAAATTGGTTTGGTTTGGACGGGTTGATCGGTTTGGCGGTTGGGGTGCCCATCTCTAAATTAATATCAAAGAATCTATCAAAGCTAGTGAAGTGTTTATCAAACATAGTTCTCTACAATAAAATAACAATTCTCATTTCACAAATGAGAATTATAATTAATAAACAAATCAAATCAAATAAATTACTATAAATTCTTCCAACTACATGCATAACATCATTATTAAGCTCAATCCATCTTCTGTCTAGCACATGTAAACGGATTATCATTTTCAAAACAATATTGATATGATCAAATATTCAATTAATATGTAACATAAACAAGAAAATTTACGTACTAAAATTTTGTATTTGGTGTTATGTGAAGTGTTGGTAAGCAATTGGAGATGAATCCATTATCGTCATCATCATTTCGACCATCATTAACAACATTGCTTGCTACAACACTACCATTCACTTGTGCAACTGGACATGTTCGTTTTGTGTGGCCAACCTCATGACATTGTCCACATTGTCAGTCCTTTCCTCTTTTCTTTTTTGAATGACAAACATTATCTTTCGTTATCATGACTTTGGGGTCTTTAACAATTTCGTGAGCACGAGCACTTTTTCCACTATTTTTAGTATGGATACTAGCATTTGTCATCAACTCTTCCATTCGGACTGTGAGACGTGCTAACTCTTCTTTTAGTTCTGCATATGCAGCAACACTCTTTGAGGCGAAATAGCACATCTGAAACATTGTCAACTTGTAAACTCGAGTATCAACTTCATCGATAAAATTGACAATTATTAACTTTGACTTATTATCAATCTCATTACGGATCAACCAAAACACATCTCTAGTATATATTTCAGTAGCATTTGTCTCATAATTTTTAAGATGAGATCTTAAGACTAGCTCACCATGCTTTGATTGAAAATCATCATTAGCTTCGTTGTTTCTAATTTTTGCCACTACTCTATCAATTTGACAAATAAACTCAGAAAGCCTAAGCTTGCATTGTAAAAATTGATTAAGATATGCATTCATACTCTCATATCGTTGTGTGCTACGCATTCCCGCAAAAAAAAAATGTCTTTAAGGATTGTTGTAACCCACTGTTCCTGTTTTACAGAAATTTCACTTGCCCATTTATTAGTATGAAGATTGAACTTCTCAATCAAGTTTGCTCAACACCTGTCAAATTTCTCCACCATCATGTCCACATGCAATGCTTAAATCCTTGAAAGAATTGAGCATTTTTAATATTTGATTATGCATTTCTTGCTAGATGCCAACAACATAAACGATGAACACAATCCGACATTACATTTTTTATTCGTTAGCCATTGCCTTCTCACCATCTATTATTTCGGACTTCGGTTTTTTTCCCATTCATTGATTTAAAAAAGTCTCCACCAACCATGTGTAAGTCTTAGTTGTTTCATCCATCAATAAACCAAAACCAAATAATGTAGTTCTATGATGGTGATTGGTACCAATTAGTATCACAAGTGGTTTTCGATAGGCATTTGTTTTATACGTCGAATCAAATGCTAAAACATTGCTAAAGCAATTGTAATCATAACATGCATTTGAGTCACGATAAAATAAATTTCCTAACCTATTTTCATTATCAATTGTGTAATCGAAAAAAAACCTGGATCTAATTCTGCTTTGGCATGAAAGTATTCAAATGCAGTCTCTACATCAGAATCGACAATCTAATTGCGATGGTTGGCATCCAATTTATTATGTAAATCTTTTCCTAAATACCCAACGTTAGAATAACAACCAGTTTGATCAACTACGTAGTCCATAATCTAACCTATCTTTATGCCCACGGAATGCATGGCATTGGCATGTGCAATGTTTGACTCTTTTAACCATGCGATGTGAACATAGGAAATGCACTTCTTTTGTGGCTGCCAATTCATGACTATGATCAAGTACAGATTCCTTCACAACCCATTTACCCTACATCACTGAAAAAGTTAACTCGAAACGATGCACGACAACCTTCACGTGTAATTGCATGGGGATCATGGATTCTATCAACCTTTTCAACATATTTATGTGGTCGATAACCTTGCTTGGAACAAACCCAACGTCGCAATTTTAGAGAATTATCATGAACACGTCTAAGCTCATCCTTTCTAACACTAAAACCAATTACTTTTGAGTATTTTTAGTATAATTCCTCTGCATCGTCAACTGAATCGAACTCTATTTCAACAACATCTGATTCCGTCAAGGATGTTAATTGAATGGGATCATTGGAGTGCATCAATGAAGTTTCCTCAAGTTTTACTTCCATTTGCATGCTCTTTGTACCATCCTCGGTAGGTTCATTTGTTACTTCCATAAAGTCGACTTCATTTGAATGGATGGATTGCTCTGTTTTCATTTCATGTGTTTGGTCGAATAGCTAGGATGGAGTACTGCTCTGTGTTTGAATTCGAATGTACAGTTTATATGGTGGTTTTAATTCAAAGCAACTGTTAATGGATGGTGGAGTGATAAGTGGGATTGTGAGAACAATTGAATGGAGAGAATTCGGTGGGTGAGTAAATGCAAAAAAGTTTCAAACAAAGAAAGTATATAAAATTTAAAAATTAAAAAAAAAAAAAAATTTCAGGTAACATTTTAAAATTATTACATTGTTACCTATTTCAATTTTTTTTTATTTATTTATAATTTTGGCTTCATCCATTATTTAATAATAATAATTTTGTCAATTTTCATATTTTATTAAAATATAGTTTTTAAAAAATAAAAAATAAAAATAGGAACATTTTTTTTTTTTTTTTTGATTGGAAGTAACCACAAGTTACAACAACTGGAAAACCTGTCCAGACAGGGACTATAACTGGGATCATCGAGATAAATCATCGAGACACAGCCCAGACTACAGTTGAGAGAACTACCAAACCCACAAACCCTCACAGAGGGACTGCAACTAACCAAAAACCTCTCAAGGAGGACTGAAATTAAACTAAAAATTAACAAAACCTCTCAAAGAGGACTAAACTAACCGACTAAACCTAACACCGATCAGAGGAGGATGAGACCCTAGACTGCCGGCAAGTGTTCCGGTGAAGAGGATCGGGCCGATCGAACTCCATAGCCACCGATCAACAGCTCACACTGAACATAACACTCTAGATCTGGCCGGAACCTCGCGGATCGGTCGATCTAACAGCTGCCGGCATTGTCTGGAAAAAGACCCGCCCGGTGGCGCGAGAAGGTCGGCCAGACGAACGCTGGGGCCGTCGTAGCAGCTGCGGGAAGCATCCATCTGAACGGGAAGGCCTAGCTTGAGGAAGAAGACCGCCGTCGACTCTCGCTGCCACGGCAAGAAGCCGGCGACGGACTGAGGACGCGAAATCTGAGAAGAGGCTGGAGGCGGTGGTGTTTTTAGAGAGAAGGCAGAGAAACTCTCTCCTGGGGAGCTCTGCTTTTCAATATGCTATTCCTTAGTTCACTCTTTGTCACATAAAATTAGGAACATTACTCCGTTTTTATTCTCTAAGAATTTTTAATTGTGCCATGTTTTATGAGTTTTTCGTTTAAAATAAAATTTAATTTTGAAAAAAATATGTTTTATACCACATCCCAATTTTACAATTATTACTCTTATTTATTAATTTAATATGATAATTAGTACCAATAATTAAAATGAATTCAATTAATTTTTTTTTTCTTATGCTACCTCAATCGATTCATAAATTAGGGGTAGGGATGACAAAAATCCCTAACCCGCCCCAACTGGTGGGGGGACGGATTTGGAGCACTCAAAACAAGTATCAGGTGGGTAAAACAAAACTCTAATTTTATTTATTTATTTATCTCTCTATCTAATTGTACTTTATATTAAAATTTAAGATTGATATTATAATATTATATTCTATTAAAGTTAAGCTTATATATGAATTTTAAATGTACACTAAACTTTAAATTTTAATATTTATTTATAGTTTATGTTTAAATTTAAATATATTTTTCAATTGTATGATAAAATTTATATATTTAATGGTTTAAACATTTTTTTTGTTTAAAGATACGGATCGGTTCGATCGGGTATAGGTCACCCTGCCTCAAACGAGTTCGGGTATGGGGCAGAAATCTAAAACTTATTCAATACACGAATCAAGTAGAGGGCACTTTGCCCCAACTGGGTTTCAGGTATATGCCATATAGATCTGACCCGATCTGACCTGTTGTCGTGTCTAAGTTTAGGGGTGGGCACCAAAACTTGAAATGACCCAAACCGAATCAACCTTAACCTGTTTGGTTATGGTCTTTTTTCTCATCAAATTACCATGCTCAGTTCACATACATGCAAACCGAAAATCTATTGGGTCATGTTCGGTTTTGGTCTTGACCTGACTCGACCTTAAAATGTCCACCCTTATTCATAATAGTTGAATTCTTTAAAATGAATTAAACGATCAATTCTAACACTTAACATTGATAATGGAACAATGTACAACCTAGCTTAACAATGAATTACTCAGCAAATCACGCTGATGCCAAGCTTTCAAGTCGTCGACCTCTATTTGTTCATGAGTATGCATTCAACCTCAACCCATTCAGTTCCCATGAAGCATAACACTCGATCAAGCAGAAATCATCATTCACCACCTTAACTCCACCTTAAGCCTTAGCATTCAACCCACGGTGATCTATTGTACTTCGCTCTATCATTATTTTCGAAAAAATAGTTTGATCATCATTTTACTACTATTTTCATTTCGTTTAATTCTATTTCATTTCATATAATCTCAACTAATTTAAGCATCAGAGTCCACTTAGCTGGCTACCACTCTAGTCACCCAAGTGTCCATCGATCACTACTTTCGTTTTGCAAGTTGTCAGTGCCCACTCAGAAATTCAATTGTAGATCCAACCGTCTACACATGTAATTTTCATGTTCAAACAAATGAGACATTAATAATAGGGTTTTTATTTTCCATGTTGAGCATCATATTGCTTCCGACGTCAATTTTCTACCATTGCACTAATTTCAACATGAAACAAAGTCTATTTACATTGACATTACAAAAAATGTACATAAAACATTGCAACATTGCATGGGCTTCATCATGTTTTATGATTTATGTAAATAAAATTAAATAAATTTAATTATATAATTTCACATGTGTTCATATACACTTTAATTTCATGTTAATAATAAAAAAATCTAATACCACAAATAATATCGATAATTATCACAATTTTTTTTTAGTATTTTAGTGTTAGGATATGTCATTGAATGAACAAATATAAAAGTTATTAATATCAGATATTTTATGTTAATTAAAATAAATTTAATTATATTCAAGATATGTATCAATTTAAATTGGATATTCATGAAACTTTAATTGTGCAAAAACTTATATGTATATGTGCGAGTCAATGTTACATACGTTGGACTATTGACTCAAGTGTCAAATTCTACCAAATAAATATTAGCATAAATTTATGTTATGTTATATTAAAAACTTAAATTCCACAAATTACATTAACATTCATGTAGAAATAGTATATTTTTTTGTCCCTTATTTGTAAGAATGTAGTAATTGATGAGATCAAAGTGATTAATATTAATAGTTTTAGTTTAATTTCATATTTGTTTTAAAATAATTTTCTCTATTATTGGCATTTTATATTAAATTATAAAAGTTTTATTTACCATATTTGTCACTTATCTAATGGAAGTGGTTACATTCATAAGAAAGTTGTAACATTTTATTTTGAAAAATAGTAAAATTTTTAATTAAATTAAAACTGTTAAAAAGAATGGTAGAAAAATTGTCACTTCATTGATGGAAGTGGTTACATGTGACTGTCCATTGGCGGTGGAGAGCCTAGTCAGGGGTGATTCCTCGGTGTCTTTGTAGTTTGTTTTTCTCTTTAATGAAGTTCTTTTTCAAAAAAAAAAAAAAAATACAAAAAAAAAAAAACTTGTAACATTTTAATTTTTTAAAGAGGAAATTGTAAGAAGTAACTAAAAATTGTATAGGTTTATTGTTTTTAACCACCAATTTATATTTTATTATACTTATTACATTTAAGCTTGAATAGACAAAATTACCCTCCATTTCACTCACCAAAAAATTTTACACACACACACACACATATATATATATATATATATATATACAGAAATTCTATTATCAGTTCGAACTGACAAAAGTTATATCAGTTCCTTGCATGTGGGCCACTGGATTTAAATACTTTGATTTGGCTGTATGCACTTGTCAGTCAAAGTATTTAAATTCAGTGGCTCACATACAAGGAATTGATATAACTTTTGTTAGTTTGAACTGATAATAGAAAGAATGTATATATATATATATATATAGAGTAATAAGATATTGTTTGACTGTATGCACTTGTCAGTCAAAGTATTTAAATCCAGTGGCTCACATACAAGGAACTGATATAACTTTTGTTAGTTTGAACTGATAATAGAAAGAATGTATATATATATATATATATATATATATATAGAGTAATACGATATTGCCCAAATTTGGTGCCCAAATGATGTGACAACACTGTAGACCATTCATTTAAATTGTATTAGATTTGCATGATTTAAATGAATGGACTAAAGTGTTGCCGTATCATTTGGGCACCAGATTTGGACAATGTAGCATTACTCATATATATATATATATATATAGAAATGTTTAAGTCAATACGTACTAATATAATTTCATTAGTGCGTTGGATGTGAATCATTAGATTTATATGTGTATGCACTTGTCAAAGTTTCTCCATAATCAGTAATCCACATGTATTAATACTAATGTAGTTACATCAGTACGCACTGACTAGAACGAGATATATATGTCACTTGTAATCCATATGTATTAATACTAATGTAGTTATATCAGTACACACCGACCAGAACGGAATATACATGTCACTTGTCATGTTCGTGAAGATGAAGTAATGGTCTAATAGAAATTTGTAAAAAAAAATAAAAAATAAAAAAATGAACAAAAACGCTCATAATGTCGGTGTCTCTGTCGTGTCTCACTCCTTTCTCTAAGATCTCTGTACTCCATTCACAAAGTGACACCACCATTTAGACACAGAGAAAGTGAACCCAAAACGTAAAACAAGTCATATTCCCTTCTCTCTTTTCTGTACATATATACATACATACGTACATATATGAGAGATGGGTCGTCAATTCGGAGCCAAACCGACGTCGCTAGCGAGAGTGCTGGTGGTGGTCTGCGTGACCATTCTCGGCTTCGCTTTGATCGCTGACATCTTCTGGGCTTCTTCTTCCAAATTCACTTCCTCCTATTTCAACACCATCGTTTCCAATCAGTCCCCTCATCAACCTTCGATCTTGCCCAAGAACAACAACCCACGCAAGGTAATGTGTTTCAAGTTCATGCTCTCGAATGCATTCTTGCTAGTTTTAACTACTTGCAGTGTAATTTGAATTTATTTATTTTCGGTTTTCTGTTCAGGATGAGTTAAAGAAGTAGCTTAATAGCGGAACCCAGATGGGGATTTTGATATTTGTTGTTGATAATTGAGTATAAGTTAAAGAAGTAGCTTAGTAGCAGAACCCAGATAGGGATTTTGATATTTGTTGTTGATAATTGAGTATATTGTAATTATAGGAATGATGGTTTTGCTAGATAACATCTTTTGATTTTGTTTTTCAGGTTTTCGGTTCATGATAATTTAAAGAAGTAGCTTAATAGCAGAACCCAGATGGGGATTTAATATTTGTTGTTGATAATTGAGTACATTGTAATTATAGGAATGATGGTTTTGCTAGATAAGATCTTTTGATTTTGTTTTTTTCGGTTTTCGGTTCATGATAAGTTAAGGAAGTAGCTTAATAGAAGAACCCATATGGGGATTTTGATATTTGTTGTTGATGACAAGTCCAATATGTGTGGCAAAGTTACAATAGTGTGATTTTACTTACTGATATGTGTCATCGAATTGTGATGTGGTTGTTTGGATTTAAAAAATTAAAGTATAAGTTCTCCTTCATTTGATTATGATCAATATTAAAGGATTATGAGATGAAGCCATTTGTGGCTTTTCTTTATACAAGTTCTCAGGAATAGAATCCAATTATATTGGTAATTATAGAGTTTTGTGTTAGATAATGGTGATTGTATTGTTTAAAACTTCTTGTTTACTGATTGCAGCCAATAGGGGACATTCCTGGGAGGGTCTTATCAGCTACTTTTCAAGATTTACCTGGACCGGAATTAAAATGGGAGAAGATGGCAACAGCACCAGTGCCTCGTCTAGATGGGGCCGCTATACAGATTAAGGATCTCTTATATGTGTTTGCTGGATATGGTACCATTGATTATGTAAGAACCTTTGCTAGCTTCGTTGGTCTTTATGTAAGAACCTTTGTTCAGTGTTGATCAGAATGCCAGTTTGTTGCTTTTCTTCCATGAATTTTCGGTTTTTTTTTTTAATGTGTTAGTAGATTGTTATGGCCTCCCCACATCCATTTTGTTTAAAAAATTTAGGATACATATATTTCCTTCTTTGTAAGTGATGTTTGCTCGTTGCTTTTGGTTATTTTTCTCTTTTGTCCTTCTCTTGGTTATCCAATTTTTTTTTTTTTTCTTTTTCTTTTTTTTTTTTTGGTCTTTTCATTATATAATCAGGAAGTTTTTGGTCTTTTTGTTTCCACATCCAATTTCTAAAAATTACTTTCATCAGTTTGGAAATTTCAAAAGAAAATTTTCCCTTATAGAGTGTTTAATGCTTTTGCTAAATATGGTTTGATTTATTTTGTGAATGAAGTACAAGATGAAAGTATATTTAAATACTCAATAACTTTTTTATCATCCTAACCTCCCTCTTTTTTGGGACTAAAATTGTTAAGGCTATGTGATTATTTATTTTTTCCCCTTTAATGCCAGATGGAGTTCCTCATTTCACCAAGGGACATAAAAATTAAATAGAACATGCAATGCACATTAGAGATTCTTATTGTTTTATTTTTTAGTTTCTAAGAACTTTTCTGCTGGATCATTTTACTGATTCCCTGAGACTGGTTATCTTTGAATTTCTGCCATATTTTCCATCTTCAATATGCAATATTCTTCTTCAGGGAGCTTCCTGCTGACACACATGGGTCTTTCAGAAATTCTAGTTCCTTTTAGATTTCTTATTTGAACCAGGGCTGGGAGGTGAAAAGAGAAAGGGTTTTATTCTATATGGTGGTGATTGATTTGTTTTTGATTTATTAAATATTTAAATGTCATATTTCAGGCCTTCCTCCTCTAGTGATGTTGGCATAATGTACTTGTTCAGTGCATGTCAGGAGCAATTAAACATCAGAATATATAAAAGAGAGTTTTTTTTTTTTTTTTTCTTGGATTGCCAGTCTAATCTAGTATTCCCTTTTTTTTTTTGTGTGGTTGGCATTGAGTCTGCAACCAGTTTTTGTGTCTAATTATGGCACTGTCATTTGTTTTTGCAAACTGTTTGCTTAACCAGGGAAAACTGAAAGTTTATTGCAAATTTGTGATTGTTTATTTTTTTTTTGCGTACTTCCTTTTATAAGCTGATGGAATTGTAGATCTCTGGTTTATATACATAGGTACATTCACATGTTGACATCTACAATTTCACGGATAATACGTGGGGAGGAAGATTTGATATGCCTAAAGAAATGGCCCATTCACAT
This sequence comes from Acer saccharum, assembly GCA_030490815.1. Taxonomy (NCBI): domain Eukaryota; kingdom Viridiplantae; phylum Streptophyta; class Magnoliopsida; order Sapindales; family Sapindaceae; genus Acer; species Acer saccharum. The sequence goes on from CM059866.1 coordinate 29,257,093, forward strand.
TTGGGAATGGTAACAGATGGGAGATATATCTATGTAATCTCAGGACAATATGGTCCACAATGCAGAGGGCCAACATCTCGTAATTTCGTGCTTGATACAGAGACAAAGCGATGGCAGGACTTGCCACCTTTACCAGTTCCTAGGTATGTGTGCCCTTATCTATATTGTTAATGTTGAAAACATGTGTTGAACTCGCAGAAGGAAAACTCTCTCTCTCTCTCTCTCTCTCTCTCTCTCTCTCTCTCTCTTTTTCTCTCACTCTTCCTTCATGCTTTATTTATTTTGCATTAAGAAACAGATTACCTCTTATCCAATTTTCATTGTGTCGTTGCACTGACTACACTGTCGCTTACATATTAAAGTCAATGGCTATATCTTTCTTTTACCCTGTTTCAGTCATTGATTTAAGTTCTCCACGTAGCCTAAGTGCATTCTGTATTAAGGGAAATATAAATAAAAAGAAAGATGTATATTCAATCTTCCCATTTTTGTACTGTCACTATTCACTAAACAGTGTATTACAACTCATTGTATTGGTTTACTGGAGACTTTGTTTTCTGGAAAGGATAATGCATTTTTTAAGTCTTTTTTTCTCTAATGCTACCACTGTCTCAGAATTTTTGTCTCTGAACTTTTGTCTGTCATTGAAAGTGAGTTAGCATTTTGCTATCATAGCGTTTGTCACTATTCAACTTCCAACACAGACAAAATATTGCATACTGGACATAAAATGAAACTTTTTTTTTTTTAAGGATAAAATGAAACATTAAATTTAGTTTCTATGTGTAAATTAGCTTTGGCTCCTGTTAATTGCTTGAACTCTCAATGGGACTCTTTGGGTAGAGGGTGTTTTTTTTGTCCATGTAAACCTATTGGAGTCATTATTTACTTTGATTTATTAACTTTTTGTTGTTGTTTGTATTTGAAGTTCAGTTGGGTTTACTTTATGGACTTTTATCATGCTGGTTGTTTCTGAAAACTTCATGTTTTTGGCCTTGTGTCTACTAAAATAATATTTATTGCCTTTAAAAGCTCTATTCTGTTGTTTGTTGTCGATTGGCAATGTTAGAGATGCTCCAATAAGCTGTATTACTGTGCTGATGCCTAGTTACTTAGTTTTTCTCCTGTTGGTGTAAAATGGCAACGCAATGTTGTAGTGGTGTACTCTATCAGTGGCTATCAGTATTTTAGTCTATGTTTATTTATGATATGCAATCAATTCTCTTAGCAAAAGGTCTTAACATGATATTCTCAGGTATGCACCGGCAACTCAACTTTGGAGAGGTAGACTCCATGTGATGGGTGGCAGCAAGGAGAACCGGCATACACCTGGATTGGAGCATTGGAGCCTTGCTGTAAGGAATGGAAAAGCACTAGAAAAAGAGTGGAGGACTGAAATTCCCATTCCACGTGGAGGACCCCATAGGTTTGTAGACTATTATTTTATGAACATATTGCGGTAATCAGTCATTGGTGTTTTCGCTTATGATATTGCCACGACCTTATGTTGATGCTTAAGAACTTTATCACATTGATACGTTGAAGCACTAGGAATTTCTTGACTGAAATAATATCTTGTAGAATTTTATTGTTGTGACTAGGTATACTGATATATGATTTTGTCTGCTTTGAACTTTGGCTCATTGGTTTTTTTTTTTTCCTTGGGTTTTCACCCAGATGGCCTTATAATAGTTCTGAAAGAGCCTTTACATGGCCTTTGTGCCTCAAATCAAAAGTCTTGGGTTTGGGACATCTCAATCTACCAGTCAGAGGCCACAGTCTTGTGGGACTATGGTTTGGTCCATTGGTTGATCTGGTCTTATTTTTGAGTCTTTGACTAGACCAACATTGTGCTTTTTGTTCAATTTTTGATACCATTTGTTAGAATTCAGGTATCCAGTGCAAAAGACTGAACCTTTTGGTGGAGTGACCTATCCTCTTTATAAAACCAAGATATCCCATTTAACCAACCAATATGGGACTTTGGGACTCACAGTCCTTTGTTTATGGCCTTCTATCCGTTTGAAGCTCAACCCCACAACCTCCATTGGGTATCAAGTTGATTGATTGTAAACTTCTGATTGACCTTCACGAGGACTTGAGGTCCTAAGCAAAGTGTCACATCCCTCAACACTAGCAAACGATTAGGATATAAGCTTTGAGCTTCCTTAACTAAGTAGATGTGTTTTAAGCTTATGGTGAAGTATGTTTTCATGAAGCCCAATGTGGGAAAATATTTACATGGTGGGTCTAGATTGTTACACTAGGTTATAAATTTGAATTGAATTTGTTATTAGTTAATTGAATTTGAATGTCTTTTTTTGGCTTGAGTCACTTGGCAAGCCCGTTGGTCTTGCATGCGAGGAGTTGTGTTAAGAGTGTTTAAATTCTGTCGTTGAGTCATTTCCGAATAACTTAAGCTTTTGGGTTTAGCGGTGACTAACAAATTTAATTTGATTTTTACTAGAAATTTGTTAATTGAAAAATGTTTAAGAGTTTCTTTTTGATTTCATTAGATTTGAGAGTGTATTCATCTTAAATAGGAATGATATTCGTTTGGGCTTTAATTTCTAATAGCCTATTAGGCCAATTCTTAATTTCCAGATCTATCGTTGATACTTGTGTTGAGTATGATTCTTGATGTTTTAAGTGATTTTGGGAATTGTAAATTGGCAAAAAATGCATTGAGTTTCAGCAGTAGTATGAAGACCATAGAATATATATGAAAGTTGTATGATTTATGGGTTGCTTATCCCTTATCACTTATCTGGTTGGTTTCTTTCTTATCAAATATCACTTAGGGCATGCGTTGTGGTTAATGATCAGCTGCTTGTTATCGGTGGTCAAGAAGGTGATTTTATGGCTAAACCTGGATCACCTATTTTCAAGTGTTCTCGCAGGAATGAGGTAAGTTTATTAGCAAGTCTATATTATTTTCTTAGTGAGTTGCCTTTGATTATTCTGCAGTATTGTGTTCGATGAGTGTTCTGTATCATTTTCTATTGACTAGCGTAAATCATGCAAACTTCAAGTTTCTTTACTTGGCAAGCTTTTTTTAAATTTTCATGGTTTATACTGTCATATTTGATAAAACCAAAATGGGTTGATAGTCAAACAACCGTGTTGCCCCAACAATTCACTTCTTTTGTAGTGTTTGTCTAAATCAACCAAGACGATGCTTGTAAGGGTAAATGGTTGGGTGCATGTGTCTTTCTTTCTTCCGGTGAGAAATTTCAAGAATTATGATAGTGTTTTTGGCTAGTATTGCAAGCACAAAATTTTAACCAAGTTGCTATATGCTCAAACTTGAATGTGATGATTACGGTATCACCTCAAAATTTCGAACCATTGTACTTGCTATGCTTTTATATTTAGTAGAACAGTATTTACATGGTGATAAAGATACATCTTTATTTATTTAATGAAATACTCATTGTTTGTAAATATTATGGTGGAGAGCCGACAAGCAAAAGTGTTAGGGGTTTAAATGCTATTGTTGGGCCATTTCCTATAAGCTTAAGCTTTTGGGTATTTTGGTTACTAATATGGTATCAAAGCCTTGGTTGTCCGGGAGTCCTGGGTTCAACTCCCGCCATGTGATTGCATTTGAATTTGGAATTTGTTATTTGAATTTGTTTGAATGTGTTTGGGCTTGGGCCACGTGCCAAGCCATTTGGTTACTAACAAAAAGAACTTTAATAGAAAGGGAAGAAATTTAGAAGTAAAAGAGGAAAATAACAACTAATTTTATTCATTCAAGTCTCTCCAACAAAGAAAACCTAGGCCTCTATTTATAGTGGCCTAAAACAAAACCTAAGGAGGTAAAAAAGATCCCAATCAACTAACAAAGGAAAACAAATATGCAAATCGAAGATCCTAATCAAATCAAATAAAAAAAATACAGTCAAAGATCCTAAACAAAATAATAATAATAATAATCAAGGATCCTGATCAAAATCCAATCAATTCTTCGTGCTTATTTCCTTAGGTTGTTCTACGTCATATTATTTCACAAGAACCTAGTTTCTTGTTTAAAATTGTTAAAATCCCCTTTTTACCATAAATATATTGTACTATTTATGGACACTGTCATTAATAATTAACTGATTTCATGCTTCAACTGTAGGAGACTTCCTCTTATTATTTGCCATATTGTAATTGATGCAGAAAGTGTTTTTATTTTATATTATGATAGATAGATGTTATGGGAATTTATAGGTCATTTCAATACTTTTGCACTGTGAATACATAAAATTCATACATGATACATTATTATATGATTTGACAAGTTGCTTTGAACTGTGTTTGGACGGTGTTTCCTTCAATGTTAGATTATTGTAGATCAGCCTATTTAATGTTCAATTGAAATAAAGTCTTTTTTTTCCCCACTATTTTCAGATTTTCAACCCCATATCCCTCCCATTATACCCTATAATTTTTTTTCCCATTGCACTCTACATATGTTGTTTCAGGTAGTATATGATGATGTCTACATGTTGGATGATGAGATGAAGTGGAAAGTCTTACCTCCCATGCCAAAACCAGATTCCCATATTGAATTTGCTTGGGCGCTTGTCAATAATTCTATTGTTCTTGTTGGAGGCACGACAGAGAAGCATCCCACAACTAAAAAGATGGTTCTGATCGGAGAAGTGATGCAGTTCAACCTGAATAATCTGGTATCACCTTTTAATCCTATATTTATTTTGATCATCCACATGCACACACATTTTGATCAGTTTGTTGCTGTTAAAGAGGCTGTCGCTTATTTTCTTACTGCATTGCCTGAGGCAATATGTGCTCAATGCAGTTTTGTTTAAAACACAATTTAAACGTGTAGTGCAGCTGAAGTTTTTTCTTTTTAGAGCCTAGTTGAAGCACATTTAAAATAGCAATTCCTAGGCACTTTAACCGATCTCTTTAAAACTCTAACCTATAGAACATTATGATTTGTATTACGCATAAAAAGAAATATTGATATACTTAATGGTTGGTTAGCATAGAAATAAAAAATAAATAAATAAAAAAAACCGTTGACTGAAGATATTTACACTGTTCTTTTTATCTTATAATTATGGAAGTTTGGATTTGAGGTTCTTTTTGTTAGGCTTAAAAACATTCTGCTACAGTTTACAATTAGTCTTTTTAGACTTGTAGTAGGTTTTGTGAAGCGCATTAACAATATCAATTTTACAGTCTATCAACTTTGATGATTGAATTTATTTTATCCAAGACTCATGTAGAATAGTTTTCTGTTGGATAAAATGGAGAGAGAGAGAAGAAGAAAAAAAAAATGAGGAAGGAAGATAGTGCAAGTTCCTTTATGTTTAGTGTCACTACTTATTTTCTTGTTCCAAGATTTGCTTTTACTTTCCTCGGTCTTCTTATCTTTCATTTTTCTCAGTCTTTTTACAATCTTGATGCCTCTGTATATTGGTTTAACTTTTAAGCTCTGTGCTTGCAATTATGTCATATGGGTACATCTCAGTTTAGCTTTTTATTTGCATGCACGACTAGAAAGGATAAGGCAAGAGTTTACACTCTCTTGGATATATATATTTTTTTCTTAAAATGGTTTAGGGTTAAATTTTGTAACTCCCTGTGAACTTAAATTGTTATTATTGATATTTTCTCTGACTTGTGTTCTTATTTTTTGTTTCTTATTATCGTATAAATTTTGACTCCCTTTTTGAGTATTGCGCTAATAGAGTTATACTATGTAGTTTGAGTATTTTATATTTAACGACAGAAATGGTCGGTGATCGGAAAACTTCCTTATCGTGTGAAAACCACGCTAGTTGGGTTCTGGAATGGATGGTTGTACTTCACATCGGGACAGCGAGACAAGGGACCAGATGATCCATCTCCGAAGAAGGTACTGGGAGAAATGTGGAGAACTAAATTGAAATTGAACTAGTGAACAAATTCTTGTTGATTCTTTGGGTAGGATATTTCCCACCATAGTAATGAATTATTAACATGTAGCCAAGTCATGGTTTCTGGTGCTGTAATTCTTTTTGTACATCTTAATCGTCGATATTCTTTTTCACTTTAAAGTATAGTAAATGAGAGGAGTATAGAAAATCTACCATTTATTCACTGGAAATCTTGTATTCCTTTCAATGTATATTAACATTTTGAGAGTCACACGGTAGATATTTAATGAAACTTTGCTTCCTCTTTCAAATTCTGAGGAGCATTTAGCTGCACTCTTGTATCTTGTTGCCTTTACTGTTTGTTCTTTTATTGCCTTTATGCTAGTTAAAACAACCACACCTAACATTTATTTTGATAGTTCTGAATCCAAGATATAAACAAACATGAGAGATCTACTACTATATACAAGATTCACAATATAATAGCTACGGAAATACTGTGTTAGCTCTAGACCTTTTCGTTTTTACAGCCAAGGCATAAGATCCACGAGAAGCAGCTCCCCGTCAAATCTCAACCCAGATGGTTCAGCAGGCTGAACCAAGCCATCAACCATTCCGCCAAATATATGCAAGTAACGCCCTGAATAATCCGCACAGGCTCGATGAAATGACCTACACTTGGGTTTGTAACCCTCTGCTTTCAGCCTTTTCCAAATATTCCGCAACAATCTAGTAGATTGTAATGCATTAGTATCCAGCACCCAGAAGTCCTCTTTCCGGTGCCTGTATGTATCTTCCCCTCCGTAGATTAGTAACCGACCACCCAAAATGAGCGTAGCTGAGTGACCAACCCGTGGAAGGGTAACTCCTTCAGGTAAGTTTTGCAAGTCATAGAGTACTTGTACCCATTTCAGACAACTCGAGGAAACATCCAAGAACCAGACATCACTGAGCACCTCATACCCCAATCCTCTCCCGCCAAATAGAACTGAGCGGTTTCCCCCTATGTAGGTCAATGAGTGTCCTGAACGAGCTGGAGGTGATGGATGATGACTCACAACCTCATGCCATGATCCAAAGCGAAAATTTTCACATAGTTCTAAAACCCATGTATCCCCCAATCTGACACCATGCAACCCCATTCCTCCATGAATAACCATCCTCCTGTTGCCAATACAACAGGCGGCATGGGCCCCACGTGGCGGTGGAGCAATGGACCCCACGTCGAGCAGCCTCCATGACAATGTGACACCCAGGTTTTCATGGCATGCTGCAACTTGCCCCACCCATGTATCATTGTGACGATTACCACTGTCATTTATTCCTCCAAAAAGAACAACATAATCATCAATGACAATGCATGTATGCCCAAATCTCCCGCCAGGAATGCCCGAACTGACCTTATGCCACGTCTGCATCCTTCGAAAATCATTACCAATGTATGCAACCCATGTATCATCAAGATGTCGTCCTAAAGTCAGATAATTTAAATTATAAATATCGTTAAGACATTAAAAATTTAGCTACTCAGGCAAACAAAAAACAAAAACTAGCAGGCATTAGCTTTATAATTCAAGTTACTCATCATTTCCTCATTTACTTAATTAATTGCCAACTCTTCATGAAAATTTTGCAATTACTCCTCACAACAATCCCAGTTGTTTTGAAGTTATTGAATCAAAAGAGAAAAATGCTGTGCTGCTGACATTTGCAGAAGAGTATAATGAATAATTCCTTCAATAATTGCTGTCTGGTCCCTTCCCTCCTTATTCAAAATCCGGTTCTAGCTAACATTCTACCTTATTCAAAATCTGAAAGCAACTAACTTTCTATTCCTTTTGGTTCATTAACTTAAGAAGGTAATTTCCATCTTTCTTGTAATTCGATGACGATGACGATGCTATTTGTATAAAAAGTGTCAGAACTTAAAATTTCTAGATAATCTTAATCCTATTTTGAGCTCCATCTATTAACCAAAGGTCAACCAGAATGCTGTCAAGATTTTGAGCTTCAAATACATTTTTTTTGGGCATAAGGGAAGGGTTAAGGAGAAGGTCTAGTAATAACTTTCATATAGAAGTTCCCTGCTCTTAAACATTACAGCCACACTTGTGTATTTTTGCAAATGTTATTAGGGACTCAAGGAAAAGCAAAAGAAAAAACGGTTATAATTTTACTTTGCTACAAGTTTTTGACAAGGATAAATTTTTAGTGGTAGTCATTATCACCAACTATATTGAAAGAACTTGGAGATGAAATTACGGTTATTGAAATCTGACGTACTACTATTATAAGTTGCTAACATGACTATTGTCTGTTTTCAACTTCTCTACTACTAAACAGGACCTGTTTTATTACTACTACTACAAGTTACTAATAGGACTATTGCCTATTTTTCTACTTTTTTTTTGTTTTCAAGACCAGCTTGCAGATATCCTTAAGAAGGCTATTAATGGAAGGAGCTTACATGACTTAATTAGCAAGTTGGGCATGAGTGACATCCATGCACCAACTTGAGGGGTGTTAGAATATTTGTCATTCAAGTAGAGGATTTATATAGTTTACTATCTTAATTATAGGAGATCATTGTATTGATTATAGAAGATCTTTTCCATAATTCTCACTCATCCCTATAAATTGCCTCCATATGGAGAAGAATAAATTAACAAACTCTACATTTAGAGTTTGTTAATTTTATAATTTATTCTTATTTAGAGTTTGTTAATTTATTTTCTCCATATGGAGGCAATTTATAGGGAAATACATGAGTGAGAATCAAGGAAAAGATTTCCTATAATCAATACAATGATCTCTTATAATTAAGATAGTTAACTATATGAGTGAGAATCAAGGAACAAATCTCCTATAATTAAGATAGTCAACTATACAAATCCTCTACATTAATGACATATTCTAAGTTTGTCGTACTGTTTAGTAGTAGAAAAGTTGAAAAAGATGCAATAATCCTATTAGCAACTTATAGTAGTTGTAGAAAAACAGGCAATAGTCCTGTTAGCAATTTATAAAAGTAAAAAAGAAAGAAAAAAAGGGATAGAAGAGACCTAAAAAAAAATCGATTTAGGCTCTAATACCATTTTAGAAAGTAATGAACAAAGAAAAGAAACTCTTTGATAGTTTGAACAAAGAAAATATCTTTGATATTTTTATTCTTCTCTATAGGAGGATATTTATAGTGAATTTATAATATGGAAAGAACCAAGAAAGGGAATATAAAAGGAAATAAATCATCCTATAATCAAGCTATTTAATCACGAAGCTATAATTAAGCTAATCAAATCCTAATCAAATCAGTCAAATGTTAACTATGCAATCAAGCTATAATTAACCACACTAATTAAGCTAATTAACCTATTTGTCAACTATACAATCATAATTAAGATTAATCTCATTGATTGATAGTTGAATTTAAAACTCCCCATCAAGCTAAAGCATATATATTTTCAATGCCCAGGTGCCCAACTTGGAACAAAGATATAGGAAAAGAAAATTTAAACATCCTTCACCAAGAACTCGAACTTTAGTCCACTCCATATGTTAACTATGGGTTGACTTGATACAGTAGCAGCGGAAGCAAAGAAAACAGGCAATAGTCTTGTTAGTAGTCCCTATGGAAATTCCATTAAAAAGAATAATTTGTGTGACAGGATGGCACAACTTTTTATGCAACAAAACCCCCCAAACTACCCTTCAAAATTCTTCCATGACGCTTAATGATTCAAAGAATCAAATTGAAAGATAACTTAAAAAGCTAACATAAATAAACATCAATATTCGTATTGGAGCCAAAAACCACCAAACTTAGACAAAATTGGTCTCCAGACTGAAAGTGATCCTAACTAAAAGCACAAGATTTAATACCATAAAACATAATCAAAAGCACAAAGAATCAAAATCAGATAACTCGTAATCAGAGAAGAGTAACTGACCTCCTTCACAGCCACCACCAAACAAGACCAAGCAATCAGACACAAAGTTGAGTGAGTGAGAAGCTCTAGGGTTTGGCAACAACAATCCCCCATCTGGGTCTGACAGTTTTTGACAAAAAACAGATTCAAGTTGACACAACTGCTTATACAACCTCATCCATGGAAGCATACGATACTGGTTTGAAGAAGACTTGAAGGCTTCTACTGATTTAGGGCCCCAGTCCCTCCTGCATATGGATTCCCACAAAGTGTCAGAGCTTGCAAGTGACCTGAATCTCTTGCACGTCATAGCAAAAGACAGAACTGAATCTATTGGAAGACATAGAAGGACAGTCAAGAGATGGTCTTGAGCTAAGTTAGATATTGGTGATCCATTGTTGTTGTTGTTGTTGTTGTTGTAACTGGTTTCTGCCATGAAAAGTTTAAGCTTTGGAGTTGGAAAGAGTGATTGATTGTTGGAGATTTATGGCTATGGTTATTGGTTAGTACTACTGGGTGGGGTGTGAGTGAGTCATCTGGATTTTATTTTTTCATGTGAAAACAAAATGGTAACTCGTTCTCATAATCTCATCTCCAAAGAAAGGGTAAAAAAAATTATGAAAAAATAAAAGATAAAAATAGTAGAGTTGGAGTATCCTTCCCTTTTAATTTGGGTTGGGGTTTGATCTTCTCAATTTCCGAGTGTATCTATTTTTTTTTTTTTAATTGGTGGAGGGAGATTTGAAGCCGGTATTCATTGTGGTATTGTGTTACCACCGGATTATAAATGTAAGAGCATCTTCAAGGCCAAGGGGCTCCCTAAACCCACTCCTTAGCTAAAATAGCTAATGGAGATTGTTTTAGAGCACTCAGAAGAGCTCTTTAAATGGCTCCCTATTTTAGAGAACCACTGGGAGACTCTCCAAATGTAAGAAGCCATTTCAAGCTCCTTTTTTTTTTTTTTTTTTAATATTTTTAAGTTCATTGTTCTCTTTCTTACAATTTAAAACAAAATAAATTTATTTATATTTTAAATTCAAAAAATATTAAAATATTAATGATTAATTATAATAGAGAAGATGGTTTGAGTGACCTTATGAAAAGTTATTATCTAAAATAGCTAAAATTTAGAGAGCATGCATGGTTGGATATGCTCTGATATGCTCTAACTACCGAGAGTAACTATTGAACTGTATTAATAATATTTAATTATTAAAAATAGAAATTGCCAAAAATGATCCATTTAAACTATTGCTTATGCTTATTAAAATTGTATTAATAATATTTAATTATTGAAACTGTATTAATAATATCAATAATACAATTTTGTCTAAACCTGGTGTCCAAATGATGTGGATCCTTGATTTCCCTGTATTAGAATTGGGATGACACATCATTTGGGCTCCAAATTTGGAGATCCTGCAAATTATAATTTGAATATTATATATATATATATATATATATATATATATATTGACAGTATTTATCTATCCACATATCTAGACTATGTATTTTTTTAAAGTTTTTGTCATTGGTAGAATTTTGAGCCACTGACTTGAGAGTAATTTATCCAAACCCTAAACTCGTCTATCTACCAGTTGAGCTACACCCCTGGGGGCCGATATGTATATATATATATATATATATATATTTTTTGAACAATTACAAATTTACAATATTTTGGATTGTGGAAGGGGACATAAGTTGGTTAAACACTGTATATGCAATTACACATCCAAAACTTTCTCCCTTTTTTAGAGATTGTTCTTGGTAAAAAATAATATGAAATAAAGTAACAATTTTCTTTATTTAATTTTGTGAGGCATTTGGTGTTAAGAAAATGGTAAATGGTATGCATAGAGCGAAACGGATAGATTGGTAGGGGCATCAAATTGGATTTGTCTGGTTTTTGAAATTATGAAGTCGAGCATGACACTTTCTGTATACTCCCATGTCCTGTCTATTTCATGAAAATGAAATCATCTATCTTCTTTCTTCCCTCTGCTTCTACCAACTTTTTATTTGTATTTTATGACATTCAATTTTGCATTCTTCTCCTCCCATGGTTTTTCTTTCAGTCAACATTTCTATTTTTATTTCCTTTATTGTCTTTCATAAGGGATCCTTTATTTTAATTTCGATAAGGACCTTAATGAAATCACGTCGATTTCTATAAATTTTGATCTGAATTTTTTTGTAGATGGTAAGTTCAAGGAAATCTACCTATTAATAAAATTTAAGAATTTTTCAAGCACTGACTATTTATCCCGATTTTATTAAATATGAAGGCATCAGAAAATGAGCGAAATATAGGAAAATTCAAGAAAAATAGTTGTAGTGTTTGAAAAATTCTCAAATTTTATTCATAGATAAATTCCAATGAACATATCATCCACAAAAAAATTCAGATCAAAATTCAAAAAAATGGATGTGATTTTATCAAAGTTTTTACCGAAATTAAAACAAGAAATCCTTTATGAGAGATTCACTCATATTTGAAATCAAAGTCCTTACCGAAATTACAATAAGGGATCCTTTATGAGAGAACCGCTCACAATAATGAGTGAAAGTGGAGAGTAAAACTTTTGTATTTGATAATACGTTGTGATGAACTTTTTTCTTCAAGTAATAATAGATATCACACCTAAAACCACAACTTTTCCATCACAATACATGTGACAGTTGTGTGTCAATTGGTGAGTAGAAACATATTAATAATGATTTATGCAAATCAACAACAAATTAATCACTAAAACTATTGAAGAATGAGTGTTTTCCACACGATCTAGCAAAGATGGATTATTTTTTAAATCAAGTAGTGGATTTAATGATTATGATTTATGAATGCTCAAGCTAAGATTTTTAACTTTGGGTTGTTGAATCCGTGATTTCTATGGATTTCTAGAGTGAGAAAGTGAGAATCACCCCCAACCCATCATCTTTTGACACCTTTAATAAAGGGCAAAATGGGTAGTTCCTTTACTTTAATATTTCAAAAAATATATATACAATTAATTTTTTTTTTATTTTTTTTTTAAGTATAACTTCATTTTTTAGTTTTGTTAACATGTGATATGATATTTAGTTATTTACTAATAGCATGTCATTCACCTGATTATTTAGTTCAATTTTATACAAAATATTCATTCAATATTCAATTATTTACTATTCTTTGTTATTTTTAAATTATAAAAATAAAAAAAATATAAAAAAAAATTGAACATTGAAAACTCACCTAGTTCCCATAAAATTAGGCAAAAATTCAAAGGGATTCCATAAGTAAAAACCTCCTATACCAAATCAACACTTCTAATTAAGTGATCATAATTTTGTAATTTTTTTTTTTGAAACAATTAATTTTGTAATTTTATATACACATAATAAGTGAAAACGTTATATATATATATATATATATATATATATATATATATATATGTGTGTGTGTGTGTGTGTGTGTGGTTGAGGAAAATATTCCTATTTTGGTTCCGCAATTGTCAGAGGAGATTACCATACCAATTCAGATTCCTCCGATTGTTACAACAGTTTTGGGAGAAGAATCTAGAGATCACTTTGTCAATGATAGGGATTTTACCAATTCAATCTCTGCTCATTGGGGAAGCGGTAATTATGGGAATCCAGGTAACAGCTTCTCAAGGAAGGATGACAAGTATGCGGAAGCTCAAGATCTAGTTAATCTCGATAATAATTGGATTCTCGTGGTGAGAAAATCGAATAGAAGAGTGAAACCAACTTTTAAGTTTTTAGCTAATTCTCACTTCAACTCCTCTGAAGTCTCAAATTAAGGACCAAGCTCCTTTCTTTTTTTTTTTTTTTTTGAAGAAAAATGGAATTCAAAAGACAAACAGACAGAGAATTACAAAGGCTTATCAGCCAAGACATAGTTCTCCACAAAGGGAGGATAGTCTTCAAGGTAAAACCGGTCCTCCGCATTAGGCGGGGCCTTAGCTAAGCTATGGGCAACCATATTAGTACATCTGGGAGCAAAACAAACCCGAATATTATGGTGCTTACAAAGGTTGGTAATATCAGAAATCACAAGTCCAATATCCGCCAAGGGAGGCGTATCCGCATTGACAAGGTCAACAACAGTTTTAGCATCAGACTCCACCACCGCAGGCAATAAACCAGTATCAATCGCAAATTGGACACCCCTAAGCATCGCATAGGCTTCAGCAACCTGAGGAGTAAAATTCGCCGAAATGCTTTGAGTGGAGCAGCCCATCACCTCCCCGTCATAATTTCGGATAACGATACCAAAACCAATAAGTTTTATGATACTATGGAAGGCTGCATCCGTATTAATTTTGAAAACTCCCTCAGTTGGCCTTTTCCAACCAGAATTCTGCAAAACCTTCTTACTTCCCAAGGTGCTCACATCAGTATTTCGCTCATAAGCATTACGGAATTCCTTGAGAAAGTTTTCAGCCCAATCAATAACAATCTCATCACTTCTAACCCCTGCTTTTCCAATCATGATACAAAACCCAAAATCATTTACTTAACCATTTAAAAAAAAAAAACCCTATTAGAAAAACTAGTAGGCCACACTAATGGGTTCCTCCATAGTGATAATTACAAATGAAATGATGGCACATAAAACAACAATTGAAAAAGAGAAAAGGAAAGCAAATGTAATCCAAATAAGAAATGGAATCAAAAGTAAAAGCAAAAACAATAAAGGGCGGATAAGATACGGTTAGCATAGTGGTTTGTCCCTTATAGCTACACAATGATTTTGTAGATTCTGAGTGTGTTCCTTTCCTCAAACCCAAAAATATTATAATAATATTTTAAAAAATAAAGATAAAAACAACAAATGGAAAAATGCTGTTGAATTCAAACTAACTATTTTGCATATCAATCCTTCACTCAGTACATACAACAGTCCCCCACTATAAGACACTGCATAATTAATTATGTGGTCCAAATATCAATCAGTACTCAGTAGCTCTACTTATGCATTTGGTGTAGATAATTATCAATATATACGTTCTCCGGTAAGGACGTACTGAGCAGATAATTTCTCTCTCTCTCTATATATATTCAAATGAGGTATACCTTATTTTAATTTTATTAAGGACTTTGATGAAATCACATCAATTTTTATGAATTTTAATTTGAATTTTTTTGTGAACGATAAGTTTAATGGAATCTATTTATAAATAAAATTTGAAAATTTTTCAAGTACTAGAACTATTTATCCCGATTTTGTTAAATTTAATGGCATCAAAAAAATGAGAGAAACCATGTTCAATCTTCTGTATTTACTTTTGAATAATAAGATAACAAGACTCCAAACATAAATACAGGGCAGCAAAATTAAATCATATTATCAGACAAAGGAATTACTGGAGAGAAAGAGCATAGCCTTGTTTATTGTC
Organism: Acer saccharum; assembly: GCA_030490815.1. Classification (NCBI taxonomy): domain Eukaryota; kingdom Viridiplantae; phylum Streptophyta; class Magnoliopsida; order Sapindales; family Sapindaceae; genus Acer; species Acer saccharum. The sequence goes on from CM059866.1 coordinate 29,272,297, forward strand.
ACATATACAGTAAAGCTACACCATATAAGTTAATCATGACACCCAAGAGAAACCAACAAGAATCAAAAGGAACAGCCTGTTGATGCTATTTGGATGTGAAAAAAGAAAAAGAGGAATGCATTAGCAGACCATGCCTTTTTTTGTTACTTTCCAAAGAGCAGCCTTTGCTTCCTCTAATGTTTCAACACCATGCTCGGCGTCAAAGGATAACCTCTGTATATTGAACTGCCAACACGTAACAAACCCAAATAAACAAAGGCGCAAAAAAAAAAAAACGCGTGCAAACACAAGTTTTGAATGGTGGTTGTTCTACAAAATGGATAAAAGATGGATGTTTTGTAGAAATGAATACCTGAGCACCTTGACGAGCCCGTATAACAATTCCCTTGCTGTCTATTGATATGAGGGCTGCATCATCAATCTCATCCTCAGCTGATAAGAGCTCTTTGATTGGTTTTGAAAATATTGCATTGAGCTCCTATAATGAAACCACATTTTGAACCCTATTAATATGGAAGCACCTTACTAACATGTGAAAATGTAATTATTGATGGAAACAAAACAAAATTGTACTAACAAAAGAAAGAACACGAAGTGAACAAGCAGAGAAAGAGCCTTCTATGGAAGAATCAGGACAACTATACAAGAAGCGAAATTTGAACAGATGGCAAAAGCACAATAGGCAAAACTAAAGGATGAGACATTTGGGTGTATTATCTTTATTAAAACTACTGATTATACAAAAGTGTTCACCTTCAGATTTTGCTCGCTTCCATCAACTGCAATCTTATCAGGCTGGATGGTTTCGTATTCCTCGACATTTACCCAAGCAACAGTACCAAAGCCTCCAATAAAATAGATGTCACTGGCAACAAATTGGTAAAACAATTATCTTCATCACTAACGTAAAATGTTGACATGAAAATGATGTGAGTAAAAAGAATTGAACTAGAAAAAATATCTAACTCTTGATGCATATAGCTGATCTAAAACCCCATACGACTGCTATCAATTGTAGAGTATTCCACATTGTATATCAACTATTGAAAATACTGTAAAGATAAAACAAAATACAAGCAGCAGCAACTTATAGCACTGGCCAAAGCCCAAAACGAAATGAGTTAAAACTTAGAAAGTGTTCACGTATAGTTCTTATTGACCATGTATTATTCACAAGTAATAAGGCTACTTCATGTTCTTCACTTTTAACCATGTATTATTATTTCAATTTTCTGCATGTATCTATTAAAACCAGCCTACTTCATGTTCTTTACTTGTAAGGCCATATGCAACAACACTAGCTTTTCCTCCACAAAAGTTTTACTATGAAACTCGTATTCAATAACACTAGTTTCCTAAAGTGAATATCAACTTGTGAATAAAGGGAATATACCTATAAAAATTTTAATCAAACAAAGATATTCATTCATATACTTATATGATATGCTAAAACTACAAATAAATAAGCTAAAAAAAACCTTATGTTCTGCATCCTAAAGTAGTAAGAATTCCCCCACTGTTGGGAAGGACATTGTTGATGTTTAGCTATATACTGCTTATGAGCCCACTCCTGACAAAACAACCAAATAATATTATTCCAAAACTTTACTGTATATAAAACGGGAGTAATATTAGAACCTTCACAGGCCAGTATGGAGATGCATATTTCCCCACAAACAATGCAAATGTCAGCATTCGTCTGTACCACCACTATTGCAATTGCAATATTTGTGGGTTCCATAAGCGATCCATGAGGACCATGACTGATGGTGGGATTAACACAGCATAACATATAATGGGGATAGCAAAAGCTTTGTCTAAAATTTAGAAGAGAAAAATCATTTCTTCCCAACAAAACCATACATGAGAAAATGACTAGCCCAAAACCAAGTTTCAAAAAAAAAAATCAATCAAAGTCTATGATCAAACCTTCACTGCAGCAGACAAATCAGTCTCATAATACTCACCACTGAATTTATGGAACTCTTACAGATCCTATAAACACTACTAAGATCATAGTAATAGCCAGTCGGCAAGGTGGAACATAGTTGGCACAATAAAAATACGTACTCCGCATTGTGTTCCAGTGCCAAGTCTACGGCAAAAGAAGTGAGCTAATTTTATGTGGCACACCCAAAGATATATTAAAAAAAAGTTTATTATAAAATAAATAAATAAGGAAGAAGAAGTAACTACCTGTTGATCTTCTGGAAGTGGGAAGATGTCTCCAAATATTGTTACTCTTACATTAGATAAGCCACTCCATCCAGGAACCTATTAAATCTAACCGTCACTTAAAACCATAAATCGAAAACTAGAGCAGAAATTCTCAATGTAAAATAAAATAACATATAACTAACCTGAACAACCAGTGTGCACCTAGGGTCAGCTAGCAAATTTCGCGTGTGGATGGCCAACGGTGAAAATGAAAATATTGGATCTGAAAATATAATAATAGAATACACAACAATATCTCACATCTGGCACCCAAATGCACAAGTAACAGTGCAATAACATCTTACTGATGAAGCGGGAATCTTTATCCAATCAAAGAGGTAATAGAATCCAAATACTTACGTCCCATTGGATCAGGTACAAAATCTACTAGGGACCCAAATGGGTATCCTTCACGCCGGTGGTGCATCCGAGACATTACAGTGCATAGCTGAGCAAATCTGGCCTTAATTACATAAAAAAAAAAAAAAAAAGAAGAAAGTTTTAAATATATTTCCAACAAAACAAAATACAAAAATTGTGCATGGATATCATCACATAAACCAAAATCTGCTACTTCAAAGTGTATTACCAAACAAGTTACAGATGAGAAGATTTAGCAACAAAATACCTGCTCCATGAGATTGCGGACTGCTAAGGCTGGTGGAGGTAAGCCATGAGCTGAGGCTGCGTTCTGAACTCCGCCAGATATTGGGGTTCTAAACAGCCCAGCCCTTGTTCCCCCACCTGTTATTCCATGAGGGACCAAAAGAGATGATTCCATCTTTAATATTTTATCTGCATCCTCATCACTATTCTGATTCTGATTCAGATTACCCTTCAAAACATGAGAGAAGCCATCACTACTAAGCCGGAGTAGCCATTTGATACATCCATTAATTGTCTATATCACCGATAAACAAATGGTTTAGATATTACAGAGGCACACAATATAACTAGAAATCAACAAGAGAGAGTGATTGCTCTAAGTATGTATATGTTTTGAGCACCTAAGTCCTTACCTTTGCTACCGTATTTGAATGTTTTTAAGTATTTAATTGTTTGTATAAGTGTTTTTAGGTATTTTCCACATCCAAGGGTACTTTCGATCAAATGTGGAGATTTCAAGTTGAAAAGAGATAACTTTGGGAATTTGTAAGGAATCTGTGGCTTCAATGTCGCAGATCCAAGTTGCAGATTTAGACCAGTGTGATCTGCTAACTCAAACTGCGACATCATTGATAGGAGCAAGTTGCAGATGTTTCACAGAAGAATCTGCCGATTCAAACTGCGAGTTTGAACTTGCAGTTCAAAGTCGCAGAAACAGCCCAGAGGATTCTGCCAAGTCAATCTGTGACCTCAAACCAGTAGAAACAGAACTGCCACTTCACTCTGCGACTTCAATATCGCAGATTCAAGTCACAAAAGTTTCCCAGAAACCTTCTGGCATCCAGATCTGCTACTTTCAGCCAGCAGAAAGTATCTGCGAGTTCCATGTCGCAGATTGGAGTCGCAGCCAACTGCCACATCAGCATTCAACTTGAAAATTTCTTGATTTTTGCACCCACTATATATACTTAATATCTAGGATGACCTAAAAGACACACACTTTCATCTTAGTCCTAATTTGCTTTGTAGAAGTACTTATTAGAGAAAATTAGTTCTTAATTTTAGTTTAGATCTTGAAGAAGATTGAAGAAAGAGTTTTGTAATCAAAGTCAAGGATTCTCATCCAAGATTATGGGTTGTATCACTTTCTCCATATTATGCCTATTAATCTCACTTGCCCCTATAGATTTAAGATTTCTCACTTACCACCTTTTGATCTTCTTAGGTCTAGTTGATGATTTTCTTTCTCAAGGATTATTTAAAATAGGGCCACATACTAGGTTGATGAATAGTGCTTAAAATACATTGATGGATGACCTTGGTTAATACTTATGTTCTATCTTTTTCCCTTGTACTGTATCTCATTTGTTTTAAACAATCTTTAATTAGCAATTTCTTTAGAATCTTTACTTGTTTAGTATTAAATTGATATTCATACATTCTCCTTATTGTTAAGATTTCAACATTTAGTTAACCTCAAATAGTTTAGATCATAATTTAAATCTTGCATGCTAATTGATAGGAGTAAGTTTGAAAGCTAGTTTTAATCCACAATTCCACATGGACCACATGGGAACGATAACCCTTACTTGTGTCCACTTTACTATTCAGCGATTCGTACACTTGCGGAGGGTTGTAGACTCGCACGCTCCATATTATTCATTTGCGTAACATTAGATAGAGGTACGCCCGGAGTGTGTCAGAAAGCAACAGCAAGAAATGAATTAAAAAAAATGTCAATAATGTCCTATTTCGGTGAAACTCTTAAAAGGAAAAAGAGATCCTTTTGTGTACTTTTGACCAGTACGAGACTCAATTATTACCACCAAAAGCTAATTTTTCAGTACATCTTCAGCTACAATCTGTTGTACAGCATTGAACGGAAGTGAGAACAAGAAGTTCTTTCAATGTCCTAATTCATTAATCTTCTCAACCCCGTAACCAAAAGTAGCAACACATAAGATTGCCAATCAATTCAACGTCAATAGGATACCTATCAAACCCATTAAATTCGCAATTTTGGTTTCATTGATTTACATTTATAATAACAATCGATTCCCCTTTGACATCTTATATGTCTTTTGTCAATGACCACATCATAACTAACTCAATCAATAACCTTAGAACTCTTCATGCTTCTACCTTTACATAAACCACAGTTGGTAACAGGGTTTAAACTATGAACAATAACTGGAAAAGTGAGACCAACAAATCTAAGACATATTTCAATTAGCATTCTTTAACTAAATTTGCTTGTCTTCAAGCACAAAAATTGATCTCTAAGCTCTTAAGGCACAATAACATATGTTCGCAATCGACAACCGAATCAGTTAACTATATCTAAGAGTTCCACTACAGGTGCACCGATCATCAACACATTAAAAACTCTAAATTACATACCAAACACAAACAAACAAACAAACAAACATGAGCAATAGATTAGCAAAACCAATAGATTAGCAAAACCAATACATACAAAACAAATATATGCACACAAGCTGAGACACACACACATGTATGACGAATATGTAGATACCTGAGAAAAAGAGACACATTCTCCAGTAACCAAGCCAAAGTCACTATTGAGAGACAACTCCTCCTCACCTTCACTGGGCTCCTCACGTGCCAGGGCACGCACACGGAGGCCAAGACAGGAAAAATTGGAGCTTTCGCTGAATTTCAGGGACCCAATTCGCTTATTCGATGAACTTATTAAAGAACAGGAAGAGGGAGGCAAAGGAGTGTTGAGAACAGAAATTGAGAGGGTCTCCATTGAAAAACAAAGAGAGGGTTTGTTTGATGACAAGTGAAGAAGAGTTGGTTTGCTTATAAATTAAAAAGGGGTTTATGAGGGAAGGTGTTAAGAGTGTTGTTTGTGTAGGAAAAAAGTTGTGGGGGTTTTCGTTTTCGTTTTTTTGGGCTTCTGAGAACGACAAGGAGTGAGAGAGAGAGAGAGAGACATCCTGTCTCATTATTATTATTATTATTTGTCTTATTTTTTTGTCGAAAAACCGCCCTCATTGGAAATTATGTTTTCATTCAATTAAAAAACCACAAGTTGTTTTTCCATTTCGAACAAAAAAAAAATCCTTCATTATTTTTTATAATTTTGTAATTTGTCTCATCTTTTATTTAAAACCTTGATTTGAACGGAGGATTAAAGGGAAGAAATAATTGATTTTTATAAAGGTTACTAATTATAAAATTAAAAGATCATATAACAAAAAAAAGGTGTGGATATTGTCACCCTTAAAACTTATTAATACACTCATTTTTATAAATATACATAATTCTAAAATTTATAAAATAAATATTATTATAAGCACCCACCAATCCTAATGCTAATAGTATCCTCATTTAAATGAATATATATTCATTTCAATACATATTATTTATAAACCCTCTTAAATTATTAACACACCTGATTTATAAAAAAAATCATATTATTTTTAAAATCAAATCATCTTTTAATGATAGTCCAATTTACTTTTGGAAATATCTCGAATGTAGGAGCCTTATGAAAAGGAATATGTGAAACTGAATTGTATATGGTGTTAAAAACATCTCTAATGCAAAAGTGACTTATATACCAATAATTGTTGACATGGAAACAATGTTAAGAGACTTGCTTTCTATGTGGCATAAAAATAGACTTGATAGATAATCAATTCAAAATTTGGTCTACAATGCTTCCGTCTAAAACACAATTTTTTTTTAATGATGTGTTAATCTTTTTTTCCATTTTTATTTTTTATTTTATTTCCTTACAAAAAATATATGAAAAATTAATGTCAGTTTTAAATGTTTGTTGAGTCAACCTAAAAAATAGATGTGCAACAAACTGTCTAAAAGTGGACTGTCATGTTGACAATGTATAATATTTTTTTTGCCATGTCAGTTTGAGGTTGAATATGCACGACTGCATTGGAGACACAATTATTAACATAGCGCCTATTTATCTTACGTGGTATCTTTTTTTTTTACAAGTCAAGCTTGCATTGGAGATGCTCTAAGAGATTTTCAATCTGGAATAAAATTATTGATATCTATAGATTATGGCTATCTTAAAAAATAATTATTGATATAAACAGTTATCTTTAAAAAAAAAAAAAGAAGATAATTATGTGATGATGAGAAAGTTTGATACTTAAAATAAAATTAGAGTTTAATTAGGGTTTATTATAATTATATTTTTCAAGTAAGATTTTTTTTAATAAAGAAATATAGTTGAAGATATGGGTGTAATTAATGAGTGTATATAGTATTTGGTTTATTTTTAATTGAAGTAATTCGTCCTTATTGGTAAATTTTTATTGGGGTATTTTTGTAATTAAATTTTTTTGATAAGATACATGTTATTGACAATCCATTAATTATCTGTTTACACTCTATTTTAATTTTTTTGCTTATTGACAACTTTAACCTGAATTAAAATTACTAAATAAGACAAGAAAGTTTTAAAGACACTCCAAATAATTTTTTTAGAGTTATTCAAGTTTAAAGACACTGTAAGTGTTTTTTTTTTTTTTTTTTATTTTTTTTTTTTTTTTATTATTATTATTTTTTTTTTTACAAACCCTAAAATTAGGAATATATATATATATATATATATATAATTATTTTTTCCAGAAAAAATATTTAAAATTTTTTTTTTACTCAATATTTTTTTTTATTCAACTTAAAATCCAAAAGAGAAAAATAAATATTGTTTTCCTATTTTCATAGTTTGATCTCCAAAATAATTTTCTTATTGTTTCGATCTCCTCACTTTTTGTTCAATTTTATTCTCTATTTTTTTCATTTGATTACTTCACATCTCTTTCCATTTCCTGTTTCAAATGGATACTATTAAAATAGAATGGAGTGTCATTTGAAAAAATTTTTTGTTAATGGAGCGTTTTCAAAGTAGGAGTGTCAAAAGATAAAATGGATAATTTTGGAAAAAATGAAGTGTCTTTAGACTTTTTTTTTTTTTTTTTTTAATTTAAATTTTTGGAATGAAGTGTCTTTAGAAATGAAGTATAAAAAGAAAAATATTGGATTGTAAGGAGAAACTCTCTTTAATAAAATATGAGTGCAGTAATTAATTTTATGGATGGCAATATCGGCAACCAAAAAAAATTAAAAGATTATGTTTAGAGGTGAGCACCGTTTTACGATCCAAGATAAACCAAACCAAAATTACGTGTTCGAATCGAGTCAATCATATTCAAAAAAATAAAAACCGAGTTTAAATGAGTCATGAATGATTTTGTCTTGTCAAAAACTGAACCGAACCGAATAAACCGATTAAATATTATATATATATATATATACATACATATTTTTATTTTATTTTATTAAATATTAGATTTATTATCGATTTAAATTAATAGATATTGTTCTATTTAATATATATATATTATCAGTTCGAATTGACAATAAATATATTAGGACGAAAAATGTGGACCACTAAATTTACATACTTTGACTCAAAGTGTATGGCACTTGTCAAAACTTCTCCATAATCTGTGGTCCACATTCTTCGTCCTGATATATTTATTGTCAGTTCGAACTTACAATAAAAAGACTGTATTAACAAAAATATAAATAGATTAATACTAATTTGATAAAATGGCCTAGAATCAACTATAGTAATTACCATCTCACACTAGTGTCACACTGTCACCCAACGGAAATCTCTCTCAGGATCTCGTTAAACACACCTTGTCTAGTCATCATCATCGCTTGCGTCTCACCATAAATATTATTTTATTTTGGAGATGGAAGATCAAAATTGATCTTTAATTTGGACTATGTTATTAATATTCAATCATCCTCATCATCATTATTATTATTAAGAGTAATTGGCACAAATCCCCCCCAGACTATACCAGCTTTTGCATGTTGCCTCTTATACTATTTTATTAGGCACTAAACCCCCTGAACTATCACTTATTGGCAGACCAAGACTAAAGATGCCCCCTCAGAGAGGAAAAAACCCAAAGGATTGCCAATAAGTGATAGTTCAGGGGGTTTAGTGCCTAATAAAATAGTTTAGGGGGCAACATGCAAAAGCTGGTATAGTCTGGGGGGGATTTGTGCCAATTACTCTATTATTAATATTATTATTGAAACAGACAATTTATTGAAAACAATAAGAACTACAACCATCATCATCATTATTATTATTAATATTATTATTGAAACAGACAATTTATTGTGATGATGATTATTATTAATATTATTATTGAAACAGACAATTTATTGAAAACAATAAGAACTACAACCTATTTCGGCAGTCTGTTGAAACCATATGTCCTACACAGAGGGGAAAACCCTCAATCTAGAATAGATCTTCACCTAAAGATAAGGCATATTTTGCCAATCATGGGCTACTCTGTTATAATGTCTAGAAACATAAGAAACTGAAAGACAAACAACCGAATGCATGAAATCCATAATGTCACTAATAACCAGTGTTCTAAAAATTGCCCTGGGCGACCGACTAGTCGGCTGACTAGTCCTTAGGTGACAACCGCCATCGCGACTGGTCCCTAATCAGCCTTCCTATGCGGTTGGGCAACTAGCACTGACTAATCGGCCGCCTAGGCCGATTTTTAAAGCCGATTAATAAGCCTAATTGTTTGAAAAAAAAAAATTGTTACTGAAGAGCCTGAAGAGTTGATTCAGTTGAATCAAAAATCCCACTTTCCCAACATGAACCAGACCTCCCAATTGAAAGAGAGCCTCTCGTCGCCACCTCATCACGTATCGCCGCAGCAGTCGTCGTCATTCGGTCGTGCTCGCCAATCACTCCGGCAGCCGTCTAGGGTTAGTTTTGTTAGTTAATAGAAAGAAAAAAAATTAGAAATAAAAAAAGCTGAAAAATAAGATTAAGAAGAAGAAGATGAAGATGAGTAAGTGTCCGTTTGGGAGAGCTTGTCTACTGGCTAAAAGAGCTTTTTTTAATTTAAAAAGCTCTTTTTAATTTTTTTTGTATCGTTTGGTTGTCACCCAGTAGAACTTTTAGATGATTAAAAAAGCTGTTTTACGTCTACTTGGAGAAGCCCAAATTTAAAGCTTTTCCAAGTAGATCTTTTGGAGTTTTTTTAATAACACTAAAATCTCCAATATAACCCTATAATTTAATATTTGCTAGAGTATTTTGGTAATTCTATCATTAAAAAAGCTCTATTTTAATTAACAACCAAACGACCAACGACTTTTATTTAAAAGCTCTACCTCTAAAAGATCTACTTCTAAAAGATTTACTGCAAAAAGATCTACTTGAGAAGCTCTCCCAAACGTACTCTAATGAAGTTGCAGAGAAAATTTGAAGGATAGAGTTTGAAATTAGAGATGGAGAGAGAGAGAGAGAGAGAGAGAGAGAGAGAGAGAGAGAGGGTCTGTTGATTGATCGAGAAGAGGAGTGTATGGAGGAGACATTGGGGTTGGTGAGATAAGACCAATATAATTAAATAGGAAAAAAAAAAAAAAAAAACCCTCAGATGATAGGGTTAGTGAGATGATGGGGTATTGGGGTTCATCAAATGTATTAATGATGGTGGGGTGGCTCATTGGCTCTGTGATGTACATAACGGCACCAAAACCCCCACCAAAAAAAAAAAAAAAAAAAGTAAAATAAATATAAAAAAGAGAAGCAGAAGATAGGAAGAAAAAAAACGCCTAGTCGGCTGTAGGGAAAAATACGGTCACACAGCGGAAGCGAGACTAAAATCGAGTTTAGTATAGTTTAAAATTTTTCATATTATGAACCTTAACCCTTAAATTAATTAAACATATATATACACTAAAAAGTAGAATACCTTTTGTCGCGTGATCCGATTGACTTTGCGTCGATGGTAATCCGCAAGATCTTCCAATCCTATCACGAACGTGAATCACCTAGGAGCGTGGTCTCCCTTTCTTTGAATTGCGTACTTGAGGATGGAAAACAAAATCTCTCTTCCTGATCGTTAGTCACAATAAAATCCAAGAAACTAGAAAGTATGTTCCGGTCACTTTTGAATTTAACAACCGTTAAGATTGAAACTCGCGTGAACCTAATTCGAAGTTGTGCACAAAGCTTTTTGATATTCAAGCTTGCAAGTGCACTATCGAAATTAGAACTCTCTTTCTCTATTTCTCTCTTGGCCGAAATTAAACACTTGTCTAGAGTATGAATTATTTTTCTAAACAAAAGAAATAATTCACTCAAGCTAGAAGAAGAAGAGGAAGTGGCCGAATTTTATACTATGTCTTATATAGGGTGGCCGAATTCTATATGTGTTAGGGTTTAGGGTTGGCCGAATTCTCTCCCAAAGAGGATTTGTGCTTTACCCTAATTCCTATCAACCTTAGAATCCTAACCCTAATACAACTCATAAGTGTTTAATCCTATTATGACTTATTAAAAGACTTCCTTATTTGATTAAATAAATAAACCTTATTATTTATCTTCTTACCAAATAAGTCTTTTATCTTTAATATACTACTACCAATAGTATAACTCTAGGAAACATATTTCCTGATCAGAAAAAGATTTTGATTCTCAATTAAATGATTAACTAATAAATTAATTAATTTTCATTTAATCAATCAATAAAATAAAATAATATTTTAGACTATTATTCTAGTCTTGCCGCCCACACCATATACATGGGCTTAATATTATTTTCTTATTTTATTTAATCCATTAGACTTTAATCAAAAAGCCCACATGTGAATCAGACCCATTCTTACTAAAAGAAACAAGCCCACATGCCTTTCATTAATATATTAATATAATTGATCAGCCTATTAAATAAATAATGTGCAAATTATATTCTTAATATATTAAATACAATTCTAGATGGACCCATAAATTGGTCCGGTAGAATATATCAAGTGATCCATGCAAGTCCATGTGGATTGGGGATCTTGGCGGGCTATCTAAATTTAAGCTTCAATAGACATAACCTAATCACAATCAACAAATGATTCACTTAGGTCCGATCTATTAATTTTAACTTATTCCACTAAAGAGTTAAAATTGAACTCTTAAATAAAGATAGAATAAGTAAATACTTTTCATTCGTACCTTAGACAATCTTATTGGAGATGGTGTATCCTCGTGAAGAATATCAGTAATCGCCAAGAGCTCATAGACCGCCTATAGCTCTCCAAGTTACCATATTTACTCATATGACCACATTTTGAACTTGGATATTTTGACTTGTCTAGAAGCCATGTTTCAATAGACTCTATAGAAAACTTAACGTTAAGATTCAATATCCAATACCCAATACCTCAAAACATCCATATGATGATATTATACTCTCATTTAATAAATGGAGCCACGATGTCCATATCTATAAATGAAGTCCTCTATCGATTAACAAATGAATATCACCAAACTATCGAGGATAGACTATGCTATATAATCGTACTCATTGATAACTCAAATGATACCACTTGCAACCATAAGTCCATCATTTATCTCAGGATTAAGATAGACTCTCCGATTGTCCTGATAATGAAAAGACTATTATCTATTGACGGTTCTAGATAAAGTATTTCATTGTGATCCAGTTCAATGCACCTAGTGCACTAGATTCTTTTACTCGAAGACCCTCCGATGATTTCAGACTCATTATAACTCATTTGATTCCACTCAAATGCTAGAAAAAGAATTCTACAATTTTAACAAGATAAAGGTGCCCAACCTTTAACTTAAGTTGTGAACATTATTCAAGACTAACTAAAGAATTGTGTCTACCTCATACATATCCAGATGTACGAACAATTCTTCTTTTCTCATAGTCTTTTGACCTTATGATTATTTACTTTGACAATTATAATATTAAACTATAAATGCTATAAGATTTGTTAAACCAGAAATCACTTTATTAATATGAAAAGATTGTCAATTACAATATTACACTCTTACTATTGAGCATAATCCTAACATCGGCGTCTAGGCGGTCTAGGCGCTAAGCGCCGATTCACCGTACGACTAGTGCTTAGCGCCTACTAGAACACTACTAATAACCAAACCCATATCATCACAAGTTGGATTTGTATCATTGACATGAGCAACCACAACTGTTGCATCTATCTCTACCACCAATAGCCCTAACCTCGTATCCCTTACGAACTGAAGACTTCGTAGCAAAGCAATTGCCTCTGCAACAACTGGAGAGTACCCTGCATTAATCTTTTGAGTTGAAGACGCCATCACAAAACCATTATGGTCACGGATAACAATGCCAATCCCAATTTTCTTCCCTAACACATCAACTGCAATATCTGAATTAATCTTCAGTTGACTTATCGCCAGCGGGCACCAAACAGCTACAGTAGTAGGACCTCTACCAGTCACAGCACCCTATTGAATTAGCCTTTTTTAAAATCACCAAGATAAGCTTGCGACCAAGCATCAACATCCTCCACACAACCAATATGTTGTGAGTGCACAAAACTATTACGATAGAACCAAATGCACCAAAGTACCACACACTACAACAGTATCTTCTTGTTGTAGCTATTTTTTGCTTCAATAATGAAGTCCAAAAAATGGACACCATCATCTCGAATAAAACCCTGTAGAAAAGCCAAAACGCCCGTACAATTTCAAGTTTGGACACCCCCGGCCATACCGCATGAATCGTCGTTTCACATCTTTTAGTGCATATAGGACAACAAAGATCTACCAAAAGGCCTCTTTTGGCAAGGTTATGCATAGTAGGGATCCAGTGATAGGAAACTTTCCAGATGAAAGGTTTTATTTTTAATGGTATTACAATGCGCCAAAGAAACTTCCACCATCCCTATGTAGGACTCAAGCCAGCTGGACCAACTAACCCTCTAGCTCACGCCCCACCTTATACCCCGACTTCACAGAATAATTACCATTACTCTCATAGTGTCATACTAGTGAGTCCTCCTTAATAGCCATGCTACAGGGAATAGACAAAATCATCTCTGCATCCTCCTCACAAAAGGACTCTTTAATTAAGCTCTCGTTCCAGCCGTTAGTAGGTAATTTTAACTTCCTATCTTTGTCAAATCGCCAAAAACCGGTTGTGAAGTCACCTTGGAAGCCATCGTTCATTGTAGATATGCACCGTAGATTTGTTAGGATTTTGAGTGTAGTTGGCATTATTATACATCAAAACGACACTTCTTTTGTATTGTTAAGTTGTCTAGGTTTTACGGTTTATTAAGCTTCAAGGAAGATGGATAACTATTCAAGCAAAGTGAAGCCTTCAAGAGAGGAAAGCATTATTGTCTACAAAAGTATACAAAAGTATATTAAGACCTCTTTCCTTTTGCAAGGCTTAAACGCGCGCGCACACACACACACATACACACTGCATACATTTGTGTCCCTGCATCGTAGCGCTAAATTGGTATAACACATTCACACAATTGTTGAAGTATGCTCATGCATTATACTTAGTTTGACAAACATTTGTAAAATTGCATGTATTAGGACCTCTAGGAAAGTGCATACTTGTGTGATTTTGTGTTTATTTGTTTATGTTTTATTGGTATCAGACTTAAATGTGTTCTTATATTGATCTACATTGAGTTTCAAACATTTCGGTTACTCACACATTAGTTTTCGAGTTCCGAGTAGAAAGTTACGAAACTTTCCGTGCTTTTATCGTCCTTGGTTTTCGTCCTTGTATATCGAGTCGAGTTCCAAGCTTTTGGTCAAGGTTTCATAGTCGTCTTCGTGTGTAAGAGAGTTACGGTTTGTAATCTGGAAACGAATTCGAATTCGAAGTTCGGAGGTCGAATAATGGTCAAAGAACGTGAATGATGCACGAAGGAGGAAAGCAAAGGTGGAAAGGGGCCTTAAGGGCTCCTTCCCATGGAGGTACGTGGCCACCACGTCATAGGAAGGGAAGCCCTCTACCACGGTGGTGGCCATGCGCCTCCACGGGGAGCCCTTGTGGCAGCCCCTTTTTGGTCCCCACCTCTCTATCTCACTTTCCCTCCCATTCTCTTTTAAATATTCCCCTTTTCTCTCTCTTGTTCATTCTAAGAAACAAAAAAGAGAAAAATGTGCAGAATTTTCTCTTGAGATTTTCTCAACTTCCAAACACCATAACTCTCTCATCTCTTATCCGATTTTAGTGATTCAAGTTGAAGAATCTCCGTATTGAAGTCCTTTATAATCCCCAAGCAACCTTGTGGTCGTTTGATCGAGTTTTGTGCTGGTTCCACACACATTTCGTGGTTGCACTTTGTGTTCAAGGTATTTGATTAATCCTTTGCATTTTGTGCTTAATGATCTTCAATTACCTTGGGCTTTCTTCATCTATATGTGTATGTTACTTGATCAAATGCTATTAGGATTTAGAGCTTCAATTGAAAGCTAATTGTGCTTAATTAGAATCTTGAATGTGAGTTAGGTTTGTCTAAAACCTATGTTTTCACATGCTTGTGTGTTATATCGTGATTAACTTTGTATCTAGGACTATTTGAGCTTTGATTGTGAATATTCTAATAATTAATAGTTCCTAGTTGTGCTATGTTTGTTTGATTAAACATATTTAGGAATAGCACAAGTTGTTATATGTTTAGAGCATTGTTGGATTCAATTGATTGATTTATGAATATGTGTTCTAATTGATTACTAGAGAAGTTTGTAGATCATATCTCATTTCTCTAGTATTTTAGTTTTTGTTCTAAAGTCTTGAATATGTGCTTCATGAACATGATTAATTTCAAGCTTTAGTTGCATGAATTAAATCTAGGATTAAAAGTATGTTTGGTGTTTTTGGCATACTCTAGATTTCAAATTCATGTGTAAGATCTAGACTATCTTGTTGTGAACTTTGTTGCCTATGTCTAGTTCTTCATGGAGTATACATAATCCATACATTTTATACGTTCATGCATCATTTTGTGTGATGTCATGTTTTTGGATTGTAAACTAAAAAATCATACATTGTGTTCTCATTGTCTATTTCTAATTTCCATGGGATATGTTGATCATCATGTTCTATGTTATGTGCTTGTTTGCGTCTTGCATTCATTGATCACTTAGAAAGCCTTGCAAAAGGTGGAAGTCTCATGTTGGAGTGGATTCTTCAATTTGAGCAAGGAAGACTTAACTAGAGGCATGAGATGTGTCTCGGTTAGTTAAGCGTGGAAGACTTGGCTAAAGGTGTGAGGCTCCGGTTAGTCAAGCAAGGAAGACTTGTCTAAGACTGTGAGGCTCCGGTTAGACAAGCAAGGAAGTCTTGGGTAAAAGTGTGAGGCTTCAGTTAGTTAAGCAAGGATACTTTCTAGAGTCATGCGATATGCCTCGGTTAGAAAGTAGGCAAGTCTCTCTCTAGTAGGAATAGGTAGGAAGGATATCCAATAGAGAGTGAGTCATATGATTTGGTCACTTTTGAGGGTGTACTCTTATTTAACTAGTGAAAGATAGTTTGCCGGTGGTTGTGGATTCAACCTGTGGATGTTTCCTCTTTGAAGGTTTACCACGTAAAAAATCATATGTCAAGTATCTCTATCGTGGTTGTGGATTCAACCTGTGGATGTTTTCTCTTTGAAGGTTTACCACGTAAAAAATCATATGTCAAGTATCTCTATCCTTATCTCTTTGATATTTGTTTATTTGAATTGAATTGATCTTGTATGAATTCTTATTGATAATATCACTGTAAGACAAGACCTTTGTTAACATTGTTTTCTTGACATGTACTTGATCATATGAGACATTTATAAAAGAATACAAGTACTTGTTGATTTATGTTTATGGTATAAATCTCTTCATGCAAATCATAGACTATGTTTGATCTTTCCAATTGAATATGCTTATCAATAGTCTATATGTACTTGTATGTGCTTATTGAAGTGTGATACAAGTTATCTAGATGGACAAACTTTTGTTTGTTCCAAGGGTTTGAAAAAAAAGGCTTAAAAACCTATTCACCTCCCCTCTAGGTTAGCTTTAGGTAATTTAACCGTGATTGTATTTACAAGATCCCTCCCCAATCCTCCAATGAGTCCTCGCTTCCAACAACCCTCTACCCAAATCAAGCTTTGCCAGACATATGATGTAGAAGACTTACAATCAGCCTCCAACAAATTCGTAGACCAATGGTAGTGGCCTGTCAAAACTCTAGCTACTAACGAAGTTGGGTTTTTACATAGCCTCCAACACTGTTTAGCTAGTAAGACGCGATTAAAAGTTTCCAAGTCATAGAAACCCATGCCCCCATCTTTCTTTCTCAAACACATCCAATTCCAGCTACACCAATGCAATTTATTTTTACCCACCTTGCTACCCCACCAAAACCTTGCACACATACGGTTAATGTCCTTCAAAAGATCCATAGGCAAACGAAAAAGGTTCGTGGCGTAAGGATTGACTGAATAACAGCCTTGATCAAAATTGCCTACCGAAAACAATTTAAGCCGCCACCCACTCATTTTATTCCAAATGCGATCGGTGATAGTAGAGAAAAGCTTTCTTTTATTTCTCACAGTCAAGCATAGGAGCCACAAATAAGTCTCATGGAGTCATGGCAAGCTACCAATTGAACACCAGGGACCACAGCCAACCGCACTCCATCATCTTTCGAAAAATTCAAACTAACACACATTGCTAATTTACCATAATTAACAAGCTGGCTGAAAGCTGCTGCATAACGATATAACACCCCCACCCCCTGAATTGCAACGCATTCAAACTCCGTGGCTTTCATGAAAAGAAGACTGTCATCAGCAAATAATAGATGTGTGATTGTAGGCAGTGGCGGACCCAGGAATTTTAACCAGGTAGGGCACTTGAATATATATAAAAAAAAAAATACTGAAAAATCAAAATCATAGTAAAATGAGTTTATTTTATTTATTTTTTATTTTTTTATTTTTATATTTTAACAGAAAGGAGTTTTTTTTAGATAAAATAAAACAAATAGAACACTTACTCATATGAATTAAATAATCTTACATTAAAAAAGAAATAAAAACAAGAAAAAATGTTAAAAAATAAATAATAACAAGAAAAACAACATAAATAATGAAAAAAATTAAAAGAATAAATTACAATCTAATTTTATAATAAGAAAATTTTATTTATTTTATTTATTTTTTTTTGCATTTATAATGAATTCAATTTAAATTTATACAAAAATATTTATTAATAAATATTACTAGATATGTTTTCAAATTTTTTGTTCTTCAAATTATATATTGGTAAATTATTGATTCTAAATAAATTAAAACTATAAAATAAAGAAAACACTAAGGAAAAAAGAAGATGAATCATAATAATAGATTGACTATTTTAATCCAATAAAGTAGAATTTGAGTTTTTATGATTTATTGATTGGACGTGTTAGGTATGTTAAACAAAAACTATTAAAAAAAAAATAAAAATTCAAAATAATAATACATAATTTAATATAAAATAAGGAAATGAATTGTTTTGTTTTAGAAGAAATTAAAACTTGAGAAAAGAATTGGAAAAGATAGTAAAATAAATAAGAAGTAAAAAATTATAAGATAAAATTGAATTAAAAAAAAAAAAATGCATTTGCTAGAGATGAGACTTGAACCAAGAACTTTAAGGGGTAAAAACAAGAACCAATACCAGCTGCGCTAAGGGAAACATGATGTAACTACTATTAATGAATATTTATATATAAAGTATATACAAAGTCAATTTTTTTTTTAAGAAAATTGAGGTAGGGCACGGGCCCCACCTGATCTCCATGTGGGTCCGCCCCTGATTGTAGGCCCCAATCGGCCACACTGAATACCTGTAATCAGACCTTGGTCATGCTCTCTCTCCAGCAAAGAAGACAAACCTTTTGCACAAAGAGGAAAAGATATGGCGAGAGCGGATCCCCTTGACGGAGACCTCTAGTAGGCTTTAGAAACCTAGAAGCTTCACCATTAATCAGAAAGAGAAGGAAACTGAACCCATACACCTCCTAATTCACCTAATCCAATCTTCTGAGAAGCCTAACCGACCCATCATTTTTTCAAGGAAGATCCACTATACTCGGTCATAAACTTTTGACATATCCATCTTCAAAGCCATGCAACCCTCATATTTTTTACTATTTTTTAAAACATGTAAGCATTTGTATCCTATAATCGTGTTGTCAGAGGTTAACCGGCTTCGTATAAACGCACTCTAGGCTTCAAAGATAACATCATCAAGAGCAAGGCGAAATTTGTTTGAGAGAGCTTTCGCGATGATTTTATACAGCACATTTCATAAACTTATTGGCCTATAATCTATCATCATTTCTGCCTTTTTAACTTTTAGGATTAGAGTAATAAGCGTACCATTAACAGCATCCATCGACTCAGCCTCATTCAAGCATTTCAAACAAGCCGACGTAACACTTTTCCCAATTGTATCCCAAAATCTATGGTAAAAAACAGCTGGTAAACCATCACTCCCTGGAGCCTTATTTGGACCCAAATCAAACACTGCCTTTTTAACATCATCCTTAGTAAAATTAGAATCTAGAAACTGTCTCATATAGATTGACAGTTTTGGTTAAACACCTAATAGCATAACACCGCTTCCATATCAGCTGCCGATGGATTACTAAAGCTGAACAGAGCTCCAAAATAAGCTGTTATAATCTCCTCCATATCCCTTCTCTCTTCTTTCCAGCATCCATCGTCTCTCCTCAGCCCCCAAATTTCATTTCGGGCCCTCATTGCCGAAGCTTTTAAGTGAAAAAATCTCGTATTTTTATCCCCGCTTTGAAGCCACTCCACTCTCGATCTTTGACGCCAATAAAATTCTTCTCTTTTCAAGTAATCATCTAGTTTACATTAGTCTCCATGATCCTAGCCCAAAAACTTTCGAAACATCGCATAATTCTCTTCTCTTTTCCCGAAACTCTGCTTGCATCACACTTCTACATTTTTTATTCCATACTTGTAATTTTTCTTTACACAAATGAATTTTTCCTACCACCTCGGAGACTCCACAAGATACCCATTGATCCCTCCAAACTCTTGAAATCATCTCACGACACTCAACTTCCCCCATCCAAGCAGTCACTAAATGGAAACGATAACTTCTTCTTGTCCCATGCCGAGACTGATTCGTCAGCCTCTCCAACACCTCCAAGCTGTTAAAATAGGAAACAAATACTCACCATTATTTCTTTTCCATGTGAGTCATGTTGACCAATCTACCATTAATCAGTACTAATTGATTCATATTGTTCAATTAGAATCAATTAGAATTGATTGTTTTCCAATCAATTAGAATTGATTGTTTTCCTATTTAGTTTACACATTTCAATTAGAATCAATTAGAATTGATTGTTTTCCTATTTAGTTTACACAGTTAAGGCTATATGTAACAAGAGAATGTACATGAATCATACATAGAAATATACTGAATTCTTTTCTTAACATTCCTCCTACACGCATCTCTTGTTCCTTTTCTCATATTTACAAATTTTTCATGGTATCAGAGCAGGTTCTGAACATGTCTTCCACCACACAAGAGAAGAGAGGAGACGAAATTGTTTCTGCAGAAAAGATGACAGAGAAAGCTGTAAACAACATGGATTCCTTCACCATACACCACTCGGATCATCCGGGTCTCGTTTTGGTTTCCAAAACACTTGAAGGAGACAATTATGGACAATGGAGCCGCGCGATGCGAATTGCTCTGAGTGCCAAAAACAAGATCGGATTCATCAACGGAACAATACAAGCACCATCAACAACCGACCCCAAGTTTCCGGCATAGGAACGATGCAACCACATGGTATTGTCCTGGATCTTGAATTCTGTTCAACCTAATATTGCTGGAAGTATTATTTATGCAGATACTGCAAACGAAGTATGGAACGATCTAAAAGATAGATTTTCACAAGGGAATGATTCCCGAATCTATCAAATTCGACAGGAGATTGTGGAACTACGACAGGGACAACAATCAGTTTCTATCTATTACACTAAGATGAAATCATTATGGGATGAATTAGCTTCTTACCATAATCCAATTTCTTGCAAATGTGGAGGACTGAAAGAACTTGTTGAACGTGAGGAGAAAGAAAAAGTCATGCAATTCTTGATGGGACTCAACGAATCGTATGCTACTGTGCGGGGTTCAATTCTCATGATGAGCCCCCTCCCGGACACACGCAGGGTTCATTCTTTAGTACTTCAACAAGAGAGACAAACTGATGTTGCTACACAACGTGAGAAACCAGGTCATGCTGCAATGCAAATCTCCAAAAATCAACAAGGCTCATACTCGGGATCCTTCGCTCCAGTGGAGACAGGCAGATTGCAGGACAAGGAGCGATCAACCGCAACTGGCAAGAAGAAGATATGTTCCTATTGTGGCAGGGATTATCATACTGTTGATCGTTGCTATTACATACACGGTTTTCCACCTGGGCATAAACTCCATGGGAAAGACGTGAAGCCAAGAGGGAAGAAACCTACGGCCCACAATTCAACAACTGATGGGAACTTTGAGGCAGAGAAATCTGCCAACACCACTCTTACTTCTGAAGAGTATAACCAGCTTATGGCACTTCTTCGAAAAGATACTGGTAACATCTCATCTTTTGCAAACACCACAGGTACTTGTTTGCCTTATTGTTATAACACAAAGTCATTTTCAACTGTCGAATGGATTATAGATAGTGGAGCTACTGATCATATTTCCAATACTTTGCCAACATTTGACAAGATAACTGCTAAATATAATTTTGTTCAATTGCCAAATGGTGAACAAACAAGAATTGAATCTGTCGGGTCTACTAAGTTATCAGATAGCATAACTCTGAATGATGTACTTCATGTACCAAAGTTTAGAGTAAATTTATTGTCAGTTTGCAAGCTCACTCAAGCATTGGGTTGTAGTGTGACTTTTTATCCTGATTTTTGTGTGATGCAGGACATGGCTACGAAGAAGACGATTGGCCTAGGCAAGCAGCTTAATGGTTTATATTATCTCGGATCAAGCCATCAACCACATCTCGCCCATCACACCACCTGCAAACCAAGTCTCTGGCACCAACGTTTGGGACACCCATCTTCCGCACCACTTCAGACACTTTCCAAGTACAACCCAGAAATTTACTCTGATCCTAAATTATTTTGTGATGTTTGCCCTTTAGCCAAACAGACTCGATTTTCGTTTCCTTCTAGTTCAATAAAAACTACTGCACCTTTTGAGTTGATTCACTGTGACATTTGGGGACCACATAGAATTAATTCCCATTTAGGAGCACGTTATTTTTTAACCATTGTTGACGATTACTCACGTTTCACTTGGATTCACCTTATGAGTTTTAAATCTGAAACCCAATCATTGCTGAAATATTTTTTGCATGGGTTAAAACTCAATTTCATTCTGGAATTAAGGCTTTACGGTCTGATAATGGGAAAGAATTTTTAGCATTACAAAATTTTTTTCAAGAAACTGGTACCCATTTTCAACACTCTTGCCCATACACACCCCAACAAAATGGAGTCGTAGAGCGAAAACACAGACATCTTTTGAATGTGGGTCGTTCCCTTAGGTTTCAAGCCACATTACCTTTACACTTTTGGGGGGAGAGCCTACAAACAGCCTGCTACTTGATAAATCGTTTACCCTCACCTATCCTGTCCTACCAAACACCGTATCAACGCCTTCACAACAAATCACCTACATACTCTCACCTTCGGACGTTTGGTTGTCTATGTTATGCTACCAATCTCACTCCTCATCATAAATTTGACACCAGAGCTCGCAAGTGTGTTTTTCTTGGTTATCCTCTTGGACAAAAAGAGTACAGAGTTTTAGATTTGGATTCTCAAACATTGTTTACTTCCCGTGACGTGGTATTTCATGAAACCATTTTTCCATACTCCATCATACCCCGAAATGATTCAAATGATCAAAATGACAGCCCAACCTTACCTTTACCATTAGAAACCCACATTGAAACACCTAACATCACCTCATCTACCTACATACCTGACATACCCACACAGGAACCCAACATGACTGTTGCCGAGACACCTCCTGCTGATTCTCCTTCACATCCATCTGCTGCTGCACCCAACATACCACGCCACAGTAACGAACATTCTGTTGATGAGAGCATTTTGAGTCGTGGTGTAACTCCTACCACCGCTACTGAACAAGCAAACACCAATGACATCACTCTCACATCTAGACGATCATCTTGCCCTACCCGACTCCCTTCCCATCTCCGAGATTACGAGGTAAACCATTCAAAGCTTCTTGCTCCAGGCTCATCTTCTTCAGTCATGTCCGGCACACGTCACCCGATATCAAGGTATATTTCATACTCCAATCTCTCCATTTCTCACAAGTCATTTATCCACACTATCTCTCACCTGGTTGAACCAGCAACCTATGAACAGGCTTGTCAAGATCCTCTGTGGGTTAGTGCCATGAATGATGAGATTTCGGCTCTTGAAGCAAACCGCACCTGGAGCATGGTTCCACTGCCTCACGGACATCGTTCTATTGGGTGTAAGTGGGTGTACAAGATCAAATACAACTCCAATGGGTCCGTTGAGAGGTATAAGGCTCGTCTTGTGGCCAAGGGATTTACACAACGTGAGGGGATCGATTACACTGAAACATTTGCTCCTGTGGCCAAACTTACAACTTTTCGATGCCTCTTAGCCATTGCTTCTCTTCGTAACTGGTCTCTCCATCAGATGGACGTACAGAATGCGTTCCTACATGGCGATTTAGCTGAGGAGGTCTATATGAATCCTCCATCGGGTTTCCGTCGACAGGGGGAGCAACACTTGGTTTGTCGACTTCATAAATCTCTATACGGACTAAAACAAGCTTCACGCAGTTGGTTTCATAAGTTTCTTTCTGCAATTTAGAGGTTTGGTTTCCAACAGTCACGGGCAGACTATTCTCTATTCACCAAGATCTGTGACGGTTCCTTTACTGCTATACTTCTCTATGTTGATGACATGATCATCACAGGAAACAATGAGAAAACAATTCAAAACGTAAAGGATTTTTTGGGCAGTTGTTTTCGAATTAAAGATCTTGGACCCTTGAAATACTTCCTTGGAATTGAGGTAGCTCGCTCTAAAGAAGGAATTTCCATCAACCAACGGAAGTATACACTTGACATACTTGAGACAGCCGGTCTACTAGGTGCCAAACCTACAAGATTTCCAATGGAGCAGAACCTGAAACTTGTTTCGAATGAGGGGGAGTTACTTAATGATCCGACTTATTATCGAATGTTGATTGGAAAATTGATTTACCTTACCATTACAAGACCGGAGATCACATACTCAGTCAATACGCTTAGTGTTAGGTTGATAATTAGTGTTGGCATTAATTCCATATCAAAACGTGTTTTACTTGTAATGTTTAGTGGTTAGAAAATGAAGGATTTCAAAGACGAAGGACGTCTCAACCATTATTCGTTCAAGTTGCCGGCTTTTAAGAGTTTCGGACATTATCGGTCTACAAAGGTATACATGACCTCTTATCTCTTACAAGGCTAGGCACACACCCACACATATCATTTTTGTGTGTCCCTTCATGATTTTATTTCATTTACATTTCACTTTCACACACTTGGCAAAATATGCTCATGCATTCACTTTTAGTTAATAAACTTTGTGTTTTGCATTTTCTAGGACTATGTCCGGAAACTAGCATATGTGTGTGTATTTGTGTTTATATGTTTCCGTATTTTGTGTTTAGGACTTGAACATGTTCTTATTCAACGCCTTATTGAGTTCCGGTCGTTTCGGTTACTCATTCATAAGGTTTCGAGTCCAAACGTGTTGACTATGCCACTTTACGTTCTCTTACGTTGTGTTGACTTCATCGATGATTTCCGAGATGATTTCTCAACCGTTTTTCAAAGTTGTATAGTCGTTTTTGTGTGTGAGAGAGTCACGGTTCGTAATCCGAAAACGGATTCGAATTCGGAGTTCGGACGCTCGAGATACGGGCCGACGAACCGAGAGTGCGCGGGAGAGGACAGCCCAGGCCGTGGGCCACATGGGCTGGCCGTGGTTGAGGCCGTGGGCCCCACGGCCTGGAGCCCCTTCTGCTCCCGTGTGGGCCACGCGCCCCCCACGGCCTGGGGGTGACGTGGCACCACATGATTGGTCAATAAGACCTCTCTCTCTCCTCCTATTTCTTCCCTCTCTCTCTCATTTTGAATTTCCAAGCAAAAATTTCAGAATTCCCGTATACACTTCTCTCCAATTTTTCCAAACTTCAAAACACCATATCTTCCTCATCCGGAGTCGGATTTGAGTGATTCAAGTTGGAGAGTGTTCGTATTTGAGTCCTCTAACATCTCCAAGTGATTTGGTGGCTGATTGATCGTGATTTCAAGTGGTTGGACACTGAAATTCGTACCAGCTGCAGAACTTGAGGTTTGAGTCTCAACTTTGGGATTTCTTGTTATTTCACCTTCCATTTGCTTGGGGTTTCTTCTTCTATATATATGTTATTGTTTTATGAAAGCTATTTGAAAAGGTAGCTTGATTATCATTCCAATTGAAACTCAATTTGTGGACTTATGTTGACTAGATTTTATGATTCTAGGTTTTACATTTGTTTGTGAGTTGTATTGTGATTAGAATGGCATCTTAGGTTGTTTGATACTTAATTGAATTAATTTTGTGTTAAAATGACTTTGAGATTTGATTTGGTCCTTTGATTGGAGAAATCAAGGATTTGTGTATTTGTTTGTGATTTAGAGAATATAGGTTTTGATTGATGTAAATCTCAAAACCTTGCTCTATATTTTTGTCTAGTATATTGATTGATTTTAATCTCATATATCTAGACTTTGATTGTATATTGATAGCATCTTGAATTAGGACTTAATGAACATTTTGTGATTCAAGTGTTATATGTGTGAATGAGACTTTGAGTATATGTGTTAGGTGTTTCACATGCTTAGGTTTCTATTCATGGATTTTTGCATCTAGACTTGATTAATTGTGTTTTCACATGTTTAGGTCTATTTGTGCCATAGAATGTATTGATCACATGTTCTATGTTGAAATGAATGTTTGCATCATTTGCATTCACATGATCACACTAGGAAGTCCTTGTAAAAGGCATGAAGTCTTGGTTAGAGTCGGGATGACTCGGATAGCCAAGCAAGAAGTCTTGCCTAGAGTCGGGATGACTTGGATAGGTAAGCAAGAAGTCATGGCTAGAGTCGGGAGGACTCGGATAGTCATGCATGGGAGGCTCCCTAGAGGCAAGAGTGCCTTGGATAGGGAGTTGGCTAACATATTGGTAGGCCTAGGCGTATGGTTAGACATAGACTCCGATAGAGCGGGGTACACGGGATGTGTATGCACTCTTGAGGAATTTCTAATCTACCATCGATGTTGGTTGAGTGTGTTGTCCAATATATGGTGGTTCCGCATCATTGAGGGATTTCATATTTTCCAATAGGGTTGGGTAGGCTTAGACTTCACTAGGTTGGGTGAGCTAAAGATTGGTCACTTTGTGAATGTTCTATGTTTACTTTCCAATAATATAGTACCCAATGGTTGTAATTCAACCCGTGGATGTTTCCTCCTTGGAGGTTTTACCACGTTAAAAAAATCCCTTGTGTTAATTCTTTCTATCTCTTCTCTTATATTTTAATTGTATATTTTATTGTCTTGATTCATAATGTTGACTTGTGATGTATTTTTGAATCAAGTCTTTGTATAGTGTGATTAGTATATTCATTCTATAGATCAATTTGTATCTTTGATTCTTTTGTATATTGTAATATTTGTTTAGTGACATTTTGCTCACTCTTGTAACACATTGAACATCTTATGAAATACAAGTTTATTTTGTTGTTATGATTATTTGATATTTTACCTCACATGACTTGTTGATATACTTAGACATTTCAATTATGATTGTGTCATCATATTGTCTATGTATGTCTATCTTGGATTATAGTGTTGTGTGTAAGGCTACCTTGAGGGACAAACGGATGTTTGTTCAAGGGTTTGAAAAAAGGTGTAAAAACCTATTCACCCCCCCTCTAGGTATGCTTTAAGCAATTTAACTTCGTTTGTGTACATTCACTTAGCCAATTCATGCAAGAACCAAGAAAACCTCACCTTGAAGCTGTTCATCGTGTGCTACGCTACTTGAAAAATGCTCCAGGTCAAGGTCTCTTATTTCCTTCACATGGCAAGTTACAATTGACAGGTTTTTGTGATGCAGATTGGGGAGGTTGTCAAAACACACGACGATCCGTCACAGGATATTGTGTTTTCCTTGGAAACTCCCTAATTTCATGGAAAAGTAAGAAGCAAGTCACGGTATCTCGATCTTCAGCCGAGTCCGAGTATAGGTCCATGGCATTGACCACTTGTGAATTAACTTGGCTGCGGTATTTATTGCGAGATTTTCAGGTGTCTCATCCGGAACCAGCTCAACTTTTCTGTGACAATCAAGCAGCAATCTATATCTCGGCCAACCCTGTTTTTCATGAGAGAACGAAACACATTGAGATAGATTGCCATACAGTCCGTGAATGAATACAAAGTGGAGAACTCAAAACCGTCTTCATAGAAAGTGGGAAACAAATTGCAGACATATTCACTAAGCCATTGGGAAAAGTTGCTTTTCATTTCTTACTTAGCAAGCTGGGACTTCTTGACATCCACTCTCCAACTTGAGGGGGAGTGTTAAAATAGGAAACAAATACTCACCATTATTTCTTTTCCATGTGAGTCATGTTGACCAATCTACCATTAATCAGTACTAATTGATTCATATTGTTCAATTAGAATCAATTAGAATTGATTGTTTTCCAATCAATTAGAATTGATTGTTTTCCTATTTAGTTTATACAGTTAAGGCTATATGTAACAAGAGAATGTACATGAATCATACATAGAAATATACTGAATTCTTTTCTTAACATTCCTCCTACACGCATCTCTTGTTCCTTTTCTCATATTTACAAATTTTTCACAAGCAAATAGGCATATGGTTGGACTTCCAATAATCTAGGTGGCTGACAATAGAATTCAAAAAGAGATGGTGCCAAGCTTGAGTACAAGTACACCAATCAAGCCTTTCTTCAGTTAAGTCTTCACCATCCCGATGGTTGCTCCATGTAAAATCCGACCCCTCAAACCCCATATCCCGAAGCCCACAATCATCAAGTGCTTTGCAAAATTTTCCATCCCATTCCGAGCACGACTTGAACCGCCCTTGTTCTCTGAGTAACTCAGGATCTCATTAAAATCTCCCGCACAAATCCATTGACTATATTTTGAATTATGATGGAATGTATTATGGATTATTTGGACTTCCATTTATATTATTAAGTTAATATATTTTTTAATACTTGGAGTTGTTTAATTTATAGATAAATAGGTTAAAATATGTTAATATTTTCTCAAATACGGACGTCGAATTATGGTCAAAAAGGTCCTTACAGTTAAGAAATTATGTAAAATTTTCATCAGACCCAAAACTGTATTAAACAGAACTGACTCTAACCGGAAAAAGCTGGTTCGAGTCAAGTCGAGTCACCCTATTGAGACGAGTCAAGTCGAGTCACCCTATTGAGACCAGGGGTGGACTAAAAGGAGGGCTGACCCGGGCTATAGCCGGGTCAGCCTAATTGGAAAAAAAAAAAATATATATATTATATTTAATTCTCTTCTCCCATCACACGTCCATTCATTCTCATCCCACCTCCCACGGTCCCACCTCATACATTCTCTCTCTCTCATCATGTATCCCAAGTCCCGACTCTCCAACTCACACTCTCTCACTCTTCCCAAATCCCAATTTTTTCCTCCCGATTAATAATTATCTCAATCCTTTTAAGATTTTCGGTTACAAAATTAAATATTAAAAAATATTCAGATTCGGATCTTCGATTCAGGAGTTTTAGTTAAAATTGATCTTTTTTAGAAATTAATTTTTCTAATTAAAAGGTTAGAGTTTTGGACTTATTATTAATAATTTTAAGTTAATGTTTTTTATTTTTTATTTTTTATGAATTTATTTTCCAAATGCAATTTATTATTTATAGTGCTATAATTTATAAAATATTAGTTTAACCAAATTGTTTGGTGATTTTGGGTTACAATATCAATCAATCATACATCAAAATTAAGAAAAACTATGCTTTCATATTTTGTAAAAGATCAATTAACCAAATTGTTTGATATATTTTATATTAGGATGAATTGACAATAGAAAAAAAAAAAAAAAAAAAATATATATATATATATAGTTTTGTTTTAGCCCACCCTAATAAAAAATTTTGGGTACGCCCCTGATTGAGACGAGTCAATCTGATTAAAAAAATAAAAATTGAATATAAAAGAGCCATGGACAGTTTCGTTCGAAAACCAAACCAGTCTGACTCGCGCCCACCCCTAGTTATGTTTATGTTAAAGCACCAGAAATGATAGCATTTGGTATAGTTTTTTTTTTTTTTTTTTTTTTTTTTTTTTTTTTTTTTTTAATTATTATTATTATTATTTTTAATATGGTATAGTTGATATAATTACTAATATATCAAATTAATTTTTGACATGTGAGTGGAAGCTGGGTCTTAAATTTAAATAATACACAATCATAAAAGTAATCATGACTATCTTTTGACTTGTTTAATACCAGGGATCCACAGCACATCAGCGGAATTTATAATGAATGCAAGTCACAATCCAGGTGGTCCTCATGAGGTATGCAATTAATCATTTTTATTTCTATTATTGATTTTTATAGTTCACAAGTGATCCCTCATGAGGTATACAATTAATCATTTTTATTTCTATTATTGATTTTTATAGTTCATAAGTGACCCCTGATGAGGTATGCAATTAATCTTTTTAATTTCTATTATTGATTTTTATAGTTCATAATGTTGGTCACTTGCTGACAATTTTTTGATTGTTGTTTGAGCAACAATCTAGATGAGAGAAAATGTATTGAATAGTTGATTGTGTAGTCAGAAATATAAATGATATATCCCAGGTCCTCATCACAATTTGGAGGGTTGAATTGAGAGAATTATTGTTTGAGCAATTGACCATTGATGTTTCTTGCTCAGAAGTGAATTAACATTTTTTGGTATTAATTTGACTTGGCTTGGCTCACAAAAGTTTCACCGGTTTGTTTTTCTTCTAGACTCCAGAGGAAATATTGGACGGTGAGTTGGTCGTTGTATTTCAACCAATTACTTGTTGATGTTTTACCATGTTTTCATTGCAAAATCTGAACAAGGAGAGTCATGTTTTAGGACAGATAGCGTATGCATATTTAGGTTTGTTGATGCATGAAAATTGATCAATGGCAAATTGGATTGAATAACCTCTTTATTGAACTTTGATACTAAATCAATCGCTCGAGAAATTACAATTTGAGATTTTGGATCTCTTTTTATCTCTCTCGTTCCTCTCTTTGTTCTGTGTTACAACATACCCTGAGAGATTTTATAGAGGTACTAGGAGGGGATGAAATCTTATCTCTGTGCACATAGTTTCTGCCAGAACTCTATTTATAGAGAAAAAGTATTAAGAGCATCTCCAACAAGGCTCCCTATGGTTTTCCTTATATTTAGGGAGCCTGTTGTACTTTTTACAAATAGAGAGCCATTTAAGGAGTTAGCACTCTAAGAGCATCTCTACCTTAGAGACTCCCTTAAATAAGGGTGGATGTTGATGTAAGGGGCCATTAAGGGAGTATGTACTCCAACAATACTCCTTTAAATGGTCCCTTTAATAATTTATTATTATTATTTAAATGTTAGATGGAGTTTTTAAGAAATAAAATAATTTGAAATAGGTGGAGCCCACTTTAAGGGGGTCTAAACACACCCCTTAATTAAGGGAGTGAACTCCTCTTGAACACAATTAAGGGAGTCATTTAGGGAGTTGTTGGAGTTGTAAAAATACACATACTCCCTTAATTAAGCTAAGGGATGTCATTAAGGGAGTCTATTGGAGATGCTCTAACAAGCCTCTCTAAAAATGGTTCCTTAGTATTATTTTATTTATTTTTAATTAAAAAAGAAATATTATTATTTTAAAATAAATTTAACATGTTATTAATTACAATTAACAGACACAGTAAAAAAAAAAAATTAAATAAAGAAAGTTGAGATTTGGGTTAAGAAAATTAAATAAAGACGTTGATCAGATTTTTGGGTTTAAATAAAAAGGAATTTGGGTTAAACAAAAAAGTAAGAGTTGTTGAAGAATTGAATTTGGACCATTGATAATGAAGGATGTGGACTCCTTTTGACCACCCATTTCATTAAAGGAGTGAAAAAAAAAAAAAAAAAAAAAAAGTTGGGAGGAAGCCCTCTCTCCTTACATTTAGGGAGCCTTTAGCCGGAATAAAATTTATGAAGTGAGATAGGGAGACTGTTGGAGCAAATTCTGGTCCAACCTCTCTAAATATAGTCAAAGACATGGTGTTTTTCGGTCTATTAGAGATGCTCTAATGTCGTCACAGTTAGGGGCGAATGTAGGGGGGCCCATAGGGTCGCCCCTAGTCACAGTGGATAAGGGATAGGGGCATGAGAAAAAGCATCTGTGCTTTTAATACCATATCAATAACACTGCTTAAAAAAAAAAAAAAAAAAAAAAAAAAAAAAAAAAAAAAAAAAAACCAGTAATCTTGCAAAAGAAAGAGACTTTATTATCTACTTATGAGTCATGACTCATCTCCAATAAGACTGTAATATTTTTAAATTCCTTCACTTTCTCATTTGTTTAAAGCAAATAATTAGTCGGTGGAGTATGATCTGTTTGATTAGTGGCATGTCGTGTCCCCTCCCATTTTGGGCTCTGATGCCGTGGTGAACCAGCTTTTGCATCCTTCAGGTGGGTGGAACTCTGAGAGTATTGAACAAAATTTTTGTAGTGATGATGCCTTGGCCATCCTTTGTATCCCTATTGGTGTAAATTGTAGAAAAGACTCTACATTGTGGCATTATGAGGACAGTGGATCATACACGGTGAAAAGTGGATACTAGGTTGCAAGAAATTTGGTGGAAAAACCTGCTCTTCCAACTGTGTGAGTAATCGCTGTTTCACCTGGTGGAAGTTCCTATGGAAACTGAAGTTGCCTTTGAAGGTTTTTTTTTTTTTTTGGAAAGCTTGCAATGATTGGATTCCAACTATGGCTAACCTTTGTCATAGAAGAATGCCGGTTGAGGATAGGTGTCCTACCTGCCTGAGATATGGTGAAACTACACTTCATGCTTTGTGGGAATGTAGGCAATTGTGTAGGGAAAATACACACGGCGGAAGCGAAAAATTGATTTGTATAGTTTAAAATTTTTCCTTAAAGATGAACCTTAACCCTTGACTAATTAACATATATTAAAAGATAACATACCTTTTCTACGTGACGATTGATGTTGTGTCGATTCTAATCTACAAGATCTTCCAATCCAATCATGAACGTGAATAACCTTGGAGTGTGGGCTCCCTTTCTTTGAATTGTGTACCTGATGATGGATAACAAAAAACTTTTTCTTTTGTTAGTCACGATAAACTTCCAAAAGAAAACGAAGTACGTTCGGTCACTTTTGAATTCTCAATCTTTTGATTGAAACTCGCATGAACCTTATTCGAAGTTGTGCACAAAGCCTTTTGATGTAAAAGCTAGTAGTGCACTATCGTAATAAAACATTTCTTCTCTCTTTTTCCTCTTGGCCGAAAATCACACTATGTCTAAGAGTTGGATTTATTTTTCTAAGCAAAATAAAATATTCTCTCCAAGAACATTAGGGGTGGCCGAATTCTATGATGGGGTATATATGGTGGCCGAAATCCTCACCCCAAGAGCATTAGGGCTGGTCGAAATCTTCCCCTAAAAATATTAGGGTTGGCCGAAATCCTCTCCTAAAGAGGATTCATCCATGTAGCCATAATCCTCCCCAAAAGAGGATTTGTGTTTCACCATAATTCCTATCAACTTTAGAATCCAAACCCTAATCCAACTCTTTAGTGTATTATCCAATAATATATTGAATATAATTAAATTGTGACTTAATCAAATACTTCCTAATTTGACTAGATAAAATTATTTATCTACTTATCAAATAAAATCTTTGATTCTTATTATACTACCAACAATAGTATAACACTAAAAAACCTATTTCCTAGTTAGAAAAAGATTTTGATTTTTAATTAATTAATTAATTAATTAACTTCCATTTAATTAAATAATAAAATAAAATAATATAATAGGCTTCTTTACTAGCCTTGCCGCCCAAGTCCATATCATGGGCCATATATTATTTTTCTATTTTATTAAATCCATTGGACCTTAATAAAAAGTCTACATGTGAACCAAACCCATTCTTATTAAAAAAAACAAGTCCACATGTCTTAATACAATTCTAGGTGGACCCATAATTAGTCTGGTAGAATATATCAAGTGATCCATGCAAGTCCGTGTGGATTGAGGATCTTGGCGGGCTATCTAAATTTAAGTTTCAATAGACATAACTCAATCACAATCAACAAATGATTCACATAGGTTTGATTTATTAATTTTAGCTCATTCTACTAAAGAACTAAAATTGAACTCTTAAATAAAGATAGAATAAGTAAATGTTTCTCATTCATACCCTAGACAATCTTATTGGAGATAGTGTATCCTTGTGAATAATATCAGTAATCGCCAAGAGCTCATAGTCCGCCTATGGCTCTCCTAGTTACTATATTTACTCATATGACCACATTTTGAACTTGGATATTCTAGCTTGTCCAGAAGCCATGTTTCAATAGACGTTACTAAAAACTCAACGTTAAGATTTAATATCCAATACCTTAAAATATCCATATGATAATATTATACTCTCATTTAATAAATGGAGTCACGATGTCCATATCTATAAATGAAGTCTTCTATCGATTAGCAAATGAATACCATCAAACTATCGATGATAGACTATGCTATATAATCGTAATAATTGATAACTTAAATGATAACACTTGTAACCATAAGTCCATCATTTATCTCAGGATTAAGATAGACTTTCTGATTGTTCTCATAATGAAAACTTTTATCCACTGACGGTTCTAGATAAAATATTTTATTGTGATCCTATTCAATGCACCTAGTGCACTATATTTTTTTACTTAAAGACACTTTGATGATTTTAAACTCATCATAACACATTTGATCCCACTCAAATGCTAGCAAAAGAATCTACAACTTTAACAAGATAAAGGTGCCCAACCTTTATCTTAAGTTGTGAACTGTGGATATTATTAGTCCACCTTAAGTTCACCAACAGGCCCAAGACGATGTCAGATTCTAGCCATTGTTCAGCCCAAACTGGAGTTCAGAATGAAGCCCAAAGTCAGACCCATATTGCTGCTGCAGTCTGACCTGGTCAACACAAGAAGTCGGTGCACTTGTTGAGATATCATCAGAATTACAAGAGATAAGGGCTGAGTCATTAAGAGGAAATCTGATGTGGCTCATTCTTATTGGTCTCAGCAGATTACACTTACACCTGTACTGATAAGCCTATATAAAGAATAGGATAGAGAGAGAGAGTAGTTCAGTTTTCAGAATTGTTTTCTAGGGTATTTTTCGAAATAGCTCTCTCTCTCTCTCGATTGCTTTCATCGTTTCTTATTGAGTGACAGATCTGATCTTATGAGAAGATCTTGTGCTTTCTTGTGAGATCAAGTGTATTTGTGAGTGTGAATCCTCTCTTTGTTGTTGTAATCTCGTTGAGAGTTGTTGAGGGCTGTTCTACTCACTGAAAGTGAGGGGTTTTAGGGTTTGTAAGATTGGTTCTTGACCAATCGGGGTTCTTGTGATCTCTGTGTAATTTGTGGCTTGTAATCGGTTCTCATATAGTGGAAGTGAGCCCATCTCGGTGGCTCAACGTGGATGTAGGCTTTTATAGCCGAACCACGATAATCCTCTGTGTTATCTCTTCTCTTCTTCTCAGTTCTTCTTTTATTTTTATCTGCTCTGTTCTTGCTCATATTTACTTGCCAGATTACTCTGTTAATCTGATTGTTGTATTCTGACCTAGTAATAGGTTCAGATATCTTCTTGATCAGTCTTTAACTGATTCGTGAGTCACCTACAGCAGATATTGTTGTTTTAAGTTGAGTATTGGGTTTATTGTGAATCTTAGTTTACTGATATTGAGAGGTTTATATTGTTTCAGATCCTATCAAGATTGATAGTTAATTTTGTTGTATACTGTGAACTATTGCTATTGGTAAATATTGTTATTTCCGCCTGTCTTTCTTTTGTGTAAGTGATTCTTACAGTTTCTTTGAGGATTGACAGCAGGTGTTATAGGTGTTGTTTAGGTACCTTAAAACCTAACAGTGGTATCAGAGCCTCGGAACAGTACCAACGGCGACCTTGGAAGCTGAAGATCCTCCAGTTGTGGAGTCTTCAGCAGAAGACACAGCTGGAGAAGAAGAAGGAACTAGCAGTGCAATTGCTAGCACTAGCAAAGTGGTAACAAATTCCGATTTCTCTAATTTCAGTAACTCTTTTAATCCTGTTATGAGCATGAAATTCGATATTGATAAATTCGATGGCACTGGGGATTTCGGGATTTGGAGAAGGAAGGTGAAAGCCTTACTTTCTCAACAGAAAATCCTCAAAGCCATTGAAGGTCTGGATAAACTGCCTGTTAGTCTGAATGATGAACAGAAATCTGATATGTTAGAAATGGCCTTAGGAACCATAATACTGAATCTTTCTGATAATGTATTAAGGGAAGTTAATGATGAAACTACTGCCTATGGTGTATGGAATAAACTGGAAAGCCTTTACATGACTAAGTCACTCACTAATAAAATATATCTGAAAGAAAGACTTTTTGGTTTTAAAATGAACCCTAGTAAAGGCCTAGGTCAAAATCTTGATGAATTCAAGAAAATGACCATTGAGTTGGCCAATGCAGGAGAAAAAGAGAAACTAAGTGATGAAAATGAAGCCATAATACTTCTTAATTCTCTGCCTGACTCTTTCAGAGATGTTAAGGCTGCTATAAAATATGGCAGAACTTCCTTAAGTCTTGAAGAGTGTATTTCTGCCCTTAAATCTAAAGAACTTGAATTAAAAATTGAAAAGAAAGATAATGGGGAAAACCTGTTTGCTAGAGGCAGGCAGCCTGTCAAAAACCATAACAATAACTCTAATAATAAGTATAAAGGCAGAAGTAAGACTCCTAACCATAGATCCCAATCTAGAAATAGAAATGGCTCTAGGAAGTGTTACTTCTGTGGTAAAGAGGGTCATATTAAAAAATATTGTTATTAGTTTAAGAAAAAGATGCAAGATAAGACCCAATCGGATGGTGATGCTGCTGTAGCGTCTAAATCCTATGAACCTAGTGAGGTTTTGGCTGTTAGCACTGAGGATAGGAGTTCTGAATGGATCCTTGACTCAGGCTGTTCTTTCCACATGTGTCCTAAAAGGGAAATGTTCACTGAGTTCCAAGAACTCAACAGTGGCAGTGTTTTGATGGGTAATAATCAACAATGTAATGTGGAAGGTATAGGGTCTGTTGCTTTGAGAATGTATGATGGTATGATTAGAGTCTTTAGGGATGTGAGATATGTGCCAAACCTTAAGAGAAATCTTATTTCTCTAGGTACCTTAGATGAGGAAGGTTATTCCTATAAGGCTGAAAGAGGTGTTCTAAAAGCCTCTAAGGGTTCTCTTGTTATTCTTAAGGGTGACAAGAAGAATGGCCTATATGTTCTTAGAGGTGGAGCTGTCACTAATGATGCTGCCTGTATAGCCTCTAAAATCAGTGACAAGGGCATCCTTTGGCACATGAGGTTAGGCCATATGAGTGAGAGAGGTATCCTTGAGTTGAGCAAAAGAAATCTCCTAAATGGGGATCAAGTGAATAAGCTGGATTTTTGTGAGTGTTGTGTCCTAGGAAAACAACATAGGATCAGCTTTAACACTGCTCAACATACCTCAAAACAGATTTTAGAATATGTCCATTCTGATTTGTGGGGGCCTTCTAAGGTACCTACACATGGTGGAAACAGATATTTCCTATCTTTAATAGATGATCACTCAAGGAAAGTCTGGATATATCTTCTAAAATCCAAAGATCAAGCTTTTGAGAGTTTCAAAGCTTGGAAGAGGTTGGCTGAAAACCAAACCTCTAAGAAATTGAAAGTCTTAAGGACTGACAATGGGTTGGAATTCTGCAATAAGGAATTCAACAGCTTCTGTGATGATCAAGGCATTTTAAGACATAGAACTGTTAGGCATACCCCACAACAAAATGGGGTGGCTGAGAGAATGAATAGGACCATCTTAGACAAGGTTAGATGTCTGCTTATAGGCTCTGGTTTGAGCCAGAATTTTTGGGGGGAAGCTGCTGCTACTGCTACCTATCTGATCAATAGGTCCCCCTCCACTGCCATATCCCTTAAAACACCTGAAGAAATTTGGACTGGGAGGCCTCCTAGTCTGAACCACTTGAGAGTTTTTGGGTGTGCTGCCTATGCTCACCAAAATGAAGGGAAACTAGAACCTAGGTCCTTAAAAGGTGTGTTTCTAGGTTATCCCTTAGGTGTCAAGGGTTATAGAGTTTGGCTGAGAGACCAAACTGGTTTTAAGGTGATAATAAGCAGAGATGTCGTTTTTGATGAGTCCAAAATGCCTTGTAAAATTCTGGACCAGCCCACTGAATCTAAAACAGATCCTTTAAAGGATGATGCTAATACTATTCAGGTGGAAGTTAGCAGCCCACTTCATAGTCCAGATTCTGTAGAGGAAAATCCCATTGAGGATGATGGGGCTGCCCATTCTGATGATATTCGTCAGGTGGAAGAAAGTCATAAACAGCCAGAGGTCCTTAATCCTCTAGCTGATTATGAACTGGTTAGGGATAGGGCTAAAAGAATTATTAAACCTAACAGTAAATTTTCTTATGCTGATGTTGTTTCATTTGCTCTATGTACTGGCCAAGAAAT
The DNA here is from genome assembly GCA_030490815.1 of Acer saccharum. Lineage (NCBI taxonomy): Eukaryota > Viridiplantae > Streptophyta > Magnoliopsida > Sapindales > Sapindaceae > Acer > Acer saccharum. The sequence continues at coordinate 29,310,049 of CM059866.1, forward strand.
TGAAAATTATGAACCTAGAACCTTCAGTGAAGCTGTCAATTGCATTGACAAGCTGAAATGGCATCAAGCCATGCTAGAAGAGATGAACTCTCTAGAGAAAAACCAGACCTGGACCTTAGTAAGAAAACCTGAAAAACAGAAGGTTGTGGCTTGTAGATGGCTGTACAAAATCAAGGACAGCCTAGAGCAAAATGTTCCTCCTAGATACAAGGCTAGATTAGTGGCTAAGGGTTTTACACAAAGGGAGGGAATTGATTATAATGAGATATTCTCCCCTGTTGTGAAATATAAAACCATTAGGATTATTCTAGCCTTAGTGAGCTATTTTGACATGGAATTAGAACAATTGGATGTCAAAACAGCCTTTTTGCATGGGGACTTAGATGAGACTATCTATATGTCCCAACCGGAGGGTTTTGAATCCAAATCTAAACCCTCACATGTTTGCCTTCTTAAAAAGTCCTTATATGGGCTTAAACAAGCACCTAGACAATGGAATAAGAAATTTGATAATTTTATCACTAGCATAGGTTTTCACAAAAGCAACTTTGATGCGTGTTTATATTTCAGCAGTGAAAATATTGATAATTCTGTCTATCTGCTTTTGTATGTTGATGATATGCTAATTGCTAGTAAAGAAATGTCTAGGATTATTGATTTAAAGGAGAAACTGAAATCTGAATTTGACATGAAAGATTTAGGTAATGCAAAAATGATTTTGGGAATGGAAATTGTGAGAATAAGAAAAGAAAACAGATTGTGTTTAAAACAGACCAATTATTTGAATAAGCTGGTGGACAGATTTGCAATGAGAAATTGCAAGCCTGCCAATGTTCCTCCATGTGCTAGTTTTATGCTGTCAGCTGCCCTATCACCTAGGTCCTTAGAGGAAAGTAGATATATGGAAGAAATTCCCTATTCTAGTGCTGTTGGGTCTGTAATGTACTCTATGATTAGCACTAGGCCTGATTTAGCACAGGCCATTAGTGTGCTATCTAGGTACATGGCCAATCCCGGGAAAGGCCATTGGAATGCCATGAAATGGCTCCTAAGGTACATCAGCTCTACCACTGAAGTGGGGCTGAATTATGACTGTTCCAATACTGTGTTAGACTTAATTGGCTATGTTGATTCTGACTATGCTGGTGATAGGGATAAAAGGAGGTCCACCTCCTCCTATTTTTTCACTATTGCTGGCTGCTGTGTTAGTTGGAAAAGCCAACTTCAATCAGTGGTAGCTTTATCTACTACTGAGGCAGAATATATAGCTGTTACAGAAGCTATTAAAGAAGCTATTTGGCTTCAAGGTCTCCTAAGTGAAATAGGTGTGTTCAGGGGCAAAGCTGTTATTTTTACAGACAGTCAAAGTGCTTTGCACTTGTGTAAAAATCCTGTCTTTCATGAAAGGACTAAGCACATAGAAGTTAAGTACCATTTTATTAGAGATAAAATCTCTGAAGGTACTGTTGAGGTGGAAAAAGTCTCCACTGAAGATAATCCAGCTGATATGGGGACTAAAGTTGTTCCCTATAGCAAGCTTAAGCATTGCTTGAACTTGCTGAAAATTGGTGATTATGGTTAACTGTTTATATGTGTTTTTTGAGCCAAGTTAGAGGAGCTTGCTTTGCTATATGAACTTAAGATGAACTAAGGTGGAATTTGTGGATATTATTAGTCCACCTTAAGTTCACCAACAGGCCCAAGACGATGTCAGATTCTAGCCATTGTTCAGCCCAAACTGGAGTCCAGAATGAAGCCCAAAGTCAGACCCATATTGCTGCTGCAGTCTGACCTGGTCAACACAAGAAGTCGGTGCACTTGTTGAGATATCATCAGAATTACAAGAGATAAGGGCTGAGTCATTAAGAGGAAATCTGAAGTGGCTCATTCTTATTGGTCTCAGCAGATTACACTTACACCTGTACTGATAAGCCTATATAAAGAATAGGAGAGAGAGAGAGAGTAGTTCAGTTTTCAGAATTGTTTTCTAGGGTATTTTTCGAAATAGCTCTCTCTCTCTCTCGATTGCTTTCATCGTTTCTTATTGAGTGACAGATCTGATCTTATGAGAAGATCTTGTGCTTTCTTGTGAGATCAAGTGTATTTGTGAGTGTGAATCCTCTCTTTGTTGTTGTAATCTCGTTGAGAGTTGTTGAGGGCTGTTCTACTCACTGAAAGTGAGGGGTTTTAGGGTTTGTAAGATTGGTTCTTGACCAATCGGGGTTCTTGTGATCTCTGTGTAATTTGTGGCTTGTAATCGGTTCTCATATAGTGGAAGTGAGCCCATCTCGGTGGCTCAACGTGGATGTAGGCTTTTATAGCCGAACCACGATAATCCTCTGTGTTATCTCTTCTCTTCTTCTCAGTTCTTCTTTTATTTTTATCTGCTCTGTTCTTGCTCATATTTACTTGCCAGATTACTCTGTTAATCTGATTGTTGTATTCTGACCTAGTAATAGGTTCAGATATCTTCTTGATTAGTCTTTAACTGATTCGTGAGTCACCTACAGCAGATATTGTTGTTTTAAGTTGAGTATTGGGTTTATTGTGAATCTTAGTTTACTGATATTGAGAGGTTTATATTGTTTCAGATCCTATCAAGATTGATAGTTAATTTTGTTGTATACTGTGAACTATTGCTATTGGTAAATATTGTTATTTCCGCCTGTCTTTCTTTTGTGTAAGTGATTCTTACAGTTTCTTTGAGGATTGACAGCAGGTGTTATAGGTGTTGTTTAGGTACCTTAAAACCTAACATGAACATTATTCAAGACTAACTAAAGAATTGTATCTACCTCACGCATATCCCGATGTATGAACAATTCTTCTTTTCTCATAGTCTTTTGATCTTATGATTATTTACTTTTGACAATTATAATAATTAAATTATAAATGCTATAAGACTTGTTAAACCAAAAATCACTTTTATTAATATGAAAAGATTGTCAAAAACAATATTACATTCTTGCTATTGAGCATAATCCTAACAAGTTCAAGATGGCTCAGATTGATTGGTTGCTAGGAAAAGTTAGAGGTAAAGGCATGTACAAAACCTTTTTTGATCTCATTCTTGATTGTTTCTCACTACTGAGTAGTGATGAGTTGGAACGGTTTTGCACCATTTCTTGGAGGGTTTGGTTTTTGAGAAATTCGGTTCTTCATGGTGGCCTTGGTCAGGATTTTCTTGAAGTAATTTCTTGGGCAAAGAATTTTTTGGTGGAGTTTCATAACTGTCATGCTGGAGTTGTGGAGGTTAGTGCTAGAGCCAAACCTTTGGTGGCTAGGTGGATCCCTCCAAAAATAGGTGAAATCAAGATCCATTGTGATGCCACTGTGGACGCTGGGGGTTGTTGGCTTGGTATTGGCATTGCAATACGGGACTATACTAGTTTCGTTTTGGCGTCCAACTCCCAAGTGTTAAAGGCGGCTTTTAGTCCCCAAACAGTTGAGGCATTGGCCATTTATAGGGGTATCATTTTCTGCAGAGAATGTGGGCTACTTCCTTTTGTCCTTGAGTCGGTCGCTGCAGTTGTGGTTAAATGGATCAATGAGGGTAGTCATCTTAAGTCGCCTAGTGGCGTGATCCTATTTGATATTAAAGGTTTGGTTGCTAATTTGAATGGTTTCCAGATCAGGTTTGTTCCTAGATTGGCTAACCAGATTGCACATGGGCTTGCTAAATTTGCCTTGAAGGGAAATGATGATCTGTTTTCGATAGAAGACCACCCAGGTTGTGTTGCCCAATGTGTAATGGCTGATATGCCTGTTGTTCAGGCTGGTTTAGTTCCTCTTTGAGGTTCTGTTGCTTGTTTGTTATAATAATAATAATAAAAAATAGTGCAATCATTAATTCTTTACTTCGTATTTATTGAAATTACTTGAACTGATATATAAAAAGTGTTTCAATTGATATTACGTTATTATTACATACATAAACCTTGCTCAATCATCTTACAATTTAATGATATGATCAATTAAAACATCATGTGACAATGCCAAACATGCATGAATCAGATCCCCACTTTATGGAGTAATTTATGTTGTGGTAAACTTCTGTTCCGTTACCTTATTAGTTGTCGAGATAAGTCAAAACAAAAAGCCACGTTCGAAAATTATGAAATGTGTAGCAGGATGCAAAATTTACATAAAATCATTTTTTTTCTTTTCTTTCCTTTTCTATATCTTTGTATTCGATATTTTACTCTTTCATATTCAAAATAATTGTTTCCAAATGACAAAAATAAAACAAAAAATAGTAGAATATATAAATTATTTGGCGTAAAATAATAAGTCATTTAAGGTATGAAAATATTATTGTGTACGCCTATATGCTTAGTTTGTGATCGAGTCATTCGTAACTAACTAGAAAAATTATCCGCTAAGGAACACCCACCATGTTTTTTGGAAACTATTTTAAAAAAAAAAACATCCGTTGAAACCAAATACATAGAATTTGTTCATTAAAAGAATTTCCTTTTAATTTATAGATAAGTTGTTATTATCACTTATTTGTTCTAATAATATACACGAAGTACTTCATTTATCCTAGAATGATTCCATCTGTAAATGTTGCTAATTTTGTCTAGAAATTAATTAACATCTGCGAGACAACAAAAACTTTCTTAACTTTATGAATCAAGTTTATCTAACTTACCATTTCTACGAATAAAGTTTACAAATTTTCTATCTATAGAAAGTTTATTCTCTCATATCAAAATCGATTGCCTATAAAACTTAAAAAATTAATAGAATATAAATATACCCTAGCTAAATGTAATAAGTCATATTAGTTTTGATTTATCATTATTTTGAATGTTACTTATAAGAAGTAATGAGTAACGACGTGTATGTTGAATCTTCAAATTCTCGATTGCCCAGTACGTTAAAATTTAAAGACGAGTGTTCATGGTACTGTTTGCTTTTCGATTTATGAACACGATTAGACTTCACATATATAACTACGGTGGTTTATTCATCATTCGCAACAGTGGTTTTATTAAATTTTACTGCTAAGTTAATGTTATTTTACGAAGACGTTTTATTCATTTCTACTGGTAATATAAGGCAAGGTAAAAGGACCGTCAAATTCTTACGTATCGCATAAAACTTATTAAAAGGCGGTTGACGTAAGAGTAAAAATAAATATTAGTTTTGTGTGAATAGTTTTCCATACACATAAAAATGCATAATGATGAAGATAAACCTTTATTACTTTCTTTCTCTTTATGTTATTGTATCACATTGTTTATTAAATAAAACAATTTATTTCGCTCAAGCAGAGGGTTTGACTGTTGCACAATCGTTCCAAACCTTTTCACTCTTAGCAATAACTTTGGCAGCATCAACTTCTTTGTGGTAAGGAAGAGTTACAACCAAAAACTCGTCATAGCAAGGTCGTCCGAACGTAGCAAGGTTAAGACAACAAGGAGGTGAGACTGTTCCAGCTCCGAATAAGCTTGCCATGAGCTGATCGGCACACCCTGTTTGCAGTTTTGCTGCACATTGCTCCAAGAAATTGTGAGTGCTCGCTGGCAATGGGGGAAGAGGAACAACTTGTTCCAGATTGCGACCGGCAAGCACGGATGATAGAACGACGATCTCACTCAACAAGAAAAAAGCGATTAAGAAAGAGTAGCTACCGAAACCTGCCATAACTTAAGAGATTAATCTGTTATATACTTTCTCTTCTTATTAAAAGGTGTTCGTTATGGATCCCTTTACTTTCTTGATGGTGTTGGAATGGGGGATGCCAAGCTCATTTATAAGAAGTTAAAATATAGGCCACGGCAGAGTTAAGTTTTTAAAGCGTTACATTAATTCTTTACTTCGTATTTATTGAAATTACTTGAACTGATATATAAAAAGTGTTTCAATTGATATTACGTTATTATTACATACATAAACCTTGCTCAATCATCTTACAATTTAATGATATGATCAATTATAACATCATGTGACAATGCCAAACATGCATGAATCGAATCCCCACTTTATGGAGTAATTTACGTAGTGGTAAACTTCTGATCCGTTACCTTATTAGTTGTCGAGATAAGTCAAAACAAAAAGCCACGTTCGGAAATTACGAAGTGTGTAGCAGGATGCAAAATTTACATAAAATCATTTGTTTTCTTTTCTTTCCTTTTCATTATCTTTGTATTCGATATTTTACTCTTTCATATTCAAAATAATTGTTTCCAAATGACAAAAATAAAATAAAAAATAGTAGAATATATAAATTATTTGGCGTAAAATAATAAGTCATTTAAAATATGAAAATATTATTGTGTACGCCTATATGCTTAGGTTGTGATCGAGTCATTCGTAACTAGCTAGAAAAATTATTTGCTAAGGAACACCCATCCTGTTTTCTGGAAACTAATTTTTTTAAAAAACATCCGTCGAAACCAAATACATAGAATTTGTTCGTTAAAAGAATTTCCTTTTTATTTATAGATAAGTTTTTATTATCACTTATTTGTTCTAATAATATACACGAAGTACTTCATTTATCCTAGAATGATTCCATCTGTAAATGTTGCTAATTTTGTCTAGAAAATAATTAACATCTGCGTGACAACAAAAACTTTCTTAACTTTGTCAAACAAGTTTATCTAACTTTCCATTTCAATGAATAAAATTTACAAATTTTATATCAATAGAAAGTTTATTCTCTCATATCAAAATCGATTGCCTATAAAACTTAAAAACTTAATGGAATTTAAATATACCCTAGCTAAATGTAATAAGTCATATTAGTTTTGATTTATCATTATTTTGAATGTTACTTATAAGAAGTAATGAGTAACGACGTGTATGTTGAATCTTCAAATTCTTGATTGCCTAGTACGTTAAAATTTAAAGACGAGAGTTCATGGTACTGTTTGCTTTTCAATTTATGAACACGATTAAACTTCACATATGTAACTACGGTGGTTTATTCATCATTCGCAACAGTGGTTTTATTAAATTTTACTGCTAAGTTAATGTTATTTTACGAAGACGTTTTATTCATTTCTACTGGTAACACAAGGCAAGGTAAAACGACCGTCAAATTCTTACGTATCGCATAAAACTTATTAAAAGGCGGTTGACGTAAGAGTAAAAATAAATATCAGTTTTGTGTGAATAGTTTTCCGTACACATAAAAATGCATAATGATGAAGATAAACCTTTATTACTTTCTCTCTCTCTATGTTATTGTATCACATTGTTTATTAAATAAAACAATTTATTTCGCTCAAGCAGAGGGTTTTATTGCAGCACAATCGTTCCAAACCTTTTCACTCTTAGCAATAACGTTGGCTGCATCAACTTCTTTGTGGTAAGGAAGAGTTACAACCAAAAACTCGTCATAGCAAGGTCGTCCGAACATAGCAAGGTTAAGACAACAAGTAGGTGAGACTGTTCCAGCTCCGAATAAGCTTACTACGAGCTGATCGGCGCACTCCGTTTGCAATTTTGCAGCACATTGCTCCAAGAAATTGTGAGTGCTCACTGGCAACGGGGGAAGAGGAATAACTTGTTCCAGATTGCGACCAGCAAGCACGGGTAATAGAATGACGATCTCGCTCAACAAGAAAAAAGCGATTAAGCAAGAGTAGCTACCGAAACCTTCCATAACTTAAGAGATTAATCAGTTATATACTTTCTCTTCTTATTAAAAGGTGTTCGTTATGGATCCCTTTACTTTCTTGATGGTTTCGGAATGGGGGATGCCAAGATCATTTATAAGAAGTTAAAATATAGGCCACGGCCGAGTTAAGTTGTTAAAGAGTTACATTAATTCTTTACTTCGTATTTATTGAAATTACTTGAACTGATATATAAAAAGTGTTTCAATTGATATTACGTTATGATTACATACGTAAACCTTGCTCAATCATCTTACAATTTAATTATATGATCAATTAAAACATCATGTGACAATGCCAAACATGCATGAATCGGATCCCCACTTTATGGAGTAATTTACGTTGTGGTAAATTTCTGATCCGTTACCTTATTAGTTGTCGAGATAAGTCAAAACAAAAAGCCACATTCGGAAATTATGAAGTGTGTAGCAGGATGCAAAATGTACGTAAAATCGTTTTTTTCTTTTCTTTACTTTTTGTTATCTTTGTATTCGATATTTTACTCTTTCATATTCAAAATAATTGTTTCCAAATGACAAAAATAAAATAAAAAATAGTAGAATATATAAATTATTTTGTGTAAAATAATAAGTCATTTAAGATATGAAAATATTATTGTGTACGCCTATATGCTTAGGTTGTGATCGAGTCATTCGTAACTAGCTAGAAATATTATCCGCTAAGGAACACCTACCATGTTTTTTGGAAACTAATTTTTTTTAAAAACATCCGTTGAAACCAAATACATAGAATTTGTTCATTAAAAGAATATCCTTTTTATTTATAGATAAGTTGTTATTATCACTTATTTGTTCTAATAATATGTAAGGTTTATGATTTGTATTGGCTTGATTCCATTGCAAAACACTCCATATTATGTATTAGTTGTTGCTTAGGATATTCTTTGAAGAAAGGAAGCTTAAAAAGTAAAGAGCAACGTCTAGTGCAAAAGTCGTCTTTAAGAGGTGAAAAACGTCAAAGGTATATCTTGACTTCCATCCTCTTGCAAGGCGTGAGCGCACACACACACAATTCATACATGTGTGTCCCTGCATTGTGGTTCAAACATTTGGTATAATACATTCACACACTTCATAGTATGCTCATGCATTGATCTTGTATAGACAAACATTGTAGAATTGCATGCTTTGTGACTATCTCTTTGATATGGCATGCTTGTGTGAATATGTGTTTATTTGTTTGTGTATTTTGTGTTTTGGAATTGAAAATGTTCTTATTTGATGCCTTATTGAGTTCCGATCATTTCGGTTACTCATTCATAAGGTTTCGAGTCCAAACGACTTAGCTATGCTACTTTGCGTTCTCATTCGTTGAGTTGACTTCATCGTCATTTTCCGAGATGATTTCTCAACCATTTTTCAAAGTTTTGTAGTCGTAGTTGTGCGTGAGGGAGTCACAGTTTGTAATCCGAAAACAGATTCGAAATCGGAGTTCGGATGCCCAAGATACGGCTGAAGAACGTGAGGGAGTGCGTGAGTGGCAAGCATGGCCAAAGGCCATGCATTGGCCACCAAGTGTGGAGCCCGTGGGACCCACGGCCAGAGCACCCCTCTGGTCCCGTGTGGCCCACGCGCTCCCCATGGGGTGCTGACATGGCAGCCTCTGATTGGCTCCCGTCATCCTCTCTCTTCTCCATCTCTTTTCCCTCCATTTATATTCGAAATCCCGAGTAGAATTTTTTACAATTTTTGATTTCTTATTTTGATCATATCTGCTTCATTTCAACTCCGAATTGAGTGATTCAAAAGCCAAAATTGTTGGTCTTGAAGAGAGCTATAAACCCCAAGCATTTTCAGGGCCATTTGAGTTGTCATTTTTCCCAGTGATCTGATTTCAGTACGAGACTCAACTTTTGTATGTGAAACTTCTTCTTCTCACTTCATCTTTTGATCATCTCTTTTAATCTTCCTAATTGATAGATGATATGTGTTTAGAATGTTGTTAGATCATATTCTAGGGGTGGTTGATCTATTGATTGTTGAGTTTTAGCCATTTGATTTCAATTGAACATATATTGCTAAACTTGACCTATCTTGATATTGATTCTAGAAATACTTTTTGTTCTTGAACTTGATTGTTGATTTCTAGGTTTTTGTCACATGTTCATGAACTAGGATTTTTGATTGTGCTTTCTATCATTTAAATCTAGTTCTTGTTTGGATTGAATATGTTGTGGATTTCAAGTGTTAACTTGTTCACTTGATTTCAAAGCTAGTTTTGTGATTTTTATTGAAAACTTTTTACTCTAGCTTTGATTGACATGTTTAGGTTTCTAGATATTTTTGTGAATGACTTTGAATGTCTAATCTAGACTTCTAATCACATGTTCATAAGAATTAGCTAAATTTGCTTGTGAGCTTGATTTGTGCAAATCTAATTCTTCATAGAGTGTGTTTGATCTACTTGCTCTATTTGCTTGTGTTTGTATCATTTGCATCACTTACATCATTGCCTTGTGAAAGGTTGAAGTCCCTTGCAAAGTGAATGAAGCTTTGTCTTGAGCAAGAAGTCTTGGCTAGGACAGTGTTTCGGATAGCCAAGCAAGAAGCCTTGATTAGAGTCGGGAGGACTCGGATAGTAAAGCAAGAAATCTTCCTAGAGACTTGAGCGTCTTGGATAGGAAGTTGCTTTCTAGAGGTGTAGGATACATCTCGGATAGGTAGTAGGCTTGGTAGTTCACTTGCCCGAGGGTAGATTAGGAGGTGATAGCTTGAGCGGATATCATGTGTTGATAGCTTGAGTGTGTAAGTCCTTTTCATATAGTGGATTGCTTTGCCGATGGTTGTGGTATCAACCCGTGGATGTTTCCTCTTTGAGGTTTTACCACGTAAAAACACTTGTGTTTATTTTTGTTTTTACTTTTCTTTATCTTCCATATCTTACATTGATTGCATATCTTGTAAATTGATTAACTCTTGTATTAGTGAAATCAATTCATTTGCTAAATCTAATCAAGTGTGCATTTTCTTTGTTATATTCCGCATCATTTTTAATATTGGAAGAATTTGAGTAAATACCTATTTACCCCCCTCTAGGTATATTTTACACTATATTGCTTAAGGGAATTTCATAATATACACGAAGTACTTCATTTATCCTAGAATGATTCTATCTGTAAATGTTGCTAATTCTGTCTAGAAATTAATTAACATCTGCGAGACAGCAAAAACTTTCTTAACTTTGTGAAACAAGTTTATCTAACTTACCATTTCTACGAATAAAGTTTACAAATTTTCTATCTATAGAAAGTTTATTCTCTCATATCAAAATCGATTGCCTATAATACTTAAAAACTTAATGGAATATAAATATACCCTAGCTAAATGTAATAAGTCATATTAGTTTTGATTTATCATTATTTGAATGTTACTTATAAGAAGTAATGAGTAATGACGTGTAGGTTGAATTGTCAAATTCTCGATTGCCCAGTACGTAAAATTTAAAGACGAGAGTTCATGGTACTGTTTGCTTTTCGATTTATGAACACGATTAAACTTCACATATATAACTACGGTGGTTTATTCATCATTCACAGCAGTGGTTTTATTAAATTTTACTTCTAAGTTAATGTTATTTTACGAAGACGTTTTATTCATTTCCACTGGTAACACAAGGCAAGGTAAAACGACTTTCAAATTCTTACGTATCGCATAAAACTTATAAAAAGGCGGTTGACGTAAGAGTAAAAATAAATATTAGTTTTGTGTGAATAGTTTTCCGTACACATAAAAATGCATAATAATGAAGATAAACCTTTATTACTTTCTCTCTCTATATGTTATTGTATCACATTGTTGATTAAATAAAACAAATTATTTTGCTCAAGCAGAGGGTTTGACTGTTGCAAAATCGTTCCAAACCTTTTCACTCTTAGCAATAACTTTGTCTGCATCAACTTCTTTGTGGTAAGGAAGAGTTACAACCAAAAACTCGTCATAGCAGGGTCGTCTGAATGTAGCAAGGTTAAGACAACAAGCAGGTGAGACTGTTCCAGCTTCGAATAAGCTTTCTATGAGCTGATTGACGCACCCTGTTTGCAGTTTTGCTGCACATTGCTCTAAGAAATTGTGAGTGCTCGCTGGTTACGGAGGAAGAGGAACAACTTGTTCTAGATTGCGACCGGCAAGCACGGGTGATAGAATGACAATCTTGCTCAACAAGAAAAAAGCGATTAAGCAAGAGTAGCTACCGAAACCTTCCATAACTTAAGAGATTAATCTGTTATATACTTTCTCTTCTTATTAAAAGGAGTTCGTTACGGATCCCTTTACTTTCTTGATGGTGTTGGAATGGGGGATGCCAAGCTCATTTACAAGAAGTTAAAATATAGGCCACAGTCGAGTTAAGTTTTTAAAGCGTTACATTAATTCTTTACTTCGTATTTATTGAAATTACTTGAACTGATATATAAAAAGTGTTTCAATTGATATTACGTTATTATTACATACATAAACCTTGCTCAATCATCTTACAATTTAATGATATGATCAATTAAAACATCATGTGACAATGCCAAACATGCATGAATCGGATCCCCACTTTATGGAGTAATTTACATAGTGGTAAACTTCTGATCCGTTACCTTATTAGTTGTCAAGATAAGTCAAAACAAAAAGCCACGTTCGGAAATTATCAAGTGTGTAGAGGGATGCAAAATTTACATAAAATCATTTTTTTTCTTTTCTTTCCTTTTCGTTATCTTTGTATTCGATATTTTACTCTTTCATATTCAAAATAATTGTTTCCAAATGACAAAAATAAAATAAAAAATAGTAGAATATATAAATTATTTGGCGTAAAATAATAAGTCATTTAAGATTTGAAAATATTATTGTGTACGCCTATATGCTTAGGTTGTGATTGAGTCATTCGTAACTAGCTAGAAAAATTATCCGCTAAGGAACACCCACCCTATTTTTTGGAAACAAATTTTTTAAAAAAACATCCATTGAAACCAAATACATAGAATTTGTTCGTTAAAAGAATTTCCTTTTTATTTATAGATAAGTTGTTATTATCACTTATTTGTTCTAATAATATACACGAAGTACTTCATTTATCCTAGAATGATTCCATCTGTAAATGCTGCTAATTTTGTCTAGAAATTAATTAATTAACATCTGTGAGACAGCAAAAACTTTCTTAACTCTGTGAAACAAGTTTATCTAACTTACCATTTCTACGAATAAAGTTTACAAATTTTCTATCTATAGAAAGTTTATTCTCTCATATCAAAATCGATTGCCTATAAAACTTAAATACTTTGTGAAACTAGTTTGGAGAAGACTTTTTCAATTAATGAGGTATGGAATGGTTTGAGTGATTGTGATGGTAACAGTGCTCCGAGGCTAGACGGGTTTAACTTGAATTTTATTAGGTCTAACTGGGAGGTTATTAAGGATGATTTTATGTGCTTTATGAAGGAATTTTATCGGGACGGTTCGGTGGTGAAGCATATGAATAAAACATTTTTAGCCTTGGTGCCCAAAGTTAGGAATCCGATATCCTTGAAGGAGTATAGGCCAATTAGTTTGGTTGGTGTGATTTACAAAGTCTTAGCAAAGGTGCTTGCAAACAGATTGAAGAGTGTGATGGATTTGGTTATTAGTTCGTTTCTGACGCAGAACGGAAGTTCTAGGGTTTACCAGCGTAATCCCTAAAGTAACAAAACTGGAATCCACCAGCAAAGAACGAATGTATATAAACCGAAAATTGGTAATATTATTGAATAATTCTGAAACTGATAACAAAGAGCCTTAAATAGCCTCTTGAAACCCTAAAATAAGCAAAAAGACTAAAATATCCTCAAACTAAACAAAAACAACTAAAAACGGAAAAATAAGAAAAAACACAAAATCTTCGATTGCCCGATAGCCTAACTTAACTGCTCTGATGAGGACGCAAATGACGTCAACCGGGGAACCCGGGTTGCCATGCTATAGATCTCTGAAACCCTTTTCCGAAAACATATTATAATAGGAAATCTGACAACCGAGTCAAAAGTTATGCCCATTTCTTTGGAGCACCTCTTTTGGACAATTTCTTGTCCATCTCTTCTTCAAACTCTAAAGCCAACTGTCCTACATCAGTTTCAGATGGCTTTTGTGAAAGGAAGACAGATTGTGGATAGCTTTGTTATAGCTGAGGAGGTCATACATTCTTGGAAGAAGGGTGATAAAGGTGGTCTTCTAGTTAAATTAGATTTTGAGAAGGCGTATGACAGTGTTGATTATGAATTTTTGTTTGAAGTTTTGAGTAAAATGGGCTTCGGTTTCAAGTGGATAGTGTAAGGATTCCCGTTTTGTTGATTGGCTTATTTCGTGGGCAAACCACATGTTGGGGTTTGGTTGTAAGGGTAGTCTAGGTGATTTGTTGAAGATCAAAGACCCTTTCTAAGACCTCAAGAGGACAAGCACCAAAGGTATATCTAGTGCTTGATTTTGCTTTGAAGAGATTAGTTGCACACACACACAACATGCATAACTCTTATTCTTGAATGTTGTGTTTATATTTTGTGTGCATTGTGCTTAATTGTGTATTCAATATCTCTTCTTGCATTCATTTGATTGCATCTTGTTCTATGAAATGCCATGACATGATAGGCATTAGGATGCATTCTGTTTTACCTTTTTACCCTTGCATGTGTTTGTGGGTTCAAAGGAGTGGGCTATGCTGTGCGCTGGTCGTCATGCGCCGGACTAGCGCAGCCTACCAGCGTAGATCGCCCAGTGGTCTGTCGCTGGTCGTGCGCTGGTCCACCAGTGCAGCCCACCAGCGCACCATGAAAGTTGGTCTATGCGCTGGTGGTGCGCTGGACGTCCAGCGCACAACGCACAATCAGGTGCGATTTTTCAAAACGACCTCACTCTACTAGAGTTGCCTATATATAGTCTTCTATGATTTTAGGCTGTCCAAGAGAGTTCATATTCATTCTTCATACTTAGAATATTTTTCAAGAGAAGAAAAATACAAAGAACTCACCTTTAACCACTCAAATCAAACCCTTTTTGCATCAAATTTCATATTGCATCTTCTATGTCTATATAGAGTGCATCCATGTATGGGTTTGCATCATCACAACTTGCTTGGTAAGATTTTGATTAATTTCATCTTATTTTAGTATTTTAAATACCAAGCCATCTCTTTTAAATTACTTGTATGTTTTAGATCATATGCTAAATACAAGAAAAAAGATTATTTGTGATGTATTGATTGAGTGATGTTTTTGATAGATATCTAGGTTTTTATAATCTATGATTATCTATGCTATTTGACATGTCATTTAGCCATTAATATCTAGGATTGCTTTAATTGCAAATTCATCATCCTAGGTAAGCATCTAGAGTACCCTAGCTCTATATTGCATATTTGGATGTCATTGCATATTCACATAGGGTTGTGCATCTCTGTTGAGAGATTGAAGTCTTGGTCTAGGGTTGCTATTACAGGCCTGCTGGTAGTAGTGGTGGGTTACAGATCGGGATTAGGCTGTAAACATCATTACAAGTAGTGACTTCGAGGATCAAGCAAATTGGAATAGGGTTGATAATAAAGGCCCGCTGGGTAGAAGTGAGGGGTTACAGACCGGAGTGTTAGACGAGGTCTACATAGGTTGTAAACTTCATTTCAATTAGTGATTTCGAGTTCCGAGTGTGGCGCACTAAACATCCCGTGGTTTTTCCCAGTGGTTGGGTTTCCACATAAACATCAAGTGTCATTTATTATTTCCGCATCTTATTACACTTGCTTGTATATTTGACTTGCTAGGGGTATTTTCGTAAAATTGACATGCACGCGAAAATTGGGTAATAATTAGCTAAAATCTATTCACCCCCCCTCTAGCTTTATATTAAACACACCTCCAGGACTTTTAAGATAGAATGGATTAGGGGATGTGTTTCTTCTCCTCATTTGTCAGTTTTGGTAAATGGGAGTTCGACGAATGAATTTCCGATTGAAAGGGGTCTTCGATAAGATGATCTGTTATCCCCCTTTCTGTTTAATTTGGTGGTGGAGGTGTTAAGCTGCATGTTTGTTAAAGCTTCTGAGTTGGGTCTTATTAGAGGTGTTAGTTTCGGTAATGAGGTGGCTCATTTAACTCATCTCCAATTCGCCGATGACACGTTTTTGTTTATTGAACCTTGTTTGGACTTCCTTCTGAACACTAAAAGGATTTTGAGATGTTTTGAGTTGGTTTCTGGCCTTAAAATAAACTATCATAAATCTTGCCTGGTTAAAGTTGGTAAGAATAGGTCGGATGATGATGTATGGGCTCGCACTTTCATATGTATCTCTTCTTCTTTGCCGATTATGTATTTAGGGCTGCCTCTTGGTGGTAATCTTAGCAGGGAAGCTCTTTGGAGTTGTAAGGTTCACTATTTGTATTGGCTTGATTCCATTGCAAAACACTCTATGATTGTATTAGTTGTTGCTTAGGACATTATTTGAAGAAAGGAAGCTCAAAAAGTGAAGAGCAACATCTAGTGCAAAAGTCGTCTTCAAGAGGTGAAAATCGTCAAAGGTAAAACTTGACTTCCACCCTCTTGCAAGGCGTTAGCGCACACACACACAATTCATACATGTGTGTCCCTGCATCGTGGTTCAAACATTTTGTATAACACATTCACACACTTCATAGCATGCTCATGCATTGATCTTGTATTGACAAACATTGTGAAATTGCATGCTTTGTGACTATCTCTTTGATATGGCATGTTTGTGTGAATATGTGTTTATTTGTTTTTGTATTTTGTGTTTAGGACTTGAACATGTTCTTATTTAATTCCTTATCGAGTTCCGGTCATTTCGGTTACTCATACATAAGGTTTCGAGTCCAAACAAGTTGACTATGCTACTTTTCGTTCTCATTTGTGGTGTTGATTTCATCATCGGATTCCGAGATGATTTCTCAACCATTTTTCAAAGTTGAGTAGTCATATTCGTAGTCGTGCGTGAGGGAGTCACGGTTCGTAATCCAAAAACAGATTCGAAATCGGAGGTCGGATGCTCAAGATATGGGGCAACGAACCGAGGGAGCGCGCGAGAGGTGTGCAAATCACGTGTGGCCACTTGGCCAGCCCGTGTGGGAGGCCGTGGGCCCCACGGGAAAGGGAGCCTTCTGCTCCTGTGGGCCCCACGCGCCCCCCACGGGGTGTTGACATGGCAGCACATGATTTGCTCGGAAATCTTCTCCTTTTCCCTCCTTTTAATCAAACCTCCTTCCCTCCACACTTATGCAATTTTTTTTTTGAAGAACACTTGAAATCCCGCATCAGTTTTTCAACAATTTTCGTTTACTTGTTTTGATCATATCTCTCTCATACGAACTCGAAATCATTTGATTCAAAAACCAAAATTGTTGGTCTCGAAGAGAGCTACAAACCCCAAGCATTTCCAGAGGCAGTTGACTTCGGCATTTTTCTCAGCTGGTCCATTTCCAGTCCGTGGTCAGTACTTGATTTTCAACTTCTTCTTTTTCAATTTCATTTTTGATCAACTATTGATTCTTTCCATTTGATTGATGAAATTTGTTAAGAAGTATGTTAGATCACATGCTAGGGTTATTTGATCATTTGTTAATTGAGTTTTAGCTTTGTAATTAGTCTTGAACATTTATGTGCTAAACTTGAACTATCATGAAATTGATTCTAGAAAATATATGAGTGATGTGCTTCATGTTATTTTCTATGCTTTATTTCATGATCTAAGAACTAGGTTTTTAGTGTGCTAAATTGAATATTGATACCTTTGTTCTTATTGATTTGCATGTCTTGATTTCTAGATAACTTTTGTGATTGTGTGTTGAAATCATATTCTAGACTATCATTGAACATGTACATTTTGCTTGATTGATCATCTAGCTTAATTTGATTGTGCTTGCATCATTTGCATCACTTTAGATCATAGCCTTGCATTAGGTTGAAGTCTCTAGCAAAGTGAGTGAAGCTTTGTGGATAGAGCAAGGGAGCCTTGATTAGAGTCGGGAGGACTCGGATAATCAAGCAAGGAAGTCTTGTCTAGGGTCGGGAGGATCCGGATAGGCAAGCGAGAAATCTTCCTAGAGACGTGAGCGTCTTGGATAGGAAGTTGCTTTCTAGAGGTGTAGGACACATCTCGGATAGGAAGTAGGCTTGGTGATTCACTAGCCCGAGGGTAGATTAGGAGTTGATAGCTTGAGCGGATATCATGAGTGATAGCTTGAGTGTGTAAGTCCTTTTTCACATAGTGGATTGCTTCGCCGGTAGTTGTGGTATCAACCCGTGGATGTTTCCTCATTGAGGTTTTACCACGTTAAAATCATTGTGTTCAATTTTGCTTTACTTTCTTTTATCTTCCATATATTACATTGTTTGCACATCTTGTAAATTGATTAACTCTTGTCTTAGTGAAATCAATTCATTTGCTCCGCATTATTTTTAATTGGAAGAATTTGGAGCCTATACCTATCCACCCCCCCTCTAGGTATATTTCACTACTACATTAAGGGAAATTTCAGGAGTCCAGTCATTAAGAAGGTAGAAGCTTCTTGGAAGAGAGGATGTTTGTCCAAGGGTGGAAGACTTGTTCTTATTAAGGCAGTACTTTCAAGTCTACCGACTTACTTTATGTCGGTCTTTGGCATCCCAGTTGGGGTGGCAAAGAAAATTGAAAAATTACAAAGAGACTTTTTCTGGAATTATGGTATAGTGAAGAAAAAAATTTCATGCGGTTGATTGGGTTACAGTTTGTAAAAGCAAGAGGTTAGGTGGACTCGGTATTGGGAGAATCAAGGATAAAGGGGTTAGTCTATTGGCAAAGTGGATATGGCGTTTTGGGAAGGAGCAAAATTCCTTGTGGAAGATTGTGATTAGTGTAAAGTACGGTTGGAAGGTGGACGGTTTGGTATGAGACTCTTTGGGCTTGAAATCTTGCTCCTCTTTCATAAAATCGGTAAGTAGGCTTTTTGATCCAAGGAAAGATTCGTCTAACATTATTAAAAAAGGTTTCTAGGTGATTGTTGGGTCAGGGCAGAGGGTGAGATTCTGGAGTGACTTGTGTTGGGACTTTATTTCTATGAGGAATGCTTTTCCTAGAATTTCTGCATTGACCACAAATAAAGTTGGTATGGTGAGTGAGTTTGGGAGGTGGGTTGGGTTAAAATGGTACTGGGATGTGGGGTTAAGAAGAACTCTTTTTGATTGGGAAATAGAACAATGGAATTGTTTTTTGCTAGCTTTAGACAGTGTTTCTGTTAGAATCAGAATTTCAGATGCTTTGGCGTGGACTTTCTGTCGAAATGGGGGGTTTTCGGTTAAGTCTTTTAGAAGGTGTTTAGAGGAGGTTGGGGAGTCAGCTGGTTTTAAGGTGTGTCCTTTTATTTGGAGGGGTATTATTCCTCCTAAGGTGGAGGTCTTTTTGTGGCAATTGTCCAAAGGTAGGACTTTGGTTAGTGAGGTTCTTTGTAATTTCGATATGGTCCAAATGGCTTATATTTTGTGTCCCTTGTGTGTTAGTGAGTCTGAGTCCATTAATCATCCTTTTTTGCGTTGTGTTTGGTCATGGAGGCTTTGGTCAATGGCTATGAGTTTGTGGGGGAGAAGCTTTTGTTGCAATGGTGATTTTCTTGGATGGATGGCAGGATGGTCGAGCTTATGCTTTTTTATTTCTAAGGCTAGAGCTTGGAATGTGTTGTTCTGTGCTGTGTGTTGGACAATTTGGGAGTTCCGAAATAGTGTGGTCTTCGGAGGTAAGAAAGCTTTACTGTCCTTGGCTTTAGACTCGGTTCGTTTTCGTGTGGCCTAGTGGTTCAAAAATTTCGGGGCTGGCTCTTATGATGTCGTAACTATCCTTCTCCTTGATGTTGTTGGGAGAAGTTTTAATAGCCAACCTTCGAAGGTTTTTAAGCTTCGTCCTTGGACTCCTCCTTTGGCTGATGACCTCATCTTCAATGTGGATGGTTCTGCTAAATGCAATCCTGGTTTAGCTGGTATTGGTGGAGTTTTGGGGGATGCAAATGGTAAAATTATGTGCTTGTTCTCGACTTCTGTTGGTATTGCTAACTCTTTGAAGGCTGAAGTTCTTGCCATTCATAGAGCTTGTAATTTGATTTCTTCTAGCATGCTTCTATTGAACCACAACATTATTATAATGAGTGACTCTAAATCGGTGGTCTCTTAGATAAATGGTGAAGGGTTTGGCCACTTAAGGTTTGTTAATTTACTGTATGATATTAAATAGTTTATTCTATCTATGAAGTCAGTCTCCATCATTTACACCCCAAGAAGTTCTAATTCCTTGGCTGACAGTTTGGCTAAAGATGGGTCTAGATTGCTGGAAGAAAGGCTAGAATGGGGTTTGTAATTTTCTTGCTATCTTATGAGGCTTCTTGTGCTGCTCTGTTTGGTATGCGTAGGTCTGTTGTGTGGCAGGTTCTCTTTCATCTCCATTTGATGTGCTCTGAAGTGAGCTTTTGTTGTTAAGGGGGTTTTGGCCAATATTTTATGCACCTTTGCTAATATTCTGGTCTGTTGTACTTGTTTTTGGCTTTCTTGCCTTTTTTGTTGCTTTTCTTGGCTTTGGGTCTGTCCCCTGTTGTGCTCATGGTTGCCAGGGTTGCTTAGTATTGTTTTGGTTTTATTGCCTACTTTGGCATTCTATTTTTTTTTTTTAATAAAATAACAGTTTCAAAAAAAAAAAATAAAACTTAAAAACTTAATGGAGTATAAATATGCCCTAGCTAAATGTAATAAGTCATATTAGTTTTGATTTATCATTATTTTGAATGTTACTTATAAGAAGTAATGAGTAACAACGCATATGTTGAATCTTCAAATTCTCGATTGCCCAGTATGTTAAAATTTAAAGACGAGAGTTCATGGTACTGTTTGCTTTTCAATTTATGAACACGATTAAACTTCACATATATAACTACGGTGGTTTATTCATCATTCGCAGCAGTGGTTTTATTAAATTTTACTGCTAAGTTAATGTTATTTTACGAAGACGTTTTATTCATTTCTACTGGTAACACAAGGCAAGGTAAAATGACCGTCAAATTCTTACGTATCGCATAGAACTTATTAAAAGGCAGTTGACATAAGAGTAAAAATAAATATTAGTTTTGTGTGAATAGTTTTCTGTAAACATAAAAATGCATAATGATGAAGATAAACCTTTATTACTTTCTCTCTCTCTCTAGGTTATTGTATCACATTGTTTATTAAATAAAACAATTTATTTCGCTCAAGCAGAGGGTTTGACTGTTGCACAATCGTTCCAAACCTTTTCACTCTTAGCAATAACTTTGGTTGCATCAACTTCTTTGTGGTAAGGAAGAGTTACAACCAAAAACTCATCATAGCAAGGTCGTCCGAACGTAGCAAGGTTAAAACAACAAGCAGGTGAGACTGTTCCAGCTCCGAATAAGCTTGCTACGAGCTGATCGGCGCACCCTGTTTGCAGTTTTGCAGCACATTGCTCCAAGAAATTGTGAGTGCTCACTGGCAACGGGGGAAGAGGAACAACTTGTTCCAGATTGCGGCCAGCAAGCACAGGTGATAGAATGACGATCTCGCTCAACAAGAAAAAAGCGATCAAGCAAGAGTAGCTACCGAAACCTGCCATAACTTAAGAGATTATTCTGTTATATATTTTCTCTTCTTATTACAAGGTGTTCGTTACGGATCCCTTTACTTTCTTGATGGTGTTGGAATGGGGGATGCTAAGCTCATTTATAAGAAGTTAAAATATAGGCCACCGCCAAATTAAGTTTTTAATCGTTACATTAATTCTTTACTTCGTATTTATTGAAATTACATGAACTGATATATAAAAAGTGTTTCAATTGATATTACGTTATTATTACATACATAAACCTTGCTCAATCATCTTACAATTTAATGATATGATCAATTAAAACATCATGTGACAATGCCAAACATGCATGAATCGGATCCCCACTTTATGGAGTAATTTACGTAGTGGTAAACTTCTGATCCGTTACCTTATTAGTTGTCGAGATAAGTCAAAACAAAAAGCCACGTTCGGAAATTACGCAGTGTGTAGCAGGAGGCAAAATTTACATAAAATCATTTTTTTTTCTTTTCTTTCCTTTTCGTTATCTTTGTATTCGATATTTTACTCTTTCATATTCAAAATAATTGTTTCCAAATGACAAAAATAAAATTAAAAAAATAGTAGAATACATAAATTATTTGGCGTAAAATAATAAGTCATTTAAGATTTGAAAATATTATTGTGTACGCCTATATGCTTAGGTTGTGATAGAGTCATTCATAACTAGCTAGAAAAATTATCCACTAAGGAACACCCACCCTGTTTTTTTTTTAAAAAAAGCATCCCTTGAAACCAAATACATAGAATTTGTTCGTTAAAAGAATTTCCTTTTTATTTATAGGTAAGTTATTATTATCACTTATTTGTTTTAATAATATACACGAAGTACTTCATTTATCCTATAATGATTCCATCTGTAAATGTTGCTAATTTTGTCTAGAAATTAATTAATATCTGCGAGACAACTAAAACTTTCTTAACTTTGTGAAACAAGTTTATCTAACTTTCCATTTCTACGAATAAAATTTACAAATTTTCTATCTATAGAAAGTTTATTCTCTCATATCAAAATCGATTGCCTATATAACTTAAAAACTTAATGGAGTATAAATATACCCTAGCTAAATGTAATAAGTCATATTAGTTTTGATTTATCATTATTTTGAATGTTACTTATAAGAAGTAATGAGTAACGATGCGTATGTTGAATCTTCAAATTCTCGATTGCCCAGTACGTTAAAATTTAAAGACGAGAGTTCATGGTACTATTTGCTTTTCAATTTATGAACACGATTAAACTTCACATATATAACTACGGTGGTTTATTCATCATTCGCAGTAGTGGTTTTATTAAATTTTACTTCTAAGTTAATGTTATTTTACGAAGAAGTTTTATTCATTTCTACTGGTAACACAAGGCAACGTAAAACGACTGTCAAATTCTTACGTATCGCATAGAACTTATTAAAAGGCGGTTGACATAAGAGTAAAATAAATATTAGTTTTGTGTGAATAGTTTTCCGTATACATAAAAATGCATAATGATGAAGATAAACCTTTATTACTTTCTCTCTCTCTATGTTATTGTATCACACTGTTTGTTAAATAAAACAATTTATTTTGCTCAAGCAGAGGGTTTTACTGCAGCACAATCGTTCCAAACCTTTTCACTCTTAGCAATAACTTTGGTTGCATCAACTTCTTTGTGGTAAGGAAGAGTTACAACCAAAAACTCGTCATAGCAAGGTCGTCCGAACGTAGGAAGGTTAAGACAACAAGTAGGTGAGACCGTTCCAGCTCCGAATAAGCTTGCTACGAGTTGATCGGCGCACCCTGTTTGCAGTTTTGTAGCACATTGATCCAAGAAATTGTGAGTGCTCGCTGGCAACGGGGGAAGAGGAACAACTTGTTCCAGATTGCGACCAGCAAGCACGGGTGATAGAATGACGATCTCGCTCAACAAGAAAAAAGCGATTAAGCAAGAGTAGCTACCGAAACCTGCCATAACTTAAGAGATTAATCTGTTATATACTTTCTCTTCTTACTAAAAGGTGTTCGTTACTGATCCCTTTACTTTCTTGATGGTGTTGGAATGAGGGATGCCAAGCTCATTTATATGAAGTTAAAATATAGGCCACGGCCGAGTTAAGTTTTTAAAGCATTACATTAATTCTTTATTTCGTATTTATTGAAATTAGTTGAACTGATATATAACTAGTGTTGTTATTATTGTATACATAAACCTTACTCAATCATCTTACAATTTAATGATATGGTCAATTATAACATCATGTGACAATGCCAAACATGCACGTATCAGATCCCCACTTTATGGAGTAATTTACGTCGTGGTAACCTTCTGATCCGTTACCTTATTAGTTGTCGAGATAAGTCAAAGCCACGTTCAGAAATTATGAAGTGTGTGGCAGGATGCAAAATTTACATATAATCGTTTTTGAAACAAATTAATGGTGTGTAATATATTATCTAGAGGGGGGGGGGGGGGGGGGGGGGGGGGCGGGGGAGTGAATAGATTTTAATTAATTTTACCCAATTTTCGTGTATGGTCAAAATCACGGAAATGCCCCTAACTAGTCACAATAATATAACAAGTGTAATATGTGCGGAATTTAAATAACACTTGATATTTACGTGGAAACCCTCACGGGAAAAACCCAGGCTAGTAAGTAAGCCACACTCGAACCTCGAATCCACTAAATGTGTTAAAGATTACAACCTAATCCCGGTATATAATCACACACCTACCTAATCCCGGTATAAGTGAACCTAGTCCAATTGTTTGTGATTTACACAACCTAATCCCGGAAGCTACAGAAGTCTTACTTCTCAATGAAGAGATGATACAACCTAAGTGAATATATGAAATACTCAAATATGCAACAAGAGCTAGGTAACCCTATATGCTTATCTAGGATGATGATATATCAAGAAACACAATCCTAGATATCAAGAGCTAAGTGACATGTCAAAAAGATTAGCTAAACATAGATAATGAAAACCTAGAAAGCTATCACAATACAACTCTCAAACATTCAAAACACTAATCTCAAACTTGTATCTAAGATATATATCAATGACATACAAGTGATAAAGGAGATTGCTTGGGAAGAAAGACACAAAATATGTAAGATATAAGTGAAAAACTTACCAAGCAAAGTGTGTTGAAAAATCCATACAAAATGATATCTAGATGATCAAGGATGATGCTAGACGATGTTTGATGATCATGGAATGGTGTTTGAGTAAAGAAAGTTGAGTTCTTTGGTGAAAAGTTTCTCTTGGACAAATATGCTAAGTAAAAATATGCTTTTGAACTCTTTGAAAACGACCTAAGAACATAGAGGCATATATATAGGGTGTCAAAGTGAAACTACAACGTTTTGTGAAGAAAACAGTTGTTGCCACTTGTACAAGTGGCGACACTTACGGCGACACCAACTTTTCTTCACTGTCGCCACTTGTACATGTGGCGACACTAATGTCGACACAAAGTGGCGACACCTGACCTGATTGATTTTATGGAAGAAATCTCTTTGTCGCCACAGCAACAATATGGCGACACTAAATGGCGACAATGCCCTGTTTTTCACTTTGTGCACAATGTGCAAGTGTGCAAAGTGAAGAATGCATCCTCATACCTAAAATAACATGGCATTTACGACGAACAATATGCAATCATATAAGACAAGCATGAAGAGATATTCATGAACATTAATGCACACAAGTTAGACACACAACATATAAGAATAAAACATATGCATGAGTTGTGAGTGTGTGCAACTATCTCTTCAAAGCAAGTAAGCACTAAGAATTTTACCTTTGGAGTGCTTGTCGCCTTGAGGTCTTGACAAGGGTCATTGAGCTTGATCCTTAATCACTTAAACTACCTTTACAATCAAACCCCAACATGTGGTTTGTCCACGAAATAAGCCAATCAATAAATGGGAATTCTTATAGTTTTTTTTTTTCTTTTCTTTCCTTTTCGTTATCTTTGTATTCGATATTTTACTCTTTCATATTCAAAATAATTGTTTCCAAATGACAAAAATAAAATAAAAAATAGTAGAATATATAAATTATTGTGAAAATTGCAAAAAATAACCTAACCACAGAATGGATTATTGTTTCTAACCAAATTCTAATTTTTTATTGTTTGTAACCAATCGCCATAATACATTATTGTTTTTAATCTATAAATTTCAAAACTACCCTTTTATCCTCTTTTTCCCTTTAATTTTTTTTTTCTCTCCATTACTCATCTCTCTCTGTCACTCATCTCTATCACCCATCTTTTTATCACTTATATCTTTATTAAATCTTAGTTGTCAAATAATTTTAGTCAAGAAATTAAAGTTATTTTGAAGGGAAATCGCAAAGAAACCAAGATTTGGGAAGAGTTTTTTGAAAATTTCAAGTTTGTGGTTGAATCTCTGCTCAAAACTTCAAGGTTTATAAATCTTCAATTTCAATAGCATTATTATGTTTATTAGATGATATTGTTGATGGGTCTTTGTTATTTTGTTTCAATTTTAAAGTTTTTTTTGTTGACAATGGAAGAAACTTCGATTTCGATTTAAAATTATATTTCATGCAATGTGTAACGGTAAAAGTGATATAAGTTTGTTATTTCATATTTAACGTGACACATCGGCTAATATTGTGTAATCATGTATTTTTGAAGTATATGAGATATTTCATGTCTAACATGATATACACGGGATATTTCATGCCCAACATGATATACATGCGATATTTCATACACAACATGACATACATGCGATATTTCATGTTTTACATGAAATATTGCATAAATAAGATATTTCATACCCAACATGACATACATAGAATATTTCATGCTCAACATGACATAAATAGGATATTTCATGCACAACATGATATACATGAGATATTTCATGCCTTGTATAAAATACTGCATAATGGGGATATTTCATACCCAACATGACATATATGGGATATTTCATGCCCAACATGACATACATGAGATATTTAATGTTTTACGTGATATACATGGGATATTTCATACCTTGCATGAAATACTACATAATGGAGATATTTCATACCTAACATGACATACATAGGATATTTCATGCCCAACATGACATACATGAGATATTTCATGCATAACATAATATACATTGGATATTTCATGCCTTGCATGAAATACTGCACAATGGGGATATTTCATACCCAACATGACATATATAGGATATTTCATGCCCAACATGACATACATGAGATATTTCATGTCTTACATGAGATATTTCATGTCTTGCATGAAATATTGTATAATGGGGATATTTCATATCCAACATAACATACATGGGATATTTTATGTCCAACATGACATACATGAGATATTTCATGTTTTACGTGATATACATGGGATATTTCATACCTTGTATGACATACTGCATAATGGAGATATTTCATACTCAACATGATATACATGAGATATTTCATGCCCAATATGACATACATGAGATATTTCATGTTTTACTTGATATATATGGGATATTTCATGCCTTGTATGAAATACTGCATAACGGGGATATTTCATACCCAATATGACATACATAGGATATTTCATGCCCAACATGACATACATGGGATAAGCATGAAATACTATATAAAGGGAATATTTCATACCCAACATGACATGCATGAGATATTTCATGCAAAACATGACATATATGTGATATTTCATGTTTTACATGATATATCATTGGGAAATGTGAAACACTATTTTTCTTACAATTTTTTTTATGAATTGATTTTTTTTTTCAATTATTATTTGCTTCAGGAACTATGAAAGTTTTAGGTTAGCAATCAATTACAACAGTCGATGGGACAATTTATATTACGTGGATGGGCAACTTATTGGGGAGTTGGTGGAAAACAAGTTGTCATACAATGAGTTGAGTTCTTCGATTTTTCAATACGAATCCAACGGTATAAAGAATGTAAAATTCTGGGCAGTATTGAAAGTTATGATCAATTATTCAGTTAAAGGTTAGAAGCGACGTGCAATCCGCGAGTGAGGTGTGTTCATTGCTTTTTTTCCTTAAAACTGTATCTTTTGGCAAGGAAATAATTTTTTTTGTCCACGTTGGGTTCTTCAATTTTTCGATATGAATCCAACGGTATAAAGAATGTAAAATTCTGGGCAGTATTTTGAAAGTTATGATTAATTATTCAGTTTGTTAGGTTGATAATTAGTGTTGGCATTAATTCCATATCAAAACGAACTTGTAATGTTTAGTGGTTAGTAATAGAAGAATTTTGAAGACGAAGGACGTCTCAACCATTATTCGTTCAAGTTGCCGGCTTTTAAGAGTTTCGGGCATTATCGGTCTACAAAGGTATTCAAAGACCTCTTATCTCTTACAAGGCTAGGCACACACTCACACATATCATTCTTGTGTGTCCCTTCATGATTTTATTTCATTTACATTTCACTTTCACACACTTGGCAAAATATGCTCATGCATTCACATTTAGTTAATAAACTTTGTGTTTTGCATTTTCTAGGACTATGTCCGGAAACTAGCATATGTGTGTGTATTTGTGTTTGTATATTTCCGTATTTTGTGTTTAGGAGTTGAACATGTTCTTATTCAATGCCTTATTGAGTTCCAGTCGTTTCGGTTACTCATTCATAAGGTTTCGAGTCCAAACAAGTTGACTATGCCACTTTACATTCTCTTTCGTTGAGTTGACTTCATCGATGATTTCCGAGATGATTTCTTAACCGTTTTTCAAAGTTGTATAGTCGTCATCGTGTGTGAGAGAGTCACGGTTTGTAATCTGAAACGGATTCGAATTCGGAGTTCGGACGTCCAAGATACGGGCCTACGAACTGAGGGAGCGCGCGAGAGGACAACCCAGGCCGTGGGCCACATGGGCTGGCCGTGGGCCCCACGGCCTGGAGCAGCCTCTGCTCCCGTGTGGGCCACGCGCCCCCCACGGCCAGGGGGTGACGTGGCACCACCTGGTTGGCCGAAATCTTCTCTCTCTCTCTCTCCTATTTCTTCCCTCTCTCTCTCCATTTTGAAAATCCAAGAAGAAAAATTTCAGTTTCCCGTAATACATTCTCTCCAATTTTTCCAAACTTCAAAACACCATATCTTCCTCATCCGGAGTCGGATTTGAGTGATTCAAGTTGGAGAGTGTTCATATTTGAGTCCTCTAACATCTCCAAGTGGTTTGGTGGCTGTTTGATCGTGATTTCAAGTGGTTGGACACTGAATTTCGCACCAGCTGCAGAATCCGAGGTTTGAGTCTCAACTTTGGGATTTCTTGTTATTTGACCTTCCATTTGCTTGGGGTTTCTTCTTCTATATCTATGTTATTGTTTGGTAAAAGCTATTTGGAAAGATAGCTTGATTATCATTCTAATTGAAACTCAATTTGTGGACCAATGTTGACTAGATTTTATGATTCTAGGTTTTACATATGTTTGTGAGTTGTATTGTGATTAGAATGGCATCTTAGGTTGTTTGATACTTAATTGAATTAATTTTGTGTTAAAATGACTTTGAGATTTGTTTTGATCCTTTGATTATTAAAATCTAGGATTTGTGTATTTGTTTGTGATTTAGAGAATATAGGTTTTTGATTGATGTAAATCTCAAAACCTTGCTCTATATTTTTGTCTAGTATATTGATTGATTTTAATCTTTTATATCTAGCTTTTAATTGTATATTGATAACATCTTGAATTTGTACTTCATGAACATTTTGTGATTCAAGTGTTATGTGTGTGAATGAGACTTTGAGTATATGTGTTAGGTGTTTCACATGCTTAGATTTCTATTCATGTATTTTTGCATCTAGACTTGATTATTTGTGATTTCACATGTTTAGGTCTATTTGTGCCATAGAATGTATTGATCACATGTTCTATGTTGTATTGAATGTTTGCATCATTTGCATTCACATGATCACACTAGGAAGTCCTTGTAAAAGGCATGAAGTCTTGGTTAGAGTCGGGATGACTCGGATAGCCAAGCAAGAAGTCTTGCCTAGAGTCGGGATGACTCGGATAGGTAAGCAAGGAGTCATGGCTAGAGTCAGGAGGACTCGGATAGTCATGCATGGGAAGCTCCCTAGAGGCAAGAGTGCCTTGGATAGGGAGTTGGCTATTGTATTGGTAGGCCTAGGTGTATGGTTAGACATAGAGTCCGATAGAGCAGGGTACACGGGAGGTGTATGCACTCTTGAGGAATTTCTAATCTACCATCGATGTTGGTTGTGTGTGTTGACGCGCACGTGGTAGTTCTAAAATATGTCCCCGGTGGCGCTGAAAACTTGATTGGCGCACGGACCAGTTCTAAGAAACTACCGTAATTGATATGGCGCGTGTGCGAGTTTTTACCCTCTCGCAAGTATACGAATCGTTCGCCACGTATAGTGGTTACGAGTAAGGGTATCGTTCCCACGGGGGAGGTGTACACGTAAGTCGGTTCTACGTCTATGTTATAGCCACACTATTTATATATATTGTTATTTACACTATATACATGCAAGAAAAGTAAAAGGGATGGTCATAAGCACATTTAAACTAACTAATCTAAAATTACACTAAAATTATACTAAGATGGAAATAATTAAATTACAACTAAATTATGATTAACTAACTAAACTAACAAGCTTACCTCATTAATTAATTAAACTAAACTAATCTAATTACCAACTACACTCATGATTGGTCATGAGAGAGTGTAGTTGTGAAATGGTAAATACATGCAAATGCTAGAAATTGGGTTCATGCAATAATTCCACTACCTAGTTGATAGTAATAAGCTTACACAATTGGTATTAACCAATCTAGTCTAGGATTAGGCACACACACAAATAATCATCCATGCATGCTATTGAGGTCTCAATAGTCTAAATCCTATTACATGTCAATTAATTAGTTAATCAATTAACATGCATCAATTAAGCTCAAGCAAATATACTAATCAACCAAAATATGAATATATTACAATCCCACCAATATTCCCAACATAAACATGTATCAAAATTACAACACAATTAACAACAAGCTAAAGTACAACAAAAGAGATAAAGAAAACAACCCAATTTCTTGAGGAGTCTTCAAGCTAGCTAGGCTTCTCCTTATTCTTCCAAAGCTTGGAGCCAAAAGATGTTGATAGTGAGCTAGGATGGTGTAGGTGATGTATGTTGTTCTAAGGTGTGGTTTAGATGATAACTAGGTGGTTTGTAAGTGTTCTAAAGTGTAGGAGTTTGCTTAGTATGTAGTATTTGGATATTAGGGATGTGGTTTAGGGTTAGGAGAAGAGAAAATATATATAGGGGAGTGATTTGGGCATGAAAAGAGCTGAAGTCAGTCAAGATGGCGAGCTCTTTACGTCAAGCTCGCGGGCTTGTGCCCGCCGCCGGAAGTCGCCGTCGATTTTGGAGGTTGGAGGCGAGTTCCAACCCTTTGGAAGGCTTGCTTCTTCCCACTGTATGAACCCGCCGTCATTTGTGGCGAGTTTGGAACGTCTGGAAGGCAGGAAAGAGGCCCCCTAAGGTGAGCTTGAAGCTTGGTGGCCATGGAGGTTTGGCTTGATGGAGGAGAGAGAAAACTTCTGCATGGGAGGCCGGAAATGGGTCCATCGTGACCGGAGAGAGCTTGGCCGGCGATCTGGGCGGAATTTGGCCGGAAAAACCGTCGAAAAACGGTCAGAAATGGTCGGGTAATGTTCGGGTCACGACCGGGTCAGACCTGCTCCACCGGGTCGCGGGTCGGCTCGGCTGAGGGTCAGGGACGACGTGACGTCATCGTCGCGTCAGCGTGATGCGAGCAGGCCAAAACGGTGCCGTTTCGCGCGTGACGTGGCGTGCTGACGCAGTGCTTTGCGTGGCAAATTACGATCTGGTCCCTCAACTCTTCCTTAATTGCAGAATCTTCAATCTTCTCCAGAATATTACATTTTAGCCCCTATTTCTCCAAAATTACCAAAATGCCCCTGAATTCCTCTATTTCCCTAAAACACTTATTTAAACCATTAAAATCCCTATTTTACCCAAGAAACGAATACAAAAGATAGGAAATGGGAGCACTAAATGTGAACATTTGCAGCGCGATCATGTGTTGTCCAATATATGGTGGTTCCGCATCATTGAGGGATTTCACACTTTCCAATAGGGTTAGGTAGGCTTAGACTTCACTAGGTTGGGTGAGCTAAAGATTGGTCACTTTGTGAATGTTCTATGTTTACTTTCCAATAATATAGTACCCAATGGTTGTAGTTCAACCCGTGGATGTTTCCTCCTTGGAGGTTTTACCACGTTAAAAAATCCCTTGTGTTAATTCTTCCTATCTGTTTCTCTTATATTTTAATTGTATATTTTATTGTCTTGATTCATAATATCCACATGTGATATATTGTGAAGCAAGTCTTTGTATAGTATGATTAGTATATTCATTCTATAGATCAATTTGTATCTTTGATTCTTTTATATATTGTAATTTTTGTATAGTGACATATTGATCACTCTTGTAACACATTGAACATCTTATGAAATACAAGCTTATTTTGTTGTGTTGTTTATTTGCTATTTTACCTCACATAACTTGTTGATATACTTAGACGTTGCTCTTATGATTGTATTATCTCATTGTCTATGTGTGTCTTCCTTGGCTTATTGTGTTGTGTGTAAGGCTACCTTGAGGGACAAACGAATGTTTGTTCAAGGGTTTGAAAAAGGCGTAAAAACCTATTCACCCCCCCCCCCCCCTCTAGGTATGCTTTAAGCAATTTAACTTCGTTTGTGTACATTCACAGTTAAAGGTCAGAAGCGACGCGTAATCTGTGAGTGAGGTGTGTTCATCACTCTTTTTCCTTAAAACTGTATCTTTTGGCAAGGAAATAATTTTTTTTTGTCCACGTTTGGTTCTTCAATTTTTTGATATGAATCCAACGGTATAAAGAACGTAAAATTCTCGGCGGTATTTTGAAAGTTATGATCAATTATTCAGTTAAAGGTCAGAAGCGACGCGTAATCCGCGAGTGAGGTGTATTCATCGCTTTTTTTCCTTAAAACTGTATCTTTTGGCAAGGAAATAAATTTTTTTGTCCACGTTGGGTTCTTTGATTTTTTGATACGAATCCAACTGTTTAAAGAACATAAAATTCTAGGTGGTATTTTGAAAGTTATGATCAATTATTCAGTCGAAGGTCAGAAGCGACGCGAATCCGCGAGTGAGCTATGTTCATCGCTCATTTTCACACTTTTCCAAATTGATTTTTGGAATATTTTCTCAATAAAAAGTGTTTGTTTGCATGTCTACTTTCTTGTATCAAAATTTGAGCAAATAACATTGAGTATTTTTAGAGATGCGCACTTGAATGTTTCGTCAAAATGGTGATTTTGGAACAATTTGAATAGTCGGTGACCTTTTTGGGACTCCATCTACCAATTAATGGTGTCTAGTGCTATTTTCTCATAAAATAAAATAAAAAATCTTAACGAATGTTTGGTGGTGCTTTTTGCCTTCTGTTCCAAAAAGCAAATTTCAAAAATGAGAATATATAATGGATTTATACTATATCCTGAACTACACACAATTGGATCGACAAAACTGTAAAACTATATTACAGTTCTAATTACTAAAAGTAAATTCTTTTACAACATAAAACTCGGCAAAACTAATATTGTTGTCTGATCCTTATAAACAGGTTCTGAATATAAAAAAGAACACAAATCTATCCTCAAAACAAGAGTTTTCGAGACAACTTTCTCGGAGACAAACCGAGATTCTAACAATGTTTTTAACTTGAAATTCTATTTATTAACATTACCAAAATATTGGTTGAGTTTCATCTGTTTACATGGCAACATCTATTTAATGTCATTGACATGGCTTCGAAGCTCGAAAAAACCATTCAGCAATTTCACTTATAATGTACTTTATATCGTCAGTTGTGAAGTCCATTTGGCAACATTTATCTTAAATAATATTTTCCATGTACTTCATGATGAACACATCGGAACTACTTCTGCATTTACCAATAATAGTTGTCAATATCAATAAGTGGAAATAGTAATAAAATGTTGAAAACAAACAAACAAACATTAAAAATGTTCTCACGTGTCATGTTGCTGAGGAATCAAATACGGTTCAACATCATCAACCTCCAAAGGCTTAGGATCGGATTTACGTTGCTCATAATATCCAGTAGCACGAAGTATACCAGGTAAAAATGAGATGAGTGACTTAATATGAGGTACCTGTTCTAGCTGTTTCTTTTTGTCATTCCCCTCTTGTAATGAGTCGTAAATATCAATTTTGTGCATGTACAAGTTAAGTTCACACAACACCCAATGAGAGGAACACATACAACAAGGTATCAAAATCTATATTCTAAGAAATGAATATTACAAATCTTAAACCTAAAAAATCAATTCTAAGTCTGAAACAAAATCAAAAGTAGAAACATAATAAAATTGATATGACTCTAATCAATTCATAGCACACAGAGCACTGTTAATCACTCAAATTTCACAACACTGAACTAATACCACTTAACATCGGTGAATATATTGGTTCTATTTTTTTTTTTTTTTTATCTTTTAATTGTTCCAATGAAAGTCTAAGTCTAAGTCTAAGTCTAAAAAAAAAAAAAAAAAATCGGACAAGTTAGCTTAATATATCATAATCCCACCAAGCTTTACACCAAGCTTTACACCAAGTTAGTTGACCCCCTCGGACAAAAGATGCCAGATCATCCAGACAGATGCATTTGTCCTCCACAAAAGTCTTTTTAGTGTTCACATAATCTCTTTTCCATATCACCTCATTTTGAGCCTGCAGTGAATGGACGACACATGGTTAATCCATTGACACTAACAATTTATAAAAGTAATAATTGGATGTCAATTTTGACACTTACAAAAAAGTAAGTGGGTAGTATCGCAGTCCTAGTTTCGAACAACTCCGGTGCTGCTTCAATTTTCCTCTTCAACAACCTCGTGAAACTATCGATATGTTGAAAAGCTCAAAAACACACAACTATCAATTTTTATATACTTATGTGTAAAAAAATGCCCATCGAAACGACTGTTATGAAAATAAAATTTACTGTGTCATCGAGGTCCGAATGCACAGACTTCATCCGCCTAAACCAATTTTGATTTTGCTCCTCAGGAAGCCCAACATCCTGAATAGGAAAAAAATGTCCAAAAATTAGTTGTCATACTAGTAGTCAATAAATAACAATTAAATCTAAATTACGTACAATATCTTAGGACCAGGTTTTACAAATTCCTTCAAACTTAAGGCGTGGTTCATTTGAGGGTTTGCACGGTTGTAAAGGGGATGGGGATGAGTATAGGGTGTCTGAAGTTTAGCTGAAGGCTTTCTCTTCCATTTCCTCTTCTGGGACGTCAACTGGAACTGTTTTTTCCCTATCGACTCCATACTCAAGTCTGCATTCTTAATTTCAATATTTGGGATTGGAGAAAAGCATTCGTCGAGTACTCCACCTCGAAGTCCTGCTTCCGTATGGATTACATCACACTGACAAGTTAACAATTAGCTTAATTATGAAATGTATTTGAAAATGACTGTCATAAGCATTCGATTTATACCTGTGGAGTGGATTCCATATGTTTCGATTTAGGAGCCGGGTAAGTGTCTACAGTAGTTTTTGTGGAATCATGATTAGGAAAAGCTTCATCCGAGAGATTGCCCCAATGTCATCATAGACAAAAGTACACTTGGGCAACTGAGTATATGGTGCATTTCGTTGTGACTGAACCTCCTCACGTACAATATCGAATTGTCGGGTAAAACTCTCAGTCATCCGTTTCTCAGCATCACTTATCTGATTTGTAACTTGGGCGAATAATTTCTCCCACATATTAGAAGTGACAGTTTCTTGAGGGTTGACAATATAGGCCTACATGATTTTTTTCAAAGTTAGTATGTATTATCATGCTTAATAATGTTATAATCATTTATAATTTGCAAAACTAACAAGTTTACATTACCTTTTTTTTTCTTCGGTCTTGATTGGCATTGGATTTCATCTCCCGAGTGACACTCTCTGACAATAACTCTTTATCACTCTCGCTCACCATAACATCGTCTTTTGATGTTTCAGGAATGTCTCCCATGGCATTTTCTAGATTAAAATATACCATATAATCCTGCTGTAATTCATCTACAGTCGGAGTCAATGTCGGAATAGCTTCCATCTGAATCGTAATAATGCACAAAAAAGAATAATTAAACAACGTTCATAATACTATTAAAATTAAACATACAACTACAAACTTGTACCTCATCAGTGAACTTGTTATCAAGTTTCTTGGGCTTGTTTTTGCAACACCAGTTCATTAGTCGGGGATAAACGTTACTAATCCGGAGTCCATGAACTCTAGTGAGGCATGGAATAGCCTCCATAGCTCAAACCTATTGATCATAAACAAATTTTGTAAATATGTTGTCAAACAATCATTTTTAAAGTTAGTAAAGACCGAGATACAAACCTGGAATGCCCATGCAAAGCCGTATATGTTCACCCCCAGATTCTACTTCTTGCTGAAATTCTGGTTTTGCTTCTTTCAACCAGTTATAAACCGTCTCAAGTAGTATGCGGTTTGAGTTTGAGTGTATATGTAGTGAAAGTAAATACTCGCGTGTTTAAAACAACCTAGAGGGGGGTGAATGGGTTGGTTAATCGATTATTACCAATTTTTCGATTAGTAAAAGTTAACATATGAAAACCCAAACACACAACAAAATAAATCAAGTGTAAAGTGCGGAAATTAAAGAACACTTGATTTTTATGTGGAAACCTTCAACAAGGAAAAACCACGGGCTAGTATGTGTGCCACACACGGTCCTCGGATCCACTATATGTAATGGTGTTTACAACCTAGGTTGACCACGTTAAACCCTACACGGTCACTAACCCACCACTACTACCCGTAGGCCTTTTATAGCGAACCTAGACCAACCCTAGACAACCTTTATATGAAGAGAAGGTTACACCCTCAAGTGATCTCCACGATCCACTACTATTGGCATGAGCACCTTCTAATCTACTCATAGGCCTTTTATAGAGGAGCTAGTACGATGCTTGTGCAACTTCACCTAGAAGCCACAAGATTTTGACTCTTGAAGAGAATAAAAAGTCTAAGTGTATATCACAATGATGCACAAATGCAATGAGTGCTAGACTAAACACTATATGCTTAACTAGATGTTATAATGCAAATTAACATCCTAGTTATCAACAAAGCCTAAATGCACATACATGAGGTCTCAATTAGTTGTAGAGATTTCTAACAACCTAATTGTCAACAAACAAAGCCAAATCAACACAAGTTGTCAAGAATCATGGCAAGGACTATAAATATACAATTAACAAATGCAATCAAGGAGTCCTACACATCAATGTCTAAATGCAATGCATATAGACTTAGCTAGAGGGCAAAATGGTCCTAAATGCTAGCTATCACAAACAACACATAAACATTCAAAAGCTTAACTAATTGATTAAATAACAATCTATCAACCTAGTCAACAATAAATCACACAAGAATGTTTATGACATAGCTTTTAGGCAAAAATGACCTAATCAAATAAGCTATCAAAATACAAACTCAATCATGTTATCAAGACTCATAAATATGTGCAATAAATAGAGTCTAGGTATTTAATCATAAAATAAACACCTAATCTAGAGTAAGAAGAACATTAAATGATATTCAATGAAGTTTTAACTTACCTAGTCATGAAACCAAGAAGACCCATGCTCAAATGATGTTGAATGATGCAAGATGGAGATAGGTTTTGGGTTTGAAGCGTTAAAAAACAATCTTGGTGCTTTCTCTCACTAGAGAACTCTTAATCTCTCTCTAGGGTTTTGTAGTTTTTGTTCCCTTGAATATAAATGAGAGAAAAAGATGTATTTATAGTGCTAAGATGATAGCCCTATAAATTTCGAGACTTACCCAACAAAAATGAGCCAAATCGGACTCCAAATGAGTGAGATATGGCCAAATTACGAAACAAGGTCAGGAATCAGGCTTGCCATGGTATAGGTGCCACGGCCAGCCAAGACGGCACTTGGATCGTGGCAAATTGCTGTCACTAGCATGATGCTGTCTCAAACCGCGGTACTTGAACCATAGCGAAGCGTCACAGCACAAAGCTTGATTTTCAAGCAACTCAAAACATGACCAAACGATATTAAAACCTCTCATATAATATACCGTTGGAAAGGTATGGATGTCTAGTTTCTACTCTAATTAACAAAACATGATTTGGATAACTGTAGAAAAATTTATGGTCATTTGACTGACCAAAGGTCAGATTCGGATAACAGCTATGATGCCCTGTTTTAGTGGTCACTTTGGAGATTACAAAACCAATCCAAACAGTCATGAAATATTACGAATAATATACCGTTGGAAAGGTATGGGTGTCTAGTTTGTTCAAAATTTTACAAAAATCAATTTCAATATTTTCATAAAAAGTTATGGTCACAAGACCATACAAATGTCAGTTTTGAAAAACATGTAAATCATTGAAATCCAATCTTTTGAAACTAGACACTTACTCCAAATAACCAAACCAAATCTAACACTTATCCAAGAGAAGATTGAGACCTTCTCAAGTGGTCAACCATCGCGCTAAGACATGCACACCATCGTGCAAGCGCGGACGTTTCCGATTATACAAACGGAAATGAATTAAGCCACACTTAAGACCAACATACATGAAGTGCAAGTGTGGGATGTGAATACATCATAATGCCTAACATATCATGGCAGTGTCATTAAACAAGATGCAATCAATTAAAACCTGTATGAATAGGATTCATGGCTTTGCATCCTAATGCCTAAACATGTTATGGCATTTCAATGAACAAGATGCAATCAAATAAACGTACATGGGAATGGATAACATCATGAATAATCACCAAGCATGTGACACACAAAAGATATGCAATATATGAAAATGCATAAGTGTGATGATAAAGCATATAAGCACACAATTAAGAGAAAAATAAATGCATGTGTGCTAAATGACAGTTGCACGAATCAAAGAAACACACATGCATGGTGACAAATGCAAGATAGATAAAGATGCATGCAAATGTATGTGTGCACCTAATCTCTTCAAGAATCAAGGTCAAGTGATATACCTTTTGAAGCTCTTAATCTTGAAGTCACGTTGGGAAGTTCGGAAGCTTGGAAAACACAATAACCTAAGCTACCTGTTTCATACCAATCCTAATGTGGTTTGTCATGAAATAAGCCAATCAAAAAGGAGGCACTTACATGTAGGTTCCCCATGGAAAATATTCGAAAGACATTAAGTTCTCTACAAACATACAAGCCCACCTAGGGACGGTCTTTTCGTATTCATTCCCAAGAAGCACATGTCCCAATAGAAACAAATATGACAACTTGATAACATTATCAGACTTGTCAAAATTTCCCTCTTCCAACCGATTTAGAATCGTATGAAATGTCGGCACTTTTCCATTAAAACATCTATCTAACACACCACTTTCAACATCCTCATAGCCACGGACAACACTTGTAGGTATCATTCCAAATTGCAAACCGGTTACCAAACAGAATTCTAATTTCCCGAATCGTGTATCTGTTTGGCCCACCCGAAACCAAATCTCATCTGCATTCCCACCTGGGTGATTAACCTCCCTACACAGTAACAACTGACATAACCTTCCACCGAAAATTCTCAGATGAGATAATTCTAAAAACTACCTAAATACACCATCCTGGAAACGCTTTAGTTCCCTAACTTTATCTAAAGAATCTCTCATTATATTCAACTCCGTAAACCTTTGATGAACCAATATTCTTGTATGAAACCAATTTGATGGACGGTATACATATGGTATTTCAGTCATCTACAATTATAAACATCAAATAAAATTGGAACAGTCTTCAACAAGCTGAGATGTGACATATTAAATTAAAAAGAACTCACTAAATTGACATCAATGTCAAAGTTTTGTTTCATTCCACTTTAAAACTCTGCCCATTCTTAGTGTTATAAACTTTGTTATCTTTCTAAATAAAAATAATAGACCAGAAGCCCACAAAGTGACATGATTATTAGGTGTTTTCACATATCAGCCTATAATTAGAAAATAATTATAAAGGACGCCTTCCATGAAAAACAATCCAACTTTTCTATTAAAAATAAATAAATGGATAATTATATAGAGCATAAAAGACATGTCACCATCAAGGTTTCAATCAACACAACTCACATACTAACCGTTTGCCACCAAGCACAATTCAACACATTCATACAACATAATTAGGCACAAAATGCATAAGATTCCAATACATAATTATTGGACCACCAATGGGCAAAATCAACTATGGCATTAAAATATATGATGTTTTCATGAGGAATAAATCTCAATCAGTAACAACTTATCTTGATTAATATCAATTTTGAATGTTTTTGAACTCAAGTTGTTGCATGTACTCTAGTCTCTAGCCAGTAAGCTAGAGGAGATGAACTTATTGTCAGAGTTAAATTTCATGCCAAACTCTTCCTAAAACCTGTTCGAAACTCAATGACATTGATTTGTGTCAAAACTCAAAAGCATGTCAGATCACGTGGTCTCATTCAAGAAGAAAAGAACATGAGAAAATGAACAAAAAAAATTCTATATATTAATCACATTTATATGTCAATCTACATCAGTTAAAAAGTAAGAAAAAAAAATGCACCTGGTGGAAACATGTGACAGATAAGGTTTAATTGCAGCACTATGAATTAGTTGGTACAGTAGTAGTCTAACTTTTCTCTCCCTTTTTTTTAATGAAATGCAAGACGCCACAAACTATATTAGATAGTTAATAATTCAAAGTCAACCCACATGGCCACATGCATCTGTCAAGTAAACCCAGAAATTACAATTTGGGCTGAAAAGGAGAAAAATTCTCTATTATTTGATCATATACTACAATAACATCCTCTACTCTACCAGATAGATTTTTGATTCACTATTGTGCATAACAACTATATGTTCATTTGATGATTATTAATTTGAACATCTAGAGACATGTTTGAACACTTAAAGATTTATTAGAGGCCAAAAAGCCAATAAAAACAGAGCACCAAACAACAGGCAACCAACTGAGCCGAGAGAAGACACAGGAAACCCACAACCAACCCAAACAAACACAAGCAAAGGACAAAAGGCACAGACAAACCCACCCAAAGCCAAAAAACAAAAACAGGGCAATGCACATAGCCAAAAAGCAGAGCAAAACGTGAGCCAAACAAAGCAAAAACAACAAGAAACAACAAAAACAACAAAATGAAAGCAGTCCTAAGAAGAATTAACTGAACTCCTAGACAACAACTTATAATTTTATCTAATCTTGTTCGAAACACCAAAAAAAACCAAACTAATCAAACTCAAAATTCTCTATACATCAATAAATTCAGGATTCATACGATCAAATCATTAAAAAACCAAAACCCCAAATTTTTCATACCAAAATTACGAGAAAAAAAAAGAAAAAAGATAAGAAAAGTAAACACAACAAATCGAGAAACGTAAACTAATACACAATCAAGAGTGATTAGAATTACCTGATTCAAGGATTTGGGTTTGCGATTTGAAGAAGACTGATCAGATAAAAAAGAAACCCTAAATTGGCGTTTGGTTAGTTCAGCCAGCCAATTTGAAACAAATTATAGCACGGTATGTATAAAACTATTTAGAGGAGGGGGGGGGGGGGGGGGGGGGTGAATAGATTTTAAACTTATTACCCAATTTTTCGTGTGAAGTCAATATTACGAAATTACCCCTAACTAGATAAAGCAATAAATCAAGTATAAAATGCGGAAATTAAATAACACTAGATTTTTACATGGAAACCCTCAATGAAAAAACCACGGGCTAGTAAGTAAGCTACACACGAACCTCGAATCCACTAAATGTGTAAAACGATTACAACCTAATCCCAGAAGTAATCACACACCTACCTAATCCCGGTATAAGTGAACCTAGTCCAATTTGCTTGCGATCTAAGCAACCTAATCCCGGAAGCTACAGACAAGACTTACTTTCTCAATGAAGAGAATAACACCCTAAGTGAATATATGAATATCCAAATGCAACATAGAGCAAGGGAAACCCTATATGCTTATCTAAGATGATGAATATGCAATTAGAACAATCCTAGATATCAAAACTAAATGACATGTCAAATAGTTTAGCTAATCAAGATTAAGCACAAAACCTAATTAGCTATCACAATACAACTTCTCAAACATACAACACACTAATCTCAATCTTGTATCCAAAATATATATAAAGATCATACAAGTAATAAATTGAGATTGCTTGTTAAGAAAAACACAAAATATGTAAGATATTAGTGAAAAGCTTACCAAGCAAAGTATGATGAAGAATCCTTGCAAAGAGATATCTAGATGATCAAAGATGATGCTAGATGATGATTGATGATCATGAAAAGGTGTTTGAGTAATTAAAAATGAGTTCTTGGAATTTTTCTTCTCTTTGAAAAATATCCTAAGTATGAAATCTGAATATGAACTCTCTTAATTGACCTAAAGTCAAAGTGGCATATATATTGGGGGCCAAATCAAAGTGTAGTCTTTTTGAATAAGTTGCCCTGTCTTTGCCTTGGGTGCTGTACGTAGAGTGCTTCTGTACAGCGCCTGTACAGCACCTAATTCTGATCTCTCGGGTTTGAGATGGGCGCTGTACGAACAGCGCTTCTGTATAACGCTCGTATAGCGCCACATCAAAATTGTAAGGTTTATAGTTTGTGTTGGCATCAATTCCATATCAAAACGTGTTTCTCTTGTAATGTTTAGTGGTTAGTATATTGGAGAATTAAGAAGACGAAGGACGTCTCAACCACAATTCATTCAAGAAGCCGGCTTTTAAGAGATTCGTGCATCATTGGTCAACAAAGGTATTAAAGGACCTCATATCTCTTACAAGGCTAGGCACACACACACACATAGCATTCTTGTGTGTTCCTTCATGATTTAATTTCATTTATATATCACTTTCACACACTTGCCAAAATATGCTCATGCATTCATATGATGTTGATAAACTTTGTGTTTTACATTTTCTAGGACTATGTCCGGAAACTAGCATATGTGTGTGTCTTTGTGTTTGTATATTTCCGTATTTTTGTATTTGGACTTAAATATGCTCTATTATGATTCCTTATTGAGTTTCGATCGTTTCGGTTACTCATTCATTTAATTTCGAGTCCAAACGATGTAGCTATGCTACTTTTCGTTCTCATTCATTGAGTTGACTTCATCATCGGTTTCCGAGATGATTTCTCAACCATTTTTCAAAGTTGTGTAGTTGTCATCATGCGTGAGGGAGTCACGGTTCGTAATCCAAAAACGGATTCAAAATCAGAGTTCGGATGCCCAAGATATGGGCTGAAGAACCAAGGGAGCGCACGAGGGCGTATGTGGCCAAGAGGCCACGTGTGGCCCACGCCATGGGTGAGCCGTGGGCCCCACGGCCAGAGGGGCTCTCTGCCCCCGTGTGGCCCACGCGCCCCCCACGGGGCTGGGCTGAGGTGGCCCTCTTTGATAGGCCAAAAATTGCCTTCTCTCTCCTCTTTTTAAAACCCCTCCATTCCCTCCATTTGTTTTCAAGAAGAAAAAGTTAGAATTCCCGTCAGAATTTTTCTCCCAAATTTTTCCAACTTCCAAACACCATAACTTTCTCATACGAAGTCGGATTTGAGTGATTCAAGTTGGAGAACGTTCGTAATCGAGTCCTCTACCTTTTCCAAATGATTTGGCAGCTGTTTGATCAAAATTTCTGGTGGTTGCACACAGAAAACCGAACCAGCTCGAGAATCCAAGGTAGTGTTCATATCTTTTGGATTTCTTCTTTTATAACCTTCAATTTGCTTGGGGTTTCTTCTTCTATATGTATGTTTATGTATTATGAATGCTATAGAGAAAGATAGCTTCATAATCAATCTTAATCAAAAGTCTAATTAGAGACATATGTGAACTAGTTTCTTAGATTCTAGGTTTTTCACATGTTTGAGAGTTGTATTGTGATTAGATTGATATCTAGGATTATTTGTGGATTGATTGATGTATTTTATGATTAATAATCCTCACATGTGCTTAGATCCTCTTATTGAACAAATCTAAGATTAGCACATTTGATTTTGTATTTAGAGCTAATTAGGATTTAATTGATTATTCATTATATCCTTGCTCTAAATACTTGCTAGAATATTCATTGTATACATTTTGTTATTCTAGCATTTTTTTGTTGTTTGTGTTCTAAAGTCTTGATTATATGCTTAATGAACATGCTTTGTTTTCAAGCTTTAGAAACATAAATAGAATCTAGGATTTGGCATGTTTTAGGTGTTTTGCATGCTCTAGATTTTTGTTCATGTTTAAGGTCTAGACTACTTTGTTTTTATGGACTTTATTGCCTATGTCTAGATCTTCATGAAGTGTACCTTATCCATACATTTCATATGCTCATGCATCATTTTGTATGGTGTCATGTTTTGGATTCTAAACTAGAAAAATGTACATTGTGTGCTCATTGATTATTTCTAGTTTCCATAGGATGTATTGATCATATATTCTATGTTGCATGTGTTTGCATCATTTGCATCACTTAGATCATTGCCTTATAAAAGGTGGAAGTCTCTAGCAAAGTGAGTGAAGCTT
Organism: Acer saccharum; assembly: GCA_030490815.1. Lineage (NCBI taxonomy): Eukaryota > Viridiplantae > Streptophyta > Magnoliopsida > Sapindales > Sapindaceae > Acer > Acer saccharum. The sequence continues at coordinate 29,354,029 of CM059866.1, forward strand.
TGTGGAAAGAGCAAGGAGTCTTGACTAGGACATGTGGTCCGGATAGTCAAGCAAAAGTCTTAGCTGGGAGTGTGGTACTCCGGATGGTTGAGCTAGGAGAGCTTAACTAGGATCTTCGTGATCCGGATAGCTAAGCACGAAATCTTCCTAGAGACGTGAGCGTCTTGGATAGGAAGTTGCTTCCTAGAGGTGTAGGACACATCTCGGATAGGAAGTAGGCTAGGTGGTTCACTAGGCCCGAGGGTAGACTAGGAGTTGATAGCTTGAGCGGATATCATGAGTTGGTAGCTTGAGTGTGTAAGTCCTTTTCGTCATAGTGAATTGATTTACCGGTGGTTGTGGATTCAACCCGTGGATGTTTCCTCTTCGGAGGTTTACCACGTAAAAATCAATGTGTCAAATGTCTCTATCTCTATCTCTATCTCTTTACATTTGTATGTATGATCTATATAACTTGTTTAAGCTCTTCATTTCCTCACATCCTTGTAAACAAGTTATTGATAAAGAAAGAGTTGCGCACATTGTTGGTTGAATCAACATTTGTTTCTTGTATCTTGTAAGTGTTTGAACATTGTATCTTGTGATTCTATTTCAAGTTGTAAAGCTCAACTTGGTGAGTTTGCATTGTAATATTCAAAGTACAACTTGTGGAATTTAAATTTGCTCATTATTGAATATACTTGTAAAAAATATACATTGTTTATTGATATATGTTTTGTAGACTAAGGGTGGTGAATTGAGCATACTTGTGATAATTGTTTTCTCATAACAATCATGTTTAAGGTTAATATGTATGCTCACCAAGGTTTTGACATAAGTCACGAAAGAGTTTTTAAAACTAGTGTGTCAACCTATTCACCCCCCCCCCCCCCCCCCCCCCCTTCTAGGTTGTTTAGTATAACCTTGTAGGTATTTTCAAAAATGCATCAGACCTGATGCATTTAAAAGACCATTTTTGCATCAGGTCTTGTGGGCGCTGTTCGAACAGCGCTTTGTAGAGTGCTTTGAACAGCGCCCTTTGCAATGCATGACTTCTAAGCCTAATCATGTTAAGGCAAAAGACAATGCAAGATGCAATCAAACTAACAAGCAAGAAGAGATGTTAATGAACATTAATGCACAAAAATAAGACTCACAACATACAAGGATTAAACATATGCATGAGTTGTGAGTGTGTGCAACTATCTCTTCAAGACAAGTAAGCACATAGAAATTTACCTTCGGTGCTTATCAAGACGAGGTCTTCAAAGGGCTTTAGCATTAACACCAACACTTAAGCTACCCTTACAAAGAACCCCAACATGTGGTTTGTCCATGAAATGAGCCAATCAACAAATGGGAACCTTACAATCTCCCCCTTTGGCTATTTCGTGACAAAACCACCACTCACATTGATTCCTCACAAAAAAAATATAAACTACGGGACTACAATGATTGTTTACATTATAAAGAGATAAGAAAATAAAACTTCAAGTCTTCAATCTCTTGTAGAATAATCAATCCCTGAAAATAAAGTTTCTAAACTTTCCAAAACAAGTAAGAGTGAGATTTATCAAGTGAGAACAAAAAAACAAGCATTTGCATATTAAAAGATTAGGCACAACATTATGCAATGTATGTGTATGCAATGCTCCCACTCAACGGGTTACTCCCCCTCAATGTATATTCTCCCCAACAAGCACAATTGCTACTACAATTTGCAACTCCCTTTACCATATCCTACTCCCCCTTTTTGTCATGATATAGGCAAAGGAGTAGTCCCCAACCGGGTCACTCATAGCAACGAGAGATAGTAGCATGCAAGATATTTGCATAATCAATATAAGTCACTTTATGCATCTCAATTAATTGGAGAGAAACAATGAGATTTATTTGAAGAAAATGTGTGAATCAAACATGCTTTGCATACAAGACATGTAGCATTTAAGTCCAAAATATAATGGTATTTGGCAAAGCAAATGACAAAGGTTTCTAATAAGAATTCAAACCAATTTCACCAATGTCATGAGAAAAGCTAGGATATAGAGTTTTCATTGATTTTAATTTATGAGCAACTATATCCAACTTTATAAGTGAAACATAGCATGAGCGACTTTGCACCCTATTTGATTTTTCTGGATAAGATATCCGTATGATAGTAGCCATGTTCAACCAATAAAGAAAGAGAGACATTTGGAATATCAATTCCTTTGAACGGATACAAGATCCTTTATTCATTTTGAGTCTCATAAGCTTTCACACAAGTTTTGCATTTTAAGAATATGCAATCATCAATTCATGCTTCTCATATGAGCATGTTATATGAATTTCATGCTTTTTCATTTGACATTAGCATGTTATAAAAGAATCATCATGTCATGGAGATAACTATAGGTCATTCAAATCATACTTCCTATGTTCATCTCCTAGTCCAAAAATGCATGTTTGAACATAAATATGACATGGATTGTAAACAAACAAGGTTCACACTTATTGAATTGAAAACATATATACATATGTGCAACCAAGCTTACTCAAGTAATTAAAAGAAGAGGCATAAGATATTTTAAATTTTTGCAAGTGACAAAAATGCAAAATAGCTCTCTTTGCTTGAGTTCCCCATATGGGGTCAATCACAAAAACTCATCACTCTACAAGACATATCCCAATAGATCTACTTAGTGTTTTAAATCGAGTAGCATCTAAGGGTTTAGTAAATAGGTCCGCAAGTTGATCATTAGTACCTACATGTTCAAGTACTATGCATTTATTTTCAACAAGCTCTCTAATGAAATAATGGCGGATGTCAATATGCTTAGTTCTAGAATGTGTTAGGATTATGCTCAATAGCAAGAGTGTAATATTGTAATTAACAATCTTTTTCATATTAATAAAGTGATTTCTAGTTTAACAAATCGTATAGCATTTATAGTTTAATATTATAATTGTCAAAGTAAATAATCATAAGGTCTAAAGACTATGAGAAAAGAAGAATTGTTCGTACATCTGGATATGTATGTGGTAGACACAATTCTTTAGTTAGTCTTGAATATTGTTCACAACTTAAGTTAAAGGTTGGGCACCTTTATCTTGTTAAAGTTGTAGAATTCTTTTGCTAGCATTTGAGTGGGATCAAATGAGATATGATGAGTCTAAAATCATCGGAGTGTCTTCGAGCAAAAGAATCTAGTGCACTGGGTGCATTGAACTGGATCACAATGAAATACTTTATCTATAACCGTCAGTAGATAAAAGTCTTTTCATTATCAGGACAATCGGAGAGTCTATCTTAATCCTGAGATAAATGATGGACTTATGGTTGCAAGTGATATCATTTGAGTTATCAATGAGTACGATTATATCGCATAGTCTATCCTCGATAGTTTGGTGATATTCATTTGTTAATCGATAGAGGACTTCATTTATAGATATGGACATCGTGGCTCCATTTGTTAAATGAGAGTATAATATCATCATATGGATGTTTTGAGGTAATTGGATATTAAATCTCAACGTTGAGTTTTCGATAGTGTCTATTGAAAACATGGCTTCTGGACAAGTCAAAATATTCAAGTTCAAAACGTGGTCATATGAGTAAATATGGTAACTTGGAGAGTTATAGGCGGTCTATGAACTCTTGGCGATTACTGATATTAATCACGAGGATACACTTTCTCCAATATGATTGTCTAGGGTATGAATGAGGAGCATCTTCCTTTTCTATCTTTATTCAAGAGTTCAGTTTTAGCTCTTTAGTGGAATGAGTTAAAATTAATGGATTGGATCTAAGTGAATCATTTGTTGATTGTGATTAGGTTATGTCTATTGAAGCTTAAATTTAGATGGCCCGCCAAAATCCCCAATCCACACGGACTTGCATGGATCACTTGATATATTCTACCGGACCAATTTATGGGTCCATCTAGAATTGCATTTAATATATTAAGAATATAATTTGCACATTGTTTATTTAATGGGCTGATCAATTATATTAATATATTAATGAAAGGCATGTGGCTTGTTTCTTTTAGTAAGAATGGGTCTGGTTCACATGTGGGCTTTTTAATTAAAGTCTAATGGATTAAATAAAATAAGAAAATAATATTGAGCCCATATATATATATGATGTGGGTGGCAAGGCTAATTTATTAGTCTAATATATTATTTTATTTTATTGTTTGATTAAATGAGAATTAATTAATTTATTAATTAATTATTTAATTAAGAAACAAAATCTTTTTCTGATCAGGAAATATGTTTCCTAGAGTTATACTATTGGTAGTAGTATACTAAAAGTAAAAGACTTATTTGGTAAGAAAATAAATAATAAGGTTTATTTATTTAATCAAATAAGGAAGTCTTTTATATAGTCACAGATACACTAAAGAGTTGGATTAGGGTTTGTATATAATATATGTGCGTGCGGATATATATAGAAATATACATATAATATATGCATGATTAAAAGTCATGCGGATATATAGAAATATATAGTATATGCATGCATGATTAAAAGAGGTGCAGCAACATATATATTGACATTAAATGTGGGTGCGGCAGCAACATATATATTATTCTTGCAACCTGAATGTGGGTGCCGCATTATATATATATATATAAATTATATTGATAAAAAAAAAAACCCTAGGTCTTTGGCTTGAGAGTTTTATTTTTTTCTTTTGCTTGAAAAAAATAAAATCCAACTCTTAGATTAGTGTGAGAATTCGGCCAAGAGGAAAAGAGAGAAAAGTTTGTTCTTATTTCGATAGTGCACTAGTAACTTTTATGTCAAAAGGTTTTGTGCACAATTTCGAATAAGGTTCACGCGAGTTTCGATCTAACGATTGTGAATTCAAAAATGTCCGGAACATTCTTTGTAGCCTCTTGGAATTTGTTGTGACTAACGTAAAAGAAAAGTTTTGTTAATCCATCCTCAGGTACACAATTCAAAGAGAAGGGAGACCACGCTCCTAGGTGATTCACGTTCGTGATTGGATTGGAAGATCTTGCGGATTACCATCGACGCAATGTCAATCGGATCACGCGACAAAGGTATGATATCTTTAGTATTATATGTTAATTAATTAGAGGGTTAAGGTTCAAATTATGGAAAAATTTTAAACTATACTAAACCTCTTTTTAGTCTCGCTTCCGCTGCGTGTACTACGGTATTTTTCCCTACAGAATGTTGTACCGAATTCTTGGAAATATTAATGGCACTCATGTTATCACAAAAGAGAGTGAGTGTTCCTTGGTTGAATCCGTAGTCTACTAGCATTTGCTTCATCCATAGGAGTTGTGTGCATCCACTCCCCGCGGCTATGTACTCAGTCTCGGCCGTGGACAAGGAAATCGAGTTTTGCTTCTTGCAAAACCAAGACACCAAGTTGTTGCCTAGAAAGAAGCAACCGCCCGATGTGCTCTTCCTATCATCGTAATTTCCTACCCAATCCGCATCACTAAAGCCTACAAGACTAGCATTAGTGTCGAAAGAGTACCAAATCCCATAGTTGGATGTCCCATTCACATAGCCAATGATTCTCTTTACGGAAGAGAGATGAGACTCCTTAGGATCTGCTTGGTACCTAGCACACACACCCACACTAAAAGATATATCAGGTCTACTTGCGGTCAAATAAAGCAAGCTACCTATCATGCCCCGATTTAGAGTTTATTCCACACTTTTACCACTAGCATCCTTACTTAGCTTCAAAGTGGTACTCATGGGTGTATCACAATGTTTGGCATTTTCAAGACCAAACTTCTTCACTAGGTTTTTAGCATATTTGGCTTAGGTTATGAAAATCCCATCATCTAATTGCCTAATTTGCAAACCTAGGAAGTAACTAAGCTCACCAACAAGACTCATCTCAAATTCATGAGACATGACATCAACAAATTGTTGGACCTTGGTGTTGTTAGTGGAGCAAAAAACTATATCATCAACATATATTTGAGCTATGAAAAGCTCATCATTGTTTTTCTTGATGAATAGTGTCTTGTCAACACTACCCCTTATGTAGTTATTGTCAACAAGAAATTGAGTGAGACGCTCATACCAAGCCCTTGGTGCTTGTTTCAACCCATATAGAGCCTTCTTGAGGCGATAGACATGGTTGGGGTGGTGTGCATCCACAAACCCCTTGGGTTGTTCAACATGTAAGGTTTATGATTTGTATTGGCTTAATTCCATTGCAAAACACTCTATGATTGTATTAGTTGTTGCTTAGGACATTATTTGAAGAAAGGAAGCTTAAACAGTGAAGAGCAACGTCTAGTGCAAAAGTCGTCTTCAAGAGGTGAAAATCGTCAAAGGTAAATCTTGACTTCCATCCTCTTGCAAGGCGTTAGCGCACACACACACAATTCATACATGTGTGTCCCTGCATCGTGGTTCAAAAATTTGGTATAACATATTCACACACTTCATAGCATGCTCATGCATTGATCTTGTATTGACAAACATTGTGAAATTGCATGCTTTGTGACTATCTCTTTGATATGGCATGTTTGTGTGAATATGTGTTTATTTGTTTTTGTATTTTATGTTTAGGACTTGAACATGTTCTTATTTAATGCCTTATCGAGTTCTAGTCGTTTCGGTTACTCATTCATAAGGTTTCGAGTCCAAACAAGTTGACTATGCTACTTTTCGTTCTCATTTGTTGTGTTGACTTCATCATTGAATTCCGAGATGATTTCTCAACCATTTTTCAAAGTTGATTAGTCATAGTCGTGCGTGAGGGAGTCACAGTTTGTAATCCGAAAACAGATTCGAAATCAGAGGTGGGATGCTCAAGATATGGGCCAACGAACCGAGGGAGCGCGCGAGAGAAGTGTGAATCACGTGTGGCCACTTGGCCAGCCCGTGAGGGAGGCCGTGGGCCCCACGGGCAAGGGAGCCCTCTGCTCCCGTGGGCCCCATGCGCCCCCCACGGGGTGGTGACATGGCAACACGTGATTCACTCAGAAAATATCTCCTTTCCCTCCTTTTAAGCCAACCTCCTTCCCTCCACACTTATGCAATTTTTTGAAGAACACTTGATTCTCGCATCAGTTTTTCTACAATTTTTGTTTACTTGTTTTGATCAGATCTCTCTCATACGAACTCGAAATCATTCGATTCAAAAACCAAAATTGTTGGTCTCGAAGAGAGCTACAAACCCTAAGCATTTCCAGAGGCAGTTGACTTCGGCATTTTTCTCAGCTGGTCCATTTCCAGTCCGTGGTCAGTTGTATGTTTCAACTTATTTCTTTTTCAATTTCATCTTTGATCATCTATTGATTCTTTCCATTTGATTGATGAAATTTGTTAAGAAGTATGTTAGATCACATGCTAGGGTTATTTGATCATTTGTTAATTGAGTTTTAGCTTTGTGATTTGTTTTTGAACATATATGTGCTAAACTTGATTTATCATGAAATTGATTCTAGAAAATATTTGTATGATGTGCTTCATGTTATTTTCTATGTTTTGTTTCATGATCTAAGAACTAGGTTTTTAGTGTGCTAAATTGAATATTCATACCTTTGTTCTTATTGATTTGCATGTCTTGATTTCTAGATAACTTTTGTGATTGTGTGTTGAAATCATATTCTAGACTATCATTGAACATGTACATTTTGCTTGATTGATCATCTAGCTTAATTTGATTGTGCTTGCATCATTTGCATCACTTTAGATCATAGCCTTGCATAAGGTTGAAGTCTCTTGCAAAGTGAGTGAAGCTTTGTGTAGAGCAAGGGAGTCTTGACTAGGACATGTGGTCCGGATAGTCAAGCAAAAGTCTTAGCTAGGAGTGTGGTACTCCGGATGGTTGAGCTAGGAGAGCTTAACTAGGATCTTTGTGATCTGGATAGCTAAGCACGAAATCTTCCTAGAGACGTGAGCATCTTGGATAGGAAGTTGCTTTCTAGAGGTGTAGGACACATCTCGGATAGGAAGTAGGCTTGGTGATTCACTAGCCCGAGGGTAGATTAGGAGTTGATAGCTTGAGCGGATATCATGAGTGATAGCTTGAGTGTGTAAGTCCTTTTTCACATAGTGGATTGCTTCGCCGGTGGTTGTGGTATCAACCCGTGGATGTTTCCTCATTGAGGTTTTATCACGTTAAAATCATTGTGTTCAATTTTGCTTTACTTTTCTTTATCTTCCATATATTACATTGATTGCATATCTTGTAAATTGATTTACTCTTGTCTTAGTATAATCAATTCATTTGCTAAATCTAATCAAGTGTGCATTTGCCTTGTAATTTTCCGCATTATTTTTAATTGGAAGAATTTGGAGCTGTTAGGTTGATAATTAGTGTTGGCATTAATTCCATATCAAAACGTGTTTTACTTGTAATGTTTAGTGGTTAGTAAATGAAGGATTTCGAAGACGAAGGACGTCTCAACCATTATTCGTTCAAGTTGCCGGCTTTTAAGAGTTTCGGACATTATCGGTCTACAAAGGTATACATGACCTCTTATCTCTTACAAGGCTAGGCACACACTCACACATATCATTCTTGTGTGTCCCTTCATGATTTTATTTCATTTACATTTCACTTTTACACACTTGGCAAAATATGCTCATGCATTCACATTTAGTTAATAAACTTTGTGTTTTGCATTTTCTAGGACTATGTCCGGAAACTAGCATATGTGTGTGTATTTGTGTTTGTATGTTTCCGTATTTTGTGTTTAGGACTTGAACATATTCTTATTCAATGCCTTATTGAGTTCCGGTCGTTTCGGTTACTCATTCATAAGGTTTCGAGTCCAAACGTGTTGACTATGCCACTTTACGTTCTCTTACGTTGTGTTGACTTCATCGATGATTTCCGAGATGATTTCTCAACCATTTTTCAAAGTTGTATAGTCGTTATCGTGTGTGAGGGAGTCACGGTTCGTAATCCGAAAACGGATTCGAAATCGGAGGTCGGATGCTCAAGATATGGGCTGAAGATCCGAAGGAGCGCGCGAGGGCGTAAGTGGCCAAGAGGCCACGTGTGGCCCACCCCGTGGATGGAGCCGTGGGCCCCACGGCCAGAGGGACTCTCTGCCCCCGTGTGGCCCACGCGCCCCCCACGGGGCTGGGCTGAGGTGGCCATCTTTTATTGGCCAAAAATTGCCTCCTCTCTCCTCTTTTTAAAACCCCTCCATTCCCTCCATTTGTTTTCAAGAAGAAAAAATTAGAATTCCCGTCAGAATTTTTCTCCCAAATTTTCCCAACTTCCAAACACCATAACTTTCTCATACGAAGTCGGATTTGAGTGATTCAAGTTGGAGAACGTTCGTAATTGAGTCCTCTACCTTTTTCAAGTGATTTGGCAGCTGTTTGATCGACGTTTCTGGTGGTTGCACACAGAAAACCGAACCAGCTCGAAAATCCAAGGTAGTGTTCATATCTTTGGGATTTCTTCTTTTATAACCTTCAATTTGCTTGGGGTTTCTTCTTCTATATGTATGTTTATGTATTATGAATGCTATAGAGAAAGATAGCTTCATAATCAATCTTAATCAAAAGTCTAATTAGAGACATATGTGAACTAGTTTCTTAGATTCTAGGTTTTTCACATGTTTGAGAGTTGTATTGTGATTAGATTGATATCTAGGATTATTTGTGGATTGATTGATGTATTTTATGATTAATAATCCTCACATGTGCTTAGATCCTCTTATTGAACAAATCTAAGATTAGCACATTTGATTTTGTATTTAGAGCTAATTAGGATTTAATTGATTATTCATTATATCCTTGCTCTAAATACTTGCTAGAATATTCATTGTATACATTTTGTGATTCTAGCATTTTTTGTTGTTTTGTGTTCTAAAGTCTTGATTATGTGCTTAATGAACATGCTTTGTTTTCAAGCTTTAGAAACATGAATAGAATCTAGGCTTGGCATGTTTTAGGTGTTTTGCATGCTCTAGATTTTTGTTCATGTTTAAGATCTAGACTACTTTGTTTTGTGAACTTTGTTGTCTATGTCTAGATCTTCATGAAGTGTACCTTATCCATACATTTCATATGCTCATGCATCATTTTGTATGGTGTCATGTTTTGGATCATAAACTAGAAAAATGTACATTGTGTGCTCATTGATTATTTCTAGTTTCCATAGGATGTATTGATCATATATTCTATGTTGCATGTGTTTGCATCATTTGCATCACTTAGATCATTGCCTTGTAAAAGGTGGAAGTCTCTTGCAAAGTGAGTGAAGCTTTGTGGAAAGAGCAAGGAAGGCTTGACTAGGACATGTGGTCCGGATAGTCAAGCAAGGAAGTCTTGTCTAGGGTCGGGAGGATCCGGATAGGCAAGCAAGAAATCTTCCTAGAGACGTGAGCGTCTTGGATAGGAAGTTGCTTCCTAGAGGTGTAGGACACATCTCGGATAGGAAGTAGGCTAGGTGGTTCACTAGGCCCGAGGGTAGACTAGGAGTTGATAGCTTGAGCGGATATCATGAGTTGGTAGCTTGAGTGTGTAAGTCCTTTTCGTCATAGTGGATTGCTTTGCCGGTGGTTGTGGATTCAACCCGTGGATGTTTCCTCTTCGGAGGTTTACCACGTAAAAATCAATGTGTCAAATGTCTCTATCTCTATCTCTTTATATTTGTATGTATGATCTATATAACTTGTTTAAGCTCTTCATTTCCTCACATCCTTGTATACAAGTTATTGATAAAGAAAGAGTTGCGCACATTGTTGGTTGAATCTACATTTGTTTCTTGTATCTTGTAAGTGCTTGAACATTGTATCTTGTGATTCTATATCAAGTTGTAAAGCTTAACTTGGTGAGTTTGCATTGTAATATTCAAAGTACAACTTGTGGAATTTAAATTTGCTCATTATTGAATATACTTGTAAAAGAGATACATTGTTCATTGATATATGTTTTGTAGACTAAGGGTGGTGAATCGAGCATACTTGTGATAATTGTTTTCTCATAACAATCATGTTTAAGGTTAATATGTATGCTCACCGAGGTTTTGACATAAGTCACGAAAAAGTTTTTAAAACTAGTGCGTCAACCTATTCACCCCCCCTCTAGGTTGTTTAGCATAACCTTGTAGGTATTTTCAGGAGCCTATACCTATTCACCCCCCCCCCCCCCCCCCCCCCTTTCTAGGTATATTTCACTACTGCATCAAGGGAAATTTCATTTGGTATCAGAGCGGGTGTCTAGACGCACTTAGATTGATCCTTTCTTTGTAGTATTTTTTGTGTTTGTTTTTTGTTTGTGATAAAATCATGATTAAGGAAGTATATTCCTATGTGGCTTCTTTTGTTGAACATATTGACTTAGATGAGAAAAAGATCAATGATCTTACTTTTGAAAATGAATATTTATCCAAAGTCAATATGTCCCTCAACAAGAAGCTAGAAGATCATGCTCTTGGCTCAAAAGAATTCGATGAACTTAAAGACAAGATTCTAAGTCTAGAATTGAATCTTAAAGATAGCAATGATAGACTTGGTATCTTGAAGCAAGAAATTGAGCAAAGAGATTGTTCTCTTGTTAATGCTAAGAAACTTGAAAATGTGCTTAAATCCAAACTTAATGAGCATTTAAATCAAGAGAAAAAGTATGAACAATGGCTTGATAAATCACATAAAGATGTTTTGTTTAGTGATAACAAAGCGGAAAAATATGCCATTGAACTTAGGATGCTTCGTGAGGAACTTGATGAGGCTAATAGGGTGATTAGCAAGATGTCATCTAGTTCTAATAAAGTTGAAACCCTCATTAAAAGTAGAAAGCATCCATGTGACAAAAGAGGTTTGGGTTATATCAATGAGAAGGAGACTCCTTCATCTAACAAATCTACTTTTGTCAAAGCAAGCATTGAATCAATTGTAGGTACACTCTCTCAAGGTAAAGCTATGAAAGCTACCGGAGGTGCCTCTTCATCAACAAGGACGTTCAATGGGAGAACTCAACAACTTAAGCATCAAGAAGCAACAACCTCAAATGCAAGAGGTGAAGCATCAAGGGTCGCTCTTCAAAGAGGTAAAATTGTGAGAAGACCAAATGCTATGGAAGCAAATGCAAATGGTAAATTTCTCAAATTTATTCCTATTTGTCATCATTGTAATATGATAGGACATATTCGACCTAGATGCTTTGAGTACATTCGGAAATGCAAACTTGATAATGCTTTTCATGATATGTCTTTGAATGGACCTAGGCAATCATCCATGTATGGATATAGAAATAGACCTAGGAAGACCTTGGAAAAGCATGTTGTTGAAAGAGTTGTTGATGACTTGCTTGCTAAATCTTGTGTTGTGCCTCACTCTACTATGCTTAAGAAAATTGATAATGCTTTGTTTGATATTTTTGAAGATGTGACCAATGAGGTCAAGGTGCATGTTGAAAAGTCTAATATTGAGTCAAAGCATGTTAGAAGTAAGAGTGAGAAGCATGTTGTGAAAAATGTGTGGATTAGAAAAGACACATCTAAATGTAATGTTGCACAATATGCTTTACGTGCCAACTCCTCCTATTATTGGTACCTAGATAGCGGTTGCTCTAGGAACATGACCGGGAACAAAGAGTTCTTTAAGAATCTTGTTTTAAAGGATGGAGGTTGGGTTACTTTTGGTGATGGTACCAAAAAGCAAGTTCTTGGCAAGGGAACAATTTGTATCCCCGGATTGCCTAAACTTCGCAATACTTTGTATGTTGATGGGTTACAAGCTAACTTGATAAGCATTACTCACTTGTGTGAAATTTTTCAAGAAGTTAGCTTTAACAAAGATGTATGCACTATAATTGATAAAAAGGGCGATGTCGTCCTAAGAGTCAAAAGGTCTATAGACAATTGCTATTGTCTTGAGATAGATCCTCTCACATGCAACATGGCACATGAGTGCAATAAGCTTGATTTGTGGTATCAACGTTTGGGTCACATGAATTTTAAAGATTTGAAAAAGCTTGAAAAACATGGCATTGTTAGAGGTCTTCCTAATCTTGGTAAAAAGCTTGAGGTGGTTTGTGAACCTTGCCAATTAGGTAAGCAAACCAAAGTGCCTCATAAGAAGAATTCTTACATAGCTACCAAGAGACCTTTAGAACTTGTGCATATGGACCTAATGGGGCCAATTCAAACCGAGAGCATTAATGGCAAAAAAATACATTTTTGTATGCGTTGATGACTTCTCTAGGTTTACTTGGGTTTATTTTCTTAGAAACAAGACCGAGGCTTTTGATTACTTTAAAAAGTTTTGTAATCAAGTTCAAAATGAAAAAGGTCTTGATATCAAGAAAATATGTCGCATTAGGAGTGATCAGGGACGGAATTTGAAAATGCAAAATTTAGTGAGTTTTGTGATGGTTTAAGGATTTCTCATGAGTTCTCCGCACCTAGAACTCCTCAACAAAATGGTGTTGTTGAGAGGAAAAAACCGTGTCTTGCAAGAGATGGCTAGGGTCATGCTCAATAGCAAGAAAGTCCCTAGAAACCTATGGGCCGAGGCGGTCAATACCGCTTGTTATGTGTCAAATCGTGTTTTTAAGAGGCCCGGCACAAAACAAACATCCTATGAGCTTTGGAAAGGCAAGAAGCCTAATGTGAGTTACTTCCACACTTTTGGGAGTAAATGTTATATTTTGAATGATAGAGATCACTTAGGAAAGTTTGATGCAAAAAGTGATGTTGGTCTCTTTCTTGGGTATGCTATTAATAGTCGTGCATATAGAGTCTTTAACTTGACTACTAAGACTATCATGGAGTCTATCAATATGAAGATAGATGATCTTAGCATGCTTAATTTGTGTGATGATAATGGTGTCAATGAACCTAAAGAAAACATGTTGAATGACACTAATACACCTATTGATGTGGCTAGTAGTGTTTCTAGTCAAGATGATGAAATTGATAGTCATATTGAAGTTGTAAGTCAAGGGTTGGAAAATGCTTTAAATGATAATCAACAAAATGACCAAGTTGTTGAACATTCTCACCCAAGACTTAGAAACTTACACTATCAAGGAGACATCATAGGTGATTTAAATGAAGGGGTTAGAACAAGAAATCAAATTGCTAACCAAATATCCTATGCTTGCTACACTTCTCAAATTGAACCCAAAAACATTAATGAAGCAATTGTTGATGAATATTGGGTTGGGGCTATGCAAGATGAACTTAATCAATTTGAGAGGAATGAAGTGTGGTCCTTAGTTCCTAGACCCAAAGATATAAATGTAATTGACATTAAATGGGTGTTTAGGAATAAGACCGATGAAAGTGGCAAGATTGTGAGGAATAAAGCTAGACTAGTGGCTCAAGGTTACACTCAGGTGGAAGGTGTTAACTTTGATGAGACGTTTGCCCCGGTTGCTCGTCTCGAGTCCATTAGACTTTTGTTGTCCATTGCATGCATTAAAAAGTTCAAATTATTTCAAATGGATGTCAAAAGTGCTTTCCTCAATGGATACCTTCAAGAAGAAGTGTATGTTGAACAACCTAAGGGTTTTGTAGACCCACACTCTCCTAATCATGTGTTTAAGTTGAAAAAGGCTCTTTATGGCCTTAAACAAGCTCCAAGAGCTTGGTATGATAGGTTGACTCAATATCTTATTGACAACCAATATAGGAGAGGTGGCATTGATAGAACTTTGTTTATCAAACATCATGATCATGATATTTTTGTTGCACAAATATATGTTGATGACATTGTTTTTGGGTCTACTAATAAAACCAAGGTTGATGAATTTGTTAGTGTTATGTCAAGTGAATTTAAAATGAGTATGGTGGGTGAGTTGAATTATTTTCTAGGAATGCAAGTGAAGCAAACTAGCATGGGTATAATGTTGAATCAATCTAAATATGCTAAAAATCTAGTTAAGAGATTTGGCTTAGAAAATGGAAAAGATTTTGAAACTCCCATGAGCACCACTTTAAAACTTGACAAAGATGAAAAAGGGAAAAGTGTTGACCAAAGCCTTTATAGAAGCATGATAGGTAGTCTACTTTACCTAACGGCTAGTAGACCCGATATTTGCTTTAGTGTTGGCTTGTGTGCTAGATTCCAAGCAAATCCCAAGGAATCTCACTTAAAAGCCGTCAAGAGGATCATTAGGTACATCAAAGGAACTCATAGTCTTGGTCTATTCTATTCATTTGATACCAATGATATCCTTGTAGGCTATTGTGATGCGGATTGGGCGGGAAACATAGATGACTGAAAAAGCACATCGGGCGGTTGCTTTTATGTTGGTAATAACTTGGTTTCTTGGTCAAGTAAGAAACAAAATTCGGTTTCCCTTTCCTCTTTCGAAGCCGAATACATTGCGGCCGGAAGTGCTTGCACACAATTACTTTGGATGAAACAAATCCTTAAGGATTATGAGATAGAACAAGGAAAAATGACACTTTATTGTGATAATTTAAGTGCCATTAACATCTCTAAAAATCTGGTTCAACACTCTCGCACTAAACACATAGACATTAGGCATCATTTCAATAGAGATCTATGTAAGTGCCTCACTTTTGATTGGCTTATTTCATGACACACCACATTGGGATTGGTATGTAACGGGTAGCTTAGGACTTCGTGGTTGGCAAGCTTCCGGACTTCCCAAGGTGATGTCAAGAGCTTCTAAAGGTATACCACTTGACCTTGATTCTTGAAGAGATTAGGTGCACACACACAATTGCATGCATCTTTATATATTGAGCTTTTGTTCACATGCTTGTGTTTCATTGTTTAGTGCATCTATGTCTTTTTGCACACACACACATTCATTGCATTTGTGTGAATCTTAATTGTGTGTCACATGCTTGGTGATTTTTCATGTTGATATCCATTTCCATGCATGTTTAGTTGATTGCATCTAGCTTATTGAAATGCCATGTCATGTTAGGCATTAGGATGCATTCACTTCCCACACTTGCACTTCATGTATGTTTGTCTTAAGTGTGGTGTAATTCGTTTTCGTTTGTGTGATCGGAAATGTCCACGCTTGCACGATGGTGTGCATGTCTTAGCGTGATGGTTGACCACTTGAGAATGACTCATTCTTCTCTTGGATAAGTGTTAGATTCGGTTTGGTTATTTGGAGTAAAGTGTCTAGTTTAAAAAGATTGGATTTCAATGTTTTAAACGTTTTTCAAAACCGACCTTTGTATGGTCTTGTGACCATAACTTTTTATCAAAAGATTTAAATTGAGTTTTGTAAAATTCTGGACAAACTAGACACCCATACCTTTCCAACGGTATATTATTCGTAATATTTCATGACCGTTTGGATTGGTTTTGAAATTTCCAAAGTGACCACTAAAACAGGGCATCACAGCTGTTATCCGAATCTGACCTTTGGTCACTCAAATGACCATAACTTTTTCTACATTTATCCAAATCATGTTTTGTTAATTGGAGTAGAAAGTAGACTTCCATACCTTTCCAACGATATATTATTCGAAAGGTTTCGATGTCGTTTGGTCATATTTTGGGGCGCTCAAAACTTGAGCTGATGCACTGTCAGCGATTTACCGCTGGCCAGGCACCTTGCCTCTTGAGCGGTACGCTCAGCGAGCCACATCAGTGTCTTCTCGCCTGATGTACCGCTGCCCATGCACCTTGCCTCTTGAGCGGTATGCCCAACGGTTGCCCGAGAGAAGCTAAATCGTTTTCTTCAAAAACGACATCACTTCATTTTGGCCTCATATATAAGTATCATCTTCTCCCTTGCTCGTTGAAGTGAGCTCAAAAACTAAACCAAGTGAGAGAAACTCATATTCTAGAGAGAGAAGCTCCCAAGAAACCATTTTTACTCAACCAAACCACCTCCCATGTGCATCTAACTTCTTCTTAGCATCATTCAAGCATGGAGTGTGTTGATTTCATTGACTAGGTATTTTCTACATGTCCTAAAACTTCTAGTTTCATATTTATGACATGTAAACCTAGATTTAGCATTTGTTTGTTAATTAAATGCTTGTCTCTTTGCTCATTGTTATTTATAACATGTTTGAGACATTATTGATTGGTTGAGATAGGTTGTATGTTGATAGCTAGGATCTAGAGCCATTTTTTTGCCATCTAGCTAATTTAATCTCATTGTGTGATTGAGATGTTTTATTTATGATAGCTATGATTGTTTTGTGATTGACAACATCTAGCTAAGTCTATATGATTTTCATTTAGACATTGATGTGTAGGACTTCTTGATTGCATTTGTTAATTGCATTTAGAGTCTATGCCATGTTTATTGACAACTTAAGTTGATTGGCATTTTGTTTGGTTATTTGCATTAGTTGATTGCATGCTATTAGGCCTTGCCATTATTAATTGACAACTTAGGTTGAGTTGGCTTTATTTGTTGACAATTAGGTTGCTAATGTCTCTCAGCACCTAATTGAGTCTTCATGCACATTCATGTGGACTTTGTTGATAACTAGGATGTTCACTTGCATTATAACATCTAGTTAAGCATATAGTGTTTAGTCTAGCACTCATTGCTTTTGTGCATCATTGTGATACACTTAGACTTTTTGATTCTCTTCTTGAGTCAAAGTCTTGTGACTTCTTGGTGAAGTTTCACAAGCAAGGAAAGTCTTGTGGCTACCCGTGTGTAGTGCTCAAGCAATTGGTCGAGTGCCACTGTAATAGGCCCGTTGGGTAGATTAGGGGTTGCTCACGCCAAGAGTAGTGTATCAGGGGATATCACTAGGGATTGAACCAAGAGTGGCGAGTGGTAGTGTCCATAGCCTGAGGTTATCTAGGGTGAGAGTCCGAGAATCACTTGAGGGTGTAGATTCCTTTTCATATAGTGGATTTCGTTGACCGTGTGTGGCGCACATATCAGCCCGTGGTTTTTTACCCGTGTGGGTTTCCACGTAAAAATCAAGTGTTCTTTAATTTCCGCTTTTTATACTTGATTTTATTATATGTGTGTTTTGGGTTAATTGTGATTAATTTTGACTAATCGAAAAGTTGGTAATAATCGATTAACAACCCATTCACCCCCCCTCTAGGTTGTTTAGACACGCACGCGAGCTTATATTTGTATTTTCAATTGGTATCAGAGCGGGTTCCTAGACATACTTAGGTGATCCTTGCTCTTGCTTGCGTGTCTTGCATTTGTGTGCATTTTGTTTGCTACATTCATTTGCATTCATTTGCATACATCCACCCAAACACTATGAGTGGATTTGTGAGGCTAGAGGGTGCGTTACTCTCCGAACCACCATTGCTCACCATTGATAACTATTCCTCATGGAAAGTTAAAATGGAATTCTTTCTAAAGGACATTGATGAGCATGTGTGGATGTTTGTGGAAGAAGGATACTCACCTCCCACAGAGAGACTTGAAAATGGGACTTGTGTGCCTAAGCCTAAGTCCAAGTGGTCCAATGACGAACTCAAGGGTGAAGAGTGGAACTCAAAGGGCATCCATGCCTTATCTTGTACCATGGATGAGAGTCAAGCCAAACTCATCCAAACCACTCGAGATGTTCGAGAAGCATGGGAGATTCTAAGAGTGACCCACGAAGGTATCGTGAAGGAGAAAAAGATGATCTCTACGGTAGTAGAGGAGAAGAAGATTAATCCTCTTAAGAAGAAGGAAAATGTTGCTTTGAAGACTTCGAAGCATGACAAGGAGGAGGATGACTTGAATGATGAAGACATGGCGTTAGTTGTTAAAAGATTCAAGAAGTTTTTAAGTCTTCAAAAGAAGGGTTATGGCTCAAAGGGTGATGACTTCAAGAAGAAGAAGACCAAGGTCAAGAATGATGAGCCAAACCAAGAGGTGTCTTCAAGAGAGGGGACTAATTGCCTTGGATGTGGAGAATTCGGGCACATCTTCCCGGAATGTGAAAGCTTGAAGGATATAAGGAAAGAAAAGGTGATGGCCACCTCATGGAGTGAAGATGAGAGTAAAGAAGATCCTTCGAGTGATGAAGCGCTTGCTATCAACTACATGGCATTTGGAGCCACTCATGTAGAAGTTGAAGAAGATAGTCAAGTTGCCTTGATTTGTGACCTTGAAGAAGAAGTAAATGAAATGGTAGCTAGGAGTGTGATTGATGTAGCTACGCAAAGGGAAGTTGCTTGTATAACATCAAGTGACAAGTTTGATGACCTTGATGAGGGAAGTGTCTCCGATGAAGAAATGACTCTCATGGTGGAGAATCTTGAGAGAATCACAAAATCTCACAAGAAGAATGTGACCTCAAAAGTGAAAGAGGAGAATAGTATGAACTCCAAAGAAAAGGAGGTAAAGATGAAGGCATCTCTCAAGAATGGAGAAGCTACTCAAGACAAGTCCTCAAGAAATATCACTAAATGCTTTGAATGCGGAGGATTTGGTCACATAGCTCCCATGTGCATTAATTTGAAGAACAAGAAGAGAGGAAAAGGCATGATAGCTTGGAAGGGTGTAAAATGCTTCGAATGTGGTGGACTTGATCACATAGCCTCCATGTGTGGTAACTTGGAATGTGAGAAGAGAGGAGAAGCTAGTCTTGATGATATGACTCTCACAAGCATTAGTGGGAGAAGCCTTGAAAGTGATGAGTGTTGCTCATACTCATGTGAAGATGATAGCTCCGACTTGGAGAATCTTGACAACAATGAAAAAATGAGTTATGAGGATCTAATGACACTCTTTCGTGACTCCTTGAAGATGAAAAAGAAGGAGATTTTTGTGTTGAAAGAAGATAACCTTCAACTAAGAGAAAAGGTGATTCTCTTAGATAAGGAAGTTAATCTTGTCAAAGTAAATGAGGGCAAGTTGAAGAAAGAGCTTGAAGAAGCAAGGATGTCACTTGTTAAATTTACTTCGGGTACGGAAAAGCTCAACATTATGCTAGGTTGTGGAAAGATGCCTACTGACAAGAGAGGACTAGGGTTTGTTGATGAGGAAGTCACACCGTCATCCAACAAGACAACCTTTGTGAAGGAAATTGTTCCTAAGTTGGCTCCTCAATCTTCTTATCACAAGAAGATGCTTGAAAAGGGTGAATCTTCTAAGAGTGCTCATATGAAGACTTTCAAGGACAAAGAGACAAGGCATCTAGAAGATTTGAAGAAGGCTAAGATCAAGCAACCTCAAGCTCAAGGGAAATTCTTAGCTTCACCCTCTCAACACCCTAGGAGGAAGATTGATCTTGGAGAGTCATCCAAGAATGGCCAAGTGAAGATGCCAACAAAGGGTAAAGCTCAATCACAACATTCAAGAGCTCAACACCCGAGCTTTGCACAACCAAGGAAGCAAGTTCAACCGGCTCAACCACCTCAACAAGCTAGACCACAAAGGTGCCACCAATCGGCTCAAGCTCCGAAGAGAAGCAATCCGATGCACCATCAAAGACAACCTCATCAACATGGCAATGCCTCGATGAGATCTCAATGCAATGGTATAAACTCTATCTTTGTACCTACTTGTCATTTTTGTGGTATGATTGGTCACTTAAGACCAAATTGCCTTGATTACATCAAGAGGTGTAGGTTAGAAAGCATGAAAGAAAAACGGTTGAAAAAGAAGGCAAGTTTGCATGAACCTAGGGATCTTAGAAACATGCCTATGACCACTAAAATTGATAAAGTGGAACCTAGGAGGGTTAGAAAGAATGAACCCGCTTGCCATTGTGCCAATGGGATACCCGTAGATGCTACTAGGTCCAATGGACTTGGTAAGTCTATAAGGGATCATGCCTCCCTTTGACTTGGTTGTAATTAACCCCTTGTGGGGAGCTCACGCAAAGAGAGCAAACTTGCATGAATTGTCATATGCAAAAAGTTGATTAAATTTATGCTCTTTTGATAATTGGTTGAGATTGTTGGTTGCACATATTTTCTTATATGTATTTTCTTAATAAGTGTGCACAATTGCTTTACTTGCAATCCATGTCATATTTATGCTCAAACATGCATTTTTGGAATAGGAGATGTACTTTGGAAGTACTTTTTGAATGACCTTTAATTGATCTCCATGACATGATAATTCCTTTTAAATGACATGCTTAAGTTGAAAAGTATGAGATGAAAATGTGAAATGTTTGATTGCAAATGTTAAATGCAAATATGTGTGCAAAAGCAATATTGAGACTTAAATCAATAAGGATTTTAATATCCAAAGTCTCTCTTTCTTTATTAGTAGAACAAGGCTACTATCATACGGGTACTTTACCCGGAAAAATCAAATAGGGTGCAAAGTCACTCATGCCTTGTTTTGCTTATAAAGTTGGATATAGTTGTTTTTTTTTTCTCTTAAACTTTATATCCTTGCTTTTCCATGACAAAGGGTGAAATTGGTTTGAATTCTATTAGGAAACCTTTGTTGTTTGCTTTACCAAATATCATTGCTTTTGATCTTGAATGCAACATGTCTTGCATGCAAAGCATCTTTGTCACACATTTTCTTTAAATAAAACTCCTTGAATCTCTCTCAATTACTTGAATGGCATAAAGTTTGTTTATATGATTATGCAAATGCTTTTTGTGCTAATAGCTCTCTTTGCTAAAGCAACCCGATAGGGGGAGCTCCTTTGCCTATCTCATGACAAAAAGGGGGAGAAGTCTTGAGATATAGGGGGAGAATTGTGCATGCTTTAGGGAGAGAAGTTTGAGAGAGAGTAACCATTTAGGGGGAGCATTGCACATGCATTTATTTTATATGTTCTTTTTGAGTGCAAATGCTTTTTATGTTTGTTCACCTCACATGCACTTGTTCTTGGAAAGTGCTTTCTTGCTATTGTGTGTAGGTTCAATGATCTACGAAGAGATTGAAGACCTTGAAGACTTAGTTTCTTAAGTATCTCTTTTTGTAACGTAGAATACACTCAGGATGGACAATAGCTTTATTTTGTGTTTTGTGAGGATTTCTATGTAAGTGGTGTTTTGTCATGAAATAGCCAAAGGGGGAGATTGTAAGTGCCTCACTTTTGATTGGCTTATTTCATGACACACCACATTGGGATTGGTATGTAACGGGTAGCTTAGGACTTCGTGGTTGGCAAGCTTCCGGACTTCCCAAGGTGACGTCAAGAGCTTCTAAAGGTATACCACTTGACCTTGATTCTTGAAGAGATTAGGTGCACACACACAATTGCATGCATCTTTATATATTGAGCTTTTGTTCACATGCTTGTGTTTCATTGTTTAGTGCATCTATGTCTTTTTGCACACACACACATTCATTGCATTTGTGTGAATCTTAATTGTGTGTCACATGCTTGGTGATTTTTCATGTTGATATCCATTTCCATGCATGTTTAGTTGATTGCATCTAGCTTATTGAAATGCCATGTCATGTTAGGCATTAGGATGCATTCACTTCCCACACTTGCACTTCATGTATGTTTGTCTTAAGTGTGGTGTAATTCGTTTTCGTTTGTGTGATCGGAAATGTCCACGCTTGCACGATGGTGTGCATGTCTTAGCGTGATGGTTGACCACTTGAGAATGACTCATTCTTCTCTTGGATAAGTGTTAGATTCGGTTTGGTTATTTGGAGTAAAGTGTCTAGTTTAAAAAGATTGGATTTCAATGTTTTAAACGTTTTTCAAAACCGACCTTTGTATTGTCTTGTGACCATAACTTTTTATCAAAAGATTTAAATTGAGTTTTGTAAAATTCTGGACAAACTAGACACCCATACCTTTCCAACGGTATATTATTCGTAATATTTCATGACCGTTTGGATTGGTTTTGAAATTTCCAAAGTGACCACTAAAACAGGGCATCACAGCTGTTATCCGAATCTGACCTTTGGTCACTCAAATGACCATAACTTTTTCTACATTTATCCAAATCATGTTTTGTTAATTGGAGTAGAAAGTAGACTTCCATACCTTTCCAACGATATATTATTCGAAAGGTTTCGATGTCGTTTGGTCATATTTTGGGGCGCTCAAAACTTGAGCTGATGCACTGTCAGCGATTTACCGCTGGCCAGGCACCTTGCCTCTTGAGCGGTACGCTCAGCGAGCCACATCAGTGTCTTCTCGCCTGATGTACCGCTGCCCATGCACCTTGCCTCTTGAGCGGTATGCCCAACGGTTGCCCGAGAGAAGCTGAATCGTTTTCTTCAAAAACGACATCACTTCATTTTGGCCTCATATATAAGTATCATCTTCTCCCTTGCTCGTTGAAGTGAGCTCAAAAACTAAACCAAGTGAGAGAAACTCATATTCTAGAGAGAGAAGCTCCCAAGAAACCATTTTTACTCAACCAAACCACCTCCCATGTGCATCTAACTTCTTCTTAGCATCATTCAAGCATGGAGTGTGTTGATTTCATTGACTAGGTATTTTCTACATGTCCTAAAACTTCTAGTTTCATATTTATGACATGTAAACCTAGATTTAGCATTTATTTGTTAATTAAATGCTTGTCTCTTTGCTCATTGTTATTTATAACATGTTTGAGACATTATTGATTGGTTGAGATAGGTTGTATGTTGATAGCTAGGATCTAGAGCCATTTTTTTGCCATCTAGCTAATTTAATCTCATTGTGTGATTGAGATGTTTTATTTATGATAGCTATGATTGTTTTGTGATTGACAACATCTAGCTAAGTCTATATGATTTTCATTTAGACATTGATGTGTAGGACTTCTTGATTGCATTTGTTAATTGCATTTAGAGTCTATGCCATGTTTATTGACAACTTAAGTTGATTGGCATTTTGTTTGGTTATTTGCATTAGTTGATTGCATGCTATTAGGCCTTGCCATTATTAATTGACAACTTAGGTTGAGTTGGCTTTATTTGTTGACAATTAGGTTGCTAATGTCTCTCAGCACCTAATTGAGTCTTCATGCACATTCATGTGGACTTTGTTGATAACTAGGATGTTCACTTGCATTATAACATCTAGTTAAGCATATAGTGTTTAGTCTAGCACTCATTGCTTTTGTGCATCATTGTGATACACTTAGACTTTTTGATTCTCTTCTTGAGTCAAAGTCTTGTGACTTCTTGGTGAAGTTTCACAAGCAAGGAAAGTCTTGTGGCTACCCGTGTGTAGTGCTCAAGCAATTGGTCGAGTGCCACTGTAATAGGCCCGTTGGGTAGATTAGGGGTTGCTCACGCCAAGAGTAGTGTATCAGGGGATATCACTAGGGATTGAACCAAGAGTGGCGAGTGGTAGTGTCCATAGCCTGAGGTTATCTAGGGTGAGAGTCCGAGAATCACTTGAGGGTGTAGATTCCTTTTCATATAGTGGATTTCGTTGACCGTGTGTGGCGCACATATCAGCCCGTGGTTTTTTCCCCGTGTGGGTTTCCACGTAAAAATCAAGTGTTCTTTAATTTCCGCTTTTTATACTTGATTTTATTATATGTGTGTTTTGGGTTAATTGTGATTAATTTTGACTAATCGAAAAGTTGGTAATAATCGATTAACAACCCATTCACCCCCCCTCTAGGTTGTTTAGACACGCACGCGAGCTTATATTTGTATTTTCAATCTAGTTGAACATTCTATTGTTACTCTAGAGCATTTGCCTACTAAAAATCAACTTGCGGACTTGTTCACTAAGCCCTTGGACAAAGAGAGGTTTAAAACTCTTAGAATGTCCATTGGCATGATTTGTGTTGATTGATGTGTTTGTGTGATTGTGAGTGGCTTGATGAGCAAAACTTTAATTGTATATCATTGTCTTTTAGAGCTACTCACTTGAGAAGTAATGATCTTTAACAAGTATCTTTTATTGTTTTTAGATCATGCACTTGAGCTTGAAAAATTTTATTTTTGAAAAGTGCACTAATGCTTCTCTTGTATGTTTTAGTTTTTTTTTTTTTTTGAGTTTTTGTGGTTGAATATGTGTAGATAATGGATGCATCTAGAAGTTTATTGTTAAGTACATGATAGATGACCTATGGTATGTATCCATTTTGCTTCGGTACTACATAGTAATCAACGAGCACCCTCATGGAAAGGGCTACACACTTTGGTTGTGAAGCCACCCAATGTAGGAAAGGGCTACGCCATTGTGATGAGTGAAAGCCGCCATGAGGAGTATATGTTTTTGTTAGAAAAATCAAAGAAGTGTTGAAAATGAATCATAAAAAAAATCTTTGATTCTAAGCCTAAAAGAAATGAAAAATAAAAGGCTTATTGGTGTATAGTTGAGAATTGTGAAATAGCTCGGGTTGACAAATAGAAACGGGAAATCGAGCCACATGCACACACACGCTCATATGTTGATATCTATTCATTTTAAAAGCAAAAACCGGATGAATATCGGTTTGACCTATTTTTGGAAAGGCTTTAGATGGATAGGTGTGGATAGAGTTTGCATGTTGATATCACAATTACTCCTACTATATATTTGAGAAGCATTCACACACACACACTTTGCTTATGTGCTTGATTCATTAGCAATGTGAGAATATTTTTGAGAGATTAATGAAAATCTATGATTCTCTCTTGGACTTTGACAAGTTATGAAATATTTTCTCTTATTGCTTGATTGTGTGATTGTGTGAAGTCCCTTGTGAACAAATCTACTTGTTGATAATACGTGGAGCATATGTTAAGGGGGAGCTTTAGTTTATTCAACTTTCGCTTTCTATACGATTTGTTTGCTTAATATCTCGTTCTTTATCTCTTGTGTCCCTTGTCTATTCCTTGACAAAAAGGGGGAGAAAATGTATACCTCACCGTGTTTGATATTGGGGAGTTTTTATATACTTCACACCTTGTGTGGAAATTGTTCCAATTGTGTGAATCTTATTCCTCTTTGTGCTTAATTGTGACTTTGTCTTAAGGGGGAGAATTCTTGTCTTAAGGGGGAGAAAGAATTCTTTCTTGACAATGTTAAGGATAGTTGGTTCTTGGAAATTGGGAAACTAAGGGAATGCTTTAATATATATTTTATTCACTTGAGATAATGCATTTGTGTATGAGATAAGGGATATCTTTTATGTTTGTTGTTTGGTTAAATAACTCACCATTCTTCTTTAGAGAAGATCTCTTTTTGGTTGCTATTTTCTCTCATAGGTACTTTGAAGACCGAAAGAGGAATTCTTGAAGACTTGAAGACTTTTTAGTCTAGGAATTTCTTTGTAATGTGAGATTGAGAGTATGCTATAATTTTGAGTTTATTTGAGTGAAACATTCAGCGGCGCCAAAATTGATGCAGTAAATTCTGTGTTCAATTTATTAAGAAAGTTCGTTCACTGGGATCGGCGATTTTATCAGTTAAAACCAATTAATCTAGTAAAGGTGACTCTAAATGCGAAAACTAAATTGCATAATGCTTTTCTTTGGAAAGATTGTTTAACTCTAGGATTAACCTAAATTATGACTACTTGAACTAAAAATCAAATCAACGAATAAACAAATCAAAGAATGAATATATGGGGAGAAACTAGGGAATCGATGCACCTCTCTTAGACATTCAATGCTCTCAATTAGTCTCAATAAACACTTCAATAAAGTTTAGGGCTTGTTTTGATAAACAATTAAGAACGAATCTCCTTCCCACCACTCGCACAAAGGCCATGTGTCAAGTGATAGTAATGAAATCCCTATGAACAAAACTCTAAGCCAAATCAATACCACAAGGCCATGCAAACATTAATTTTCAAGTATATTAAGCTTATGATTGTGATTCAAATGGAAAGGCCATTCACATCCAAACCCTAATCTCAAAAATAAACTAAATCACAAACTCATATCAATTGAGGCCACAAAATAATATGAATCAATAATATAGAGCAATTAATTCAATAGACAAGACTAAAACCCAATTGATTAACAAAAAGATAGACTAATTGATTATATAGAGTTGTCCAAAATTGGTTACATCAATCCCCTAATAAAGGTTTAGTTACACATCAATGGAGAGAACAAAAATATAGAAGAGATGAAGATAGAACCCATTATGGTGTGATGTTTCTGACTTGAGATCTCCGTCGTCTTCCTGCTCCAAGTAATCTCCTCTGATGGAATGAATGAAAAGAATCAAAGAATGGTGGTCTTAAAAACTCCCTCTGTCTGTCTATTTGTCGAACCCTTATTTTCTCTTATTTCCTTCTTTTTATAGGTCTTCTGCAGTGACGAGAAGACGAGGAGGCGGTCCACCGCTCAACGTGCCGCTGGGTAGGCACTTGCATGGGCAGCGGAAAAAGCTAACTCCACACACTGGAATGGCTCGCTTGGCGTGCCGCTGAGTAGGCACTTGCCTCTTGAGCGGCATGGCCCACGGAAAAGGGGCTTCACTGGCGCCTGCTGCACCGCCGACGGTGCACCTGCCTGATGGGCGGCATGGGCTGCGGAAAATGGGGGAAAAGTGCCCTTTCTGCATCTTTTGACTCTATCATCTCCAGAATACGATCCGATCAACATTTCTATGGTAAGAGACCTGCAAAGACTTAACAAACACATCATCCCACCAAAAAGACCCAATAAACAAACATAAACATAAGCAAAAAGGGCAAAATATAAGCATAGAAATAGACTGATCAAATACCCCCAAACCTATCTTTTGCTAGTCCTCGAGCAAAACCAAACATTCCTAAACTGAAAAACTAAATCCCAATAAAGCCACTTTCGCAGGGAACGCGATAGCATTGAGCACATGCTACAAGCCTTTAAACCTCTAGGTGTCCCTAGTAGGAGGAGTGTTGTCTCCTGAGGGTTCTCAGCTATGACACCCACAAACATATCCCACAAAACCAATCATTCGAGATGCAATCGATTAATGCTCAGATTGAAACAATGCATGCAAAAGCCAATAGGTAAAGACTAACATTATGTCACAAATTTGAATGCATTGCTCAGTTTTAGATGAAAAGCCCAAACTCAAGATATTCTAGCATCAAGAACACTTTGTCGAACGCCATAGATGTAATTCGCCTTGACTCTAAACCTCACCAGATATCCCTCATATTTCTCACAGAACCTAGGCAAATAAACTCATCAAGCATATGCGAAAGAAGTTATGCACAAGAAATTTCAAATTATAATCGCATATGAATATGTCATTGAAAGAACGCTTGATTTGAATGCAAAGATCTCATGAAAAGAATCGAATCATTATGAGCAAGATAAACACACATACACTTCTACTTTCATAGCAAGGATAACCAGCAGATCAGTTTAGACTTTTCATTAGGTTGTAATGGGGCTATTAGGTGAAGGTTAGAAAGGAACGGGATGTAGGAGTTCAAAACCCTAGGATCATTCAGTGAGAGTCTTCAGTTACCTTTACGGCTTGGCACAAGCTCTTAGGTCTTCATTGACTTCCTTTGCAAGTGGAATAATGCCACTTACCATTCATTGCTGTCCCCTTAATTCACCATTCACTTTTGCCCACTCCTTCGAGAGTAGATACAACACTTAAGTCCTTTGACATGTTGTGTTCCTTAGATTCTTTTTCTGGCATACGCAACTCACCATTCATTTTGGTGGTACAACTTTCTTTTCTTTCTTTTCTTTCTTTCTTTTTTTTTTTTTTTTTTTTTTTTTTTATTAACAAAATACAAAAACTACAACCTTGCCTCTTACATTTGGATTGAATGCAGCTCATTCTTCATTTGACTCGTATCACTTTTGCACAAATTCTTATGCGAACTCTTCAACCTTCTTCACCATCTCAAAGCATGATCCCAAGTTAACAGGTATGGCTATAATATGGCTTACATGGGTTACAATAAATGTGGTGAAGAAAGAAAAGGCAATCAGTGTTTGGCTTCAAATAGGGCTATGGAGCACACACACATAGGTAGGAAATATTACAGGCCTTTTAATTAGTTCATGCACACATAGTCTAACATCACTTCCACTGGTTCGACTTACTCAAGATCAAAGATTACATGTGAAAATCTTTTATGATGAATGCTCTATAATGCTCAATGTTCAACCTATAGAGATCAAATCTAATGCTAAGAACCTATTGAGTGTTTAAAGAGTATAAACAAAATAATCCCTCATATATGTCATTTATGTACGCACTTTGGCTTAGTGAACTTACAGGGTAGTCTCCACTATTAATCATGGCAGTCCAACTAGGCATCCTATCCACTATCACATCCAGAGCATGTCATAAATTTTGAAAATGCAATGCAATACTCTAAGTGGCAAGATGTTAGTTTAAACCCAGTGATTTAAGCATATCATTTCAAAGTCAAATACCAAAATATCTCATCAAGGTTATTGCAGGAACGACAGACTCTAAAATACTGAAAAACATGACCCAAGACTCAACATACCCCTAAACCTAAACTCAACAGTGTCCTCAATGTTGACAAGCAAGAAAAGACAGGCAAGAAAAACAAAAGAAAAACAAAAGCAAATAAAAGTTCAAAAAGAAAAAGAAAAAAATCATAGCCTGCTAATCTCTTCCATCCTCATCGGAGAGCTGTAAGATCTCGGTCCCCTGATCGGAGTCTATCGTGTCATCCTGCATCTGCTGCTCATCATCAAAGTTCAAAATCGGGGTCCGCTGGTCAAAATCCTGCGGCTCGATACCTGATCCATCGGCTGCAAAAGGATCCTGGTCAAGCATAGGGGGCTGAAATGGCACTCCACTCCCACTAGCCACAGAAAACCGGCTAGTCAGCATCCCACGCAGCTCCTCTATGTTAGCCTCGATAGTGTCAAATCGAGTATCGAATCGACCCTCCAACTGCGTGAAGCGCAAATCCATATGCGTCTGCATAGCCTGTAAAAGAGTGGTAAATGGATCACCTCCTAGCTGAGCTCCGCCTATCTGAGGGGCCTGTGGTGCCCCTTGAGGCTGGTCTTGTAAAAGTGCAGCTGCCTCAGCCTCTCTTGCCTCTCGCTCCTCTCTGCGACGTCTTCTCTCCCCATAATTTCCAATAGGAGGAAGGCCCCTCAGGACTAACTGCTGGTTCCAGTTCGTCAAGTTCATCATACTCGGGTCATGATTCTCTAACCCTGCACTCACATCAATGCCTGCCTGTCTACAGAAAGCAGTGATCAAACACGGAAAAACCATGGACTGGTCATCGTGTGCACTGGCGTCTTGAATGGCATTGAAAATCACCCGTCCAATATTGATAGGGCCACCTGACCTCAAACGTAGCAACACACGGGCCTGGTCATAAAAAATCTCTGAACGGTGCTGGGATGGCATCAGTGAGTATGTCAGGAAAAGGTTCCAAAAGGCAACATCGGCATGCGTGTCGCGCTGGTACAGCTTCACTAACGTACCCTATTCCACCTGTCCATCCATCCTAAGGCCTGCAGCCACTCGTCCTCTATAGGGGTCAAGATCTGCAATATACTCTATCCCTCGACCGTTACTGATAGCCACCTCCGGAGCGTCAAAGTACTGATTAATGGCCTCCGGAGTTATATGAACCTCAACACCCTGCACTAAAACTGGTTCTCTAACCAACAGTCTCCCTGGTACAGCACTAGCATAATACTCTGTAACAATCCCCCTGTTCGGCCTTGGTGGGCGTGCAACATATCCACCCCATCCGCGATCTGTAACCATCTGTGGAACAGGCGTCTGTGCCAAACTCTCAACATCAATTCCCCTCTCAATAATCCAAGGTCGCCTGAGGAAATTGCTGAACCGACTCTTAAAGTCCTTGTGTTGTGCTTGTTTTGGCAATGCCTTTTGTTTCCCCTTATCGGATGTACTGACCCGAGGACGCTTCCCTATAGCAGTCCTTGCCATCTGCAGATAACACAAGCCAACAATTACACACAAATTTCTACCAAAAATTCGGCAGCATTTCGTTTCAAAATTCAGTTCCCAATATGTTTATAATACCATATAAATCACATGCAAAACCAAATAAATCACATGCAAGTCCAAATAACTCAAATATATTCCTCAAAATCAAGTATGGCAACCATTATTCAAGCAAAGACATTCAAACTCTCCTAAGAACAACAATTTTCGGAATTCCTTATATACCAAGTGAAAAACACAACCCAATAAACTTAATCATGCTAAATAGATCAATTTGAACAAAGCCCATTGGTGATTAAGACATAGAATCCGAATTTGAGCATGCAAAACTCTCAATCTCTTCATACCACATTGTAAAATCAAAACTTCATAAGTTAATGCCATTAAAGTAAAATAGAAGAGAGAAGAGGAAGCATACCTTGTAGTCGAAATTGAGGAGAGTAGAAACTATGGAGAGCAATTGAGAGAAAAGAAAAGAAAGAGGAGGAAGAGAGAACAATGTGCAGCCGTTTGTGGGTCAAATGAGACCCACAAAACTGCTCGCCTCTTTTTAAATAGTGTAGGGCAAAGTTGGACCAACCGCTGACGAGACACGCTGCATGGGCAGCGGTCCTGTCAGCGGTAAAGGGAAAAATTGCTTACCTATGGTCCAAAACGCACCGTTTTGCGTAAGTGACCGCCGGGCGTACAGTTGGTCAGGTACGCGCCACTTGGGCGGTCTAGGTGGCGAGCCAAACCAGTGAGTCCATTGAATTTTGGCCGTGGCTTGTGCAGCTGTCTCTTGGGCGGTCTAGCAAGCGATCCAAACCAGTGTACTCACGCTGGTGTCACCGCTGTCCATGCATGTTCCTCTTCAGCGGTATGGGCCACGGTAAATGTTGAAAATGTGATAGGCCCTATTTCATCGAGAGCCTCTTGAGCGGTCTCTTGCACGAGCCATTCCAGTGTTGGTGAAGTTGCTCGTACCGCGGCTCGTGCATGTGCATCTTGAGCGGTCCATCCTGCCTGAAACTCTTCAAGCATCAGTTCTTTACTTACCGCCGGCCATGCACAACGCCACTATGAGCGGTCTTGGTGGCGAGCCATTCCAGTGTTGCAACATTGAGTGTACCGCGGCTCAGGCATGGCTGTCTCTTGAGCGGTCTATCAAGCACTAATTCCCTAATTCGTGCAGTTCTACCTGTTTTGATCAAGGCAAACAACACACACATAAAACATAACTGCACACAGCTCAACACAACTGGAAATCTCGATTCCCCCAAACCTGGATTGAATAATACTCTTCACTAAACAGATGACTCACACTAATTACTGACTCAAATTAATCTAAAGAAAATAAACGAAAGAGAAAAAACAATGTTACCTAGGTGGGTTGCCTCCCACCAAGCGCTTTATTTAGCGTCTAGGCAAGACGTGTGAGAGCTCTACGGCTCTATAAGCACGGAATCCTCCAATCGAACGATAGCTCCGAGATCCTTAATGTAAGGCTTAACCCGATGCCCATTTACCTTGAACATGTTGCCATTCTTCTCGTTTTGCACTTCTACAGCTCCATGGGGAAAAACTTGTGTGACCCTGAATGGTCCAAACCATCTAGACTTCAACTTACCGAGAAACAGCTTCAGCCGGGAGTTGAACACCAGCACTTGCATACCGGGACGAAGGTCTTTATGCACTATCATCTTGTCATGTATCAACTTAGTTTTTTCCTTGTATAGTTTTGCACTCTCATACGCTTCAAGCGAAATTCCTCGAGTTCACACAGCTGAAGTTTCCTCTCCTCACCGGCCTTGTCATAATCAAAGTTCAACTTCCTGACTGCCCATAAGGCTCTATGCTCGAGTTCTACTGGAAGGTGACACGCCTTCCCAAAGACCAACCTATATGGACTCATCCCAATAGGTGTCTTGAAAGCTGTCCTGTAGGCCCACAATGCATCATCTAATTTCAACGCCCAATCCTTTCGAGTGGAATTGACAGTCTTCTCTAGGATACTCTTGATTTGTCTGTTGCTGACCTCAACCTGTCCTGAAGTCTGTGGGTGGTATGGTGTAGCAACCTTATGCCTTACACCATATTTCTTCAAAAGTGCAGCAAAGGATCTGTTGCAAAAATGCGTACCTCCATCGCTAATGATAGCTCTAGGAGTCCCGAATCTTGCAAATATCGTCTCCCTCACAAATTTCTCCACAGTTTGACCATCATTATTCCTTGTGGCCTTTGCTTCTACCCATTTTGACACATAATCAACTGCTACCAAGATGTAACTATAACCACAAGATGGTGGGAATGGTCCCATGAAATCTATGCCCCAGACATCAAAAAGCTCTATTATCAAATCTCCAGATAAGGGCATCTCATTTCGCTTACTTATGCTCCCCGTACGTTGGCATCTGTTGCATGCCAAACAAAACCGGACTGTATCTTTATGTAACGATTCCCAGAAGAATCCAGATTGCAACACTTTCAAAGCTGTCTTTCTTGCACCAAAATGTCCTCCACATTGCAGCTCGTGACAAAATTTCAGAACGTCTATCTGTTCTGACTCAGGAACACATCTTCTTATCACAGAATCAGGACCATGAGTGTACAAATAAGGGTCATCCCAAAAGTATTTTTTCGCTTTTGTAACGAACCTTTTTCTTCCTTG
This sequence comes from Acer saccharum, assembly GCA_030490815.1. Taxonomy (NCBI): domain Eukaryota; kingdom Viridiplantae; phylum Streptophyta; class Magnoliopsida; order Sapindales; family Sapindaceae; genus Acer; species Acer saccharum. Next base: position 29,387,278 of record CM059866.1, read on the forward strand.
TGAGTTCAAATCCTCTGGAACTACCCCACTTACCAAATAGTTAACCAGATCAGCATACCATGGTTCACTATCCATTACAGCCAACAATTGTTCATCCGAAAACTTCTCATGCAATGGCAATATGTCTACCTCATCCGGGTTTGCCTGTACTAACCTGCTTAGATGATCAGCAACCACGTTCTCACTACCTTTCTTGTCTTGTATCTCCAAGTCAAATTCTTGTAGCAGGAGGATCCACCGAATCAATCTAGGTTTGGCATCCTTTTTCTGAAGAAGATGACGAAGGGCTGCATGGTCCGAATATACAATGACTTTGGCGCCCACCAAGTAGGTTCGGAATTTCTCCAATGCAAAAACTACTGCGAGGAGCTCCTTCTCAGTTGTTGAGTAGTTCAATTGAGCGTCATTTAAGGTTCGAGAAGCATAGTATATTGCGTGCGGAACCTTATCTACTCGCTGCCCCAAAACTGCTCCGATAGCATAATCCGAAGAGTCACACATCAATTCAAAGGGCAATTCCCAATTAGGTGGAATTATTACTGGTGCGGTAGTCAATGCACTCTTCAAAGTGTTAAAAGCTACCATGCACTCTTCAGTCACCTCAAACTCAGTTTCTTTTTGTAGAAGCAAACATAAGGGCCTTGTTATCTTCGAAAAATCCTTTATAAATCTTCTGTAAAAACCCGCATGCCCAAGAAAAGACCGCACATCTTTCACAGATTTTGGAGGCTATAAACTACTGATCACCTCCACCTTAGCTTTGTCCACTTCAATTCCTCTTCTTGAAATCACATGTCCCAGAACTATCCCTTGTTGTACCATGAAGTGGCACTTTTCCCAGTTCAACACCAAATTGTTCTCCTCGCATCTCTTAAGGACTAAGGTAAGGTTGTGCAAACACAAATCAAATGAATCCCCAAACACTGAGAAGTCATCCATGAATACCTCAATGATCTCTTCCAACATATCTGAAAATATTGACATCATACACCTCTGAAAAGTACCTGGTGCATTGCAGAGACCGAATGGCATCCTTCTGTATGCGAACGTCCCAAATGGACAAGTGAAAGTAGTTTTTTCTTGATCTTCTAGTGCGATAGCTATCTGATTGTAACCTGAGTACTCGTCGAGGAAACAATAGTGACTGTGCCCTGCCAATCGCTCGAGCATCTGATCTATGAATGGAAGAGGGAAGTGGTCTTTTCTAGTAGCAGTGTTCAGCTTCCTGTAATCGATACACACCCTCCATCCTGTCTGAAGACTCTGTGGAACCAACTCATTCTGCTCATTGCGAACCACGGTAATACCTGATTTCTTAGGAACCACGTGAATCGGGCTGACCCACTTACTGTCTGATATAGGATAAATTATCCCCACTTGTAAAAGTTTCAGGACCTCTTTCTTCACCACCTCTTTCATTATCGGATTCAATCTCCTCTGGGCTTCTCTTGACGGTCTAGACTCTTCTTCGAGAAATATCTTATGCATGCAAATTGTTGGACTAATTCCCTTGATATCTTCAATTGACCATCCTATAGCTGACTTATGTTTCTGTAGAACCCCAATGAGCCTTTCTTCCTCAGTACCCTGCAATTCTGAAGCAACAATTACCGGGTATGTCTCATCATCACCTAGATACACATACTTCAGAGTTGTTGGTAACTCCTTGAGCTCCAACTTTGGTGGTGGATCATTGGCAAAACTGACAGTTGAAACTTGGAAGTCTGCAACTTCTTCTTCAGCTAGTTCAGAACTATCTTCAGTCATGTTGTCTTGATCATCCCAATCCCAATCTGCCAAATCCTCATCCTTGAATACTCCATCAACCCCAGGGTCTGAAACCTCGATGAATGAACAATCATCAGCTCCGGTAGGGTATGATGATGCTTCAAAAAGTTTGAACTCCACTGTCTCATCTAACACTGTCATTGACAGTTTCCCATTCTGCACATCAATAAATGTCTTTGCTGTTGCCATGAACGGTCTACCTAAAAGAACAGGTCTCATGTTAGTCTCTTTGCTCACATCCTCCATGTCTAATACCACAAAATCAGCAGGAATTATAAGTTTCCTAACTTGAACCAGAACATCTTCAACATGCCCTCTCGGATATCTTACCGAACCATCTGCTAACAGAAGTGACATTGTTGTAGGCTTCAACTCATTTAACCCTAGCTGCTTGTAAATAGAATACGGCATCAAATTAATACTGGCACCTAAATCTAGCATTGCTCTTTCAAGTTGGGTACCTCCTACCGTGATATTGATGCAGAAACTGCCCGGATCTTTCAGCTTGGGAGGAAGTTCCTTCTGTAAAACTGCACTAGCACTACCTGCTATGTATTCCTGATGATTCGGCCCAAATTTCTGTCTGTTGGTGTGAAGGCTTTTGAAAAATTTTGCATAGGCAGGCATCTTTTCTATCATCTCAAGTAGAGGCAAGTTCACATGTACCTTGGACAGAACATCAAAAATTTCTTTGAAAGCCTTGCTGAGCTTGTCCCTTTTAAGCCTCCCAGGAAAGGGAATTGGTGGAACATATGGAGGGGGTGGAACATAAGGGTCTGATGACTTGTGTAAAACTGAGGTTTTCTTGGGTGTCTCTACCACTACCTCTTCTTCTGCGTTAGTCTCCTTCTCACTCACCTCTTCTGATCCCCTGGTGCCCTCTTTCTGTTGCCCCCTGACAACTTCAGTGTCTAACACTCGCCCACTTCTCAACACAGTCAATGCTTTGGCTTGCTCTGATTGGCTAGGAAACCTTCCTGGTTCATTCTTGCGGACTGCGTCGACTATTTGCCCCATCTGTGTTTCTAAATTCTTAATGGATGCCTCAACGTTGTTAATTCTCTGATTTGTATCACGGGAGAAACGCTCTGTATTCTCAGCAAGGGATGTCACAATTTCTTCCAAGGATCTCTTCTTCGGCTGATAGGTGGTACTGTCTCTATTAGCTGCATTGTTCCATTGTTGAGGTTGACTATTGGAACCTTGACCTTGGTGAGTGCCTCTGTTGTACCCTCCTTGATTTGTTCCCTGAGTGTTCTGTGGAATGAGCTGATGACTATTAAGAGCAGTGTTAGGGTCAGAATAAGATAAATTTGAATGGTTACGCCATGCAGGGTTGTAGGTATTCGAGTAAGGATCGTTCCTCCCTCTTTGGTAATTGAAAGCTTGAACCTCCTCTGTCTCAAATGGTATCCCATCTCCATCTTGCACTAAGTTCACCCCTAACTGCTGTTGAGCCCTATTTGAGTTTTGGGCAATCATAGCTTGTACTTGCTTAGCTAGATTCGCCATCTGAATTTCCACCCCAGTTGTCTGGTTGACCTCATACTTACCTCCCTTTCTGACCATTGAACTTCTATGTTGGGAGTTTAGAGCCAAAGTTTCATATATCTCAGCAATCTCTAAAGCAGATTTCCTGGTAATGATACCCCCACAGGCGTTGTCAACAATGTTCTGTGTGAAAGGTGTCAATCCATCATAAAAAGTGCGGACTTTGTATTCCTCTGTCACCATGTGAGGGGGAATTTGATCTAACAGCTCCTTATATCACGACCATGCTTCATGGAACGACTCACCATCTTCTTCACTGAAACTAGCTATCTTGATCCGGACTTCTTTTGCTTTAGAAGCAGGGAAAAATCTGTTGAAGAATGCAGTACACACATCAACCCATGATCTCAAAGATCCTGCCCTTACTGAATTGTACCACTTGATGCCCTTGTCCTTCATACAATACCGAAAACACCTCATCCTCAACTGCTCTTCTGTCAATCGGCCCATCGGGAAATTCCCTACTGTAGCTTGATAATCCTTCATAAACTGGAGGCAGTCTTCTATTGCCAAACCGTGAAAAGATGGCAGCATGTTTAAATGGCTACCCCTCAACTAATAACTCCTGGCTAAGGCATCTAACATAATAGGCTGAGGTTGGTCTCCCAACATAGGCTGTCCAGACTCTCTCATTAGTCTGATCTCATCTTCTAGTGCACGTCTTGGAGGACCCGGTGGATTGTCTCGAATTTCCTGTCTATGCTGAACACCTTGTTCATCATGATCCTCTTTTTCAGCTCGAATAACCCGGTCACGTTGCTCACCGTGATCACCCATATCCTCAACTAAAGGATCTAACTCTTCAAATTGTCTAGCAACTCGGCCTACTCGGTCAATCTCGTCATTAGCAGGGATCAGAATACCTCCAAGCGAACGACGTCCGTTCATACACCTGTAAAACCTGAAACACCAAAACACAACTACCACGAAGTAAGATGAAACAAGAGAATAACTAAAAACTAAAAATAAAATCTAATGACACACACTACCTAACCTAAACTAACTAGATCCAACTAATAGAATCTATACCAATCCCCGGCAGCGGCGCCAAAATTGATGCAGTAAATTCTGTGTTCAATTTATTAAGAAAGTTCGTTCACTAGGATCGGCGATTTTATCAGTTAAAACCAATTAATCTAGTAAAGGTGACTCTAAATGCGAAAACTAAATTGCATAATGCTTTTCTTTGGAAAGATTGTTTAACTCTAGGATTAACCTAAATTATGACTACTTGAACTAAAAATCAAATCAACGAATAAACAAATCAAAGAATGAATATATGGGGAGAAACTAGGGAATCGATGCACCTCTCTTAGACACTTAATGCTCTCAATTAGTCTCAATAAACACTTCAATAAAGTTTAGGGCTTGTTTTGATAAACAATTAAGAACGAATCTCCTTCCCACCACTCGCATAAAGGCCATGTGTCAAGTGATAGTAATGAAATCCCTATGAACAAAACTCTAAGCCAAATCAATACCACAAGGCCATGCAAACATTAATTTTCAAGTCTATTAAGCTTATGATTGTGATTCAAATGGAAAGGCCATTCACATCCAAACCCTAATCTCAAAAATAAACTAAATCACAAACTCATATCAATTGAGGCCACAAAATAATATGAATCAATAATATAGAGCAATTAATTCAATAGACAAGACTAAAACCCAATTGATTAACAAAAAGATAGACTAATTGATTACATAGAGTTGTCCAAAATTGGTTACATCAATCCCCTAATAAAGGTTTAGTTACACATCAATGGAGAGAACAAAAATATAGAAGAGATGAAGATAGAACCCATTATGGTGTGATGTTTCTGACTTGAGATCTCCGTCGTCTTTCTGCTCCAAGTAATCTCCTCTGATGGAATCAATGAAAAGAATCAAAGAATGGTGGTCTTAAAAACTCCCTCTGTTTGTCTATTTGTCGAACCCTTATTTTCTCTTATTTCCTTCTTTTTATAGGTCTTCTGCAGTGACGAGAAGACGAGGAGGCGGTCCACCGCTCAACGTGCCGCTGGGTAGGCACTTGCATGGGCAGCGGAAAAAGCTAACTCCACACACTGGAATGGCTCGCTTGGCGTGCCGCTGAGTAGGCACTTGCCTCTTGAGCGGCATGGCCCGCGGAAAAGGGGCTTCACTGGCGCCTGCTGCACCGCCGACGGTGCACCTGCCTGATGGGCGGCATGGGCCGCGGAAAATGGGGGAAAAGTGCCCTTTCTGCATCTTTTGACTCTATCATCTCCAGAATATGATCCGATCAACATTTCTATGGTAAGAGACCTGCAAAGACTTAACAAACACATCATCCCACCAAAAAGACCCAATAAACAAACATAAACATAAGCAAAAAGGGCAAAATATAAGCATAGAAAAAGACTGATCAGTGAGGTTGAGTGCTTTTGCCATGGAATAGCCAAAGGGGGAGATTGTAAGGTTTATGATTTGTATTGGCTTAATTCCATTGCAAAACACTCTATGATTGTATTAGTTGTTGCTTAGGACATTATTTGAAGAAAGGAAGCTTAAAGAGTGAAGAGCAACGTCTAGTGCAAAAGTCGTCTTCAAGAGGTGAAAATCGTCAAAGGTAAATATTGACTTCCATCCTCTTGCAAGGCGTTAGCGCACACACACACACAATTCATACATGTGTGTCCCTGCATCGTGGTTCAAACATTTGGTATAACACATTCACACACTTCATAGCATGCTCATGCATTGATCTTGTATTGACAAACATTGTGAAATTGCATGCTTTGTGACTATCTCTTTGATATGGCATGTTTGTGTGAATATGTGTTTATTTGTTTTCGTATTTTGTGGTTATGACTTGAACATGTTCTTATTTAATGCCTTATCGAGTTCTGGTCGTTTCGGTTACTCATTCATAAGGTTTCGAGTCCAAACAAGTTGACTATGCTACTTTTCATTCTCATTTGTTGTGTTGACTTCATCATCAGATTCCGAGATGATTTCTCAACCATTTTTCAAAGTTGAGTAGTCATAGTTGTGCGTGAGGGAGTCACGGTTCGGAATCCAAAAACGGATTCAAAATCGGAGGTGGGATGCTCAAGATATGGGCCAACGAACCGAGGGAGCGCGCGAGAGAAGTGTGAATCACGTGTGGCCACTTGGCCAGCCCGTGAGGGAGGCCATGGGCCCCACGGGCAAGGGAGCCCTCTGCTCCCGTGGGCCCCACGCGCCCCCCACAGGGTGGTGTTGTGGCAGCACGTGATTCGCTCAGAAAATTTCTCCTTTCCCTCCTTTTAAGCCAACCTCCTTCCCTCTACACTTATGCAATTTTTTAAAGAACACTTGATTCTCACATCAGTTTTTCTACAATTTTTGTTTACTTGTTTTGATCATATCTCTCTCATACGAACTCGAAATCATTCGATTCAAAAACCAAAATTGTTGGTCTCGAAGAGAGCTACAAACCCCAAGCATTTCTAGAGGCAGTTGACTTCAGCATTTTTCTCAGCTGGTCAATTTCCAGTCTGTGGTTAGTTGTATGTTTCAACTTATTTCTTTTTCAATTTCATCTTTGATCATCTATTGATTCTTTCCATTTGATTGATGAAATTTGTTAAGAAGTATGTTAGATCACATGCTAGGGTTATTTGATCATTTGTTAATTGAGTTTTAGCTTTGTGATTTGTTTTTGAACATATATGTGCTAAACTTGATTTATCATGAAATTGATTCTAGAAAATATTTGTGTGATGTGCTTCATGTTATTTTCTATGTTTTGTTTCATGATCTAAGAACTAGGTTTTTAGTGTGCTAAATTGAATATTCATACCTTTGTTCTTATTGATTTGCATGTCTTGATTTCTAGATAACTTTTGTGATTGTGTGTTGAAATCATATTCTAGACTATCATTGAACATGTACATTTTGCTTGATTGATCATCTAGCTTAATTTGATTGTGCTTGCATCATTTGCATCACTTTAGATCATAGCCTTGCATAAGGTTGAAGTCTCTTGCAAAGTGAGTGAAGCTTTATGTAGAGCAAGGGAGTCTTGACTAGGACATGTGGTCCGGATAGTCAAGCAAAAGTCTTAGCTAGGAGTGTGGTACTCCGGATGGTTGAGCTAGGAGAGCTTAACTAGGATCTTTGTGATCCGGATAGCTAAGCACGAAATCTTCCTAGAGACGTGAGCGTCTTGGATAGGAAGTTGCTTTCTAGAGGTGTAGGACACATCTCGGATAGGAAGTAGGCTTGGTGATTCACTAGCCCGAGGGTAGATTAGGAGTTGATAGCTTGAGCGGATATCATGAATGATAGCTTGAGTGTGTAAGTCCTTTTTCACATAGTGGATTGCTTCACCGGTGGTTATGGTATCAACCCGTGGATGTTTCCTCATTGAGGTTTTACCACGTTAAAATCATTGTGTTCAATTTTGCTTTACTTTTCTTTATCTTCCATATATTACATTGATTGCATATCTTGTAAATTGATTTACTCTTATCTTAGTATAATCAATTCATTTGCTAAATCTAATCAAGTGTGCATTTGCCTTGTAATTTTCCGCATTATTTTTGTAAGGTTTATGATTTGTATTGGCTTGATTCCATTGCAAAACACTCCATATTTGTATTAGTTGTTGCTTAGTATATTCTTTGAAGAAAGGAAGCTTAAAAAGTGAAGAGCAACGTCTAGTGCAAAAGTCGTCTTCAAGAGGTGAAAAACGTCAAAGGTAAATCTTGACTTCCATCCTCTTGCAAGGCGTTAGCGCACACACGCACAATTCATACATGTGTGTCCCTACATCGTGGTTCAAACATTTGGTATAACACATTCACACACTTCATAGCATGCTCATGCATTGATCTTGTATTGACAAACATTGTGAAATTGCATGCTTTGTGACTATCTCTTTGATATGGCATGTTTGTGTGAATATGTGTTTATTTGTTTCCGTATTTTGTGTTTAGGACTTGAACATGTTCTTATTTAATGCCTTATTGAGTTCCGGTCGTTTTGGTTACTCATTCATAAGGTTTCTAGTCCAAACAAGTTGACTATGCTACTTTTCGTTCTCATTTGTTGTGTTGACTTCATCATCGGATTCCGAGATAATTTCTCAACCATTTTTCAAAGTTGAGTAGTCGTAGTCGTGTGTGAGGGAGTCACGGTTCGTAATAAGAAAATGGATTCAAAATCGGAGTTCGGATGCCCAAGATACGGCTGAAGAACGTGAGAGTGCGCGAGAGAGGCTAGAGTGGCCATGAGACCACGTGTGCCCCTCCCCGTGGGGGAGGCCGTGGGGCCCACGGCCAGGGACCCTCTCTGGTCCCGTGTGGCCCACGCGCCCCCCACGGGAGGGTGATGTGGCTCATGGTGATTGGCCCTAAAAAACCTTCTCTTTCCTCCTTTTAAACTCCTCTCCTTCCCTCCTCACTTGTTGAAGAACTTGAAGTGATTTTGACGAAATTTCTGCAGTTTTCTTCAATTTTTTGTTTTCTTATTTTGATCATAACTTTCTCATACGAACTCGAAATCAATCGATTCAAAAGCCAAAATTGTTGGTCTTGAAGAGAGCTACAAACCCCAAGTATTTTCAGAGACATTTGACTTCGAAATTTTTCCCAGCAGTCTCATCTTCAGTACGTGGTCAGGTTGTTTGTTTCAACTTCTTCTTTTTCAATTTCATCTTTGATCATCTCTTGATTCTTATTATTTGATTGATGAAATTTGTTAAGAAGTATGTTAGATCATATGCTAGGGGTGTTTGATCATTAGTTAATTGAGTTTTAGCTTTGTGATTTGTTTTGAACATATATGTGCTAAACTTGATTTATCATGAAATTGATTCTAGAAAATGTATGTGTGATGTGCTTCATGCTATTTTCTATGTTTTATTTCATGATCTAAGAACTAGGTTTTTAGTGTGCTAAATTGAATATTCATACCTTTGTTCTTATTGATTTGCATGTCTTGATTTCTAGATAATTTTGTGATTGTGTGTTGAAATTATATTCTAGACTATCATTGAACATGTACATTTTGCTTGATTGATCATCTAGCTTAATTTGATTGTGCTTGCATCATTTTCATCACTTTAGATCATAGCCTTGCATAAGGTTGAAGTCTCTTGCAAAGTGAGTGAAGCTTTGTGTAGAGCAAGGGAGTCTTGACTAGGACATGTGGTCCGGATAGTCAAGCAAAAGTCTTAGCTAGGATTGTGGTACTCCGGATGGTTGAGCTAGGAGAGCTTAACTAGGATCTTTGTGATCCGGATAGCTAAGCACGAAATCTTCCTAGAGACGTGAGCTTCTTGGATAGGAAGTTGCTTTCTAGAGGTGTAGGACACATCTCGGATAGGAAGTAGGCTTTGTGATTCACTAGCCCGAGGGTAGATTAGGAGTTGATAGCTTGAGCGGATATCATGAGTGATAGCTTGAGTGTGTAAGTCCTTTTCATATAGTGGATTGCTTTGCCGGTGGTTGTGGTATCAACCCGTGGATGTTTCCTCTTTGAGGTTTTACCACGTAAAAAATACTTGTGTTCATTTTTGTTTTTACTTTTCTTTTTCTTCCATATCTTACATTGATTGCATATCTTGTAAATTGATTAACTCTTGTATAAGTGAAATCAATTAATTTGTCAAATCTAATCAAGTGTGCATTTTCATTGATATATTCCGCATCTTTTTTTAATTGGGAGAATTTGGAGCCTATACCTATTCACCCCCCCTCTAGGTATATTTTACACTATATTGCTTAAGGGAATTTCAATTGGTATCAGAGCGGGTGTCTAGAAGTAATTAGATAGATCCATATTATAGTGTTTGTGGTTTGTTTTGTTGTGTTTTGTTGTCTTTGTTCATTTTCGTAGTTATGGGTGATTCGATGCCGGAAGGTGCTTCTAGTGCTAGACCTCCACTCTTGGATAGTGGTAACTACACCTTTTGGAGAAATACAACGAAAGCCTACATTAGAGCATTCAATGATAAAGCATGGATGAGTGTGAGTGATGTAGTAGAGGAAAAGGAGTCCTTGGATGATCGAGAATCTACTTGCAATCACATTGCTCACGTGGCTATATATGAAGGAAGATTTGAGGATAGTGGTGAAGACTCCTCAAGTAATGAGGAAAGTGAATACTCTTCGAGTAGTGAAGATAGTGAAATCTCCTCCAATCAAGAAGAGTTCGAAGCCTCCTCAAATCAAGATTTTGTAAGCTTCAATGACAAGATCCTTCAACAAAAGAATGAAGAGAACAACAAGTTGAAGTTGATCAATGCCAATTTAGTGGTGATCTTTAAAGCTCTTGTAAATGAAAAGAAGATGTCTTTGGAGAAGATGAGCAAGCAAAGTGAAGTCATCAAGGAGCATGAAAAGACCATTGAAAAGAATGTCTCAAAGGTGGAAGAAAGTGCTCAAGAGCTAGATTATCTAAGAGAAGACTTTACAATGAAGTTGTTTGCCATGGAAGGAGAGATTAAGCAAAAAGAGAACTCTTTGTCTATCATGAAGATAAAAGAGTGTGAGCTTATAGATGAAGTTAAAGCTCTTAAAGAGTCTATTAATGGCATGAAAATTGGAGCCATTAAGCTTGATGATGTGATAAAACTTGGAAAGCATCATGGAGATAAAAGTGGCTTGGGTTATGTAGAAGAAGTTAAGAAGACTCCTACAACCAAGAACAAGTCAAGAAAGTCCAAGAAGAAGAAAGACTCTAGTACCATTCCTTCCAACATCAAAGACAAAGACAAGAAGAGCTATGGAACTTCTCAACCGACTTCTCAACCAAAGCATGCACACCCAAAAGGTAATTTTTCTAAATTCATTCCGGTTTGTCATTATTGCAATGTGGTTGGTCACATTAGGCCTAAGTGTTATGAATATGCTAGGCAATGCAAACTCGGAAATGTGGAACATGATAAAAATGTGAAAAAGTTACCTATTCATACTCCTAAGCATGAGTTTAAGTCTAGAGCTAGTCGTAACATCTCTAAGTTTATCCCGGTTTGTCATTTTTGCAATGTTGTTGGACATATCAAACCTAAATGCTATGAGTATATTAGACAATGCAAACTAGGGAATGAGATGTATGCTAGTGAGATGAAAAGACTTCCTTTGGTTGTTTCTAAACATGTTAGAGCATTAGAGACTATGCATGATGAACATGTTAATGAAAAGAAATCAACAAGGAAAGTTTGGGTTAAGAAAAATAATGTGCATACTTGTGAAATGGATAAATCTTCTTTGAAAGTTTCTAAACATGACAATAGCTTTGATGCTTTGAGAAATGTGCATATTGATCATATTCATGTGAAGAAACCTATCAAGAAAATTTGGATTGAAAAGAATAACATGCATGTTAATGATAATCATGTTAAGAAAAACGTTGAGAAGAAGTTGGTTAAGAAGAGTGTTAACCATGATCATTTGAAGAGTCTTGATGAAATATTTGTGCGTGGCAAAAATGTTGACTTTAATATGAGTGATGTTTTCATGAAGAAGATAGTTGATGATTTATCTTCTAGATTTCATATTGCCATGCGTAATGATCATGATGTTGTTTGTGTTGGTTCACCTAAGACCAATATGGTCAAAGGTGAGTGTTCTCATACTTGATTGAGTAGCACATATGAGAATATTTTTGTTCTTGTTTGATAAGAGTTCTAGGTTTGATGCTTGACTATGCCATTTTTAATGTGCTAGGTCTAGTATTCAAACTTAGTGTCTCTAGTCAATACATGAACTTAATATTCTCATAATCACTATGATAGTCAAAATTTGTTGATTAACTTTAAAGAAGTTGAATTTTGAAATCTATTTGGTGAAAATTTTTGTTAAGACTTTTAGAGAAAGTTATTTGCATGTGTTTGTTTGAGTTGAAAGTGTTTGGTCTTTATTTTCTTGGGATGACACACCAACAACTTGTTGTCATGAGGACAAACAAGCCAAGAAAGCTCATAAAAAGAGCGGAGACCTTTCATTGGTGAAAATGCTTGCTAAGGTATTTCTCTACTCTAAAAGCTTGCTTTCTATTTCATCTTTTCAACTCTATATATGCATGATATCATTGCACATAGATATTAGGCATCATTTCATTAGAGAACATGTTGAACATTCTATTGTTTCTCTAAAGCATGTGCCTACTAAAAATCAACTTGCGGATTTGTTTACTAAGTCCTTGGACAAAAAGAGGTTTAAAACTCTTCTAAGATCCATTGACATGTTTTGTGTTGATTATTGTCTATGTGTGATTGTGAGTGGCTTGATGAGCAAAACTTTATTTGAATATTAATATCTTTGAGAGCTACTCACTTGAGAAGTAATGATCTTTAACAAGTATCTTTTATTGTTTTTAGATCATGCACTTGAGCTTGAAAATCTTATTTTTGAAAAGTGCACTAATGCTTCTCTTGTATGTTTTAGTTTTTGAGTTTTTGTGGTTGAATATGTGTAGATAATGGATGCATCTAGAAGTTTATTGTTAAGTACATGATAGATGACCTATGATATGTATCCATTTTGCTTCGGCACTACATAGTAATCAACGAGCACCCTCATAGAAAGGGCTACACACCTTGGTTGTGAAGCCACCCAATGTAGGAAAGGGTTACACCATTGTGATGAGTGAAAGCCGCCATGAGGAGTATATGTTTTTGTTAGTAAAATCAAAGAAGTGTTGAAAATGAATCATAAAAAAAAAAAATCTTTGATTCTAAGCCTAAAAGAAATGAAAAATAAAAGGCTTAATGGTGTATAGTTGAGAATTGTGAAAAAGCTCGGGTTGACAAATAGAAACGGGAAAACGAGCCACATGCACACACACGCTCATATGTTGATATCTATTCATTTTAAAAGCAAAAATCCGGATAAGTATCGGTTTGACCTATTTTTGGAAAGATTTTAGATGGATAGGTGTGGATAGAGTTTGCATGTTGATATCACAATTACTCCTACTATATATTTGAGAAGCATTCACACACACATTTTGCTTATGTGCTTGATTCATTAGCAATGTGAGAATATTTTTGAGAGATTAATGAAAATCTATGATTCTCTCTTGGACTTTGACAAGTTATGAAATATTTTCTCTTATTGCTTGATTGTGTGATTGTGTGATGTCCCTTGTGAACAAATCTACTTGGTGATAATATGTGGAGCATATGTTAAGGGGGAGCTTTAGTTTATTCAACTTAGCTTTCTATACGATTTGTTTGCTTAATATCTCATTCTTTATCTCTTGTGTCCTTTGTCTATTCCTTGACAAAAAGGGGGAGAAAATGTATACCTCACTATGTTTGATATGGAGGAATCCATGTTTGATATAGGGGAGAAAATTGTATACCTCACATCATGTGTGGAAAAATGTTCCAATTGTGTGAGTCTTGTACCTCTTTGTGCTTTTATGGAGACTTTGTCTTAAGGGGGAGAATTCTTGTTTTAAGGGGGAGAAAAGAATTCTTGCCTAATTGGGTTATGGATCTTAGGGAGAGCTTTAATGTGAAAACATTCATACACTTGAGATAATGCATTTTTGTATGAGATAAGGGAAGTCTTGTTATTTGTTTTTGGTTAATATCTCACCATTCTTCTTTAGAGAAGATCTCTTGTTTGGTTGCTATTTTTCTCTCATAGGTACTTTGAAGACCAAAAAAGGAATTCTTGAAGACTTGAAGACTTTTTAGTCTAGGAATTTCTTTGTAATGTGAGATTGAGAGTATGCTATCATCTTGAGTTTATTTGAGTGAAACATTGTATGGTGAGGTTGAGGTTTTGCCAATGGAATAGCCAAAGGGGGAGATTATAAGGTTTATGATTTGTATTGGCTTGATTCCATTGCAAAACACTCCATATTTGTATTAGTTGTTGCTTAGTATATTCTTTGAAGAAAGGAAGCTTAAAAAGTGAAGAGCAACGTCTAGTGCAAAAGTCGTCTTCAAGAGGTGAAAAACGTCAAAGGTAAATCTTGACTTCCATCCTCTTGCAAGGCGTTAGCGCACACACGCACAATTCATACATGTGTGTCCCTGCATCGTGGTTCAAACATTTGGTATAACACATTCACACACTTCATAGCATGCTCATGCATTGATCTTGTATTGATAAACATTGTGAAATTGCATGCTTTGTGACTATCTCTTTGATATGTCATGTTTGTGTGAATATGTGTTTATTTGTTTCCGTATTTTGTGTTTAGGACTTGAACATGTTCTTATTTAATGCCTTATTGAGTTCCGGTCGTTTTGGTTACTCATTCATAAGGTTTCGAGTCCAAACAAGTTGACTATGCTACTTTTCGTTCTCATTTGTTGTGTTGACTTCATCATCGGATTCCGAGATGATTTCTCAACCATTTTTCAAAGTTTAGTAGTCGTAGTTGTGCATGAGGGAGTCACGGTTCGTAATCCGAAAATAGATTCAAAATCGGAGTTCGGATGCCCAAGATACGGCTGAAGAACGTGAGAGTGCGCGAGAGAGGCTAGAGTGGCCATGAGACCACGTGTGCCCCTCCCCGTGGGGGAGGCCGTGGGGCCCACGGCCAGGGACCCTCTCTGGTCCCGTGTGGGCCACGTGCCCCCACGGGAGGGTGACATGGCTCATGGTGATTGGCCCTGAAAAACCTTCTCTTTCCCCCTTTTAAACTCCTCTCCTTCCCTCCTCACTTGTTGAAGAACTTGAAGTGATTTTCACGAAATTTCTGCAGTTTTCTTCAATTTTTTTTTTTCTTATTTTGATCATAACTTTCTCATACGAACTCGAAATCAATCGATTCAAAAGCCAAAATTGTTGGTCTTGAAGAAAGCTACAAACCTTAAGCATTTTCAGAGGCATTTGACTTCGACATTTTTCCCAGCAGTCTCATCTTCAGTACGTGGTCAGGTTGTTTATTTCAACTTCTTCTTTTTCAATTTCATCTTTGATCATCTCTTGATTCTTATTATTTGATTGATGAAATTTGTTAAGAAGTATGTTAGATCATATTCTAGGGGTGTTTGATCATTAGTTAATTGAGTTTTAGCTTTGTGATTTGTTTTGAACATATATGTGCTAAACTTGATTTATCATGAAATTGATTCTAGAAAATGTATGTGTGATGTGCTTCATGTTATTTTCTATGTTTTATTTCATGATCTAAGAACTAGGTTTTTAGTGTGCTAAATTGAATATTCATACCTTTGTTCTTATTGATTTGCATGTCTTGATTTCTAGATAATTTTGTGATTGTGTGTTGAAATTATATTCTAGACTATCATTGAACATGTACATTTTGCTTGATTGATCATCTAGCTTAATTTGATTGTGCTTGCATCATTTGCATCACTTTAGATCATAGCCTTGCATAAGGTTGAAGTCTCTTGCAAAGTGAGTGAAGCTTTGTGTAGAGCAAGGGAGTCTTGACTAGGACATGTGGTCCGGATAGTCAAGCAAAAGTCTTAGCTAGGAGTGTGGTACTCCGGATGGTTGAGCTAGGAGAGCTTAACTAGGATCTTTGTGATCCGGATAGCTAAGCACGAAATCTTCCTAGAGACGTGAGCGTCTTGGATAGGAAGTTGCTTTCTAGAGGTGTAGGACACATCTCGGATAGGAAGTAGGCTTGGTGATTCACTAGCCCAAGGGTAGATTAGGAGTTGATAGCTTGAGCGGATATCATGAGTGATAGCTTGAGTGTGTAAGTCCTTTTCATATAGTGGATTGCTTTGCCGGTGGTTGTGGTATCAACCCGTGGATGTTTCCTCTTTGAGGTTTTACCACGTAAAAAATACTTGTGTTCATTTTTGTTTTTACTTTTCTTTTTCTTCCATATCTTACATTGATTGCATATCTTGTAAATTGATTAACTCTTGTATAAGTGAAATCAATTAATTTGTCAAATCTAATCAAGTGTGCATTTTCATTGATATATTCCGCATCTTTTTTTAATTGGGAGAATTTGGAGCCTATACCTATTCACCCCCCCTCTAGGTATATTTTACACTTTATTGCTTAAGGGAATTTCAATTTTTAATTGGAAGAATTTGGAGCCTATACCTATTCAACCCCCCCCCCCCCCCCCCCCCCCTCCTCTATGTATATTTCACTACTACATCAAGGGAAATTTCACAACAAACACTTACTCTTGTAAGAAGCCATTGAGGAAGGCACTCTTGACGTCCATTTGGTGCAATTTGAACTTGTGCACACAAGAAATGGACAAGAGAAGCCTAATGGACTCTAAACGAGCAACGGGAGCAAAAGTCTCCTTAAAGTTGATACCCTCAATTTGAGAGTACCCTTGTGCTACAAGCCTAGCCTTGTTCCGCACTATGTTGCCATTCTCATCGGATTTGTTCCTATAAATCCACTTAATTCCTATCACATGTGAGCTTTTAGGCCTAGGAACTAGAGTCCAAACCTTATTCCTTTTGAATTGGTTTAGCTTTTCTTGCATGGCAAGAACCCAAAATTCATCATTCAAGGTTTCATCAACCTTTTTGGGTTCAATTTGAGAGGTGTAGCATGTAAAACTAATGAGATTAGCTATTTGACGCCTAGTCCTAACACTCTCATTCACATCTCCAATAACATTCTCTTTGTTATGGAGTCTTCTAACCCATGGAGCAGGTTCATTAGAGTCCAATAGAGAGACTCTAGTAAGAGGTTGTGTGACCTCATTATTGTCATTGGACTTCCCAACATTGGGAGTCACCACAACCCTCTCCAAAGGAGAGTCATCATCTAAAACTTCCTCCTCCTCATGGTCATTAGACTTGAGCCTAGTATCATCAATGACAACATTGGATGATTCCATGACGGTTCGAGTCTTCAAGTTGAAAACTCTATCGGCTCTACTATTCAAGGCATAGCCAATAAAGATACCCTCATCACTCTTAGCATCAAATTTGCCAAGTTGATCACGGTCATTTAAAATGTAGCATTTGCTTCCAAATGTGTGGAAGTAGCTAACATTTGGCTTCCTACCCTTCTATAACTCATAGGAGGTGTTTCTAGATTTGGGCCTTAGGAAAACACGATTCCCTATATAGCAAGCCGTATTGACGGCTTCGACCCATAGGTTCCTAGGGACATTGTTGATAAGCAACATCACTCGAGCCATCTCTTGAAGGACCCTATTCTTCCTCTCATAAACTCCATTTTGTTGTGGTGTCCTAGGAGCCGAGAACTCATGGGAGATGCCTAAGCTATTGCAATAGCTTTCAAAAGAGGCATTCTCAAATTCCCTCCCATGGTCACTTCTAATCCGTTTAATGCTTTTAATGTTAGAATTCATTCCATTTTGTATTTTAGTACAAAGGATTTTAAACTTATCAAAAGTTTCGGATTTTTCTCTAAGAAAATATGTCCATGTAAATCTAGAGAAATCATCAATACAAACAAAAATGTATCTCTTTCCACCTAAACTCTCGGTTTGTATAGGACCCATGAGATCCATGTGGAGAAGCTCTAGGGGCTCCTTGGTGGAGAGATACTTGCCCTTTTTGTGCATACTCTTGGTTTGTTTTCCTTGTTGGCAAGGTCCACAAATTCCATTGGCTTTCTTCCCAAGCTTAGGGAGGCCACGCACACAATTGAAATTTCCAAGGGTTCTTAAATCCCTAAAGTTCATGTGGCCAAGTTTTTCATGCCACAATTTTATTTGCTCATCCATGGACACAATGTTTGAGACTATTCTAGCTTCAAGACAATAACAATTGTCACTAGATCTCATACCTTTCAACAAGGTTTGTCCATCAGGCTTTAGGATAGAGCAATCATCTTTACTAAACAAGACGGAATATCCTTCATCACTTAGATGTGAAATGTTTATTTAATTGGCTTTCAAGCCATCAACAAATAAAGCATCGAATAAGGAGGGTAATCCGGGAACGGAAATGGTTCCTTTCCCTACAACTTTCTTTTTGGATCCATCACCAAAAGTGACATATCCTCCTTCCTCCATAACAAGAGTCTCGAAGAAACTCTTGTTTCCCGTCATGTGCCTAGAGCACCCACTATTTAAATACCAAAAATTAGAAGAATTTGCCTTCAAGGCTATTTGAGCAACATGGCAAACATTTTCATTCTTTCTAATCCACCTAGAAACAATCTTAGCTTTCTTAGTAGTCTTTGGTACATGGGCTCTAGATGTTCTAGGATCATGCATAACAATATCATCATTCCTAGGAACATGCATCATGGCTCTTTTCTTTTTCTTCTCAATCATGCTTCTAGTTTTGCACATTTTAATATATCGAAAGTGAAACTAATTATAGCACGGTGTGTATAAGGCTATCTAGAGGGGGGGTGAATAGATTTTACGCTTTTTACCCAATTTTTCGTGTTAGTCAAAATTACGAAATTACCCTCAAGATAATATAAACAAGCAAGTGTAATATGGTGCGGAAATTAAATTAACACTTGATTTTTACGTGGAAACCCTCACGGGAAAAACCATGGGCTATGTAAGTAAGCCACACTCGAACCTTGAATCCACTAAATGTGCAAACGATTACAACCTAATCCCGGAAGTAATCACACACCTACCTAATCCCGGTATGAGTGAACCTAGTCCAATTTGCTTGCGATCTAAGCAACCTAATCCCGATTGCTACACACAAGACTTAGCTTCTCTAGAAGAGAATACAACCCTAAGTGAATATATGTGAATATTCAAAATGCAACATAGAGCAAGGGAAACCCTATATGCTTATCTAAGATGATTAATATGCAATTAAGAACAATCCTAGATATCAAAACTAAATGACATGTCAATTAGTTTAGCTAATCAATATCAAGCACAAAACCTAATATGCTAGCACAATACAACTTCTCAAACATACATCATACTAATCTCAATCTTGTATTCAAAGTATATAAAATCACATACAAGTAATTAAATTGAGATTGCTAGATAAGAGAAACACAAAATATGTAAGATATTAGTGAAAAGCTTACCAAGCAAAGTATGATGAAGAATCCATGCAAGATGTCATCTAGATGATCTAAGATGATGCTAGATGATGATTGATGATCATGGAAAAAGTGTTTGAGTAATTAAAAATGAGTTCTTGGAATTTTTCTTCTTTTTGAAAAATATCCTAAGTATGAAATCTGAATATGAACTCTCTTCATTGACCTAAAGACAAAATGGCATATATATAGGGTGCCAAGCCAAAGTGAGGTCGTTTAAGTAAGTTTCAAAGAAACGCGCCAATCGGCGGTTTCAATCGGCGGTCGGTGGCCGTCGATTTCAACCGTCGAATTGCTCCCGGAGAAACAGGGGAGAAACGGCGTTTCCATTCGGCGGTTTCGTGACCACCGTTCCCACCGCCGAATTAAACCCGAGAATAAAATCAATCAGGTCTGAAACGGCGTTTCAGATCGGCGGCCACTCAACCGCCGATTCAACCGCCGAATTCAAAAGGCGGTTTCATTCGGCGGCCAGGCCGCCGATCACCAACAGAGGTGAAAACCAAGGAGATGCCAAGTGCATCTCCATAGGCGGTCTTCGCGCAAAACCAAGCACATTCTAGTGCGTACGCGGACGTTTCCGAACACTATCGGGAAACGAATTACAAGACACAAATACACACAACAAGATACAACATCAAAGTGCTAGTGTGTAAAGTGACATGTGAAGAGAATGCACACATGAACAAGTATGCTAAGTGAGTGTGTGCAACTATCTCTTCAAGATAAGTAAGCACATAGAATTTACCTTCGGTGCTTATCAAGACAAGGTCTTTGAAAGGGCTTCGAATAATAAACCAACTCCTAAGCTACCCTTACAAGGATCCCCACATATGGTTTGATTACGAAATAAGCCAATTAGAAACTACGGGAATCCTTACAATCTCCCCCTTTGGCTATTTCGTGACAAAACCACCACTCACATTGAAACCTCACAAAGAATTAGAAACTACGGGACTACAATGATTATCTACAATACAAAGAGATAAGAAAATAAAACTTCAAGTCTTTAATCTCTTGTAGAACAATCAAGCCCTGAAAATAAGGTTTCTAGCATTTCCACTACAAGTAAAGTGTGAGATTAATCATGTGAGAACAATTACAAGCATTTGCATTTAAAGTTTAGGCACAACATTATGAAATGTATGTGTATGCAATGCTCCCCCTCAACGGGTTACTCCCCCTCAATGTATGTTCTCCCCAAAGTGCACAATAGCCGCTTCTATATTTTGCAACTCCCCTTACCATATCCTACTCCCCCTTTTTGTCATGATATAGGCAAAGGAGTAGTCCCCAACCGGGTCACTCATAGCAACGAGAGATAGAAGCATGCAAGATATGCATATACATATAAGTCACTTTATGCACTTCAATTAATTTGAGAGAAACAAGGAGATTTATTTGTAGAAAATGTGTGAATCCAACATGCTTTGCATACAAGACATATAGCATTCAAGTCCAAAATACAATGGTATTTGGCAAAGCAAATGACAAAGGTTTCAAATAAGAATTCAAACCAATTTCACCAATGTCATGGGAAAAGCAAAGATATAGAGATTATTAATTTCAGTTTATGAGCAACTATATCCAACTTTATAAGCGAAACATGGCATGAGCGACTTTGCACCCTATTTGATTTTTCCGGATAAGATATCCGTATGATAGTAACCATGTTCAACTAATAAAGAAAGAGAGACATTTGGAATGTAAATTCCTTTGAACGGATACAAGATCCTTTATTCATTTAGAGTCTCATAAGCTTTCACACAAGTTTTGCATTTTAAGAATATGCAATCATCAATTCATGCTTTTCATGTGAGCATATTGTATGAATTTCATGCTTTTTCATTTATCATTAGCATGTTATTAAAGAAACATCATGTCATGGAGATAACTATAGGTCATTCACATCATACTTCCTATGTAAATCTCCTAGTCCAAAAATGCATGTTTGAACATAAATATGACATGGATTGTAGACAAGCAAGGTTCACACTTATAGAATTGAAAACATATATACATATGTACAACCAAGCTTACTCAAGCAATCAAAAGAAGAAGCACAAGTTATTTTAAATTTTTTGCAAGTTACAAGAATGCAAAATAGCTCTCTTTGCTTGAGTTCCCCATATGGGGTCAATCATAGAACATCACTCCACAAGACATATCCCAATAGATCTACTAAGAGTTTTAAATCGAGTAGCATCTAAGGGTTTAGTAAATAGGTCCGCAAGTTGATCATTTGTACCTACATGTTCAAGTACTATGCATTTATTTTCAACAAGCTCTCTAATGAAGTGATGGCGGATGTCAATATGCTTAGTTCTAGAATGTTGCACCGGATTCTTGGAAATATTAATAGCACTCATGTTATCACAAAAGAGAGTGAGAGTACCTTGGTTGAATCCGTAGTCTACTAGCATTTGCTTCATCCATAGGAGTTGTGTGCATCCACTCCCCGCGGCTATGTATTCGGCCTCGGCCGTGGACAAGGAAATCGAGTTTTGCTTCTTGCAAAACCAAGACACCAAGTTGTTGCCTAGAAAGAAGCAACCGCCCGATGTGCTCTTCCTATCATCACAATTTCCTACCCAATCCGCATCACTAAAGCCAACAAGACTAGCATTAGTGTCAAAAGAATACCAAATCCCATAGTTGGATGTCCCATTCACATAGCGAATGATCCTCTTCACGGAAGAGAGGTGGGACTCCTTAGGATCCGCTTGGTACCTAGCACACACACCCACACTAAAAGATATATCGGGCCTACTTGCGGTCAAATAAAGCAAGCTACCTATCATGCCCCGATATAGAGTTTGTTCCACACTTTTACCACTAGCATGCTTGCTTAGCTTCAAAGTGGTACTCATAGGTGTATCATAATGTTTGGCATTCTCTAAACCAAACTTCTTCACTAGGTTCTTAGCATATTTGGCTTGGGTTATGAAAATCCCATCATTCATTTGCCTAATTTGCAAACCTAGGAAGTAACTAAGCTCACCAACAAGACTCATCTCAAATTCATGAGACATGACATCAACAAATTGTTGGACTTTGGTGTTGTTGGTGGAGCCAAACACTATGTCATCAACATATATTTGAGCTATGAAAAGCTCATCATTGTCTCTCTTGATGAATAGTGTCTTGTCAACACTACCTCTTGTGTAGCTATTGTCAACAAGAAATTGAGTGAGGCGCTCATACCAAGCCCTCGGTGCTTGTTTCAACCCATAAAGTGCCTTCTTGAGGCGATAAACATGGTTGGGGTGGTGTGCATCCACAAACCCCTTAGGTTGTTCAACAAACACTTCCTCTTGCAAGAAGCCATTGAGGAAGGCACTCTTGACATCCATTTGGTGCAATTTGAACTTGTGCACACAAGAGATGGACAAGAGAAGCCTAATGGACTCTAAGCGGGCAACGGGAGCAAAAGTCTCCTCAAAGTCGATACCCTCAATTTGAGAGTACCCTTGTGCTACAAGTCTAGCCTTGTTTCGCACTATGTTGCCATCCTCATCGGATTTGTTCCTAAATATCCATTTAGTGCCTATGACATTAGTGGTCTTAGGCCTAGGAACTAGAGTCCAAACCTCATTCCTTTCGAATTGGTTTAGTTCTTCTTGCATGGCAAGAACCCAAAATTCATCATTTAAGGCTTCATCAACCTTTTTGGGTTCTATTTGAGAGGTGTAACAAGTAAAGCTAATTAGATTAGCTATTTGACGCCTAGCCCTAACACCCTCATTAACATTTCCAATAACATCCTCTTTGTTATGGAGTCTTCTAACCCATGGAGCGGGTTCATTAGAGTCCAAGTTAGGAACTCTAGTACTAGGTTGTGTGACTTCATTAGATGTCCCAACATTGGGAGTCACCACAACCCTCTCCAAAGGAGAGTCATCCTCTAAAACATCCTCTTCCTCATGGTCATTGGACTTGAGCCTAGTATCATCAATGATAACATTCGATGATTCCATGACGGTTCGAGTCTTCAAGTTGAAAACTCTATAGGCTTTACTATTCAAGGCATAGCCAATAAAGATACCCTCATCACTCTTAGCATCAAACTTGCCAAGTTGATCACGGTCATTTAAAATGTAGCATTTGCTCCCAAAAGTGTGGAAGTAGCTAACATTTGGCCTCTTGCCTTTCCATAACTCATAGGAGGTGTTTCTAGATCCGGGCCTTAGGAATACTCTATTCCCTATATAGCAAGCCGTATTGACGGCTTCGGCCCATAGGTTCCTAGGGACATTGTTGCTAAGCAACATCACTCGGGCCATCTCTTGGAGGACCCTATTCTTCCTCTCAACAACCCCATTTTGTTGAGGTGTCCTAGGAGCCGAAAACTCATGGGAGATGCCTAAGCTATCACAATAGCTTTCAAAAGAGGCATTCTCAAACTCTCTCCCATGGTCACTTCTAATCCGTTTAATGCTTCTAATGTTAGAATTCATTTCATTTTGCAATTTAGTACAAAGCATTTTAAACTTATCAAAAGTTTCGGATTTTTCTCTAAGAAAATATGTCCATGTAAATCTAGAGAAATCATCAACACAAACAAAAATGTATCTCTTTCCACCCAAACTTTCGGTTTGCATGGGACCCATGAGGTCCATGTGGAGAAGCTCAAGCGGCTCCTTGGTGGAGAGATACTTGCCCTTTTTGTGCATGCTTTTGGTTTGTTTTCCTTGTTGGCAAGGTCCACAAATACCATTGGCTTTTTTCCCAAGCTTAGGGAGGCCACGCACACACTCGAACTTTCCAAGGGTTCTTAAATCCCTAAAGTTCATGTGGCCAAGTCTTTCATGCCACAACTCAACTTGCTCATCCATGGACACATTGTTTGAGACTATTCTAGCTTCAAGACAATAACAATTGTCGCTAGATCTCATACCTTTCAACAAGGTTTGTCCATCGGGCTTTAGGATTGAGCAATCATTTTTATTAAACAAGACGGAATATCCTTCATCACTTAGATGTGAAATGATTATTAAATTGGCTTTCAAGCCATCAACAAATAAAGCATCGGATAAGGAGGGTAAACCGGGAACTGAAATGGATCCTTTCCCTACAACCTTCTTTTTGGATCCATCACCAAAAGTGACATATCCACCTTCCTCCATAACAAGAGTCTCGAAGAAACTCTTGTTTCCCGTCATGTGCCTAGAGCACCCACTATCCAAATACCAAAAATTAGAAGAATTTGCCTTCAAGGCTATTTGTGCAACATGGCAAACATTTTCATTCTTTCTAATCCACTTAGCAACAATTTTAGCTTTCTTAGTGGTCTTTGGTACATGTGCTCTACTATTCCTAGGATCATGCAAATTAATATTATCATTCCTAGGAACATGCATCATGGCTCTTTTCTTTTTCTTCTCTATCATGGTTCTAGTTTTGCACATTTTTATATAGCGAAAACATTGTGGTCTAATATGACCAACAAAACCAAAAAAGTGACAAATAGGAGTAAAATAAGGAATCATACCTTGTCCTTGTCCTTGTCTTTGTGGATGAAAGGGTTCATTGCGTCTTCGTTGTTGAACCGGTCTAGGTTGCTTCTAAGCTTGAGGTTGCATGATAGGCCTCTTTCCTTTGTGAGCCATTTGAGGAGGAATGTTGGCTTGAGGAACCCTAGGGGGTTGAGCTTGAGGTTGCCTTCTTGGCCCCATCTTCACTTGAGCATTTGAACTTTGTCCTATTTCTAACTTCTTCCTAGGAAGTTGCACAAATGAAGTTTCTTCTTACTTCAAGCGCTTGACAAATACGGTCTTGTTAGAGGTTGAGATCTTCTTGCCATCTTCATACCCAAGACCCCTCTTGTCACATGGACTCTTTCCAACACCAAGCATATGGTCAAGCTTCTTGGTGCTAGAATCCATCCTAGTCATAGATTCTTTAACTTCTTCAAGCTCCCTCATTAGACTATCCTCATTCCTCCTAGATAAGACTAACTCCTCTTTTAGCTTATCTTCCATCTTCTTGAATTTTTCCACTTTGAAGCATCAAACTCTTGCGCGTTCCATTGCGCCTTAGGCTTCAAAACATCTTCTCCTCCACCCGCAGGAGTCATCATAGGGAGATCATATCCGTCTTCCACCGCCATCCATGCACGGTCATGAATTTGGCATATGTAGGATTCCATCTTCCCTTTCCATTGGGAATAGTTCAATCCGGTAAGAAGTGGAGGCCTTGTGCTAGAAGCACCTTCGTTGCTACCACCGTTTCCACCGTTTCCACTCATAGTGTTTATGAATGAATGAAATGAATGCAAATGTATGAATGATCAAAAATCACACAGAATGCAAAACACACCAAAATAAGCAAGGATCACCTATGTATGTCTAGGAACCCGCTCTGATACCAATTGAAACTAATTATAGCATGGTGTGTATAAGGCTATCTAGAGGGGGGGGTGAATAGATTTTACGCTTTTTACCCAATTTTTCGTGTTAGTCAAAATTACGAAATTACCCTCAAGATAATATAAACAAGCAAGTGTAATATGGTGCAGAAATTAAATTAACACTTGATTTTTACGTGGAAACCCTCAGGGGAAAAACCACGGGCTATGTAAGTAAGCCACACTCGAACCTCGAATCCACTAAATGTGCAAACGATTACAACCTAATCCCGGAAGTAATCACACACCTACCTAATCCCGGTATGAGTGAACCTAGTCCAATTTGCTTGCGATCTAAGCAACCTAATCCCGATTGCTACACACAAGACTTAGCTTCTCTAGAAGAGAATACAACCCTAAGTGAATATATGTGAATATTCAAAATGCAACATAGAGCAAGGGAAACCCTATATGCTTATCTAAGATGATTAATATGCAATTAAGAACAATCCTAGATATCAAAACTAAATGACATGTCAATTAGTTTAGCTAATCAATATCAAGCACAAAACCTAATATGCTAGCACAATACAACTTCTCAAACATACATCATACTAATCTCAATCTTGTATTCAAAGTATATAAAATCACATACAAGTAATTAAATTGAGATTGCTAGATAAGAGAAACACAAATATGTAAGATATTAGTGAAAAGCTTACCAAGCAAAGTATGATGAAGAATCCATGCAAGATGTCATCTAGATGATCTAAGATGATGCTAGATGATGATTGATGATCATGGAAAAAGTGTTTAAGTAATTAAAAATGAGTTCTTGGAATTTTTCTTCTCTTTGAAAAATATTCTAAGTATGAAATCTGAATATGAACTCTCTTCATTGACCTAAAGACAAAATGGCATATATATAGGGTGCCAAGCCAAAGTGAGGTCGTTTAAGTAAGTTTCAAAGAAACGCGCCAATCAGCGGTTTCAATCGGCGGTCGGTGTCCGCCGATTTCAACCGTCGAATTGCTCCCGGAGAAACAGGGGAGAAACGGCGGTTCCATTCGGCGGTTTCGTGACCGCCGTTCCCACCGCCGAATTAAACCCGAGAATAAAATCAATCAGGTCTGAAATGGCGTTTCAGATCGGCGGCCACTCAACCGTCGATTCAACCGTCGAATTCAAAAGGCGGTTTCATTCGGCGGCCAGGCCGCCGATCACGACCGCCGATCACCAATAGAGGTGAAAACCAAGGAGATGCCAAGTGCATCTCCATAGGCGGTCTTCGCGCAAAACCAAGCACATTCTAGTGCGTACGTGGACGTTTCCGAACACTATCGGGAAATGAATTACAAGACACAAATACACACAACAAGATACAACATCAAAGTGCTAGTGTGTAAAGTGACATGTGAAGAGAATGCACACATGAATAAGTATGCTAAGTGAGTGTGTGCAACTATCTCTTCAAGATAAGTAAGCACATAGAATTTACCTTCGGTGCTTATCAAGACGAGGTCTTTGAAAGGGCTTCGAATAATAAACCAACTCCTAAGCTACCCTTACAAGGATCCCCACATATGGTTTGATCACGAAATAAGCCAATTAGAAACTACGGGAATCCTTACAGAAAGCAATGTGGTCTAATATGACCATCAAATCCACAAAAGTGACATATATGAGTAAAATAAGGAATCATACCTTGTCCTTGTCTTTGTGGATGAATGGGTTTAATCCATCTTCGTTGTTGAATCAGTCTAGATTGCTTCCTATCTTGAGGTTGCATGATTGGTCTTTTTCCTTTGTGAGCCAATTGTGGAGGAATGTTGGCTTGAGGGACCCTAAGGGGTTGAGCTTGAGGTTGCCTTCTTGGCCCCATCTTCACTTGTGCATTTGAACATTGTCCTAGTTCTAACTTCTTCCTAGGAATTTGCACAAATGAAGTTTCTTCGTTCCTCAAACTCTTAACAAACATGGTCTTGTTAGAGGTTAAGATCTTCTTGCCATCTTCATACCCAAGACCCCTCTTGTCACATGGACTCTTTCCAACACCAAGCATATGGTCAAGCTTCTTGGTGCTAGAATCCATCCTAGTCATAGACTCTCTTACTTCTTCAAGCTCCCTCTTTAGACTTTCTTCATTCCTCCTAGATAAGACTAACTCATCTCTTAGCTTATCTTCCATCTTCTTGAATTTTTCCACTTGTTCACTTAAGTGGTCATTATGAGATGAAAGCTCAAGATTTTCTTCTTTCAACATCTTGATCTTTCTTGTGCTCTTGATTGCTAAATCATTAAACTCAGCATGGTATTTAGCAAGCACCTTTTTCTCCACAAATCCATTTATGGAGTTAGAAGAGGAATCACTTTCTTCTCCACTTGAGTCATTTTCCTCTTGACTCATTTCCTCTCTTTCACTAGCACTTTTGCTTTTATGGGAGGTGGCAAAAGCTAGGAGATTAGCCATGAGCTCTTCATCATCCAAAGACTCATCTCCCTCAATGGAGTCATCACTACTTCCACTCCAAGTGGCGGCCATCACTTTTCCTTTTTTCTTCTCATTGTGATTTGCACATTTGGGGGCAAAATGACCTATGCCACCACACTCGAAACATCGGACCCCTTTCCTTTCGGTCCTTTCTTGCCTAGGTTCAAACTTCTTGAAAGGACCTTTTTTCTTCAAATCTTGACCTTTTGATCCAAAGCCCTTTCTCCTAAACTTCATAACCTTGTTGAACCTTTTTACAAACAAGGCAAGGTCTTCATCCGAGTCAATCTTCTTTGCCTCCTTTTCATCTTTGGAGGCTTTTAAAGCAATTCCTTTTTGCTTTTTAGTGGGTGTGGAGATAGGACCTTTCCTAGACCCATAAGCTAGAAGTCTCTCAATCACCTCACTCGGCTTCATATCCTTATATCCACTATTTTCTTCTAAAGCCGTCACTTCTGATTCAAACCTATCGGGGAGAGATCTCATAATCTTTTACTTGATTCTCTTATCCGAATATGGATCACCAAGTTGATGACTTTGGTTGACTATGTCCATCAACTTGATCTCGAAGTCGTTGAAAGCAATGTTCATAAATTATGACGTGTGTAGCAGGATGCAAAATTTACATAAAATCATTTTGTTTTTCTTTTCTTTCCTTTTCATTGTCTTTGTATTCGATATTTTACTCTTTCATATTAAAAATATTTTTTTCCAAATAACAAAAAAAAAAAAGAAGAAGTAGAATATATAAATTATTTGGCTTTAAATAATATGTCATTTAAGATATGAAAATATTATTGTGTACGCCTATATGCTTAGGTTGTGATCGAGTCATTTGTAATTAGCTTGAAAAATTATATATCCGCCAAGGAACACCAACCCTTTTTTTTGGAAACTATTTTAAAAAAAAAAAAACATCCGTCGAAACCAAATACATAGAATTTATATGTGAAAAGAATTTCCATTTTATTTATAGATAAAGTTGTTATTACCACTTTTCTGTTCTAACAAAGTACTTTAAATAATATACACGCACTTCATTTATCCTAGAAGGATTCCATCTGTAAATGTTGCTAATTTTGTCTAGAAAATAATTAACATCTGCGAGACAACATAAACTTTCTTAACTTTGTGAAACAAGTTTATCCAACTTTCCATTTCTACGAATAAAATTTACAAATTTTCTATCTATAGAAAGTTTATTCTCTCATTTTTTTCCAAATAACAAAAAAAAAAAAAAAAAATAGTAGAATATATAAATTATTTGGCTTAAAATAATAAGTCATTTAATATATGAATATATTATTGTGTACACCTATATGCTTAGGTTGTGATGGAGTCATTTGTAACTAGCTAGAAAAATTGTTCGCTAAGGAACACCCAACTTTTTTTTTTGTAAACTAATTTTTTTGCAAAACATCCGTCAAAACCAAATATATTGAATTTGTTTGTGCAAAGAATTTCCTTTTTATTTATAGATAAAGTTGTTATTATCACTTTTTTGTTCTAACAAAGTAATTTAAATAATATACACGATGGTACTTCATTTATCCTAGAACGATTCCACGACAATGTAAATATTACTAATTTTGTCAAGAAAATAATTAAAATCCGAGAGACAACAAAAAATTTCTTAACTTTATGAAAATAGTTTATCAAACTTTCCATTTCTATGAATAAAATTTACAAACTTTCTATCTATAGAAAGTTAATTCTCTCATATCAAAATCGATTGCCTAAAAAACTTAAAAACTTAATAGAATATAAATATACCCTAGCTAAATGTAATAAGTCATATTAATTTTGATTTATCATTATTTTGAATGTTACTTATAAGAAGTAATGAGTAACGACGCGTATGTTGAATCTTCAAATTCTCGATTGCCCAGTACTTTAAAATTTAAAGACGAGAGTCCATGGTACTATTTGCTTTTCAATTTATGAACACGATTAAACTTCACATATATAACTACGGTGGTATATTCATCATTCGCAGTAGTGGTTTTATTAAATTTTACTGCTAAGTTAATGTTATTTTATGAAGACATTTTATTCATTTGTACTGGTAACACAAGGCAAGGTAAAACGACTGTCAAATTCTTACGTATCACATAGAACTTATTAAAAGGCGGTTGACATAAGAGTAAAAATAAATATTAGTTTTGTGTGAATAGTTTTCTGTAAACATAAAAATGCATAATGATGAAGATAAACCTTTATTACTTTCTCTCTCTCTAGGTTATTGTATCACATTGTTTATTAAATAAAACAATTTATTTCGCTCAAGCAGAGGGTTTGACTGTTGCACAATCATTCCAAACCTTTTCACTCTTAGCAATAACTTTGGCTGCATCAACTTCTTTGTGGTAAGGAAGAGTTACAACCAAAAACTCGTCATAGCAAGGTCGTCCGAACGTAGCAAGGTTAAGACAACAAGCAGGTGAGACTGTTCCAGCTCCAAATAAGCTTGCTACGAGTTTATCGGCGCACCCTGTTTGCAGTTTTGCAGCACATTGCTCCAAGAAATTGTGAGTGCTCGTTGGCAACGGGGGAAGAGGAACAACTTGTTCCAGATTGCGACCAGCAAGCACGGGTGATAGAATGATGATCTCGCTCAACAAGAAAAAAGCTATTAAGCAAGAGTAGCTACCGAAACCTGCCATAACTTAAGAGATTTATCTGTTATATACTTTCTCTTCTTATTAAAAGGTGTTCGTTACGGATCCCTTTACTTTCTTGATGGTGTTTGAATGGGGGATGCCAAGCTCATTTATAAGAAGTTAAAATATAGGCCACGGCCGAGTTAAGTTTTTAAAGCGTTGCATTAATTCTTTACTTCGTATTTATTGAAATTACTTGAACTGATATATAAAAAGTGTTTCAATTGATATTACGTTATTATTACAAACATAAACCTTGCTCAATCATCTTACAATTTAATGATATGATCAATTAAAACATCATGTGACAATGCCAAACATGCATGAATCGGATCCCCACTTTATGGAGTAATTTACGTTGTGGTAAACTTCTGATCCGTTACCTTATTAGTTGTCGAGATAAGTCAAAACAAAAAGCCACGTTCGGAAATTATGAAGTGTGTAGCCGGATGCAAAATTTACATAAAATCATTTTTTTTCTTTTCTTTCCTTTTTCGATATCTTTGTATTCGATATTTTACTCTTTCATATTCAAAATAATTGTTTCCAAACGACAAAAATAAAATAAAAAATAGTAGAATATATAAATTATTTGGCGTAAAATAATAAGTCATTTAAGATATGAAAATATTATTGTGTACGCCTATATGCTTAGGTTGTGATCGAGTCATTCGTAACTAGCTAGAAAAATTATCCGCTAAGGAATACCCACCATGTTTTTGGGAAACTTTTTTTTTTTTTAAAACATCCGTTGAAACCAAATACATAGAATTTGTTCATTAAAAGAATTTCCTTTTTATTTATAGATAAGTTGTTATTATCACTTATTTGTTCTAATAATATACACGAAATACTTCATTTATCCTAGAATGATTCCATCTGTAAATGTTGCTAATTTTGTCTAGAAATTAATTAACATCTGCGCGACAACAAAAACTTTCTTAACTTTGTGAATCAAGTTTATCTAACTTACCATTTCTACGAATAAAGTTTACAAATTTTCTATCTATAGAAAGTTTATTCTCTCATATCAAAATCGATTGCCTATAAAACTTAAATAATTTGTGAAACTAGTTTGGAGAAGACTTTTTCAATTAATGAGGTATGGAATGGTTTGAGTGATTGTGATGGTAAAAGTGCTCCGAGGCCAGACGGGTTTAACTTGAATTTTATTAGGTCTAACTGGGAGGTTTTTAAGGATGATTTTATGTGCTTTATGGAGGAATTTTATAGGGACGGTTCGGTGGTGAAGCATATGAATAAAACATTTTTAGCCTTGGTGCCCAAAGTTAGGAATCCGATATCCTTGAAGGAGTATAGGCCAATTAGTTTGGTTGGTGCGATTTACAAAGTCTTAGCAAAGGTGCTTGCAAATAGATTGAAGAGTGTGATGGATTTGGTTATTAGTTCGTTTCAGATGGCTTTTGTGAAAGGAAGACAGATTGTGGATAGCTTTGTTATAGCTGAGGAGGTCATACATTCTTGGAAGAAGGGTGATAAAAGTGGTCTTCTAGTTAAATTAGATTTTGAGAAGGCGTATGACGTACAGTGTCGATTATGAATTTTTGTTTGAAGTTTTGAGTAAAATGGGCTTCGGTTTCAAGTGGATAGAATGGATTAGGGGATATGTTTCTTCTCCGCATTTGTCAGTTTTGGTAAATGGGAGTTCGACGAATGAATTTTCGATTGAAAGGGGTCTTCGACAAGGTGATCCGTTATCCCCCTTTCTGTTTAATTTGGTGGTGGAGGTGTTAAGTTGCATGTTTGTTAAAGCTTCTGAGTTGGGTCTTATTAAAGGTGTTAGTTTCGGTAATAAGGTGGCTCATTTAACTCATCTCCAATTCGCCGATGACACGTTGTTGTTTATTGAACCTTGTTTGGACTTCCTTCTAAACGCCAAAAGGATTTTGAGATGTTTTGAGTTGGTTTCTGGCCTTAAAATAAACTATCATAAATCTTGCCTGGTTAAAGTTGGTAAGAAGAGGTCGGATGGTGATGTATGGGCTCGCACTTTCAGATGTATCTCTTCTTCTTTGCCGATTATGTATTTAGGGCTGCCTCTTGGTGGTAATCTTAGCAGGGAAGCTCTTTGGAGTTCGGTCATTAAGAAGGTAGAAGATAGATTGGCTTCTTGGAAGAGAGGATGTTTGTCCAAGAGTGGAAGACTTTTTCTTATTAAGGCAGTACTTTCAAGTCTACTGACTTACTTTATGTCAGTCTTTGGCATCCCAGTTGGGGTGGCAAAGAAATTGAAAAATTACAAGGAGACTTTTTCTGGAATGATGGTATAGTGAAGAAAAAAAATTCATGCGGTTGATTGGGTTACAGTTTGTAAAAGTAAGAGGTTAGGTGGACTCGGTATTGGAAGAATCAAGGATAAAGGGGTTAGTCTATTGGCAAAGTGGATATGGCGTTTTGGGAAAGAGTAAAATTCCTTGTGGAAGATTGTGATTTGTGCAAAGTATGGTTGGAAGGTGGACGGTTTGGTATGGGACTCGTTGGGCTTGAAATCTTGCTCCTCTTTCATAAAATCGGTAAGTAGGCTTTTTGATCCAAGGAAAGATTCGTCTAACATTATTAAAAAAGGTTTCCAGGTGATTGTTGGGTCAGGGCAGAGGGTGAGATTCTGGAGTGACTTGTGTTAGGACTCTATTTCTATGAGGAATGCTTTTCCTAGAATTTTTGCGTTGGCCACAAATAAAGTTGGTATGGTGAGTGAGTTTAGGAGGTGGGTTGGGTCAAAATGGTACTGGGATGTGGGGTTGAGAAGAACTCTTTTTGATTGGGAAATAGAACAATGGAATTGTTTTTTGCTAGCTCTAGACAGTGTTTTCGTTAGAGTCGGAATTTCGGATGCTTTGGCGTGGACTTTCTGTCCAAATGGGGGGTTTTTGGTTAAGTCTTTTAGAAGGTCTTTAGAGGAGGTTGGGGAGTCAGTTGATTTTGAGGTGTGTCCTTTTATTTGGAGGGGTATTATTCCTCCTAAGGTGGAGGTCTTTTTGTGGCAATTGTCCAAAGGTAGGACTTTGGTTAGTGAGTTCTTTGTAATTTCGGTATGGTCCAAATGGCTTATATTGTGTGTCCCTTATGTGTTAGTGAGTCTGAGTCCATTAATCATCTTTTTTTGCATTGTGTTTGGTCGTGGAGGCTTTGGTCGATGGCTATGAGTTGGTAGGGGATAAGCTTTTGTTGCAATGGTGATTTTCTTGGATGGATGGCAGGCTGGTCGAGCTTATGCTTTTCTATGTCTAAGGCTAGAGCTTGGAATGTGTTGTTCTGTGCTGTGTGTTGGACAATTTGGGAGTTCCAAAATAGTGTGGTCTTCGGAGGTAAGAAAGCTTTACTGTCCTTGGCTTTAGACTCGGTTCATTTCCGTGTGGCCTGGTGGTTCAAAAATTTCGGGGCTGGCTCTTCTGATGTCGTAACTATCCTTCTCCTTGATGTCGTTGGGAGAAGTGTTAATAGCCAACCTTCGAAGGTTTTTAAGCTTCGTCCTTGGACTCCTCCTTTGGCTGATGACCTCATCTTCAATGTGGATGGTTCTGCTAAATGCAATCCTAGTTTAGCTGGTATTGGTGGAGTTTTGCGGGATGCAAATGGTAAAATTCTGTGCTTGTTCTCGGCTTCAGTTGGTATTGCTGACTCTTTGAAGGCTGAAGTTCTTGCCATTCATAGAGCTTGTAATTTGATTTCTTCTAGCATGCTTCTATTGAACCGTAACATTATTGAAACTAATACGCGGTGTGTATAATATAAAGCTAGAGGGGGGGTGAATAGATTTTATCAAATATTACCCAATTTTCGCATGCAAGTCAATTTGACGAAAATGCCCCTAACTAGTCAAAATAATATATCAAGTGTAATATGTGCGGAATTTAAATAACACAAGATATATACGTGGAAACCCAACCACTGGGAAAAACCACGGGCTATATAGTGCGCCACACTCGGAACTCGAAATCACTAATTGAAATGAAGTTTACAACCTATGTAGACCTCGTCTAACACTCCGATCTGTAACCCCTCACTTCTACCCAGCGGGCCTTTATTAGCAACCCTATTCCAATTTGCTTGAGGCCTAAGCACTCTTAGCCCCAAGACTTACTTCTCAATGAAGAGAAACAACCTAAGTGAATATGTATGAATATTCAAAATGCAAATTAGAGCTAGGTTACTCTATATACTTATCTAGGATAATGATTTTGCAATTAAAACAATCCTAGATATAAATGGCTAGATGACATGTCAAATAGCTTAGCTAATCAAGATTAATTAAAAACCTAATTAGCTATCACAATACAACACACAATCATGTCAACACAATAATCTCTATTTTGAATAATAGATGTTAATCTAAGAACAAGCAAATAATAAAAGAGATGCCTTGATAAATAAAACACTAATTATAAATGATAATAGTGAAGAACATACCAAGGGAAGTGTGTTGACCAAGACCCATGCAAGTAAACATCCTAATTATGCTAGAAAATGTTTAGATTATATTTTGATGCATATGAAAATGGGTTTTGAGAGTTAAAGACAAGTTCTTGGGAGTTTCTCACATGAAGATATTTTTCTCTCAAAAATGTGTGGCTTCACAAAAAAATGAAGAAGAATATATATATATATATATATATATATATATATATATATATATGAACCAGGTCATGAAACAAACCAGAACAAGAGGTGCACGTTTTTTATCAATATATATATATATATATATATATATATATTTAGTTTAACAAACAAAAGCAAACACACAAAACGGCACAGCATTTGGATCATGAGTGAGTGACAAATGAAAAAGATCCAGTGAGGTGAGCTCACATGAGAGATGCACAGAGGACAAAAGTTTTGTCAAAGTCAAGCACATGCAATCATAACAAAAAAGAGCTTACAATGAAACAATATGCACACAATAAAAAGTTTTGAAAAATCAAAACAAAATGAAGTGAATCAGGTGAGAGCCGTGTGTGCACCGTTTGACCAACGTGGGCAGAGAACATACTTGGGCGTGGGGAGCCCGTGGCTCACACTCCACCCCATGCTAGGTGTGGCTATCATGCCACACTAAGCTGACTTTGGACCCGAGTGTTCTTCAGTCCAGTTGACCTCGAACCTCAGAATTTAATTCCATCTTCGGAAAATTAACCCGAACTCAATTATAAATATGGAAAATTACATAACTTTCCAATTTAAGCTCGGAATTGAATTTCGGTTTCCGATAAAAACACGGAATGTCCCAAATGTCTCGAAAATCATCCGAAACATATAGACAAGTCTCCGAATCGCTCGGAACTCATCTATGGACAAATCCACACATAAAAAAAATATAATAAAGAAGTGCAAGTGTGGAATGTGACATGTGAAGAGAATGCACACAAATGCTAGTATGCTAAGTGTGTGTGTGCAACTAATCTCTTCAAAGAAAAATAAGCACTAGAGATTATACCTTTGGCGTGCTTGTCCCTTGAGGTCTTGAAAGGGCCTTTGAGCTTGATCTTCAATCACCTAAACTACCCTTACACAATAAACCCCAACATGTGGTTTGTCCACGAAATAAGCCAATCAACAAAACGGGAATCCTTACAATCATATAAAAATAAATCTTGAAGTCTTCAATCTCTTGTAGAACAATCATTCCCTGAAACAAGGTTTCTAAACTTTCCAAAACAAGAAAGGTGAGATGAATCAAGTGAGATTAAAACAAGCATTTGCATATTAAAAAAATTTAGCACAACATCATGCAATGTTTGTGTATGCAATGCTCCCCCTCAAAGGGTTACTCCCCCTCAATATATATTCTCCCCAATGTGCACAATTACTACAATAATTTGCACCTCCCCTTACCACATCCTACTCCCCCTTTTTGTCATGATATAGGTAAAGGAGTAGTCCCCAACCGGGTCACTCAAGGCAAAGAGAGATAGTAGCATTCTAGTATTTGCATAATCAATATAAGTCACTTTATGCAATCTCAATTTATCGAAGAGAAACAAGGAGTTTTATTAGAATAGAAATGTGTGAATCAAAAATGCTTTGCATACAAGACATATAGCATTCAAGTCCAAAATACCATGGTATTTGGCAAAGCAAATGACAAAGGTTTCTAATAGGAATTCAAACCAATTTCACCATTGTCATGAGAGAAGCAAAGATATAGAAATTTCATTGATTTCAATTTAAGAACAACTATATCCAACTTTATAAGCTAAACATGTCATGAGCAACTTTGCACCCTATTTGATTTTTCCGGATAAGATATCCGTATGATAGTAGACATGTTCAACCAATAAAGAAAGAGAGACATTTGGATTGTAAAATCCTTGAATGGATACAAGATCCTTTTTCATTTGAGTCTCATAAGCTTTTTCACACAAGTTTTTACATTTAAGAACGCAATTATCAATTCATGCTTTTTCATTAGACATTAGCATGTTATTAAGGAATCATCATGTCATGGAGATAACTAAAGGTCATTCAATCATAATTCCTATGAAAATCTCCTAGTCCAAAATGCATGTTTGAACATAAATATGACATGGATTGTAAACAAGCAAGGTTCACACTTATTGGATTGAAAACATATATATACATATGTGCAACTAAGCTTACTCAAGCAACAAAAAGAGAAGCATAAGATATTTCAAATTTTTTTTTTTTTTTGCAAGTGACAAGAATGCAAAAATAGCTCTCTTTGCTTGAGTTCCCCATATGGGGTTAGTATCAACCTTCATCAATGAAGGTCATGAGGTCTTATGGACCTCCCAAGTCCATTTGACTTGGATGAACCTATTTGAGACTTGTTAGTCTCGTAGCAAGCGGGTTCATTTTTCCTTATCCACATAGATATGACTTTTTTGGTCTTAGTGGTTAAGGGATGCATGTCATTCACTAACCTAGGATTATTGACAAAGGATTTCCTAGGCTCATGCAAATGGGCTCTTCTTAGCCTCTTTTTCTCTATCATGCTATTAATCCTACAATGCTTAATGTACTTAAAGCACTTAGGCCTAATATGCCCATAAACACCACAATAATGACAAGTTGGTACAAAGTAAGAATTCATACCATGTTCTTGTGAAGTCATTGGAGACTCATCATGCATTTGATGTCTCCTTTGGTGTTGAGTCGGTTCATGTCTTCTATGTGGTTGAACCGGAATGGGTTGCCTCCTTGGATGAGGTAGCATGTTTTGCCTCTTCACATATTGAGTCATTTGTTGAGGAAAGTTGACTCGAGAGGCTCTTATCCGTTGAGCTTGGGGTTGTCTCGTTTTCACCACCTTCACTTGTGCATTTTTCGAACATTGTCCTAGTTCTAACTTCTTCCTAGGAGTTTGCACCGGTGACGCTTCTATCTTACCCAAACTCTTCATAAAGACGGTCTTCTTAGGAATAGAGCAATCCTTGCTCACTTCGAATCCAAGACCTCTTTTGTCACAAGGGCTTTTTCCTACACCAAGTATGTTGTCAAGCTTCTTGGTGCTTGTGGTCATTCTAGCCAATGACTCTTTGGCTTCAACAAGCTCTCTCTTCAAACCCTCTTCATTTCTCTTAGACAAAGCTAGCTCATCTTTTAGCTTGTCTTCTTCCACCATGGATCTTATCACTTCATCATTCAAGTCGTCAACTTGTGTTGAAAGCCTAAGTAGTTCTTCCTTTAACCTTTGAATCTCTTTTTCATTCTTTAACTTAGAGCTTTCAAAACTTTCAAAGTTGTCCTTAAGATCCATCTTCTCCACTTGCTTCCTTAAGTGGTCATTATATGTTGAAAGCTCTAGATTTTCTTCCTCTAACATCCTTAGAAATCTATCTTTCTTCTTCATGGAGCTTTCAACATTGACTATGAAGTCATGCACATCCATATTCTCTACATTTCCATTTGTAGAGTTAGAAAAGGAGTCATCTCCACTAGTGTCATCTTCTAGACTCTCCTCCTCTCCTATGGATCTAATATCCTCATCAAGACCTTCACCTTGGTCTCTTGAGTCAATAAGTGCCATATCCCAATGTGAAGCAACAACTATCTCCTCTAGTGCTACTTCTTCTACTTTCTCTTCTATGGGATCACTAGTAACGGAAATCTTACCAATAACTTCATTTACTTCATTTGTGGCACCCAATGCCTTGAAGTTATTGATAAGCTCATCATCACTTGATGACTTATCTCCCTCTCCGGAGTCATCACTTTCACTCCAAGTGGCGACCATCATTTTTTCTCTCTTGTTTTTCAAATTCCCACAATCTAGTGAGATATGACCTATGCCACCACACTTATAGCATTGGACCCCTTTCTCTTGCCTATGCTCATGCTTCTTGAAGGGAGCCTTTTTCTTCAAGTCTTGGCCTTTGGATCCAAAGCCACGCTTCTCGAACTTGACAAATTTCTTGAATCTTTGAAGCATCAAAATCATGTCTTTGTCCAAGTCACCTTTCTCCTCCTTCCCAACCTTGGAAGCTCTCAAAGCAATCCCTTTTTGCTTTTTAGAAGGTGAAGAGTTAGGAGCCTTCCTAGACTCGTAGGCGAGAAGTCTTCCAATTACCTCGCTCGGCTTCATGTTCTTAAAGTCACTATTCTCCTCTAAAGCCGTCACCTTAGACTCAAATCTCTCGGGAAGCGATCTCATTATCTTTTGCTTGATCCTTCTATCCGAGTAAGGGTCACCAAGTTGATGACTTTGGTTGACAATGTCCATCAGCCTAATCTCGAAGTCGTTGAAGCACTCATTCTCCTCCATCCTAAGTGTCTCAAATTGAGTTTGGAGGACTTGAAGTTTGGAGTCCTTCACTACTTCGGTTCCCTCGTGTGCAACCTCTAAGATGTCCCATGCCTTCTTGGCTATCTTAGTGTTCTGAATCAGTTTGTACTGATTTTCGTCCACTGCACATAGAAGAGCATGCCATGCCTTCCTATTCCATTTTAAAGTCTCAAACTCTTCAGGTGACCACTGGGCCTTAGGCTTGAGTACTTCTTCTCCTCCACTCGTGGGAGTCATCATAGGAGGTGCATACCCATCTTCAATTGCCATCCATGCCCTATCATGGATTTGGCACACATACGCCTCCATCTTCCCTTTCCATTGGGAGTAATTTATGCCGGTGAGGAGGGGTGGCCTTACGCTTGAAGCACCCTCATTTGAACCACCGATTCCACTCATAGTGTTTAATGAATGGATGAATGAATGCAAGATGTATGAATGATCAAAGAATCACACAAATGCAAAACACACCAAAATGAGCTAGGATCACCTAAGTATATCTAGGAACCCGCTCTGATACCAATTGAAACTAATACGCGGTGTGTATAATATAAAGCTAGGAGGGGGGGGGGGGGGGGGGGGGGGGGGGGGGTGAATAGATTTTATCAAATATTACCCAATTTTCGCATGCAAGTCAATTTGACGAAAATGCCCCTAACTAGTCAAAATAATATATCAAGTGTAATATGTGCGAAATTTAAATAACACAAGATATATACGTGGAAACCCAACCACTGGGAAAAACCACGGGCTGTATAGTGCGCCACACTCGGAACTCGAAATCACTAATTGAAATGAAGTTTACAAACTATGTAGACCTCGTCTAACACTCCGGTCTGTAACCCCTCACTTCTACCCAGCGGGCCTTTATTAGCAATCCTATTCCAATTTGCTTGAGGCCTAAGCACTCTTAGCCCCAAGACTTACTTCTCAATTAAGAGAAACAACCTAAGTGAATATGTATGAATATTCAAAATACAAATTAGAGCTAGGTTACTCTATATGCTTGTCTAGGATAATGATTTTGCAATTAAAACAATCCTAGATATAAATGGCTAGATGACATGTCAAATAGCTTAGCTAATCAAGATTAATTAAAAACCTAATTAGCTATCACAATACAACACACAATCATGTCAACACAATAATCTCTATTTTGAATAATAGATGTTAATCTAAGAACAAGCAAATAATAAAAGAGATGCCTTGATAAATAAAACACTAATTATAAATGATAATAGTGAAGAACATACCAAGGGAAGTGTGTTGACCAAGACCCATGCAAGTAAACATCTTAATTATGCTAGAAAATGTTTAGATGATATTTTGATGCATATGAAAATGGGTTTTGAGAGTTAAAGACAAGTTCTTGGGAGTTTCTCACTTGAAGATATTTTTCTCTCAAAAATGTGTGGCTTCACAAAAAAATGAAGAAGAATATATATATATATATATATATATATATGAACCAGGTCATGAAACAAAACAGAACAAGAGGTGCACGTTTTTTATCATTATATATATATATATATATATATATTTAGTTTAACAAACAAAAGCAAACACACAAAACGGCACAGCATTTGGATCATGAAAAGTGAGTGACAAATGAAAAAGATCCAGTGAGGTGAGCTCACATGAGAGATGCACAAGAGGACAAAAGTTTTGTCAAAGTCAAGCACATGCAATCACAACAAAAAAGAGCTTACAATGAAACAATATGCACACAATAAAAAGCTTTGAAAATCAAAACAAAATGAAGTGAATCAGGTGAGAGCCGTGTGTGCACCGTTTGACCAACGTGGGCAGAGAACATATTTGGGCGTGGGGAGCCCGTGGCTCACACGCCACCCCATGCTAGGTGTGGCTATCATGCCACACTAAGCTGACTTTGGACCCGAGTGTTCTTCAGTCCAGTTGACCTCGAACCTCAGAATTTAATTCCGTCTTCGAAAAATTAACCCGAACTCAATTATAAATATGAAAAATTACATAACTTTCCAATTTAAGCTCGGAATTGAATTTCGGTTTCCGATAAAAACACGGAATGTCCCAAATGTCTCGGAAATCATTCGAAACATATAGACAAGTATCCGAATCGCTCGGAACTCATCTATGGAAAAATCTACACATAAAAAAATATAATAAAGAAGTGTAAGTGTGGAATGTGACATGTGAAGAGAATGCACACAAATGCTAGTATGCTAAGTGTGTGTGTGCAACTAATCTCTTCAAAGAAAAATAAGCACTAGAGATTATACCTTTGGCGTGCTTGTCCCTTGAGGTCTTGAAAGGGCCTTTGAGCTTGATCTTCAATCACCTAAACTACCCTTACACAATAAACCCCAACATGTGGTTTGTCCACGAAATAAGCCAATCAACAAAACGAGAATCCTTACAATTATTATAATGAGTGACTCTAAATCGGTGGTCTCTTGGATCAATGGTGGAGGGTTTGGCCACTTAAGTTTGTTAATTTACTATATGATATTAGACAATTTATTCTATCTATGAAGTCAGTCTCTATCATT
The DNA here is from genome assembly GCA_030490815.1 of Acer saccharum. Classification (NCBI taxonomy): domain Eukaryota; kingdom Viridiplantae; phylum Streptophyta; class Magnoliopsida; order Sapindales; family Sapindaceae; genus Acer; species Acer saccharum. Next base: position 29,429,329 of record CM059866.1, read on the forward strand.
TACACCCCAAGAAGTTCTAATTCCTTGGCTGACAGTTTGGCTAAAGATGGGTCTGGATTGCTGGAAGAAAGGCTAGAATGGGGTTTGTAATTTTCTTGCTGTCTTATGAGGCTTCTTGTGCTGCTCTGTTTGGTATGCGTAGGTCTACTGTGAGGCAGGTTCTCTTTCATCTCCATTTGATGTGCTCTGAAGTGAGCTTTCGGTTAAGGGGGTTTTGGCCAATATTTTATGCACCTTTGCTAAGATTCTGGTTTGTTGTACCTGTTTTGACTTTCTTGCCTTTTGAAACTAATTATAGCACGGTATGTATAAAGCTATCTAGAGGGGGGGGGGGGGGGGGGGGGGGGGTGAATAGATTTTACGCTTTTTACCCAATTTTTCGTGTTAGTCAAAATTACGAATTTACCCTCAAGATAATATAAACAAGCAAGTGTAATATGGTGCGGAAATTAAATCAACACTTGATTTTTACGTGGAAACCCTCACGGGAAAAACCACGGGCTATGTAAGTAAGCCACACTCGAACCACGAATCCACTAAATGTGCAAATGATTACAACCTAATCCCGGAAGTAATCACACACCTACCTAATCCCGGTATGAGTGAACCTAGTCCAATTTGCTTGCGATCTAAGCAACCTAATCCCGGTTGCTACACACAAGACTTACTTTCTCTAGAAGAGAATACAACCCTAAGTGAATATATGTGAATATCCAAAATGCAACATAGAGCAAGGGAAACCCTATATGCTTATCTAAGATGATTAATATTCAATTAAGAACAATCCTAGATATCAAAACTAAATGACATGTCAATTAGTTTAGCTAAACAATATTAAGCACAAAACCTAATAAGCTAGCACAATACAACTTCTCAAACATACATCATACTAATCTCAATCTTGTATTCAAAGAATATAAATCACATACAAGTAATTAAATTGAGAATGCTAGATAAGAGAAACACAAAATATGTAAGATATTAGTGAAAAGCTTACCAAGCAAAGTATGATGAAGAATCCATGCTAGATGACATCTAGATGATCTAAGATGATGCTAGATGATGATTGATGATCATGAAAAAGTGTTTGAGTGAATAAAAATGAGTTCTTGGAATTTTTCTTCTCTTTGAAAAATATCCTAAGTATGAAATCTGATATGAACTCTCTTATCTGACCTAAAGTCAAAGAGTTATATATATAGGGGCCATAAGTTAAGTGTGGTCGTTTTGGAAAAACGCACTAAAAATATCTCTGTGGCTCGTCTACCGCGGTTTCTCAACCGCGGCACTGTAGCCGCGGCACAGCAAGGACGTTACTGTTGCTCGACTGCCGCTGTCACAAACCGCGGCACTGAAACCGCGGCGAAGCGTCATAGCACAAAGCTTGATTTTCAAGCGACTCAAAACATGACCAAACGACATCGAAACCTTTCATATAATATACCGTTGGAAAGGTATGGAAGTCTACTTTATACTCCAATTAACAAAACATGATTTAGATAACTGTAGAAAAAGTTATGGTCATTTGAGTGACCAAAGGTCAGATTCGGATAACAGCTGTGATGCCATGTTTTAGTGGTCACTTTGGAAATTTCAAAACCAATCCAAACGGTTATGAAATATTACGAATAATATACCGTTGGAAAGGTATGAGAGTCTAGTTTGTCCAGAATTTTACAAAACTCAATTTCAATCTTTTCATAAAAAGTTATGGTCACAAGACCATACAAAGGTCAGTTTTGAAAACACTTAAAACCTTGAAATCCAATCTTTTGAAACTAGACACTTACTCCAAATAACCAAACCAAATCTAACACTTATCCAAGAGAAGAATGAGACCTTCTCAAGTGGTCAACCATCGCGCTAAGACATGCACACCATCGTGCAAGCGCGGACGTTTCCGATCACACAAACGGAAACGAATTACACCACACTTAAGACTAATCATGAAGTGCAAGTGTGGGAAGTGAATGCATCCTAATGCCTAACAAGTTATGGCAATTAATAAGCTAGATGCAATCATTTAACATGCAAGAAGAGATGAAAATAGGCATTAATGCACAACACAAATAACACAACATACAAAGATAAGACATATGCATGAGTTGTGAGTGTGTGCAACTATCTCTTCAAGTCAAGTAAGCACAAAGAAAATTACCTTCGGTGCTTATCAACACAAGGTCTTCAAAGGGCTTCGAACAATAAAACCAATACCTAAACTACCCTTACAAAGTACCCCAACATGTGGTTTGTCCACGAAATTAGCCAATCAACAAATGGGAACCTTACACCTTTTATGTTGCTTTTCCTTGGCTTTGGGTCTGTCCCCTGTTGTGCTCATGGTTGCCAGGGTTGCTAGTATTGTTTTGGTTTTATTGCCTACTTTGGCATTCAATTATTTTTAATAAAATAGCAGTTTCAAAAAAAAAAAAAAAACTTTAAAACTTAATGGAGTATAAATATACCCTAGCTAAATGTAATAAGTCCTATTAGTTTTGATTTATCGATATTTTTAATGTTACTTATAAGAAGTAATGAGTAACAACGAATATGTTGAATCTTCAAATTCTCGATTGCCTAGTATGTTCAAATTTAAAGACGAGGGTTCATGGTACTGTTTGCTTTCAATTTATGAACACGATTAAACTTCACATATATAACTACAGCGGTTTATTTATCATTCGCAGTAGTAGTAGTTTTATTAAATTTTGCTACTAAGTTAATGTTATTTTACGAAGACGTTTTATTCATTTGTACTGGTAACACAAGGCAAGGTAAAACGACCGTCAAATTCTTACGTATCGCATAGAACTTATTAAAAGGCGGTTGACATAAGAGTAAAAAAAAATATTAGTTTTGTGTGAATAGTTTTCTGTAAACATAAAAATGCATAATGATGAAGATAAACCTTTATTACTTTCTCTCTCTCTAGGTTATTGTATCACATTGTTTATTAAATAAAACAATTTATTTCGCTCAAGCAGAGGGTTTGACTGTTGCACAATCGTTCCAAACCTTTTCACTCTTAGCAATAACTTTGGCTGCATCAACTTCTTTATGGTAAGGAAGAGTTACAACCAAAAACTCGTCATAGCAAGGTCGTCCGAACGTAGCAAGGTTAAGACAACAAACAGGTGAGACTGTTCTAGCTCCGAATAAGCTTGCTACGAGCTGATCGGCGCACCCTGTTTGCAGTTTTTTTTTAGCACATTGCTCCAAGAAATTGTGAGTGCTCGCTGGCAACGGGGGAAGAGGAACAATTTGTTCCAGATTGCGACCAGCAAGCACGGGTGATAGAATGACGATCTCGCTCAACAAGAAAAAAGCGATCATAACTTAAGAGATTAATCTGTTATATATTTCTCTTCTTATTAAAAGGGGTTCATTACGGATCCCTTTACCTTCTTGATGGTGTTGGAATGGGGGATGCCAAGCTCATTTATAAGAAGTTAAAATATAGGCCACGGCCGAGTTAAGTTTTTAAAGCGTTACATTAATTCTTTACTTCGTATTTATTGAAATTACTTGAAATGATATATAAAAAGTGTTTCAATTGATATTACGTTATTATTACATACATAAACCTTGCTCAATCATCTTACAATTTAATGATATGATCAATTAAAACATCATGTGACAATGCCAAACATGCATGAATTGGATCCCCACTTTATGGAGTAATTTACGTAGTGGTAAACTTCTGATCCGTTACCTTATTAGTTGTCGAGATAAGTCAAAACAAAAAGCCACATTCTGAAATTACGAAGTGTGTAGCAGGATGCAAAATTTACATAAAATCATTTTTTTTTCTTTTCTTTCCTTTTTCGTTATCTTTGTATTCGATATTTTACTCTTTCATATTCAAAATAATTGTTTCCAAATGAAAAAAATTAAATAAAAAACAGTAGAATAGATAAATTATTTGGCTAAGATTTGAAAATATTATTGTGTACGCCTATATGCTTAGGTTGTGATCGAGTCATTCGTAACTAGCTAGAAAAATTATCCGCTAAGGAACACCCACCCTGTTTTTTGGAAACTAATTTTTTTTAAAAAACATCCGTTGAAACCAAATACATAGAATTTGTTTGTTAAAACAATTTCCTTTTTATTTATAGATAAGTTATTATTATCACTTATTTGTTCTTATAATATACACGAAATACGTCATTTATCCTAGAATGATTCCATCTGTAAATGTTGCTAATTTTGTCTAGAAATTAATTAACATCTGCGAGACAATAAAAACTTTCTTAACTTTGTGAAACAAGTTTATCTAACTTTCCATTCCTACGAATAAAATTTACAAATTTTCTATCTATAGAAAGTTTATTCTCTCATATCAAAATCGATTGCCTATAAAACTTAAAAACTTAATGGAGTATAAATATACCCTAGCTAAATGTAATAAGTCATATTAATTTTGATTTATCATTATTTTGAATGTTACTTATAAGAAGTAATGAGTAACGATGCGTATGTTGAATCTTCAAATTCTCGATTGCCGAGTACGTTAAAATTTAAAGACAAGAGTTCATGGTACTATTTGCTTTTCAATTTATGAACACGATTAAACTTCACATATATAACTACGGTGGTTTATTCATCATTCGCAGCAGTGGTTTTATTAAATTTTACTGCTAAGTTAATGTTATTTTACGAAGACATTTTATTCATTTGTACTGGTAACACAAGGCTTTTATTCATTTGTACTGGTAACACAAGGCAAGGTAAAATGACCGTCAAATTCTTACGTATCGCATAGAACTTATTAAAAGGCGGTTGACATAAGAGTAAAAATAAATATTAGTTTTGTGTGAATAGTTTTATGTAAACATAAAAATGCATAATGATGAAGATAAACCTTTATTACTTTCTCTCTCTCTAGGTTATTGTATCACATTGTTTATTAAATAAAACAATTTATTTTGCTCAAGCAGAGGGTTTGACTGTTGCACAATCGTTCCAAACCTTTTCACTCTTAGCAACAACTTTGGCTGCATCAACTTCTTTGTGGTAAGGAAGAGTTACAACCAAAAATTCGTTATAGCAAGGTCGTCCGAACGTAGCAAGGTTTAGACAACAAGCAGGTGAGACTGTTCCAGCTCCGAATAAGCTTGCTATGAGCTGATCGGCGCACCCTGTTTGCAGTTTTGCAGCACATTGCTCCAAGAAATTGTGAGCGCTCGTTGGCAACGGGGGAAGAGGAACACTTTGTTCTAGAATGCGACCAGCAAGCACGGGTAATAGAATGACAATCTCGCTCAACAAGAAAAAAGCGATTAAGCAAGAGTAGCTACCGAAACCTACCATAACTTAAGAGATTAATTTGTTATATACTTTCTCTTCTTATTAAAAGGTGTTCGTTACGGATCCCTTTACTTTCTTGATGGTGTTGGAATGGGGGATGCCAAGCTCATTTGTAAGAAGTTAAAATATAGGCCACGGCCGAGTTAAGTTTTTAAAGCGTTACATTAATTCTTTACTTCGTTTTTATTGAAATTACTTGAACTGATATATACAAAGTGTTTCAATTGATATTACGTTATTATTACATACATAAACCTTGCTCAATCATCTTACAATTTAATGATATGATCAGTTAAAACATCATGTGACAATGCCAAACATGCATGAATTGGATCCCCACTTTATGGAGTAATTTACGTAGTGGTAAACTTCTGATCCATTACCTTATTAGTTGTCGAGATAAGTCAAAACAAAAAGCCATATTCGGAAATTACGAAGTGTGTAGCAGGATGCAAAATTTACATAAAATCATTTTTTTTTTCTTTTCTTTCCTTTTTCGTTATCTTTGTATTCGATATTTTACTCTTTCATATTCAAAATAATTGTTTCCAAATGAAAAAAATTAAATAAAAAACAGTAGAATAGATAAATTATTTGGCGTCAAATAATAAGTCATTTAAGATTTGAAAATATTATTGTGTACGCCTATATGCTTAGGTTGTGATCGAGTCATTCGTAACTAGCTTGAAAAATTATCCGCTAAGGAACACCCACCCTGTTTTTTGGAAACTAATTTTTTTAAAAAACATCCGTTGAAACCAAATACATAGAATTTGTTTGTTAAAACAATTTCCTTTTTATTTATAGATAAGTTATTATTATCACCTATTTGTTCTTATAATATACACGAAGTACGTCATTTATCCTAGAATGATTCCATCTGTAAATGTTGCTAATTTTGTCTAGAAATTAATTAACATCTGCGAGACAACAAAAACTTTCTTAACTTTGTGAAACAAGTTTATCTAACTTTCCATTCCTACGAATAAAATTTACAAATTTTCTATCTATAGAAAGTATATTCTCTCATATAAAAATCGATTGCCTATAAAACTTAAAAACTTAATGGAGTATAAATATACCCTAGCTAAATGTAATAAGTCATATTAATTTTGATTTATCATTATTTTGAATGTTACTTATAAGAAGTAATGAGTAACGATGCGTATGTTGAATCTTCAAATTCTCGATTGCCCTGTACTTTAAAATTTAAAGACGAGAGTTCATGGTACAGTTTGCTTTTCAATTTATGAACACGATTAAACTTCACATATATAACTACGGTGGTTTATTCATCATTCGCAGCAGTGGTTTTATTAAATTTTACTGTTAAGTTAAGGTTATTTTACAAAGACATTTTATTCATTTGTACTGGTAACACAAGGCAAGGTAAAACGACCGTCAAATTCTTACGTATCGCATAGAACTTATTAAAAGGCGGTTGACATAAGAGTAAAAATAAATACTAGTTTTGTGTGAATAGTTTTCTGTAAACATAAAATGCATAATGATGAAGATAAACCTTTATTACTTTCTCTCTCTCTAGGTTATTGTATCACATTGTTTATTAAATAAAACAATTTATTTCGCTCAAGCAGAGGGTTTGACTGTTGCACAATCGTTCCAAACCTTTTCATTCTTAGCAATAACTTTGGCTGCATCAACTTCTTTGTGGTAAGGAAGAGTTACAACCAAAAACTCGTCATAGCAAGGTCGTCCGAACGTAGCAAGGTTAAGACAACAAGCAGGTGAGACTGTTCCAGCTCCGAATAAGCTTGCTACGAGCTGATCGGCGCACCCTGTTTGCAGTTTTGCAGCACATTGCTCCAAGAAATTGTGAGCACTCGCTGGCAACGGGGGAAGAGGAACAATTTGTTCCAGATTGCGACCAGCAAGCACGGGTGATAGAATGACAATCTCGCTCAACAAGAAAAAAGCGATTAAGCAAGAGTAGCTACCGAAACCTGCCATAACTTAAGAGATTAATCTGTTATATATTTCTCTTCTTATTAAAAGGTGTTCGTTACGGATCCCTTTACTTTCTTGATGGTGTTGGAATGGGGGATGCCAAGCTCATTTATAAGAAGTTAAAATATAGGCCACGGCCGAGTTAAGTTTTTAAAGCGTTACATTAATTCTTTACTTCTTATTTATTGAAATTACTTGAACTGATATATACAAAGTGTTTCAATTGATATTACGTTATTATTACATACATAAACCTTGCTCAATCATCTTACAATTTAATGATATGATCAATTAAAACATCATGTGACAATGCCCCACATGCATGAATTGGATCCCCACTTTATGGAGTAATTTACGTAGTGGTAAACTTCTGATCCGTTACCTTATTAGTTGTTGAGATAAGTCAAAACAAAAAGCCACATTCGGAAATTACGATGTGGGTAGCAGGATGCAAAATTTACATAAAATCATTTTTTTTTCTTTTCTTTCCTTTTTCGTTATCTTTGTATTCGATATTTTACTCTTTCATATTCAAAATAATTGTTTCCTAATGACAAAAATAAAATAAAAAATAGTAGAATATATAAATTTTTTGGCGTAAAGTACTAAGTCATTTAAGATTTGAAAATATTATTGTGTACGCCTATATGCTTAGGTTGTGATCGAGTCATTCGTAACTAGCTAGAAAAATTATCCGCTAAGGAACACCCACCCTGTTTTTTGGAAACTAATTTTTTAAAAAAAACATCCGTTGAAACCAAATACATAGAATTTGTTTGTTAAAACAATTTCCTTTTTATTTATAGATAAGTTATTATTATCACTTATTTGTTCTTATAATATACACGAAGTACGTCATTTATCCTAGAATGATTCCATCTGTAAATGTTGCTAATTTTATCTAGAAATTAATTAACATTTGCGAGACAACAAAAACTTTCTTAACTTTGTGAAACAAGTTTATCTAACTTTCCGTTCCTACGAATAAAATTTACAAATTTTCTATCTATAGAAAGTTTATTATCTCATATCAAAATCGATTGCCTATAAAACTTAAAAACTTAATGGAGTATAAATATACCCTAGCTAAATGTAATAAGTCATATTAATTTTGACTTATCATTATTTTGTATGTTACTTATAAGAGTAATGAGTAACGGTGCGTATGTTGAATCTTCAAATTCTCGATTGCCCAGTACGTTAAAATTTAAAGACGAGAGTTCATGGTACTGTTTGCTTTTCAATTTATGAACACGATTAAACTTCACATATATAACTACGATGGTTTATTCATCAATCGTAGCAGTGGTTTTATTAAATTTTACTGCTAAGTTAATGTTATTTTACGAAGACATTTTATTCATTTGTACTGGTAACACAAGGCAAGGTAAAACGACCGTCAAATTCTTACGTATCGCATAGAACTTATTGATCAGTCTAATTCTATGCTTATATTTTGCCCTTTTTGCCTTTGTTTCTGTTTGTTTCTTGGGTCCTTTTGGTGGGTTGATGTGCTTGTTAAGTCTTTGCTGGTCTCTTTCCATAGAAATGTTGATCAGATCTTATTTTGTAGATGATGGAGTCAAAAGGTGCAGAAAGGGCAAAAATTCCCATTTACCGCTGCCCATGCCGCCCATCATACCAGTGCACCATCGGCGGTACACTAGGCGTTCGAGGAAGGCCCAATTTTCGCTGCCCATGCCGCTCAAGAGGCAAGTGCCTCCCCAGCGACCCATCCAGCGACCCATTCCAGAATGTTGAAGTGGAAATTTCCGCTGCCCATGCTACTCAGCGGCACGTTGAGCGGTGGTCCGCCTCCTCGTTCTCTCAAAACTGCAGAAGACCTATAAAAAGAGAGAAAAGGGAAAATAAGAAGGAGCCGACTCTGAGAGACGATCAGATCAAGATTAATACCACCATTCTTTCATTCCTTTCATTCATTCCATCATTAGAAGATTACTGGGAGCAGGAAGACGACGGAGATATCAAGTCAGAAGCATCTCACCATAATGGGTTCTATCTTCATCTCTTCTATGTTTTTGTTCTCTCCATTGATGTGTAACTAAACCTTTATTAGGGGATTGATGTAACCAATTTTTGATAACTCTTTGTAATCAATTAGTCTATCTTTTTGTTAATCAATTGGGTTTTAGTCTTGTCTGTTGAATTAATTGCTCTACATTACTGATTCATATTATTTTGTGGCCTCAATTGATATGAGTTTGTGATTTAGTTTATCCATGAGATTAGGGTTTAGATATGAATGTCCTTTTCCATCTAAATCACAATCATAAGCTTAATAGATTTGAAAGTTAATGTTTGCATGGCCTAGTTGCATTTGATTTGGCTTAGAGTTTTGTTCCAAAGGATTTCGTTACTATCACTTGACACATGGCCTTTGTGCGAGTGGTGGGAAGGAGATTCGTTCTTAATTGTTTATCAAAACAAGCCCTAAACTTTATTGAAGTGTTTATTGAGACTAATTGAGAGCATTGAGTGTCTAAGAAAGGTGCATCGATTCCCTAGTATCTCCCCATATATTCATTCTTTGATTTGATTTCAATTGATTTTAGTTTTAGTTCAAGTAGTCATAATTTAGGTTAATTTTAGAGTTAAACAATCTTCCAAAGAAAAGCATTATGCAATTTAGTTTTCGCATTTAGAGTAACCTTTTGCTAGATTAATTGGTTTTGACCGATAAAATCGTCGATCCCAGTGAGCCAACTTTCTTAGTAAATTGAACACAGATTTTACTGCATCAATTTTTGTGCCGCTGCCGGGGATTGGTATAGATTCTATTAGTTGGATCTAGTTAGTTTAGGTTAGGTAGTGTGTGTCATTAGATTTTATTTTAGTTTTTAGTTATTCTCTTGTTTCATCTTACTTCGTGGTAGTTGTGTTTTTGGTGTTTCAGGTTTTACAGGTGTATGAACGGACGTCGTTCGCTTGGAGGTATTCTGATCCCTGCTAACGACGAGATTGACCTAGTAGGCCGGGTTGCTAGACAATTTGAAGAGTTAGATCCCTTAGTTGAGGACATGGGTGATCACGGTGAGCAACATGACCGGGTTATTCGAGCTGAAAGAGAGGTTCATGATGAACAAGGTGTTCAGAATAGACAGGATGTCCGAGACAATCCACCGGGTTCTCCAAGACGTGCACTAGAAGATGATATCAGACTAATGAGAGAGTCTGGACAGCCTATGCTGGGAGACCAACCTCAACCAATTGTGTTAGATGCCGTAGCCAAGAGTTATGAGTTGAGGGGTAGCCATTTAAATATGCTGCCATCTTTTCACGGTTTGGCAATAGAAGACTGCCTCCAGTTTATGAAGGACTATCAAGCTACCGTAGGGAATTTCCCGATGGGCCGATTGACAGAAGAGCAGTTGAAACTAAATATAGCACGGTGTGTATAAACTTATCTAGAGGGGGGGGGGGGGGTGAATAGATTTTACGCTTTTTACCCAATTTTTCGTGTTAGTCAAAATTACGAATTTACCCTCAAGATAATATAAACAAGCAAGTGTAATATGGTGCGGAAATTAAATCAACACTTGATTTTTACGTGGAAACCCTCACGGGAAAAACCACGGGCTATGTAAGTAAGCCACACTCGAACCTCGAATCCACTAAATGTGCAAACGATTACAACCTAATCCCGGAAGTAATCACACACCTACCTAATCCCGGTATGAGTGAACCTAGTCCAATTTGCTTGTGATCTAAGCAACCTAATCCCGATTGCTACACACAAGACTTACTTTCTCTATGAAGAGAATACAACCCTAAGTGAATATATGTGAATATCCAAAATGCAACATAGAGCAAGGGAAACCCTATATGCTTATCTAAGATGATAAATATGCAATGAGAACAATCCTAGATATCAAAACTAAATGACATGTCAATTAGTTTAGCTAATCAATATTAAGCACAAAACCTAATATGCTAGCACAATACAACTTCTCAAACATACATCATACTAATCTCAATCTTGTATTCAAAGTATATAAAATCACATACAAGTAATTAAATTGAGATTGCTAGATAAGAGAAACACAAAATATGTAAGATATTAGTGAAAAGCTTACCAAGCAAAGTATGATGAAGAATCCATGCAAGATGACATCTAGATGATCAAAGATGATGCTAGATGATGATTGATGATCATGAATAAGTGTTTGAGTAATTAAAAATGAGTTCTTGGAATTTTTCTTCTCTTTGAAAAATATCCTAAGTATATAATCTGAATATGAACTCTCTTACTTGACCTAAAGACAAAATGGCATATATATAGGGTGCCAAACCAAAGTGAGGTCGTTTAAGTAAGTTTCAAAGAAACGCGCCAATCGGCGGTTTCATTCGGAGGCCAGGCCGCCGATTGTGACCGCCGAATTGGTCCCGAGAGAAACAGGGGAATTTCAGCGGTTTCATTCGGCGGCCACCGACCGCCGATCCAACCACCGAATTGGACCTGACACAACAGGGGACCAACGGCGGTTTCATTCGACGGTTTCGTAACCGCCGATCCAACCGCCGAATAAACCCGAGAGATAAAATCAATTAGGTATGAAACGTCGGTTTCATTCGGTGGCCAGGCCGCCGATCCAAACCGCCGTTTCACCAATCTTGGTGAAACCAAGGGAAAAGCCAAGGGCTTCTCCAACGGCGATCTTCGCGCTAAAAATAAGCACACACGGTGCATGCGCGGACGTTTCCGAACAACAACGGGAAACGAATTACAAGACACATAAACACACAACAACATATAACAAAGAAGTGCAAGTGTGAAAAGTGACATGTGAAGAGAATGCACACAAATGCAAGTATGCTAAGTGAGTGTGTGCACTAAATCTCTTCATAAAAAATTAAGCACTAAACATATACCTTTGGAGTGCTTAACACTTGCAAGGGCCTTGAGCTTGAACACATTCCTAAGCTACCCTTACATGATCCCCACATATGGTTTGATCACGAAATAAGCCAATTAAAAACAACGGGAATCCTTACAATCTCCCCCTTTGGCTATTTCGTGACAAAACCATCACTCACATTGATTCCTCACAAAAATAGAAACAACGGGATAATATAGGTCTTCTACAATACAAAGAGATAATAAACAGAATAAAATTTTCAAAGCTCCAATCTCTTATAGAACAACCAACCCTACAAAACAAAGTTTCTATATTTTTCCAAAAAGTACATGTGAGATTAATCAAGTGATAACAAAACAAGCATTTGCATTTTTAGAATATAGGCACAACGTTACACAATATATGCAATGTATGATAAATGCAATGCTCCCCCTCAAAGGGTTACTCCCCCTCAATACATATTCTCCCCAATCATGCACAATTGCAATAACAATTTGCATCTCCCCTTACCAAATCCTACTCCCCCTTTTTGTCATGATATAGGTAAAGGAGTAGTCCCCAACCGGGTCACTCATAGCAACGAGAGATAGAAGCATGCAAGATTTGCATATATATATATAAGTCACTTTATGCATCTCAATTAATTGAAGAGAAACAAGGAGATTTATTTGAAGAAAATGTGTGAATCCAACATGCTTTGCATACAAGACATATAGCATTCAAGTTCAAAATACAATGGTATTTGGCAAAGCAAATGACAAAGGTTTCTAATTAGAATTCAAACCAATCTCACCAATGTCATGGGAAAAGCAAGGATATAGAGAATATTAATTTCAATTTAAGAGTAACTATATCCAACTTTATAAGCGAAACATGGCATGAGCGACTTTGCACCCTATTAGATTTTTCTGGATAAGATATCCGTATGATAGTAACCATGTTCAACTAATAAAGAAAGAGAGACATTTGGAATGTAAATTCCTTTGAACGGATACAAGATCCTTTATTCATTTTGAGTCTCATTAGCTTTCACACAAGTTTTGCATTTTTAAGAATATGCAATCATCAATTCATGCTTTTCATGTGAGCATGTTGTATGAATTTCATGCTTTTTCATTTAGCATTAGCATGTTATTTAAGAAACATCATGTCATGGAGATAACTATAGATCATTCACATCATACTTCCTATGTAAATCTCCTAGTCCAAAAATGCATGTTTGAACATAAATATGACATGGATTGTAAAACAAGCAAGGTTCACACTTATAGAATTTGAAAGCATATATACATATGTACAACCAAGCTTACTCAAGCAATCAAAAGAAGAGGCATAAGTTATTTCAAATTTTTTGCAAGATACAAGAATGCAGAATAGCTCTCTTTGCTTGAGTTCCCCATATGGGGTCAATTACAACACATCACTCCACAAGACATATCCCAATAGATCTACTAAGTGTTTTAAATCGAGTAGCATCTAAGGGTTTAGTAAATAGGTCCGCAAGTTGATCATTTGTACCTACATGTTCAAGTACTATGCATTTATTTTCAACAAGCTCTCTAATGAAGTGATGGCGGATGTCAATATGCTTAGTTCTAGAATGTTGCACCGGATTCTTGGAAATATTAATAGCACTCATGTTATCACAAAAGAGAGTGAGAGTACCTTGGTTGAATCCGTAGTCTACTAGCATTTGCTTCATCCATAGGAGTTGTGTGCATCCACTCCCCGCGGCTATGTACTCGGCCTCGGCCGTGGACAAGGAAATCGAGTTTTGCTTCTTGCAAAACCAAGACACCAAGTTGTTGCCTAGAAAGAAGCAACCGCCCGATGTGTTATTCCTATCATCACAATTTCTTGCCCAATCCGCATCACTAAAGCCTACTAGACTAGCATTAGTGTCAAAAGAGTACCAAATCCCATAGTTGGAAGTCCCATTCACATAGCGAATGATTCTCTTTACGGAAGAGAGATGGGACTCCTTAGGATCCGCTTGGTACCTAGCACACACACCCACACTAAAAGAGATATCGGGCCTACTTGCGGTTAAATAAAGCAAGCTACCTATCATGCCTCGATATAGAGTTTGTTCCACACTTTTACCACTAGCATCCTTGCTTAGCTTCAAAGTGGTACTCATGGGTGTATCACAATGTTTGGCTTTCTCTAAACCAAACTTCTTCACTAGGTTCTTAGCATATTTGGCTTGGGTTATAAAAATCCCATCATGCATTTGCCTAATTTGCAAACCTAGGAAGTAACTAAGCTCACCAACAAGACTCATCTCAAATTCATGAGACATGACATCAACAAATTGTTGGACCTTGGTGTTGTTGGTGGAGCCAAACACTATGTCATCAACATATATTTGAGCTATGAAAAGCTCATCATTGTCTCTCTTGATGAATAGTGTCTTGTCAACACTACCTCTTGTGTAGTTATTGTAAATAACTAAATACTCGAGGCGTGTTATCAATATATTAATCTAGAGGGGGGGTGAATAGATTTTAGCTATTATTACCCAATTTTCGCATACAAGTCAATATTACGAAAATGACCCTACTAGTCAAAAATACAAGCAAGTGTAATATAGTGCGGAATTAAAAATGACACTTGATGTATACGTGGAAACCCAACCACTGGGAAAAACCACGGGCTGTATAGTGCGCCACACTCGGAACTCGAAATCACTAATTGAAATGAAGTTTACAACCTATGTAGACCTCGTCTAACAATCCGGTCTGTAACCCCTCACTTCTACCCTACGGGCCTTTATTAGCAACCCTATTCCAATTTGCTTGAGGCCTAAGCACTCTTAGCCTCAAGTCTTAATTCTCTAAGAAGAGATTATGCAACCTATGTGAATATGTATGAATATTCAAATAACAAACAAGGCTAGGGAACCTTAGATGCTTATCTAGGATGATGATATAATCAATTAAAATCAATCCTAGATATCAAGTGCTAAATGACATGTCATAATAGCTTAGATAAACATAGATTATAAAAACCTAGATATCTATCACAATACAACACTCAATCAATTCATCACAATTAATTCTCTAATCTTGTATTTATCATATGATCAAAACATACAAGTAAATTAAAGAGAATAGCTTGATAATAAAAATAATCAAATAAGATGAACTTAATCAAAATCTTACCAAGCAAGTTGTGATGATGCAAATCCAATCATGGATGCATTCTATATAGTAATAGAAGATGCAATATGAAATATGATGCAAAAGGGATTTGATTTGAGTGGTTAAAGGTGAGTTCTTGATTTGATTTTCTCTCAAATCTCTCTTTCTCTCTCAAGAATATGGAGCCTCTCTCTTTAGGGTTTGATTTTGTGGCACAGCCCTTGAAATGATGAGAAAGATATGTATTTATAATGCCCAAGTGAAACTATGTCGTTTTGGAAGAAATGGAAAAAATATGGGCATTTTCGCGGTACTCGCGTCAGTGCAGTGACTCAAGATTCGAGAGCTTCGAAACATGACCAAACGACATTGAAACCTTTCGTATAATATATCGTTGGAAATTTATGGAAGTCTACTTTCTACTCGTTTTTATAGAATGACATTTCGATGTCTGTAGAAAAAGTTATGGTCAATTGAGTGACCAAAGGTCAGAAACGGACAACAACAGAGTTGCCCTGTTTTGGTTGTAACTTTGGAGATTTTAAAACCAATCCAAACGGTCATGAAATATTACGAATAATATACCGTTGGAAAGGTATGGGTGTCTAGTTTGTACAGAAATTTTCAAAACGTATTTTGAAACTTTGTATAAAAAGTTATGGTCACAAGACCATGCAAAGGTCAGTTTTGACAAACATTTAAAACATTGAAATCTAATCTTTTGAAACTAGACACTTTACTCCAAACAATCAAATCAAAACTACCACTTATCCAAGAGAAGAATGAGACCTTCTCAAGTGGTCAACCATCGCGCTAAGACATGCACACCATCGTGCAAGCGCGGACGTTTCCGATCACACAAACGGAAACGAATTACACCACACTTAAGACTAATAATGAAGTGCAAGTGTGGGAAGTGAATGCATCCTAATGCCTAAACATGTCATGGCATTTCAATGAACAAGATGCAATCAAAATAAAACATGCAAGAAGAGATGTTCAAGAACATGCATGCACACATATAAAACACACAACATACAAGAATAAGATTTATGCATGAGATGTGAGTGAGTGTGTGTGCAACTAATCTCTTCAAAGCAAATTAAGCACATAGAAATTTACCTTTGGTGCTTATCAACCTTGAGGACATGAGAGGGTCTTGAGCTTGAATATCAATCACTTAATCTACCCTTACATATAATCCCCAACACGTGGTTTGTCCACGAAATAAGCCAATTAAAATATGGGAATCCTTACAATCTCCCCCTTTGGCTATTTCGTGACAAAACCACCACTCACATTGATTCCTCACAAAAAAAAATAAACCTATGGGTCAATGAAGATTTTCTACAATACAAAGAGATATAAAAAAAATAAATCTTGAAGTCTTCAATCTCTTGTAGAACAATCATTCCCTGAAATAAGGTTTCTAAACTTTCCAAAACAAGAAAAGGTGAGATGAATCAAGTGAGATTAAAAACAAGCATTTGCATTCTACGAAATTTAAGTACAACAAACAACATCATGCAATGTTTGATGAATGCAATGCTCCCCCTCAATGGGTTACTCCCCCTCAATGTGTTGTCTCCCCAACATGCACAATTGCCACCACAATTTGCAACTCCCCTTACCACCAATCTACTCCCCCTTTTTGTCATGATATAGGCAAAGGAGTAGTCCCCAACCGGGTCACTTAGCAAAGAGAGATGATAGCATTCAAGTCATTTGCATAATCATTAAATGCACTTTATGCAACTCTATCAAATGGAGAGAAACAAGGAGACTTATTTTGATAAAATGTGTGAATCAAAAAATGCTTTGTATACAAGACATGTAGCATTCAAGTCCAAAATACAATGGTATTTGGCAAAGCAAATGACAAAGGTTTCTAATAGGAATTCAAACCAATTTCACCAATGTCATAAGAGAAGCAAGGATATAGAGTTTTCATTGATTTTAATTTATGAGCAACTATATCCATCTTTATAAGTTAAACATGTCATGAGCAACTTTGCACCCTATTTGATTTTTCCGGGAATAAAACCCGTATGATAGTAGACATGTTCAACAAATAAAGAAAGAGAGACATTTGGATTTTATAATCCTTTGAACGGATGCAAGATCCTTTATTCATTTTGAGTCTCATAAGCTTTTTCACACAAGTTTTGCATTTAAAAATTGCAATCATCAATTCATGCTTTTTCATTTGAGCATGTCATTTGAATTTCATGCTTTTCATATGTCATAAGCATGTTATAAAAATAACTCATGCTTTTCAATTTTTAAGCATGTCATTAAGAATCATCATGTCATGGAGATAACTATAGGTCATCCAAATCATACTTCCTATGTTAATCTCCTAGTCCAAAAATGCATGTTTGAACATAAATATGACATGGATTGTATATAAGCAAGGTTCACACTTATTGAATTTAAAACATATATACATATGTGCAACCAAGCTTACTCAAGCAATCAACAAAGAAGCATAAGATTTTTCAAATGTTTGCATGCAACAAGTATGCAATTAGCTCTCTTTGCTTGAGTTCCCCATATGGGGTCATCATCATCCTTCATCAATGAAGGTCATGAGATCCTATGGATCTCCCAAGTCCATTTGACTTGGATGAACCTATTTGAGACTTGTTAGTCTCGTAGCAAGCGGGTTCATTTTTCCTTATCCACATAGATATGACTTTTTTCTTCTTAGTGGACAATGGTTCAAGAGTTCTAGAAATAATAGGATCATGAATATGAATATTTTCCTTCCTATTAGCATGCATTCTAGCTCTTGTCATTCTCTTTTCAATCATGCTTTTGATTCTACATAATTTAATGAAATGAAAGCAATTTGGTCTAATGTGACCATGAATACCACAAAAGTGACATGTTGGGAAAAATTTAGAATTCATACCATGTCCTTGTGCATGCATAGGAGCCTTCCCATGACTTTGTGGTTGAGCGGTTCTTGCTTGCTTCCTTGATCCATTTTGCATGATTGGCCTCTTCCCTTGATGAATGTGAGCTTGAGGGAAGTTTGGTTGAGGAACTTTTTGAGCTTGAGGTTGTCTCTTTGGAGCTACCTTGACTTGTGCACTTTTTGAACATTGTCCTAGATCAATTTTCTTCCTAGGAGTGTGCACCGGCAAGGCTTCTATCTTGCCCAAACTCTTGACAAAGACGGTCTTGGTTGGAGTAGTGATCTCCTTGGTTTCTTCATACCCAATACCTCTCTTGTCACAAGGGTTCTTTCCACCACCAAGAATATGGTCAAGTTTCTTGGTGCTTGTAGTCATCCTAGTCAATGACTTTATAGCTTCATCAAGCTCTCTTTTCAACCCTTCTTCATTCCTCTTAGACATAGCTAGCTCATCCCTTAGCTTGTCTTCAATCTTCTTGGATGCCTCCACTTGATTACTTAAGTGGTCATTGTGTGTTGAAAGTTCAAGATTTTCATCCTCTAAAATCTTCAATTTTCTATTGTTCTTCTTCAATGAACTTTCACACTTGACTATGAAGTCATTTACATCCATTTTCTCTACACTTCCATTTGTAGAGTTAGATGAGGAGTCATCTTCACTTGAGTTATCTCCTCCACTCTCTTTCTCACTAATGAAGTCATTTCCTCCATTAAGACCTTCACCATGGTCTCTTGAGTCAATGAGAGCCATATCCCAATGAGTAGCTACATTTATCTTCTCTAGAGCTACTTCTTCAATTTTTTCTTCTATGGGATCACTAGTCAAGTCATTCTTACCAACAACTTTGCCATCTACACAAGTGGCCCCAAAAGCCGTGTAGTTGATAGTAAGCTCATCATCACTTGATGACTTGTCTCCATTTTCGGAGTCATCACTTTCACTCCAAGTGGTGGCCATCACTTTTGCCATCTTGTTCTTCAAGTTCCCACAATCCGGTGAGATGTGACCTATACCACCACACTCATAGCATTGGACCCCTTTCTTCTCACTATGCTCTTTCCTAGGCTCAAAATTCTTGAAGGGAGCTTTTTTCTTCAAGTCTTGGCCCTTAGATCCAACGCCCTTATTCTCGAACTTGACAAACTTCTTAAATCTTCTAAGTAGCAAAGCCATGTCTTGGTCCGAGTCACCTTTTTCCTCCTTCACAACCTTGGAAGCATTCAAAGCAATTCCTTTTTGCTTTTTAGGAGGTGAAATACTAGGAGCCTTCCTAGATTCATAGGCGAGGAGTCTTCCAATCACCTCGCTCGGCTTCATATCCTTATATGTGCTATTCTCCTCTAAAGCCGTCACTTTTGATTCGAACCTAGCGGGGAGAGACCTCATAATTTTCTGCTTAACTCTCCTATCCGAATAAGGATCACCGAGTTGATGGCTTTGATTCACAATATCCATCAACTTGACTTCAAAGTCATTGAAGCACTCGTCCTCCTCCATTTTAAGCAACTCAAATTGCGTTTGAAGGACTTGTAGCTTGGAATCCTTAACCACATCGGTTCCCTCATGTGCAACCTCTAGGATATCCCATGCCTCCTTGGCTATCCTAGTGTTCTGAATCAATTTGTACTGATTTTCATCCACTGCACATAGAAGAGCATGCCATGCCTTCCTATTCCATTTTGAAGTCTCAAACTCTTCAGGTGACCACTGGGCCTTTGGCTTGAGTACTTGTTCTCCACCACTCGTGGAAGTCATCATAGGAGGTGCATACCCATCTTCAATTGCCATCCATGCCCTATCATGGATTTGGCACACATACGCCTCCATCTTGCCTTTCCATGAGGCATAATTCACACCGGTGAGGAGAGGAGGCCGTGTGCTTGAAGCACCCTCATGGTTGCCACCGAATCCACTCATAGTGTATAGTGAATGAATTCAAATGAATGCAAAATGTATGAATGAGCACAAATCACACAAATGCAAAACACACCAAAAAATGAGCAAAGGATCACCTAAGTATATCTAGGAACCCGCTCTGATACCAATTGTAAATAACTAAATACTCGAGGCGTGTTATCAATATATTAATCTAGAGGGGGGGTGAATAGATTTTAGCTATTATTACCCAATTTTCGCATACAAGTCAATATTACGAAAATGACCCTACTAGTCAAAAATACAAGCAAGTGTAATATAGTGCGGAATTAAAAATGACACTTGATGTATACGTGGAAACCCAACCACTGGGAAAAACCACGGGCTGTATAGTGCGCCACACTCGGAACTCGAAATCACTAATTGAAATGAAGTTTACAACCTATGTAGACCTCGTCTAACAATCCGGTCTGTAACCCCTCACTTCTACCCTACGGGCCTTTATTAGCAACCCTATTCCAATTTGCTTGAGGCCTAAGCACTCTTAGCCTCAAGTCTTAATTCTCTAAGAAGAGATTATGCAACCTATGTGAATATGTATGAATATTCAAATAACAAACAAGGCTAGGGAACCTTAGATGCTTATCTAGGATGATGATATAATCAATTAAAATCAATCCTAGATATCAAGTGCTAAATGACATGTCATAATAGCTTAGATAAACATAGATTATAAAAACCTAGATATCTATCACAATACAACACTCAATCAATTCATCACAATTAATTCTCTAATCTTGTATTTATCATATGATCAAAACATACAAGTAAATTAAAGAGAATAGCTTGATAATAAAAATAATCAAATAAGATGAACTTAATCAAAATCTTACCAAGCAAGTTGTGATGATGCAAATCCAATCATGGATGCATTCTATATAGTAATAGAAGATGCAATATGAAATATGATGCAAAAGGGATTTGATTTGAGTGGTTAAAGGTGAGTTCTTGATTTGATTTTCTCTCAAATCTCTCTTTCTCTCTCAAGAATATGGAGCCTCTCTCTTTAGGGTTTGATTTTGTGGCACAGCCCTTGAAATGATGAGAAAGATATATATTTATAATGCCCAAGTGAAACTATGTCGTTTTGGAAGAAATGGAAAAAATATGGGCATTTTCGCGGTACTCGCGTCAGTGCAGTGACTCAAGATTCGAGAGCTTCGAAACATGACCAAACGACATCGAAACCTTTCGTATAATATATCGTTGGAAAGATATGGAAGTCTACTTTCTACTCGTTTTTATAGAATGACATTTCGATGTCTGTAGAAAAAGTTATGGTCAATTGAGTGACCAAAGGTCAGAAACGGACAACAACAGAGTTGCCCTGTTTTGGTTGTAACTTTGGAGATTTTAAAACCAATCCAAACGGTTATGAAATATTACGAATA
This sequence comes from Acer saccharum, assembly GCA_030490815.1. Taxonomy (NCBI): domain Eukaryota; kingdom Viridiplantae; phylum Streptophyta; class Magnoliopsida; order Sapindales; family Sapindaceae; genus Acer; species Acer saccharum. Next base: position 29,450,874 of record CM059866.1, read on the forward strand.
ATATACCGTTGGAAAGGTATGGGTGTCTAGTTTGTACAGAAATTTTCAAAACGTATTTTGAAACTTTGTATAAAAAGTTATGGTCACAAGACCATGCAAAGGTCAGTTTTGACAAACATTTAAAACATTGAAATCTAATCTTTTGAAACTAGACACTTTACTCCAAACAATCAAATCAAAACTACCACTTATCCAAGAGAAGAATGAGACCTTCTCAAGTGGTCAACCATCGCGCTAAGACATGCACACCATCGTGCAAGCGCGGACGTTTCCGATCACACAAACGGAAACGAATTACACCACACTTAAGACTAATAATGAAGTGCAAGTGTGGGAAGTGAATGCATCCTAATGCCTAAACATGTCATGGCATTTCAATGAACAAGATGCAATCAAAATAAAACATGCAAGAAGAGATGTTCAAGAACATGCATGCACACATATAAAACACACAACATACAAGAATAAGATTTATGCATGAGATGTGAGTGAGTGTGTGTGCAACTAATCTCTTCAAAGCAAATTAAGCACATAGAAATTTACCTTTGGTGCTTATCAACCTTGAGGACATGAGAGGGTCTTGAGCTTGAATATCAATCACTTAATCTACCCTTACATATAATCCCCAACACGTGGTTTGTCCACGAAATAAGCCAATTAAAATATGGGAATCCTTACAGTTATTGTCAACAAGAAATTGAGTGAGGCGCTCATACCAAGCCCTCGGTGCTTGTTTCAACCCATAAAGTGCCTTATTGAGGCGATAAACATGGTTGGGGTGGTGTGCAACCACAAACCCCTTAGGTTGTTCAACAAACACTTCCTCTTGCAAGAAGCCATTGAGGAAGGCACTCTTGACGTCCATTTGGTGCAATTTGAACTTGTGCACACAAGAGATGGACAAGAGAAGCCTAATGGACTCTAAGCGGGCAACGGGAGCAAAAGTCTCCTCAAAGTCGATACCCTCAATTTGAGAGTACCCTTGTGCTACAAGTCTAGCCTTGTTCCGCACTATGTTGCCATCCTCATCGGATTTGTTCCTAAATATCCATTTTGTGCCTATGACATTAGTGGTCTTATGCCTAGGAACTAGAGTCCAAACCTCATTCCTTTCGAATTGGTTTAGCTCTTCTTGCATGGCAAGAACCCAAAATTCATCATTTAAGGCTTCATCAACCTTTTTGGGTTCTATTTGAGAGGTGTAGCATGTAAAGCTAATTAGATTAGCTATTTGACGCCTAGTCCTGACACCCTCATTAACATCTCCAATAACATCCTCTTTGTTATGGAGTCTTCTAACCCATGGAGCGGGTTCATTAGAGTCCAAGTTAGGAACTCTAGTAATAGGTTGTTTGACTTCATTAGATGTCCCAACATTGGGAGTCACCACAACCCTCTCCAAAGGAGAGTCATCCTCTAAAACATCCTCCTCCTCATGGTCATTGGACTTGAGCCTTGTATCATCAATGATAACATTCGATGATTCCATGATGGTTCGAGTCTTCAAGTTGAAAACTCTATAGGCTTTACTAATCAAGGCATAGCCAATAAAGATACCCTCATCACTCTTAGCATCAAACTTGCCAAGTTGATCACGGTCATTTAAAATGTAGCATTTGCTCCCAAAAGTGTGGAAGTAGCTAACATTTGGCCTCTTGCCTTTCCATAACTCATAGGAGGTGTTTCTAGATCCGGGCCTTAGGAATACTCTATTCCCTATATAGCAAGCCGTATTGACGGCTTCGGCCCATAGGTTCCTAGGGACATTGTTGCTAAGCAACATCACTCGGGCCATCTCTTGGAGGACCCTATTCTTCCTCTCAACAACTCCATTTTGTTGAGGTGTCCTAGGAGCCGAAAACTCATGGGAGATGCCTAAGCTATCACAATAGCTCTCAAAAGAGGCATTCTCAAACTCTCTCCCATGGTCACTTCTAATCCGTTTAATGCTTCTAATATTAGAATTCATTTCATTTTGCAATTTAGTACAAAGCATTTTAAACTTATCAAAAGATTCGGATTTTTCTCTAAGAAAATATGTCCATGTAAATCTAGAGAAATCATCAACACAAACAAAAATGTATCTCTTTCCACCCAAACTTTCGGTTTGCATGGGACCCATGAGGTCCATGTGAAGAAGCTCAAGAGGCTCCTTGGTGGAGAGATACTTGCCCTTTTTGTGCATGCTTTTGGTTTGTTTTCCTTGTTGGCAAGGTCCACAAATACCATTGGCTTTCTTCCCAAGCTTAGGGAGGCCACGCACACACTCGAACTTTCCAAGGGTTCTTAAATCCCTAAAGTTCATGTGGCCAAGTCTTTCATGCCACAGCTCAACTTGCTCATCCATGGACACATTGTTTGAGACTATTTTAGCTTCAAGACAATAACAATTGTCGCTAGATCTCATACCTTTCAACAAGGTTTGTCCATCGAGCTTTAGGATAGAGCAATCATTTTTACTAAACAAGACGGAAAATCCTTCATCACTTAGATGTGAAATGCTTATTAAATTGGCTTTCAAGCCATCAACAAATAAAGCATCGGATAAGGAGGGTAATCCGGGAACAGAAATGGTTCCTTTCCCTACCACTTTCTTTTTGGATCCATCACCAAAAGTGACATATCCACCTTCCTCCATAACAAGAGTCTCGAAGAAACTCTTGTTTCCCGTCATGTGCCTAGAGCACCCACTATCCAAATACCAAAAATTAGAAGAATTTGCCTTCAAGGCTATTTGTGCAACATGGCAAACATTTTCATTCTTTCTAATCCACTTAGCAACAATTTTAGCTTTCTTAGTGGTCTTTGGTACATGTGCTCTACTATTCCTAGGATCATGCAAATTAATTTTATCATTCCTAGGAACATGCATCATGGCTCTTTTCTTTTTCTTCTCTATCATGCTTCTAGTTTTGCACATTTTTATATAGCGAAAGCATTGTGGTCTAATATGACCAACAAATCCACAAAAGTGACAAATAGGAGTAAAATAAAAAATCATACCTTGTCCTTGTCCTTGTCTTTGTGGATGAAAGGGTTCAATGCGTCTTCGTTGTTGAACCGGTCTAGGTTGCTTCCAAGCTTGAGGTTGCATGATAGGCCTCTTTCCTTTGTGAGCCATTTGAGGAGGAATGTTGGCTTGAGGGACCCTAGGGGGTTGAGCTTGAGGTTGCCTTCTTGGCCCCATCTTCACTTGAGCATTTGAGCATTGTCCTACTTCTAATTTCTTCCTAGGAATTTGCACAAATGAAGTTTCTTCTTTCCTCAAACCCTTGACAAACACGATCTTGTTAGAGGTTGAGATCTTCTTGCCATCTTCATACCCAAGACCCCTCTTGTCACATGGACTCTTTCCAACACCAAGCATATGGTCAAGCTTCTTGGTGCTAGAATCCATCCTAGTCATAGATTCTCTAACTTCTTCAAGCTCCCTCTTTAGGCTATCTTCATTCCTCCTAGATAAGACTAACTCCTCTTTTAGCTTATCTTCCATCTTCTTGAATTTTTCCACTTGTTCACTTAAGTGGTCATTATGAGATGCAAGCTCAAGATTTTCTTCTCTCAACATCTTGATCTTTCTTGTGCTCTTGATAGCTAAATCATTAAATTCAGCATGATATTTAGCAAGCACCTTTTTCTCCACAAATCCATTTATGGAGTTAGAAGAGGAATCACTCTCTACTTCACTTGAGTCATTTTCCTCTTGACTCATTTCCTCTCTTTCACTAGCACTTTTGCTTTTATGGGAGGAGGCAAAAGCTAGGAGATTAGCCATGAGCTCTTCATCATCCGAAGACTCATCTCCCTCATAGGAGTCATCACTACTTCCACTCCAAGTGGCGGCCATCACTTTCTCCTTTTTCTTCTCAACATGATTTGCACAATCGGGGGCAAAATGACCTATGCCACCACACTCGAAACATCGGACCCCTTTCCTTTCGGTCCTCTCTTGCCTAGGTTCAAACTTCTTGAAAGAGCCCTTTTTCTTCAAATCTTGTCCTTTTGATCCAAAGCTCTTTCTTCTAAACTTCATAACCTTGTTGAACCTTTTCACAAACAAGGCAAGGTCTTCATCCGAGTCAACCTTCTTTTCCTCCTTTTCATCCTTGGAAGTTTTTAAAGCAATTCCTTTTTGCTTTTTAGTGGGTGTAGAGGTAGGCCCCTTCCTAGACTCATAAGCTAGAAGTCTCCCAATCACCTCACTCGGCTTCATATCCTTATATCCACTATTTTCTTCTAAAGCCGTCACCTTAGATTCAAACCTATCGGGTAGAGATCTCATAATCTTTTGCTTGATTCTCCTATCCGAATATGGATCAACAAGTTGATGGCATTGGTTGACTACATCCATCAACTTGATCTCGAAGTCGTTGAAGCACTCATTCTCCTCCATCTTAAGCATCTCGAATTGAGTTTGGAGGACTTGAAGCTTAGAGTCCTTCACCACTTCGGTTCCCTCATGTGCAATCTCTAGGATGTCCCAAGCCTCCTTAGCTATCCTAGTATTTTGAATCAATTTATATTGATTTTCGTCCATAGCACACAAGATGGCATGCATTGCCTTCCTATTCCACTTTGAAGCCTCAAACTCTTGCGTGTTCCATTGCGCCTTAGGCTTCAAAACATCTTCTCCTCCACCCGCGGGAGTCATCATAGGGAGATCATATCCTTCTTCCACCGCCATCCATGCACGGTCGTGAATTTGGCATATGTAGGATTCCATCTTCCCTTTCCATTGGGAATAGTTCAATCCGGTAAGAAGTGGAGGCCTTGTGCTAGAGACACCTTCGTTGCCACCACCATTTCCACCGTTTCCACTCATAGTGTTTATGAATGAATGAAATGAATGCAAATGTATGAATGATCAAAAATCACACAAAATGCAAAACACACCAAAATAAGCAAGGATCACCTATGTATGTCTAGGAACCCGCTCTGATACCAATTGAAACTAAATATAGCACAGTGTGTATAAACTTATCTAGAGGGGGGGTGAATAGATTTTACGCTTTTTACCCAATTTTTCGTGTTAGTCAAAATTACGAATTTACTCTCAAGATAATATAAACAAGCAAGTGTAATATGGTGCGGAAATTAAATCAACACTTGATTTTTACGTGGAAACCCTCACGGGAAAAACCACGGGCTATGTAAGTAAGCCACACTCGAACCTTGAATCCACTAAATGTGCAAACGATTACAACCTAATCCCGAAAGTAATCACACACCTACCTAATCCCGGTATGAGTGAACCTAGTCCAATTTGCTTGTGATCTAAGCAACCTAATCCCGATTGTTACACACAAGACTTACTTTCTCTATGAAGAGAATACAACCCTAAGTGAATATATGTGAATATCCAAAATGCAACATAGAGCAATGGAAACCCTATATGCTTATCTAAGATGATAAAAATGCAATAAGAACAATCCTAGATATCAAAACTAAATGACATGTCAATTAGTTTAGCTAATCAATATTAAGCACAAAACCTAATATGCTAGCACAATACAACTTCTCAAACATACATCATACTAATATCAATCTTGTATTCAAAGTATATAAAATCACATACAAGTAATTAAATTGAGATTGCTAGATTAGAGAATCACAAAATATGTAAGATATTAGTGAAAAGCTTACCAAGCAAAGTATGATGAAGAATCCATGTAAGATGACATCTAGATGATCAAAGATGATGCTAGATGATGATTGATGATCATGAATAAGTGTTTGAGTAATTAAAAATGAGTTCTTGGAATTTTTCTTCTCTTTGAAAAATATCCTAAGTATATAATCTGAATATGAACTCTCTTACTTGACCTAAAGACAAAATGGCATATATATAGGGTGCCAAACCAAAGTGAGGTCGTTTAAGTAAGTTTCAAAGAAACGCGCCAATTGGCGGTTTCATTCGGCGGCCAGGCCACCGATTGTGACCGCCGAATTGGTCCCAAGAGAAACAAGGGAATTTCGGCGGTTTCATTCGGCGGCCACCGACCGTCGATCCAACCACCGAATTGGACCTGACACAACAGGGGACCAACGGCGGTTTCATTCGACGGTTTCGTAACCGCCGATCCAACCGCCGAATAAACCCGAGAGATAAAATCAATCAGGTATGAAACGGAGGTTTCATTCGGCGGCCAGGCCGCCGATCCAAACCGCCATTTCACCAATCTTGGTGGAACCAAGGGAAAAGCCAAGGGCTTCTCCAACGGCGATCTTCGCGCTAAAAATAAGCACACACGGTGCATGCACGAACGTTTTCGAACAACAACGGGAAACGAATTACAAGACACATAAACACACAACAACATATAACAAAGAAGTGCAAGTGTGAAAAGTGACATGTGAAGAGAATGCACACAAATGCAAGTATGCTAAGTGAGTGTGTGCACTAAATCTCTTCATAAAAAATTAAGCACTAAACATATACCTTTGGAGTGCTTAACACTTGCAAGGGCCTTGAGCTTGAACACATTCCTAAGCTACCCTTACATGATCCCCACATATGGTTTGATCACGAAATAAGCCAATTAAAAACAACGGGAATCCTTACAGCAGTTAAGGATGAGGTGTTTTCGTTATTGTATGAAGGACAAAGGCATCAAGTGGTACAATTCAGTAAGAGCAGGATCTTTGAGATCATGGGTTGACGTGTGCACTGCATTCTTCAACAGATTTTTCCCTGCTTCAAAAGCAAAAGAAGTCCGGATCAAGATAGCTAGTTTCAGGGAAGAAGATGGTGAGTCGTTCCATGAAGCATGGTCGCGATATAAGGAGCTGTTAGATCAAATTCTCCCTCACATGGTGACAGAGGAGTACAAAGTCCGCACTTTTTATGATGGATTGACACCTTTCACACAGAACATTGTTGACAACGCTTGTGGGGGTATCATTACCAGGAAATCTGCTTTAGAGATTGCTGAGATCTATGAAACTTTGGCTCTAAACTCCCAGCATAGAAGTTCAATGGTCAGAAAGGGAGGTAAGTATGAGGTCAACCAGACAACTGGGGTGGAAATTCAGATTGCAAATCTAGCTAAGCAAGTACAGGCTATGATGGCCCAAAACTCAAATAGGACTCAACAGCAGTTAGGGGTGAACTCAGTGCAAGATGGAGATGGGATACCATTTAAGACAGAGGAGGTTCAAGCTTTCAATTACCAAAGAGGAAGAAACGATCCTTACTCGAATACCTACAATCCTGCGTGGCGTAACCATTCAAATTTATCTTATTCTGACCCTAACACTGCTCTTAATAGTCATCAGCTCATTCAACAAAACACTCAGGGAACAAATCAAGGAGGTTACAACAGAGGCACTTACCAAGGTCAAGGTTCCAGTAGTCAACCTCAACAATGGAACAATGTTGCAAATAGAGACAGTACCACCTATCAGCCGAAGAAAAGATCCTTGGAAGAAATTGTGACATCCCTTGCTGAGAATACATAGCGCTTCTCACGTGATACAAATCAGAGATTTAACAACGTTGAGGCATCCATTAAGAATTTAGAAACACAGATGGGGCAAATAGTTGACGCAGTTCGCAAGAATGAACCAGGAAGGTTTCCTAGTCAATCAGAACAAGCCAAGGCATTGACTGTGTTGAGAAGTGGGCAAGTGTTAGACACTGAAGTTGTTAAAGGGCAAAAGAAAGAGGACACCAGGGGATCAGAGGAGTTAAGTGAGAATGAGGCTAAAGCAGAAGAAGAGGTAGTGGTAGAGACACCCAAGAAAACCTTAGTTTTACACAAGTCATCGGATCCTTATATTCCACCACCCCTATATGTTCCACCAATTCCTTTTCTTGGGAGGCTTAAAATGGACAAGCTCAGCAAGGCTTTCAAAGAGATTTTTGATGTTCTGTCCAAGGTACATGTGAACTTACCTTTACTTGAGATGATAGAAAAGATGCCTGCATATGCAAAATTTTTCAAAAGCCTTCACACCAACAGGCAGAAATTTGGGCCGAATCATCAGCAATACATAGCAGGCAGTGCTAGTGCAGTTTTACAGAAGGAACTTCCTCCCAAGCTGAAAGATCCAGGCAGTTTCTGCATCAATATCACGGTAGGAGGTACCCAACTTGAAAGAGCAATGCTAGATTTAGGTGTCAGTATTAATATGATGCCTTATTCTATTTACAAGCAGCTAGGGTTAAATGAGTTGAAGCCTACAACAATGTCACTTCTGTTAGCAGATGGTTCAGTAAGATATCCGAGAGGGCATGTTGAAGATGTTCTGGTCCAAGTTGGGAAACTTATTATTCCTGTTGATTTTGTGGTATTAGACATGGAGAATGTGAGTAAAGAGACTAACATGAGACCTGTTCTTCTAGGTAGACCGTTCATGGCCACAGCAAAGACATTTATTGATGTGCAGAATGGAAAACTTTCAATGACGGTGTTAGATGAAATAGTGGAGTTCAAACTTTTTGAAGCATCATCATACCTTGCCGGAGATTGTTCATTCATCGAGGTTTTAGACCCTGGGGTTGATGGAGTTTTCAAGGATGAAGATTTGGAAGATTGGGATTGGGATGATCAAGACGACATGACTGAAGATAGTTCTGAACTAGCTGAAGAAGAAGTTGAAGACTTCCAGGTTTCAACTGTCAGTTTTGCCAATGATCCACCACCAAAGTTGGAGCTCAAGGAGTTACCAATAACTCTGAAGTATGTGTATCTAGGTGAGAATGAGACATACCCGGTAATTGTTGCTTCAGAATTGTAGAGTACCGAGGAAGAAAGGCTCATTGGGGTTCTACAGAAACATAAGTCAGCTATAGGATGGTCAATTGAAGATATCAAGGGAATCAGTCCAACAATTTGCATGCACAAGATATTTCTCGAAGAAGAGTCTAGACCGTCAAGAGAGGCCCAGAGGAGATTAAATCCGATAATGAAAGAGGTAGTGAAGAAAGAGGTCCTGAAACTTTTACAAGTAGGGATAATTTATCCCATATCAGACAGTAAGTGGGTCAGCCCGATTCACGTGGTTCCTAAGAAATCAGGTATTACTGTGGTTCGCAATGAGCAGAATGAGTTGGTTCCACAGAGGCTTCAGACAGGATGGAGGGTGTGTATCGACTACAAGAAACTGAACACTGCTACTAGAAAAGACCACTTCCCTCTTCAATTCATAGATCAGATGCTTGAGCGATTGGCAGGGCACAGTCACTATTGTTTCCTCGACGGGTACTCAGGTTACAATCAGATAGCTATCGCACCAGAAGATCAAGAAAAAACTACTTTCACTTGTCCATTTGGGACGTTCGCATACAGAAGGATGCCATTCGGTCTCTACAATGCACCAGGTACTTTTCAGAGGTGTATGATGTCAATATTTTCAGATATGTTGGAAGAGATCATTGAGGTATTCATGGATGACTTCTCAGTGTTTGGGGATTCATTTGATTTGTGTTTGCACAACCTTACCTTAGTCCATAAGAGATGCGAGGAGAACAACTTGGTGTTGAACTGGGAAAAGTGCCACTTCATGGTACAACAAAGGATAGTTCTGGGACATGTGATTTCAAGAAGAGGAATTGAAGTGGACAAAGCCAAGGTGGAGGTGATCAGTAGTTTACAGCTTCCAAAATCCGTGAAAGATGTGCGGTCGTTTCTTGGGCATGCAGGTTTTTACAGAAGATTTATAAAGGACTTTTCGAAGATAACAAGGCCCTTATGTTTGCTTCTACAAAAAGAAACTGAGTTTGAGGTGACTGAAGAGTGCATGGTAGCTTTTAACACTTTGAAGAGTGCATTGACCACCGCACCAGTAATAATTCCACCTAATTGGGAATTGCCCTTTGAATTGATGTGTGACGCTTCGGATTATGCCATCGAAGCAGTTTTGGGGTAGCGGGTAGATAAGGTTCCGCACGCAATATACTATGCTTCTCGAACCTTAAATGACGCTCAATTGAACTACTCAACAACTGAGAAGGAGCTTCTCGAAGTAGTCTTTGCATTGGAGAAATTCTGAACTTACTTGGTGGGCGCCAAAGTCATTGTATATTCAGACCATGCAGCCCTTCGTCATCTTCTTCAGAAAAAGGATGCCAAACCTAAATTGAATCGGTGGATCCTCCTGCTACAAGAATTTGACTTGGAGATACGAGACAAGAAAGGTAGTGAGAACGTGGTTGCTGACCATCTAAGTAGGTTAGTACAGGCAAATCCGGATGAGGTAGACATATTGCCATTGCATGAGAAGTTTCCGGATGAACAATTGTTGGCTGTGAAGGATAGTGAACCATGGTATGCTGATCTGGTTAACTATTTGGTAAGTGGGGTAGTCCCAGAGGAATTGAACTCACAAGGAAGAAAAAGGTTCATTATAAAAGCGAAAAAATACTTTTGGGATGATCCTTATTTGTACACTCATGGTCCCGATTCTGTTATAAGAAGATGTGTTCCGGAATCAGAGCAGAGAGACGTTCTGAAATTTTGTCACGAGCTACAATGTGGAGGACATTTTGGTGCAAGAAAGACAGCCTTGAAAGTGTTGCAATCTGGATTCTTCTGGGAATCGTTACATAAAGATATAGTCCGGTTTTGTTTGGCATGCGACAGATGCCAACGTACGGGGAGCATAAGTAAGCGAAATGAGATGCCCTTATCTGGAGATTTGATAATAGAGCTTTTTGATGTCTGGGGTATAGATTTCATGGGACCATTCCCACCCTCTTGTGGTTATAGTTACATCTTAGTAGCAGTTGATTATGTGTCCAAATGGGTAGAAGCGAAGGCTACAAGGAATAATGACGGTCAAACTGTGGTGAAATTTGTGAGGGAGACGATATTTGCAAGATTCGGGACCTCTAGAGCTGTCATTAGCGATGGAGGTACGCATTTTTGCAACAGATCCTTTGCTGCACTTTTGAAGAAATATGGTGTAAGGCATAAGGTTGCTACACCATACCACCCATAGACTTCAGGACAGGTTGAGGTCAGCAACAGACAAATAAGGAGTATCCTAGAGAAGACTGTTAATTCCACTCGAAAGGATTGGGCTTTGAAATTAGATGATGCATTGTGGGCCTACAGGACAGCTTTCAAGACACCTATTGGGATGAGTCCATATAGGTTGGTCTTTGGGAGGGCGTGTCACCTTCCAGTAGAACTCGAGCATAGAGCCTTATGGGCAGTCAGAAAATTGAACTTTGATTATGATAAGGCTGGTGAGGAGAGGAAACTTCAGCTGTGTGAACTCGAAGAATTTCGCTTGGAAGCGTATGAGAGTGCAAAACTGTACAAGGAAAAGACTAAGTTGATACATGACAAGATGATAGTGCATAAAGACCTTCGTCCCGATATGCAAGTGCTGGTGTTCAACTCTCAGCTGAAGCTGTTTCCCGGTAAGTTGAGGTCTAGATGGTTTGGACCATTCAGGGTCACGCAAGTTTTTCCCCACGGAGCTGTAGAAGTGCATAACGAGAAGAATGGCAACAAGTTCAAGGTAAATGGGCATCGGGTGAAGCCTTACATTAAGGATTTTGGAGCTGTCATTCGATTGGAGGATTCCGTGCTTATAGAGCCGTATAGCTCTCACACGTCTTGCCTAGACGCTAAATCAAGCGCTTGGTGGGAGGCAACCCACCTAGGTAACATTTTTTTTCTATTTCGTTTATTTTCTTTAGATTAATTTGAGTCAGTAATTAGTGTGAGTCGTCTGTTTAGTGAAGGGTATTATTCAATCCAGGTTTGGGGGAATCGAGATTTCCAGTTTGTTGAGCTGTGAGCAGATATGTTTTATGTGTGTGTGTGTTTGTTTGCCTTGATCAAACCAGGTTAGAACTGCACCAATTTGGGAATTAGCGCTGCATGGACCGCTTAAGGTACCTATGCCTGAGCAGCGGTACGAGCAACTTCTACATTTTGGAATGGCTCGCCACCTAGACCGCTCAAGAGGCATAGTGCATGGCCAGCGGTAAGTGAAGACCTGATGCTTGTAGAGTTTACCGCGGCATGTACCGCGCAAGATGCAACGTGTCTGCACAGCGGGCATAATTTGAAAACAACACTGGAATGGCTCGTTGCATGTACCGCTCAAGAGGACAGTGCATGGGCCGCGGTTAATGAAGACCTAACTCTCACCATGATATAACGCTGCCTAGACCACTCAAGAGGCAGGAGCACCAGCCACGGTCCTTGACTATTGACAATACTGGTCTGGCTCACTGACGCTGCCGCTCATGATACATGTACCTGGCAAGTGGTATGACCAGCGGTCACTTAAACAAAACAGTGCGTTTGGACTCTCCAGGTAAGCGAAATTACGCTTTACCGCCGATCGGACCGCTGCCCATGCAGTGTGTCTCATCAGCGGTAGGTGCACAACTTGCCCTACTATTTATAACAGACGAGCAATCTGGTGGGTCTCATTTGACCCACAGTTGCTGCGTCCTCTTTCTTCTCTCTTCCCTCCTCTTTCTTTTCTTCTCTTCTCAATTTCTCTCCAAGGTTCCGCCTCTCCTAGTTCGACTACAAGGTATGTCTTCTCCTCTCTCTTCTATTTTGCTTCAATGGCATTAACTTATGAAGTTTGGTTCTACAATGTGGTATGAAGAGATTGAGATTTTTTCGTGCTCAAATTCGGATTCTAAGTTTTAATGACCAATGGGCTTTGTTCAAATTGATATATTTAGCATGATTAAGTTTATTGGGTTGTGTTTTCACTTGGTATTTAGGGAATTCCGAAATTCCTTGTTCTTAGGAGAGTTTGAATGTTTTTGCTTGAATAATGGTTGCCATGCTTGAATTTGAAGGATAGATTGGGTTTAGATGAACCTTGCATGTGATTATTTGGTGTTGCATGTGATTTATATGGCATTGTAAACATAGTTGGAGCCGAATTTTGAAACGAAATGCTGCCGAATTTTTGGTAGAAACTTGTTGTGTAATTTTGACTTGTGTTATCTGCTGATGGCAAGGACTGCTATAGGGAAGCGTCCTCGGGTCAGTACATCCGATAAGGGGAAACAGAAGGCATTGCCAAAACAAGCACAACACAAGGACTTTAAGAATCAGTTTAGCAACTTCCTCAGGCGACCTTGGATTATTGAGAGGGGAATTGATGTTGAGAGTTTGGTACAGACACCTGTTTCACAGATGGTTGCAGACCGCTGATGGGGTGGATATGTTGCACGCCCACCAAGGCCGAACAGGGGGATTGTGGCAGAGTATTATGCTAGTGCTGTACCAAAGAGACTGTTGGTTGGAGAACCAGTTTTAGTACAGGGTGTTGAGGTTCATATAACTCTGGAGGCCATTAATCAGTACTTTTACGCTCCGGAGGTGGCTATCAGTAATGGTCGAGGGATAGAATATATTGCAAATCTTGATCCTTACAGAGGGCGAGTGGCTGTAGGCCTTAGGATGGATGGACAGGAGGAATGGGGTACCTTAGTGAAGCTATACCAGCGCAACACACATGCCGATGTTACCTTTTGGAACCTTTTCCTGACATACTCACTGATGCCATCCCAGCACCGTACAAAGATCTTTTATGACCAGGCCCGTGTGTTGCTCCGTTTGAGGTCAGGTAGCCCTATCAATATTGGACGGGTGATTTTCAATGCCATTCATGACGCTAGTGCGCATGATGATCAGTCCATGGTTTTTCCGTGTTTGATCACTGCTTTCTGTAGACAGGCAGGCATTGATGTGAGTGCAGGGTTAGAGAATCATGACCCAAGTATGATGAACTTGACGAACTGGAACCAACAGTTAGTCCTTAGGGGCCTTCCTCCTATTGGAAATTATGGGGAGAGAAGACGTCGCCGAGAGGAGTGAGAGGCAAGAGAGGCTGAGGCAGCAGCCCTTTTACAGGACCAGCCTCAAGGGGCACCACAGGCCGCTCAGATAGGCGGAGTTCAGCCAGGAGGTGATCCATTTACCACTCTTTTGCGGGTTATGCAGGCTCATATGGATTTGCGCTTCGGGCAGTTGGAGGGTCGATTAGAGACTCGTTTTGACACTATCGAGACAAACATAGAGGAGCTGCATGGGATGCTGACTAGCCGGTCTTCTGTGGCTAGTGGGAGTGGAGTGCCATTTCAGCCCCCTATTCCTGACCAGGATCCTTTTGCAGCTGGTGGATCAGGTATCGAGCCGCAGGACTTTGACTAGCGGACCCCGATTTTGAACTTTGATGATGAGCAGCCAATGCAGGATGACCAAAGAGACTCCGATCAGGGGACCGAGATCTTACAGCTCTCCGATGAGGATGGAGGAGATTAGCAGGCTATGATTTTTTTTTTCTTTTTGAACTTTTATTTGCTTTTGTTTTTTCTTTTGTTTTTCTTGCCTGTCTTTTCTTGCTTGTCAACATTGAGGACACTGTTGAGTTTAGGTTTGGGGGTATGTTGAGTCTTGGGTCATGTTTTTCAGTGTTTTAGAGTCTGTCGTTCCTGCAGTAACCTTGATGAGATGTTTTGGTATTTGACTTTGAAATGATATGCTTAAATCACTGGGTTTAAACTAACATCTTGCCGCTTAGAGTATTGCATTGTATTTTTCAAAATTTATGACATGCTCTGGATGTGATAGTGGATAGGATGCATAGTTGGATTGCCATGATTAATAGTGGAGACTACCCTGTGAGTTCACTAAGCCAAAGTGCGTACATAAATGACATATATGAGGGATTATTTTGTTTCTACTCTTTAAACACTCAATAGGTTCTTAGCATTAGAATTGATCTCTATAGGTTTAACATTGAGCATTATAGAGCATTCATCATAAAAGATTTCACATGTTATCTTTGATCTTGAGTAAGTCGAACCAGTGGAAGTGATGTTAGCCTATGTGTGCATGAACCGCTTAAAAGGCCTGTACTATTTCCTACCCTATGTGTGTGTGCTCCATAGCCCTGTTTGAAGCCAAACACTGATTGCCTTTTCTTTCTTCACCACATTTACTGTAACCCATGTAAGCCATATTATAGCCATACCTGTTAACTTGGGATCATGCTTTGAGATTGTGAAGAAGGTTGAAGAGTTCGCATAAGAAGTCGTGCGAAATTGATATGAGTCAAATAAAGAATGAGCTGCATTCAATCCAAATGAAAGAGGAAAGGTTGTCTGGTTTTGTAATATTAGTCTATCTTATCCTTTGTAAAAAATAAAAATAAAAAAATAAAAAAAAAATGAGAAAAAGAAATTTTGCCACCAAAATGAATGGTGAGTTGCGTGTGCCAGAGAAAGAATCTAAGGAACACAACATGTCAAAGAATTTAAGTGTTGTATCTACTCTCGAAGGAGTGGGCAAAAGAGAATGGTGAATTAAGGGGACATCAATGAATGGTAAGTGGCATTATTCCACTTACAAAGGAAGTCAATGAAGACCTAAGAGCTTGTGCCAAGCCGTAAAGGTAACTGAAGGCTCTCACTGAATGATCCTAGGTTTTTGAACTCCTACATCCCATTCCTTTCTAACCTTTACCCAATAGCCCCATTACAACCTAATGAAAAGTCTAATTGATCTGCTGGTTATCCTTGCTATGAAAGTAGAAGTGTGTGTGTGTTTATCTTGCTCATAATGATTCGATTCTTTTCATGAGATCTTTGCATACAAATCAAGCGTTTTTCTATGCGATTATAATTTGAAATTTCTTGTGCATAACTTCTTTCGCATATGCTTGATGAGTATATTTGCCTAGGTTCTGTGTGAAATATGAGCGATATCTGGTGAGGCTTAGAGTCGAGGCGAATTACATCTATGGCGTTTGGCAAAAGTGTTTTTGATGCTAGAATATCTTGAGTTTGGGCTTTTCATCTAAAACTGAGCAATGCATTCAAATTTGTGACATAATGTTAGTCTTTACCTATTGGCTTTTGCATGCATTGTTTCAATCTGAGCATTAATCGATTGCATCTCGAATGATTGGTTTTGTGGGTTATGTTTGTGGGTGTCATAGCTGAGAACCCTCAGGAGACAACACTCCTCCTATTAGGGACATCTAGAGGTTTAAAGGCTTGTAGCATGTGCTCAATGCTATCGCGTTCCCTGCGAAAGTGGCTTTATTAGGTTTTAGTTTTTCAGTTTAGGAATGTTTGGTTTTGCTCAAGGACTAGCAAAAGATAGGTTTGGGGGTATTTGATCAGTCTAATTCTATGCTTATATTTTGCCCTTTTTGCCTTTGTTTCTATTTGTTTCTTGGGTCCTTTTGGTGGGTTGATGTGCTTGTTAAGTCTTTGCAGGTCTCTTTCCATAGAAATGTTGATCGGATCTTATTTTGGAGATGATGGAGTCAAAAGGTGCAGAAAGGGCAAAAATTCCCATTTACCGTGGCCCATGCCGCCCATCATACCAATGCACCATCGGCGGTACACTAGGCGTTCGAGGAAGGCCCAATTTCCGCGGCCAATGCCGCTCAAGAGGCAAGTGCCTCCCAAGCGACCCATCCAGCGACCCATTCCAGAATGTTGAAGTGGAAATTTCCGCTGCCCATGCACGTGCCTGCTCAGCGGCACGTTGAGCGGTGGTCCGCCTCCTCGTTCTCTCAAAACTGCAGAAGACCTATAAAAAGAGAGAAAAGGGAAAATAAGAAGGAGCCGACTCTGAGAGACGATCAGATCGAGATTAATACCACCATTCTTTCATTCCTTTCATTCATTCCATCATTAGAAGATTACTGGGAGCAGGAAGACGACGGAGATATCAAGTCAGAAGCATCTCACCATAATGGGTTCTATCTTCATCTCTTCTATGTTTTTGTTCTCTCCATTGATGTGTAACTAAACCTTTATTAGGGGATTGATGTAACCAATTTTGGACAACTCTTTGTAATCAATTAGTCTATCTTTTTGTTAATCAATTGGGTTTTAGTCTTGTCTGTTGAATTAATTGCTCTACATTACTGATTCATATTATTTTGTGGCCTCAATTAATATGAGTTTGTGATTTAGTTTATCCATGAGATTAGGGTTTAGATGTGAATGGCCTTTTCCATCTAAATCACAATCATAAGCTTAATAGATTTGAAAGTTAATGTTTGCATGGCCTTATTGCATTGATTTGGCTTAGAGTTTTGTTCCAAAGGACTTTGTTACTATCACTTGACACATGGCCTTTGTGCGAGTGGTGGGAAGGAGATTCGTTCTTAATTGTTTATCAAAACAAGCCCTAAACTTTATTGAAGTGTTTATTGAGACTAATTGAGAGCATTGAGTGTCTAAGAAAGGTGCATCGATTCCCTAGTATCTCCCCATATATTCATTCTTTGATTTGATTTCAATTGATTTTAGTTTTAGTTCAAGTAGTCATAATTTAGGTTAATTTTAGAGTTAAACAATCTTCCAAAGAAAAGCATTATGCAATTTAGTTTTCGCATTTAGAGTAACCTTTTGCTAGATTAATTGGTTTTGACCGATAAAATCGTGGATCCCAGTGAACGAACTTTCTGAGTAAATTGAACACAGATTTTACTGCATCACTTATTAAAAGGCGGTTGACATAAGAGTAAAAATAAATATTAGTTTTGTGTGAATAGTTTTCTGTAAACATAAAAATGCATAATGATGAAGATAAACCTTTATTACTTTCTCTCTCTCTAGGTTATTGTATCACATTGTTTATTGAATAAAACAATTTATTTCGCTCAAGCATAGGATTTGACTATTGCACAATCGTTCCAAACCTTTTCACTCTTAGCAATAACTTTGGATGCATCAACTTATTTGTGGTAAGGAAGAATTACAACCAAAAACTGGACATAGCAAGGTCGTCCGAACGTAGCAAGGTTAACACAACAAGCAAGTGAGACTGTTCCAGCTCCGAATAAGCTTGCTACGAGCTGATCGGCGCACCCTGTTTGCAGTTTTGCAGCACATTGCTCCAAGAAATTGTGAGCGCTCACTGGCAACGGGGGAAGAGGAACAATTTGTTCCAGATTGCAACCAGCAAGCACGGGTGATAGAATGACGATCTCGCTCAACAAGAAAACAGCGATTAAGCAAGAGTAGCTACCGAAACCTGCCATAACTTAAGAGATTAATCTGTTATATACTTTCTCTTCTTATTAAAAGGTGTTCGTTACAGATCCCTTTACTTTCTTGATGGTGTTGGAATGGGGGATGCCAAGCTCATTTATAAGAAGTTAAAATATAGGCCACGGTCAAGTTAAGTTTTTAAAGCGTTACATTAATTCTTTACTTCGTAAATATTGAAATTACTTAAACTGATATATAAAAAGTGTTTCAATTGATATTACGTTATTATTACATACATAAACCTTGCTCAATCATCTTACAATTTTATGATATGATCAATTAAAACATCATGTGACAATGCCATACATGCATGAATTGGATCCCCACTTTATGGAGTAATTTACATAGTGGTAAACTTCTGATCCGTTACCTTATTAGTTGTCGAGATAAGTCAAAACAAAAAGCCACATTCGGAAATTACGAAGTGTGTAGCAGGATGCAAAATTTACATAACATCATTTTTTTTTATTTTCTTTCCTTTTTCGTTATCTTTGTATTCGATATTTTACTCTTTCATATTCAAAATAATTGTTTCCAAATGAAAAAAATTAAATAAAAAATAGTAGAATAGATAAATTATTTGGCGTAAAATAATAAGTCATTTAAGATTTGAAAATATTATTGTGTACGCCTATATGCTTAGGTTGTGATCGAGTCATTCGCAACTAGCTAGAAAAATTATCCGCTAAGGAACACCCACCCTGTTTTTTGGAAACTAATTTTTTAAAAAAACATCCGTTGAAACCAAATACATGGAATTTGTTTGTTAAAACAATTTCCTTTTTATTTATAGATAAGTTATTATTATCACTTATTTGTTCTTATAATATACACGAAGTACGTCATTTATCCTAGAATGATTCCATCTATAAATGTTGCTAATTTTGTCTAGAAATTAATTAACATCTGCGAGACAACAAAAACTTTCTTAACTTTGTGAAACAAGTTTATCTAACTTTCCATTCCTACGAATAAAATTTACAAATTTTCTATCTATAGAAAGTTTATTCTCTCATATCAAAATCGATTTCCTATAAAACTTAAAAACTTAATGGAGTATAAATATACCCTAGCTAAATGTAATAAGTCATATTAATTTTGATTTATCATTATTTTGAATGTTACTTATAAGAAGTAATGAGTAACGACACGTATGTTGAATCTTCAAATTCTCGATTGCCCAGTACGTTAAAATTTAAAGACGAGAGTTCATGGTACTGTTTGCTTTTCAATTTATGAACACGATTAAACTTCACATATATAACTACGGTGGTTTATTCATCATTTGCAGTAGCGGTTTTATTAAATTTTACTGCGAAGTTAATGTTATTTTACGAAGACATTTTATTCATTTGTACTGGTAACACAAGGCCAGGTAAAACGACCGTCAAATTCTTAAGTATCGCATAGAACTTATTAAAAGGCGGTTGACATAAGTGTAAAAATAAATATTAGTTTTGTGTGAATAGTTCTGTAAACATAAAAATGCATAATGATGAAGATAAACCTTTATTACTTTCTCTCTCTCTAGGTTATTGTATCACATTGTTTATTAAATAAAACAATTTATTTCGATCAAGCAGAGGGTTTGACTGTTGCACAATCGTTCCAAACCTTTTCACTCTTAGCAATAACTTTGACTGCATCAACTTCTTTGTGGTAAGGAAGAGTTACAACCAAAAACTCGTCATAGCAAGGTCGTCCGAACGTAGCAAGGTCAAGACAACAAGCAGGTGAGACTGTTCCAGCTCCGAATAAGCTTGCTACGAGCTGATCGGCGCACCCTGTTTGCAGTTTTGCAGCACATTGCTCCAAGAAATTGTGAGCGCTCGCTGGCAACGGGGGAAGAGGAACAATTTGTTCTAGATTGCGACCAGCAAGCACGGGTGATAGAATGACGATCTCGCTCAACAAGAAAAAAGCGATTAAGCAAGAGTAGCTACCGAAAGCTGCCATAAGTTAAGAGATTAATCTGTTATATACTTTCTCTTCTTCTTAAAAGGTGTTTGTTACGGATCCCTTTACTTTCTTGATGGTGTTGGAATGGGGGATGCCAAGCTCATTTATAAGAAGTTAAAATAGAAGCCACGGCCGAGTTAAGTTTTTAAAGCGTTACATTAATTCTTTACTTCGTATTTATTGAAATTACTTGAACTGATATATAAAAAGTGTTTCAATTGATATTACGTTATTATTACATACATAAACCTTGCTCAATCATCATACAATTTAATGATATAATCAATTAAAACATCATGTGACAATGCCATACATGCATGAATTGGATCCCCACTTTATGGAGTAATTTACGTAGTGGTAAACTTCTGATCCGTTACCTTATTAGTTGTTCAGATAAGTCAAAACAAAAAGCCACATTCGGAAATTACGAAGTGTGTAGCAGGATGCAAAATTTACATAAAATCATTTTTTTTTTCTTTTCTTTCCTTTTTCGTTATCTTTGTATTCGATATTTTACTCTTTCATATTCAAAATAATTGTTTCCTAATGACAAAAATAAATAAAAAACAGTAGAATATATAAATTATTTGGCGTAAAGTACTAAGTCATTTAAGATTTGAAAATATTATTGTGTACGCCTATATGCTTAGGTTGTGATCGAGTCATTCGTAACTAGCTAGAAAAATTATCCGCTAAGGAACACCCACCCTGTTTTTTGGAAACTAATTTTTTTTAAAAACATCCATTGAAACCAAATACATAGAATTTGTTTGTTAAAACAATTTCCTTTTTATTTATAGATAAGTTATTATTATCACTTATTTGTTCTTATAATATACACGAAGTACGTCAATTATCCTAGAATGATTCCATCTGTAAATGTTGCTAATTTTGTCTAGAAATTAATTAACATCTGCGAGTCAACAAAAACTTTCTTAACATTGTGAAACAAGTTTATCTAACTTTCCATTCCTACGAATAAAATTTACAAATTTTCTATCCATAGAAAGTTTATTCTCTCATATCAAAATCGATTGCCTATAAAACTTAAAAACTTAATGGAGTATAAATATAACCTAGCTAAATATAATAAGTCATATTAATTTTGATTTATCATTATTTTGAATGTTACTTATAAGAAGTAATGAGTAACGACGCGTATGTTGAATCTTCAAATTCTTGATTGCCCAGTACGTTAAAATTTAAAGACGAGAGTTCATGGTACAGTTTGCTTTTCAATTTATGAACACGATTAAACTTCACATATATAACTACGGTGGTTTATTCATCATTCGCAGTAGTGGTTTTATTAAATTTTACTGCTAAGTTAACGTTTTTTTACGAAGACATTTTATTCATTTGTACTGGTAACACAAGGCAAGGTAAAACGACCGTCAAATTCTTACGTATCGCATAGAACTTATTAAAAGGCGGTTTACATAAGAGTAAAAATAAATATTAGTTTTGTGTGAATAGTTTTCTGTAAACATAAAAATGCATAATGATGAAGATAAACCTTTATTACTTTCTCTCTCTCTAGGTTATTGTATAACATTGTTTATTAAATAAAACAATTTATTTCGCTCAAGCAGAGGGTTTGACTGTTGCACAATCGTTCCAAACGTTTTCACTCTTAGCAATAACTTTGGCTGCATCAACTTCTTTGTGGTAAGGAAGAGTTACAACCAAAAACTCATCATAGCAAGGTCGTCCGAACGTAGCAAGGTCAAGACAACAAGCAGGTGAGACTGTTCCAGCTCCGAATAAGCTTGCTACGAGCTGATCGGCGCACCCTGTTTGCAGTTTTGCAGCACAATGCTCCAAGAAATTGTGAGCGCTCGCTGGCAACGGGGGAAGAGGAACAATTTGTTCCAGATTGCGACCAGCAAGCACGGGTGATAGAATGACGATCTCGCTCAACAAGAAAAAAGCGATTAAGCAAGAGTAGCTACCGAAACCTGCCATAACTTAAGAGATTAATCTGTTATATACTTTCTCTTCTTATTAAAAGGTGTTCGTTACGGATCCCTTTGATGGTGTTGGAATGGGGGATGCCAAGCTCATTTATAAGAAGTTAAAATATAGGCCACGGCCGAGTTAAGTTTTTAAAGCGTTACATTAATTCTTTACTTCGTAATTATTGAAATTACTTGAACTGATATATAAAAAGTGTTTCAATTGATATTACGTTATTATTACATACATAAACCTTGCTCAATCATCTTACAATTTTATGATATGATCAATTAAAACATCATGTGACAATGCCATACATGCATGAATTGGATCCCCACTTTATGGACTAATTTACATAGTGGTAAACTTCTGATCCGTTACCTTATTAGTTGTCGAGATAAGTCAAAACAAAAAGCCACATTCGGAAATTACGAAGTGTGTAGCAGGATGCAAAATTTACATAACATCATTTTTTTTTTTCTTTTCTTTCCTTTTTCGTTATCTTTGTATTCGATATTTTACTCTTTCATATTCAAAATAATTATTTCCAAATGAAAAAAATTAAATAAAAAATAGTAGAATAGATAAATTATTTGGCGTAAAATAATAAGTCATTTAAGATTTGAAAATATTATTGTGTACGCCTATATGCTTAGGTTGTGATCGAGTCATTCGCAACTAGCTAGAAAAATTATCCGCTAAGGAACACCCACCCTGTTTTTTAGAAACTAATTTTTTTAAAAACATCCGTTGAAACCAAATACATAGAATTTGTTTGTTAAAACAATTTCCTTTTTATTTATAGATAAGTTATTATTATCACTTATTTGTTCTTATAATATACACGAAGTACGTCATTTATCCTAGAATGATTCCATCTAAAAATGTTGCTAATTTTGTCTAGAAATTAATTAACATCTGCGAGACAACAAAAACTTTCTTAACTTTGTGAAACAAGTTTATCTAACTTTCCATTCCGACGAATAAAATTTACAAATTTTCTATCTATAGAAAGTTTATTCTCTCATATCAAAATCGATTGCCTATAAAACTCAAAAACTTAATGGAGTATAAATACACCCTAGCTAAATGTAATAAGTCATATTAATTTTGATTTATCATTATTTTGAATGTTACTTATAAGAAGGAATGAGTAACGACGCGTATGTTGAATCTTCAAATTCTCGATTGCCCAGTACGTTAAAATTTAAAGACGAGAGTTCATGGTACTGTTTGCTTTTCAATTTATGAACACGATTAAACTTCACATATATAACTATGGTGGTTTATTCATCATTCGCAGCAGTGGTTTTATTAAATTTTACTGCTAAGTTAATGTTATTTTACGAAGACATTTTATTCATTTGTACTGGTAACACAAGGCAAGGTAAAACGACCGTCAAATTCTTGCGTATCGCATAGAACTTATTAAAAGGCGGTTGACATAAGAGTAAAAATAAATATTAGTTTTGTGTGAATAGTTTTCTGTAAACATAAAAATGCATAATGATGAAGATAAACTTTTATTACTTTCTCTCTCTCTAGGTTATTGTATCGCATTGTTTATTAAATAAAACAATTTATTTCGCTCAAGCAGAGGGTTCGACTGTTGCACAATCGTTCCAAACCTTTTCACTCTTAGCAATAACTTTGGCTGCATCAACTTCTTTGTGGTAAGGAAGAGTTACAACCAAAAACTCGTCATAGCAAGGTCGTCCGAACGTAGCAAGGTCAAGACAACAAGCAGGAGAGACTGTTCCAGCTCCGAATAAACTTGCTACGAGCTGATCGGCGCATCCTGTTTGCAGTTTTGCAGCACATTGCTCCAAGAAATTGTGAGCGCTCGCTGGCAACGGGGGAAGAGGAACAATTTGTTCCAGATTGCGACCAGCAAGCACGGGTGATAGAATGACGATCTCGCTCAACAAGAAAAAAGCGATTAAGCAAGAGTAGCTACCGAAACCTGCCATAACTTAATAGATTAATCTGTTATATACTTTCTCTTCTTATTAAAAGGTGTTCGTTACGGATCCCTTTACTTTCTTGATGGTGTTGGAATGGGGGATGCCAAGCTCATTTATAAGAAGTTAAAATATAGGCCACGGTCGAGTTAAGTTTTTAAAGCGTTACATTAATTCTTTACTTCGTAATTATTAAAATTACTTGAACTGATATATAAAAAGTGTTTCAATTGATATTACGTTATTATTACATACATAAACCTTGCTCAATCATCTTACAATTTTATGATATGATCAATTAAAACATCATGTGACAATGCCATACATGCATGAATTGGATCCCCACTTTATGGAGTAATTTACGTAGTGGTAAACTTCTGATCCGTTACCTTATTAGTTGTCGAGATAAGTCAAAACAAAAAGCCACATTCGGAAATTACGAAGTGTGTAGCAGGATGCAAAATTTACGTAACATCATTTTTTTTTCTTTTCTTTCCTTTTTCGTTATCTTTGTATTCGATATTTTACTCTTTCATATTCAAAATAATTGTTTCCAAATGAAAAAAATTAAATAAAAAATAGTAGAATAGATAAATTATTTGGCGTAAAATAATAAGTCATTTAAGATTTGAAAATATTATTGTGTACGCCTATATGCTTAGGTTGTGATCGAGTTATTCGCAACTAGCTAGAAAAATTATCCGCTAAGTAACACCCACCCTGTTTTTTGGAAACTAATTTTTTAAAAAAACATCCGTTGAAACCAAATACATAGAATTTGTTTGTTAAAACAATTTCCTTTTTATTTATAGATAAGTTATTATTATCACTTATTTGTTCTTATAATATACACGAAGTACGTCATTTATCCTAGAATGATTCCATCTGTAAACGTTGCTAATTTTGTCTAGAAATTAATGAACATCTGCAAGACAACAAAAACTTTCTTAACTTTGTGAAACAAGTTTATCTAACTTTCCATTCCTACGAATAAAATTTTCAAATTTTCTATCTATAGAAAGTTTATTCTCTCATATCAAAATCGATTGCCTATAAAACTTAAAAACTTAATGGAGTATAAATACACCCTAGCTAAATGTAATAAGTCATATTAATTTTGATTTATCATTATTTTGAATGTTACTTATAAGAAGTAATGAGTAACGACACGTATGTTGAATCTTCAAATTCTCGATTGCCCAGTACGTTAAAATTTGAAGACGAGAGTTCGTGGTACTGTTTGCTTTTCAATTTATGAACACGATTAAACTTCACATATATAACTATGGTGGTTTATTCATCATTCGCAGCAGTGGTTTTATTAAATTTTACTGCTAAGTTAATGTTATTTTACGAAGACATTTTATTCATTTGTACTGGTAACACAAGGCAAGGTAAAACGACCGTCAAATTCTTACGTATCGCATAGAAATTATTAAAAGGCGGTTGACATAAGAGTAAAAATAAATATTAGTTTTGTGTGAATAGTTTTCTGTAAACATAAAAATGCATAATGATGAAGATAAACCTTTATTACTTTCTCTCTCTAGGTTATTGTATCACATTGTTTATTAAATAAAACAATTTATTTCGCTCAAGCAGAGGGTTTGACTGTTGCACAATCGTTCCAAACCTTTTCACTCTTAGCAATAACTTTGGCTGCATCAACTTCTTTGTGGTAAGGAAGAGTTACAACCAAAAACTCATCATAGCAAGGTCGTCCGAACGTAGCAAGGTCAAGACAACAAGCAGGAGAGACTGTTCCAGCTCCGAATAAGCTTGCTACGAGCTGATCGGCGCATCCTGTTTGAAGTTTTGCTGCACATTGCTCCAAGAAATTGTGAGCGCTCGCTGGCAACGGGGGAAGAGGAACAATTTGTTCCAGATTGCGACCAGCAAGCACGGGTGATAGAATGACGATCTCGCTCAACAAGAAAAAAGCGATTAAGCAAGAGTAGCTACCGAAACCTGCCATAACTTAAGAGATTAATCTGTTATATACTTTCTCTTCTTATTAAAAGGTGTTCATTACGGATCCCTTTACTTTCTTGATGGTGTTGGAATGGGGGATGCCAAGCTCATTTATAAGAAGTTAAAATATAGGCCACGGTCGAGTTAAGTTTTTAAAGCGTTACATTAATTCTTTACTTTGTAAATATTGAAATTACTTGAACTGATATATAAAAAGTGTTTCAATTGATATTACGTTATTATTACATACATAAACCTTGCTCAATCATCTTACAATTTTTTGATATGATCAATTAAAACATCATGTGACAATGCCATACATGCATGAATTGGATCCCCACTTTATGGAGTAATTTACATAGTGGTAAACTTCTGATCCGTTACCTTATTAGTTGTCGAGATAAGTCAAAACAAAAAGCCACATTCGGAAATTACGAAGTGTGTAGCAGGATGCAAAATTTACATAACATCATTTTTTTTTTCTTTTCTTTCCTTTTTCGTTATCTTTCTATTCGATATTTTACTCTTTCATATTCAAAATAATTGTTTCCAAATGAAAAAAATTAAATAAAAAATAGTAGAATAGATAAATTATTTGGCGTAAAATAATAAGTCATTTAAGATTTGAAAATATTATTGTGTACGCCTATATGCTTAGGTTGTGATCGAGTTATTCGCAACTAGCTAGAAAAATTATCCGCTAAGGAACACCCACCCTGTTTTTTGGAAACTAATTTTTTAAAAAAACATCCGTTGAAACCAAATACATAGAATTTGTTTGTTAAAACAATTTCCTTTTTATTTATAGATAAGTTATTATTATCACTTATTTGTTCTTATAATATACACGAAGTACGTCATTTATCCTAGAATGATTCCATCTGTAAACGTTGCTAATTTTGTCTAGAAATTAATTAACATCTGCAAGACAACAAAAACTTTCTTAACTTTGTGAAACAAGTTTATCTAACTTTCCATTCCTATGAATAAAATTTTCAAATTTTCTATCTATAGAAAGTTTATTCTCTCATATCAAAATCGATTGCCTATAAAACTTAAAAACTTAATGGAGTATAAATATACCCTAGCTAAATGTAATAAGTCATATTAATTTTGATTTATCATTATTTTGAATGTTACTTATAAGAAGTAATGAGTAACGACACGTATGTTGAATCTTCAAATTCTCGATTGCCCAGTACGTTAAAATTTAAAGACGAGAGTTCGTGGTACTGTTTGCTTTTCAATTTATGAACACGATTAAACTTCACATATATAACTACGGTGGTTTATTCATCATTTGCAGCAGCGGTTTTACTAAATTTTACTGCGAAGTTAATGTTATTTTACGAAGACATTTTATTCATTTGTACTGGTAACACAAGGCAAGGTAAAACGACCGTCAAATTCTTAAGTATCGCATAGAACTTATTAAAAGGCGGTTGACATAAGTGTAAAAATAAATATTAGTTTTGTGTGAATAGTTTTCTGTAAACATAAAAATGCATAATGATGAAGATAAACCTTTATTACTTTCTCTCCCTCTAGGTTATTGTATCACATTGTTTATTAAATAAAACAATTTATTTCGATCAAGCAGAGGGTTTGACTGTTGCACAATCGTTCCAAACCTTTTCACTCTTAGCAATAACTTTGACTGCATCAACTTCTTTGTGGTAAGGAAGAGTTACAACCAAAAACTCGTCATAGCAAGGTCGTCCGAACGTAGCAAGGTCAAGACAACAAGCAGGTGAGACTGTTCCAGCTCCGAATAAGCTTGCTACGAGCTGATCGGCGCACCCTGTTTGTAGTTTTGCAGCACATTGCTCCAAGAAATTTTGAGCGCTCGCCGGCAATGGGGGAAGAGGAACAATTTGTTCCCGATTGCGACCAGCAAGCACGGGTGATAGAATGACGATCTCGCTCAACAAGAAAAAAGCGATTAAGCAAGAGTAGCTACCGAAACCTGCCATAACTTAAGAGATTAATTTGTTATATACTTTCTCTTCTTATTAAAAGGTGTTCGTTACGGATCCCTTTACTTTCTTGATGGTGTTGGAATGGGGGATGCCAAGCTCATTTATAAGAAGTTAAAATATAGGCCACGGCCGAGTTAAGTTTTTAAAGCGTTACATTAATTCTTTGCTTCGTATTTATTGAAATTACTTGAACTGATATATAAAAAGTGTTTCAGTTGATATTACGTTATCATTACATACATAAACCTTGCTCAATCATCTTACAATTTAATGATATGATCAATTAAAACATCATGTGACAATGCCATACATGCATGAATTGGATCCCCACTTTATGAGTGGAAACGGTGGAAATGGTGGTGGCCACGAAGGAGCTTCTAGCACAAGGCCTCCACTTCTTACCGGTTTGAACTATTCCCAATGGAAAGGGAAGATGGAATCCTACATATGCCAAATTCATGACCGTGCATGGATGGCGGTGGAAGACGGATATGATCTCCCTATGATGACTCCCGCGGGTGGTGGACAAGATGTTTTGAAGCCTAAGGCGCAATGGAACGCGCAAGAGTTTGAGGATTCAAAGTGGAATAGGAAGGCGATGCATGCCATTATGTGTGCCATGGATGAGAATCAGTACAAGCTTATTCATAATACTCAGATTGCCAAAGTGGCATGGGACATCCTTCAAGTTGCACATGAGGGAACCGAGGTGGTG
The DNA here is from genome assembly GCA_030490815.1 of Acer saccharum. Lineage (NCBI taxonomy): Eukaryota > Viridiplantae > Streptophyta > Magnoliopsida > Sapindales > Sapindaceae > Acer > Acer saccharum. Next base: position 29,479,419 of record CM059866.1, read on the forward strand.
AAGGAGTCTAAGCTTCAAGTCCTCCAAACTCAATTTGAGTTACTTAGGATGGGAGAGGATGAATGCTTCAACGACTTCGAAATCAAATTGATGGACATAGTAAATCAAAGCCATCAACTCGGAGACCCGTATTCGGATAGGAGAGTCAAGCAAAAAATTATGAGATCTCTCCTCGATAGGTTTGAATCAAAGGTGACGGCCATAGAAGAAAATAGTGGCTACATGGATATGAAGCCAAGTGAAGTAATTGGGCGTCTCCTTGCATATGAGTCTAGGAAAGTTCCTAGCACCACTACTCCTCCTAAGAAGTCTAAAGGAATAGCTTTGAAAGCATCTAAGGATGCAAAGGAGGCAAAGCATGAATCGGATGAAGACCTTGCCTTATTTGTGAAACGGTTCAACAAGGTTATGGGGTTCAAGAAGAAGAAGGGATTTGGGTCAAGAGGACAAGATTTGAAGAAAAAGAGTTCCTTCAAGAAGTTTGAGCCTAGACAAGAGAGGACCGAAAGGAAAGGGGTCCGATGCTTTGAGTGTGGTGGGATTGGTCACTTTGCCCCCGAATGTGTGAATCACAATGAGAGGAAGAAGGGTAAAGTGATGGCCGCCACATGGAGTGGGAGTAGTGATGACTCCAATGAGGAGGATGAGTCTTCAAGTGAGGAAGAGCTCATGGCTAACTTCCTAGCTTTTGCATCTTCTCACAAGAGCAAAAGTGCTAGTGAAAAGGAAGATTTGAGTCAAGAGGAAATTGACTCTAGTGAAGAAGAAAGTGACTCCTCTTCTAGTTCCAAGAAGAAGTTTGTGGAGCAAAAGGTGCTTGCTAAATACCATGCCGAGTTCAATGATTTAGCGCTTAAAAGCACAAGAAAGATTGAGAGGTTGAGAGAAGAAAACCTTGAACTTTCGGCTCACAATGACCACTTAAGTGAACAAGTGGAAAGATTGAAGAGGAGAGAGGATAAGTTAATTGAGGAATTAGACTTGTCCAAGAGAAGTGAAGAAGGCTTGAAGAGGGAACTTGTAGAAGCTAAAGGGTCCTTGGCTAGGATAGATTCTAGCACCAAGAAGCTTGATCATTTACTTGGTGTTGGAAAGAGTCCAAGTGACAAGAGAGGTCTTGGGTATGAAGATGGCAAGAAAATCTCAACCTCTAACAAGACCGTGTTTGTCAAAAGCTTGAAGAATGAAGAAACTTCATTTGTGCAACCTCCTAGGAAGAAGTTAGAAATAGGACAAAGTTCTAATGCACAAGTGAAAATGGGGCCAAGAAGGAAATCTCAAGTTCAACCTCCTAAGGTTACTCAAGCCAACACTCCTTCCAAATTGGCTCACAAAGGAAAGAGACCAATCATGCAACCTCAAGCTTGGAAGCAACCAAGACCGGTTCAACAACGAAGATGGATTGAACCCACATATCCACAAAGACATGGACGTACTCAAAGACGAGGTATGATTCCTTTTTTCATTCCTATTTGTCACTTTTGTGGTTGTGATGGTCATATTAGACCAAATTGCTTTCAATATATTAAATGTGTAGAAAACAAAGCATGATTGAAAAGAGAAAGAATAGAGCCAAGATGCATGTTTCTAGGAATGAAAATATTGATTTGCATGATCCTAGAAATAGTAGAGCACATGTACCAAAGGCCACTAAGAAAGCTAAAATTGTTGCTAAGTGGATTAGAAAGAATGAAAATGTTTGCCATGTTGCACAAATAGCCTTGAAGGCAAATTCTTCTAATTTTTGGTACTTGGATAGTGGGTGCTCTAGGCACATGACGGGAAACAAGAGTTTCTTCGAGACTCTTGTTATGGAGGAAGGTGGAAATGTCACTTTTGGTGATGGATCCAAAAGAAATGTTGTAGGGAAATGAACCATTTCCGTTCCCGGATTACCCTCCTTATCCAATGCTTTATTTGTTGATGGCTTGAAAGCCAATTTAATTAGCATTTCACATCTTAGTGATGAAGGATATTCCGTCTTGTTCTCTAAAGATTAATGCTCTATCCTTAAACCCGATGGACAAACCTTGTTGAAGGGCATGAGATCTAGCGACAATTGTTATTGTCTTGAAGCTAGAATTGTATCTAATCATGTGTCCATGGATGAGCAAATTGAGTTGTGGCATGAAAGACTTGGCCACATGAACTTTAGGGATCTACGGACCCTTGGAAAGTTCAATTGTGTGCGTGGCCTCCCTAAACTTGGGAAGAAAGCCAATGGTATTTGTGGACCTTGCCAACAAGGAAAGCAAACTAAAAGCATGCACAAAAAGGGTAAGTATCTCACCACCAAGGAGCCACTTGAGCTTCTCCACATAGACCTCATGGGTCCCATGCAAACCGAAAGTTTGGGTGGAAAGAGATACATTTTTGTTTGTGTTGATGATTTCTCTAGGTTCACATGGACATATTTTCTTAGAGAAAAATCCGAAACTTTTGATAAGTTTAAAATGCTTTGTAATAAAATTCAAAATGAAATGAACTCTAATATTAAAAGCATTAAGCGGATTAGAAGTGACCATGGGAGAGAATTTGAGAATGCCACCTTTGAAACCTTTTGTAATGGTTTAGGCATCTCCCATGAATTTTCTGCTCCTAGGACACCTCAACAAAATGGAGTTGTTGAGACGAAGAATAGGGTCCTCCAAGAGATGGCCCGTGTGATGTTGCTTAGCAACAATGTCCCTAGGAACCTATAGGCCGAAGCCATCAACACGGCTTGCTATATAGGAAATAGAGTGTTCCTAAGGCCCGGTACTAGAAACACCTCCTATGAGTTATGGAAAGGCAAGAGGCCAAATGTTAGCTACTTCCACACTTTTGGAAGCAAATGCTACATTTTGAATGACCGTGATCAACTTGGCAAGTTTGATGCTAAGAGTGATGAGGGTATTTTTATTGGCTATGCCTTAAATAGTAGAGCCTATAGAGTTTTCAACTTAAAGACTCTAAGTGTTATGGAATCATCCAATGTCGTATTTGATGATACTAGGCTCAAGTCTAATGATCATGAGGAGGAGGTTATTTTTAGTGATGATTCTCCTTTGGAGGAGGTTGTGGTGTCGCCTAATGTTGGGACATCTAATGTCAACAATGATGGCACACAACCTATTGATAGAGTTCCTCTCTTGGACTCTAAAGAACCAGCTCCATGGGTTAGGAAACTCCATGATAAAGAAGATATCATTGGAGAGGTAAATGAGGGTGTTAGGACTAGACGCCAACTTGCTAATCTTATTAGCTATACATGTTACGCCTCTCAAATTGAACCCAAAAAGGTTGAAGAAGCCTTAAATGATGAATTTTGGGTTCTTGCCATGCAAGAAGAGCTAAGCCAATTCGAAAGGAATGAGGTTTGGACTCTAGTTCCTAGGCCTAAGACCACTAATGTCATAGGTACCAAATGGATATTTAGGAACAAATCCGATGAGGATGGCAACATAGTGCGGAACAAGGCTAGACTTGTAGCACAAGGGTACTCTCAAATTGAGGGTATCGACTTTGAGGAGACTTTTGCTCCCGTTGCCCGCTTGGAGTCCATTAGGCTTCTCTTGTCCATCTCTTGTGTGCACAAGTTCAAATTGCACCAAATGGACGTCAAGAGTGCCTTCCTCAATGGCTTCTTGCAAGAGGAAGTGTTTGTTGAACAACCTAAGGGGTTTGTGGATGCACACCACCCCAATCATGTCTATCGCCTCAAGAAGGCACTTTATGGGTTGAAACAAGCACCGAGGGCTTGGTATGAGCGCCTCACTCAATTTCTTGTTGACAACAACTACACAAGAGGTAGTGTTGACAAGACACTATTCATCAAGAGAGACAATGATGAGCTTTTCATAGCTCAAATATATGTTGATGATATAGTTTTTGGCTCCACCAACAACACCAAAGTCCAACAATTTGTTGATGTCATGTCTCTTGAATTTGAGATGAGTCTTGTTGGTGAGCTTAGTTACTTCCTAGGTTTGCAAATTAGGCAAATGCATGATGGGATTTTCATAACCCAAGCCAAATATGCTAAGAACCTAGTGAAGAAGTTTGGTTTAGAGAATGCCAAACGTTGTGATACACCCATGAGTACCACTTTGAAGCTAAGCAAGGATGCTAGTGGTAAAAGTGTGGAACAAACTCTATATCGTGGCATGATAGGTAGCTTGCTTTATTTGACCGCAAGTAGGCCCGATATATCTTTTAGTGTGGGTGTGTGTGCTAGGTACCAAGTGGATCCTAAGGAGTCCCACCTCTCTTCAGTGAAGAGGATCATTCGCTATGTGAATGGGACTTCCAACTATGGGATTTGGTACTCTTTTGACACTAATGCTAGTCTTGTAGGCTTTAGTGATGCGGATTGGGCAGGAAATTGTGATGATAGGAAGAGCACATCGGGCGGTTGCTTCTTTCTAGGCAACAACTTGGTGTCTTGGTTTTGCAAGAAGTAAAACTCGATTTCCTTGTCCACGGCCGAGGCCGAGTACATAGCCGCGGGGAGTGGATGCACACAACTCCTTTGGATGAAACAAATGCTAGTAGACTACGGATTCAACCAAGGTACTCTCACTCTCTTTTGTGATAACATGAGTGCTATTAATATTTCCAAGAATCCGGTTCAACATTCTAGAACTAAGCATATTGACATCCGCCATCACTTCATTAGAGAGCTTGTTGAAAATAAATGCATAGTACTTGAACATGTAGGTACTAATGATCAACTTGCGGACCTATTTACTAAACCCTTAGATGCTACTCGATTTAAAACTCTTAGTAGATCTATTGGGATATGTCTTGTGGAGTGATGTTCTATGATTGACCCCATATGGGGAACTCAAGCAAAGAGAGCTATTTTGCATTCTTGTAACTTGCAAAAAATTTGAAATAACTTATGCCTCTTCTTTTGATTGCTTGAGTAAGCTTGGTTGTACATATGTATATATGTTTTCTATTCTATAAGTGTGAACCTTGCTTGTCTACAATCCATGTCATATTTATGTTCAAACATGCATTTTTGGACTAGGAGATTTACATAGGAAGTATGATGTGAATGACCTATAGTTATCTCCATGACATGATGTTTCTTAAATAACATGCTAATGCTAAATGAAAAAGCATGAAATTCATACAACATGCTCACATGAAAAGCATGAATTGATTATTGCATATTCTTAAAAATGCAAAACTTGTGTGAAAGCTTATGAGACTCAAAATGAATAAAGGATCTTGTATCCGTTCAAAGGAATTTAAATTCCAAATGTCTCTCTTTCTTTATTAGTTGAACATGGTTACTATCATACGGATATCTTATCCGGAAAAATCTAATAGGGTGCAAAGTCGCTCATGCCATGTTTCGCTTATAAAGTTGGATATAGTTACTCTTAAATTAAAATCAATAATCTCTATATCCTTGCTTTTCCCATGACATTGGTGAAATTGGTTTGAATTCGAATTAGAAACCTTTGTCATTTGCTTTGCCAAATACCATTGTACTTTGGACTTGAATGCTATATGTCTTGTATGCAAAGCATGTTGGATTCACACATTTTCTCAAATAAATCTCCTTGTTTCTCTCAAATTAATTGAAGTGCATAACGTGACTTATATGTATATGCATATCTTGTATACTTCTATCTCTCGTTGCTATGAGTGACCCGGTTGGGGACTACTCCTTTGCCTATATCATGACAAAAAGGGGGAGTAGGATATTGTAAGGGGAGTTGCAAAATAGAGAAGCTTTTGTGCACTTTGGGGAGATAAAACATTGAGGGGGAGTAACCCTTTGAGGGGGAGCATTGCATTTATCATACATTGCATACATTTGCTAATGTTGTTCCTCAATTCTAAAAATGCAAATGCTTGGTATTATTCTCACATGATTAATCTCACACTTTACTTGAATTGGATTGTTAGAAACTCTTTTCAGGGATTGATTATTCTACAAGAGGATTGAAGACTTCAAGTTGCATTCTCTTATCTCTTTGTAATGTAGAATATCATTGTAATCCCGTAGTTTCTATTTCTTTTGTGAGGATTTAATGTGAGTGATGGTTTTGTCACGAAATAGCCAAAGGGGGAGATTGTAAGGATTCCCGTTGTTTTTAATTGGCCTATTTCGTGATCAAACCATATATGGGGATTCTTTGTAAGGGGTAGTTTAGATGTTGTTATTAGTGCATTAGGCCCTTTGAAGACCTCATTATTGACAAGCACCAAAGGTAATATTCTAAGTGCTTTCTTGTCTTGAAGAGATAGTTGCACACACTCACAACTCATGCATATGTTTAATCTTTGTATGTTGTGTTTCTTTTTGTTGTGCATAAATGATTATTTACATCTCTTCTTGCTTATTTTTATGATTGCATCTTGTGTTGAAAACATCATAGCATTTAGGCTTTTAGGATGCATCTTGTTTGACTTTGTACCCCTTGCATGATTGCACGTGGGATGCAAATTTTGGGGCTGTGCGCTGGTCCACCAGCGCCGGTCGACCAGCGCCGCTCACCGGCGCAAATCGCCCAGTGGCGCATCGCTGGTCGTGCGCTGGTGTGGACCAGCGCCGGCCACCAGTGCCGATCGCCCAGTATGGCGCCGCTGGACTGGCGCTGGTGGCAGCGCCTGATGTCCAGCGCTCAAGCCAAAATTGGCTTGTGCGCTAGTCCTGCGCTGGTCCACCAGCGCAGGTCCACCAGCGCACAGAGTATTTTTCTGGCGAGTTTTCAAAACGACCTCACTTCACTTATGGCCTCTATATATATGCTAACTTGATTTTAGGTCATTTACAAGAGTTCTTATTCATGCTTCATACTTAGGATATTTTTAAAGAGAAGAAAAATACACAAAGAACTCATTTTTAATTACTCAAACACAATTTCATGATCATCAATCATCATCTAGCATCATCTTAGATCATCTAGATGTCATCTAGCATGGAATCTTCATCATACTTTGCTTGGTAAGCTTTTCACTAATATCTTACATATTTTGTGTTTAATTTATCTAGCAATCTCAATTAATTACTTGATTGTTATTTTGTATGCTCTAGATACAAAATTGAGATTAGTATGATGTATGTTTGAGAAGTTGTATTGTGCTAGCATATTAGGTTTTGTACTTGATATTGATTAGCTTAACTATTTGACATGTCATTTAGTTTTGATATCTATGATTGTTCTTAATTGCATATTAATCATCTTAGATAAGCATATAGGGTTTCCCTTGCTCTATGTTGCATTTTGGATATTTTCATATATTCACTTAGGGTTGTATTCTCTTCAAGAGAAGCTAAGTCTTGTGTGTAGCAATCGGGATTAGGTTGCTTAGATCGCAAGCAAATCGGACTAGGTTCACTCATACCGGGATTAGGTAGGTGTGTGATTACTTCCGGGATTAGGTTGTAATCGTTTGCACATTTAGTGGATTCGAGGTTCGAGTGTGGCTTACTTACATAGCCCGTGGTTTTTCCCGTGAGGGTTTCCACTTAAAAATTCAAGTGTTAATTTAATTTCCACACCATATTACACTTGCTTGTTTATATTATCTTGAGGGTAATTTCGTAATTTTAACTAACACGAAAAATTGGGTAAAAAGCGTAAAATCTATTCACCCCCCCTCTAGATAGCTTTATACACACCGTGGTATATTTAGTTTCAGTACTGTTTGCTTTTCAATTTATGAACACGATTAAACTTCACATATATAACTACGATGGTTTATTCATCATTCGCAGCAGTGGTTTTATTAAATTTTACTGCTAAGTTAACGTTATTTTACGAAGACATTTTATTCATTTGTACTGGTAACACAAGGCAAGGTAAAACGACCGTCAAATTCTTATGTATCGCATAGAACTTATTAAAAGGCGGTTGACATAAGAGTAAAAATAAATATTAGTTTTGTGTGAATAGTTTTCTGTAAACATAAAAATGCATAATGATGAAGATAAACCTTTATTACTTTCTCTCTCTCTAGGTTATTGTATCACATTGTTTATATAATAAAACAATTTATTTCGCTCAAGCAGAGGGTTTGACTGTTGCACAATCGTTCCAAACCTTTTCACTCTTAGTAATAACTTTGGCTGCATCAACTTCTTTGTGGTAAGGAAGAGTTACAACCAAAAACTCATCATAGCAAGGTCGTCCGAACGTAGCAAGGTCAAGACAACAAGCAGGTGAGACTGTTCCAGCTCCGAATAAGCTTGCTACGAGCTGATCGGCGCACCCTGTTTGCAGTTTTGCAGCACATTACTCTAAGAAATTGTGAGCGCTCGCTGGCAACGGGGGAAGAGGAACAATTTGTTCTAGATTGCGACCAGCAAGCACGGGTGATAGAATGACGATCTCGCTCAACAAGAAAAAAGCGATTAAGCAAGAGTAGCTACCGAAACCTGCCATAACTTAAGAGATTAATTTGTTATATACTTTCTCTTCTGATTAAATGGTGTTCGTTACGGATCCCTTTACTTTCTTGATGGTGTTGGAATGGGGGATGCCAAGCTCATTTATAAGAAGTTGAAATATAAGCCACGGCCGAGTTAAGTTTTTAAAGCGTTACATTAATTCTTTACTTCGTATTTATTGAAATTACTTGAACTGATATATAAAAAGTGTTTCAGTTTATATTACGTTATTATTACATACATAAACCTTGCTCAATCATCTTACAATTTAATGATATGATCAATTAAAACATCATGTGACAATGCCATACATGCATGAATTGGATCCCCACTTTATGGAGTAATTTACGTAGTGGTAAACTTCTGATCCGTTACCTTATTGGTTGTTGAGATAAGTCAAAACAAAATGCCACATTCGGAAATTACGAAGTGTGTAGCAGGATGCAAAATTTACATAAAATCATTTTTTTTTTCTTTTCTTTCCTTTTTCGTTATCTTTGTATTCGATATTTTACTCTTTCATATTCAAAATAATTGTTTCCTAATGACAAAAATAAAATAAAAAATAGTAGAATTTATAAATTATTTGGCGTAAAATACTAAGTCATTTAAGATTTGAAAATATTATTGTGTACGCCTATATGCTTAGGTTGTGATCGAGTCATTCGTAACTAGCTAGAAAAATTATCCGCTAAGGAACACCCACCCTGTTTTTTGGAAACTAATTTTTTTTAAAAACATCCGTTGAAACCAAATACATAGAATTTGTTTGTTCAAACAATTTCCTTCTTATTTATAGATAAGTTATTATTATCACTTATTTGTTCTTATAATATACACGAAGTACGTCATTTATCCTAGAATGATTCCATCTGTAAATGTTGCTAATTTTGTCTAGAAATTAATTAACATCTGCGAGACAACAAAAACTTTCTTAACTTTGTGAAACAAGTTTATCTAACTTTCCATTCCGACGAATAAAATTTACAAATTTTCTATCTATAGAAAGTTTATTCTCTCTTATCAAAATCGATTGCCTATAAAACTCAAAAACTTAATGGAGTATAAATACACCCTAGCTAAATGTAATAAGTCATATTAATTTTGATTTATCATTATTTTGAATGTTACTTATAAGAAGGAATGAGTAACGACGCGTATGTTGAATCTTCAAATTCTCGATTGCCCAGTACGTTAAAATTTAAAGACGAGAGTTCATGGTACTGTTTGCTTTTCAATTTATGAACACGATTAAACTTCACATATATAACTACGGTGGTTTATTCATCATTCGCAGCAGTGGATTTATTAAATTTTACTGCTAAGTTAATGTTATTTTACGAAGACATTTTATTCATTTGTATTGGTAACACAAGGCAAGGTAAAACGACCGTCAAATTCTTACGTATCGCATAGAACTTATTAAAAGGCGGTTGACATAAGAGTAAAAATAAATATTATTTTTGTGTGAATAGTTTTCTGTAAACATAAAAATGCATAATGATGAAGATAAACCTTTATTACTTTCTCTCTCTCTAGGTTATTGTATCACATTGTTTATTAAATAAAACAATTTATTTTTGCTCAAGCAGAAGGTTTGACTGTTGCACAATTGTTCCAAACCTTTTCACTCTTAGCAATAAATTTGGCTGCATCAACTTCTTTGTGGTAAGGAAGAGTTACAACCAAAAACTCGTCATAGCAAGGTCGTCCGAACGTAGCAAGGTTAAGACAACAAGCAGGTGAGACTGTTCCAGCTCCGAATAAGCTTGCTACGAGCTGATCGGCGCACCCTGTTTGCAGTTTTGCAGCACATTGCTCCAAGAAATTGTGAGTGCTCGCTGGCAACGGGGGAAGAGGAACAATTTGTTCCAGATTGCGACCAGCAAGCACGGGTGATAGAATGACGATCTCGCTCAACAAGAAAAAAGCAATTAAGCAAGAGTAGCTACCGAAACCTGCCATAACTTAAGAGATTAATCTGTTATATACTTTATCTTCTTATTAAAAGGTGTTCGTTACGGATCCCTTTACTTTCTTGATGGTGTTGGAATAGGGGATGCCAAGCTCATTTATAAGAAGTTAAAATATAGGCCACGGCCGAGTTAAGTTTTTAAAGTGTTACATTAATTCTTTACTTCGTATTTATTGAAATTACTTTAACTGATATATAAAAAGTGTTTCAATTGATATTATGTTATTATTACATTCATTGAAACAAATTATAGCACGGTGTGTATAAAACTATCTAGGAGGAGGAGGAGGGGGGGGTGGGGGGGGGGGGGGTGAATAGGTTTTAAGCTTATTACCCAATTTTTCGTATTAAGTCAAAATTACGAATTTACCCATAACCAAATAAAGCAACAAATCAAGTATAAAATGCGGAAATTAAATAAGACTTGATTTTTACGTGGAAACCCTCACGGGAAAAACCACGGGCTAGTAAGTAAGCCACACTCGAACCTCGAATCCACTAAATGTGTAAAATAATTACAACCTAATCCCGGAAGTAATTACACACCTACCTAATCCCGGTATGAGTGAACTTTGCTTGTGATCTAAGCAACCTAATCCCGGAAGCTACACACAAGACTTACTTTCTCTATGAATAGAATAACAACCCTAAGTGAATATATGAATATCCAAATGCAACATAGAGCAAGGGAAACCCTATATGCTTATCTAAGATGATTAATATGCAATTAGAACAATCCTAGATATCAAAACTGAATGACATGTTAAATAGTTTAGCTAATCAAGATTAAGCACAAAACCTAATTAGCTATCACAATACAACTTCTCAAACATACATCATACTAATCTCAAACTTGTATTCAAAGTATATAAAATAACATACAAGTAATTAATTGAGATTGCTTGTTAAGAGAAACACAAAATATGTAAGATATTAGTGAAAAGCTTACCAAGCAAAGTATGATGAAGAATCCATGCAAGATGACATCTAGATGATCAAAGATGATGCTAGATGATGATTGATGATCATGAAAAAGTGTTTGAGTAATTAAAAATGAGTTCTTGGAATTTTTCTTCTCTTTGAAAAATATCCTAAATATGAAATCTGAATATGAACTCTTGTAATTGACCTAAAGTCAAAGTGGCATATATATAGGAGGCCAAAACAAAGTGTGGTCGTTTTGATAAGTTTGCCTCACATTTGCCTTGGGCGCTGTACGTAGGGCGCTTCTGTACAGCGCCCCTGCTCTGTTCTCTCGTGAAAACAGAGGGGCGCTCTACGTAGAGCGCCCTGTACAGCGCTTTGTACAGCTCCTGTACAGCGCTTTGTACAGCTCCTGTACAGCGCTCGTACAGCGACCGAATTAAATTGTGTAAGGATTCCCGTTGTTTTTTAATTGGCTTATTTCGTGATCAAACCATATGTGGGGATCATGTAAGGGTAGCTTAGGAATGTGTTCAAGCTCAAGGCCCTTGCAAGAATTAAGCACTCCAAAGGTATATGTTTAGTGCTTATTTTCTATGAAGAGATTTAGTGCACACAGTCACTTAGCATACTTGTATTTGTGTGCATTCTCTTCACATGTCACTTTTCACACTTGCACTTCTTTGTTATATGTTTGTGTGTGTTTATGTGTCTTGTAATTCGTTTCCCGTTGTTGTTCAGAAACGTCCACGCGTGCACCGTGTGCTTTTTTTTAGCGCGAAGATCACCGTTGGAGAAGCCCTTGGCTTTTCCCTTAGTTTCACCAAGATTGGTGAAACGGCGGTTTGGATCGGCGGCCTGGCCGTCGAATGAAACCGCCATTTCATACCTGATTGATTTTATCTCTCGGGTTTATTCGGCGGTTGGATCGGCGTTACGAAACCGCCGTTGTTCCCCTGTTATGTCAGGTCCAATTCGGCGGTTGGAACGGCGGTCGGTGGCCGCCGAATGAAACCGCCAAAATTCCCCTGTTTCTCTCAGGACCAATTCGGCGGTCACAATCGGCGGCCTGGCCGCCGAATTAAACCACCGATTGGCGCGTTTCTTTGAAACTTACTTAAACGACCTCACTTTGGTTTGGTACCCTATATATATGCCATTTTGTCTTTAGGTCAAGTAAGAGAGTTCATATTCAGATTTCATACTTAGGATATTTTTCAAAGAGAAGAAAAATTCCAAGAACTCATTTTTAATTACTCAAACACTTTTTCATGATCATCAATCATCATCTAGCATCATCTTTGATCTTCTAGATGTCATCTTGCATGGATTCTTCATCATACTTTGCTTGGTAAGCTTTTCACTAATATCTTACATATTTTGTGTTTCTCTTATCTAGCAATCTCAATTAATTACTTGTATGTTATTTTGTATGCTTTGGATACAATATTGAGATTAGTGTAATGTATGTTTGAGAAGTTGTATTGTGCTAGCATATTAAGTTTTGTGCTTAATATTGATTAGCTAAACTAATTGACATGTCATTTAGTTTTGATATCTAGGATTGTTCTTAATTGCATATTGATCATCTTAGATAAGCATATAGCGTTTCCCTTGCTCTATGTTGCATTTTGGATATTCACATATATTCACTTAGGGTTGTATTCTCTTCTAGAGAAGGTAAGTCTTGTGTGTAGCAACCGAGATTAGGTTGCTTAGATCGCAAGCAAATTGGACTAGGTTCACTCATACCGGGATTAGGTAGGTGTGTGATTACTTCCGGGATTAGGTTGTAATCGTTTGCACATTTAGTGGATTCGAGGTTCGAGTGTGGCTTACTTACATAGCTCGTGGTTTTTCCCGTGAGGGTTTCCACGTAAAAATCAAGTGTTTATTTAATTTCCGCACCATATTACACTTGCTTGTTTATATATATCTTGAGGGTAAATTCATAATTTTGACTAACACGAAAAATTGGGTAAAAAGCATAAAATCTATTCACCCCCCCTCTAGATAGTTTTATACACACCGTGCTATATTTAGTTTCATTTGGTATCAGAGCGGGTTCCTAGACATACATAGGTGATCCTTGCTTATTTTGGTGTGTTTTGCATTTTGTGTGATTTTTGATCATTCATACATTTGCATTCATTTCATTCATTCATAAACACTATGAGTGGAAACGGTGGAAATGGTGGTGGCAACGAAGGAGCTTCTAGCACAAGGCCTCCACTTCTTACCGGTTTGAACTATTCTCAATGGAAAGGGAAGATGGAATCCTACATATGCCAAATTCACGACTGTGCATGGATGGCAGTGGAAGACGGATATGATCTCCCTATGATGACTCCCACCCGTGGAGGAGAAGATGTTTTGAAGCCTAAGGCGCAATGGAACGCACAAGAGTTTGAGGCTTCAAAGTGGAATAGGAAGGCGATGCATGCCATCTTGTGTGCTATGGATGAAAATCAATACAAGTTGATTCAAAATACTAGGATAGCTAAGGAAGCATGGGACATCCTAGAGATTGCACATGAGGGAACCGAAGTGGTGAAGGACTCTAAGCTTCAAGTCCTCCAAACTCAATTCGAGATGCTCAAGATGGAGGAGAATGAGTGCTTCAACGACTTCAAGATCAAGTTGATGGATATAGTCAACCAAAGTCATCAACTTGGTGATCCATATTCGGATAGGAGAATCAAGCAAAAGATTATGAGATCTCTACCCGATAGGTTTGAATCTAAGGTGACGGCTTTAGAAGAAAATAGTGGATATAAGGATATGAAGCCGAGTGAGGTGATTGGGAGACTTCTAGCTTATAAGTCTAGGAAGGGGCCTATCTCCACACCTCCTAAAAAGCAAAAAGGAATTGCTTTGAAGACCTCCAAGGATGAAAATGAGGCAAAGAAGGTTGACTCGGATGAAGACCTTGCCTTGTTTGTAAAAAGGTTCAACAAGGTTATGAAGTTTAGAAGGAAGAGCTTTGGGTCAAAAGGTCAAGATTTGAAGAAAAAGGGCTCTTTCAAGAAGTTTGAACTTAGGCAAGAAAGGACCGAAAGGAAAGGGGTCCGTTGTTTCGAGTGTGGTGGCATAGGTCATTTTGCCCCCGATTGTGCAAATCATGTTGAGAAGAAAAAGGGGAAAGTGATGGCCGCCACTTGGAGTGGAAGTAGTGATGACTCCTATGAGGGAGATGAGTCTTCGGATGATGAAAAGCTCATGGCTAATCTCCTAGCTTTTGCCTCCTCCCATAAAAGCAAAAGTGCTAGTGAAAGAGAGGAAATGAGTCAAGAGGAAAATGACTCAAGTGAAGTAGAGAGTGATTCCTCTTCTAACTCCATAAATGGATTTGTGGAGAAAAAGGTGCTTGCTAAATATCATGCCAAATTTAATGATTTAGCAATCAAGAGCACAAGAAAGATCAAGATGTTGAGAGAAGAAAATCTTGAGCTTGCATCTCATAATGACCACTTAAGTGAACAAGTGGAGAAATTCAAGAAGACGGAAGATTAGCTAAAAGAGGAGTTAGTCTTATCTAGGAGGAATGAGGATAGTCTAAAGAGGGAGCTTGAAGAAGTTAGAGAATCTATGACTAGGATGAATTCTAGCACCAAGAAGCTTGACCATATGCTTGGTGTTGGAAAGAGTCCATGTGACAAGAGGGGTCTTGGGTATGAAGATGGCAAGAAGATCTCAACCTCTAACAAGACCGTGTTTGTCAAGAGCTTGAAGAAAGAAGAAACTTCATTTGTGCAACTTCCTAGGAAGAAGTTAGAAATAGGACAAAGTTCAAATGCTCAAGTGAAGATGGGGCCAAGAAGGCAACCTCAAGCTCAACCCCCTAGGGTTCCTCAAGCCAACATTCCTCCTCAAATGGCTCACAAAGGAAAGAGGCCTATCATGCAACCTCAAGCTTGGAAGCAACCTAGACCGATTCAACAACGAAGACGCATTGAACCCTTTCATCCACAAAGACAAGGACAAGGTATGATTCCTTATTTTACTCCTATTTGTCACTTTTGTGGATTTGTTGGTCATATTAGACCACAATGCTTTCGCTATATAAAAATGTGCAAAACTAGAAGCATGATAGAGAAGAAAAAGAAAAGAGCCATGATGCATGTTCTTAGGAATAATAATATTGATTTGCATGATCCTAGGAATAGTAGAGCACATGTACCAAAGACCACTAAGAAAGCTAAAATTGTTGCTAAGTGGATTAGAAAGAATGAAAATGTTTGCCATGTTGCTCAAATAGCCTTGAAGGCAAATTCTTCTAATTTTTGGTATTTGGATAGTGGGTGCTCTAGGCACATGACGGGAAACAAGAGTTTCTTCGAGACTCTTGTTATGGAGGAAGGTGGATATGTCACTTTTGGTGATGGGTCCAAAAATAAAGTTGTAGGGAAAGGAACCATTTCCGTTCCCGGTTTACCCTCCTTATCCGATGCTTTATTTGTTGATGGCTTGAAAGCCAATTTAATAAGCATTTCTCATCTAAGTGATGAAGGATATTCCGTCTTGTTTAGTAAAAATGATTGCTCAATCCTAAAGCCCGATGGACAAACCTTGTTGAAAGGTATGAGATCAAGTGACAATTGTTATTGTCTTGAAGCTAGAATAGTCTCAAACAATGTGTCCATGGATGAGCAAGTTGAGTTGTGGCATGAAAGACTTGGCCACATGAACTTTAGGGATTTACGGACCCTTGGAAAGTTCGAGTGTGTGCGTGGCCTCCCTAAGCTTGGGAAGAAAGCCAATGGTATTTGTGGACCTTGTCAACAAGGAAAACAAACCAAAAGCATGCACAAAAAGGGCAAGTATCTCTCCACCAAGGAACCCCTAGAGCTTCTCCACATGGATCTCATGGGTCCTATGCAAACCGAGAGTTTAGGTGGAAAGAGATATATTTTTGTTTGTGTTGATGATTTCTCTAGATTTACATGGACATATTTTCTTAGAGAAAAATCCGAAACTTTTGATAAGTTTAAAATGCTTTGTACTAAATTACAAAATGAAATGAAATCTAACATTAGAAGCATTAAACGGATTAGAAGTGACCATGGGAGGGAATTTGAGAATGCATCTTTTGAAAGCTATTGTGATAGTTTAGGAATCTCCCATGAGTTTTCGGCTCCTAAGACACCTCAACAAAATGGAGTTGTTGAGAGGAAGAATAGGGTCCTCCAAGAGATGGCCTGAGTGATGTTGCTTAGCAACAATATCCCTAGGAACCTATGGGCCGAAGCCGTCAATACGGCTTGCTATATAGGGAATAGAGTATTCCTAAGGCCCGGATCTAGAAACACCTCCTATAAGCTATGGAAGGGTAGGAAGCCAAATGTTAGCTACTTCCACACATTTGGGAGCAAATGCTACATTTTAAATTACCGTGATCAACTTGGCAAGTTTGATGCTAAGAGTGATGAGGGTATCTTTATTGGCTATGCCTTGAATAGTAGAGCCTATAGAGTTTTCAACTTGAAGACTCGAACCGTCATGGAATCATCGAATGTTGTAATTGATGATACAAGGCTCAAGTCTAATGACCATGAGGAGGAGGATGTTTTAGAGGATGACTCTCCTTTGGAGAGGGTTGTGGTGACTCCCAATGTTGGGACATCTAATGAAGTCACACAACCTATTACTAGAGTCCCTAACTTGGACTCTAATGAACCCGCTCCATGGGTTAGAAGACTCCATAACAAAGAGGATGTTATTGGAGATGTAAATGAGGGTGTTAGGACTAGGCGTCAAATAGCTAATCTAATTAGCTTTACATGCTACACCTCTCAAATAGAACCAAAAAAGGTTGATGAAGCCTTGAATGATGAATTTTGGGTTCTTGCAATGCAAGAAGAGCTAAACCAATTCGAAATGAATGAGGTTTGGACTCTAGTTCCAAGGCCTAAGACCACTAATGTCATAGGCACAAAATGGATATTTAGGAACAAATCCGATGAGGATGGCAACATAGTGCGGAACAAGGCTAGACTTGTAGCACAAGGGTACTCTCAAATTGAGGGTATTGACTTTAAGGAGACTTTTGCTCCCGTTGCCCGCTTAGAGTCCATTAGGCTTCTCTTGTCCATCTCTTGTGTGCACAAGTTCAAATTGCACCAAATGGACGTCAAGAGTGCCTTCCTCAATGGCTTCTTGCAAGAGGAAGTGTTTGTTGAACAACCTAAGGGGTTTGTGGATGCACACCACCCCAACCATGTTTATCGCCTCAAGAAGGCACTATATGGGTTGAAACAAGCACCGAGGGCTTGGTATGAGCGCCTCAATCAATTTCTTGTTGACAACAACTACACAAGAGGTAGTGTTGACAAGACACTATTCATCAAGAGAGACAATGATGAGCTTTTCATAGCTCAAATATATGTTGATGATATAGTTTTTGGCTCCACCAACAACACCAAGGTCCAACAATTTGTTGATGTTATGTCTCATGAATTTGAGATGAGTCTTGTTGGTGAGCTTAGTTACTTCCTAGGTTTGCAAATTAGGCAAATGAATGATGGGATTTTCATAACCCAAGCCAAATATGCTAAGAACCTAGTGAAGAAGTTTGGTTTAGAGAATGCCAAACGTTGTGATACACCCATGAGTACCACTTTGAAGCTAAGCAATGATGCTAGTGGTAAAAGTGTGGAACAAACTCTATATCGGGGCATGATAGGTAGCTTGCTTTATTTGACCGCAAGTAGGCCCGATATATCTTTTAGTGTGGGTGTGTGTTCTAGGAGTCCCACCTCTCTTCCGTGAAGAGGATCATTCGCTATGTGAATGGGACATCCAACTATGGGATTTGGTACTCTTTTGACACTAATGCTAGTCTTGTTGGCTTTAGTGATGCGAATTGGGCAGGAAATTGTGATGATAGGAAGAGCACATCAGGCGGTTGCTTCTTTCTAGGCAATAACTTGGTGTCTTGGTTTTGCATGAAGCAAAACTCGATTTCCTTGTCCACGGCCGAGGCCGAATACATAGCCACGGGGAGTGGATGCACACAACTCCTATGGATGAAGCAAATGCTAGTAGACTACAGATTCAACCAAGGTACTCTCACTCTCTTTTGTGATAACATGAGTGCTATTAATATTTCCAAGAATCCGGTGCAACATTCTAGAACTAAGCATATTGACATCCGCCATCACTTCATTAGAGAGCTTGTTGAAAATAAATATATAGTACTTGAACATGTAGGTACTAATGATCAACTTGCGGACCTATTTACTAAACCCTTAGATGCTACTCGATTTAAAACTCTTAGTAGATCTATTGGGATATGTCTTGTGGAGTGATATGTTCTATGATTGACCCCATATGGGGAAACTCAAGCAAAGAGAGCTATTTTGCATTCTTGTATCTTGCAAAAAATTTGAAATAACTTATGCCTCTTCTTTTGATTGCTTGAGTAAGCTCGGTTGTACATATGTATATATGCTTTCAATTTCTATAAGTGTGAACCTTGCTTGTTTTACAATCCATGTCATATTTATGTTCAAACATGCATTTTTGGACTAGGAGATTTACATAGGAAGTATGATGTGAATGACCTATAGTTATCTCCATGACATGATGATTCTTTTATAACATGCTAATGTCAAATGAAAAAGCATGAAATTCATAAAACATGCTCACATGAAAAGCATGAATTGATGATTGCATATTCTTAAAAATGCAAAACTTGTGTGAAAGCTTATGAGACTCAAATTGAATAAAGGATCTTGTATCCGTTCAAAGGAATTTATATTCCAAATGTCTCTCTTTCTTTATTAGTTGAACATGGTTACTATTATACGGATATCTTATCTGGAAAAATCAAATAGGGTGCAAAGTCGCTCATGCCATGTTTCGCTTATAAAGTTGGATATAGTTACTCTTAAATTGAAATCAATAATCTCTATATCCTTGCTTTACCCATGTCATTGGTGAAATTGGTTTGAATTCTTATTTGAAACCTTTGTCATTTGCTTTGCCAAATACCATTGTATTTTGGACTTGAATGCTATATGTCTTGTATGCAAAGCATGTTGGATTCACACATTTTCTTCATTAAATCTCCTTGTTTCTCTTCAATTAATTGAGATGCATAAAGTGACTTATATGTATATGCAAATCTTGCATGCTTCTATCTCTCGTTGCTATGAGTGACCCGGTTGGGGACTACTCCTTTGCCTATATCATGACAAAAAGGGGGAGTAGGATTTGGTAAGGGTAGATGCAAATTGTTGTTGCAATTGTGCATGATTGGGGAGAATATATATTGAGGGGGAGTAACCCTTTGAGGGGGAGCATTGCATTTATCATACATTGCATATATTGTGTAATGTTGTGCCTATATTCTAAAAATGCAAATGCTTATTTTGTTATCACTTGATTAATCTCACATGTACTTTTTGGAAAAATATAGAAACCTTGTTTTGTAGGGTTGGTTGTTCTACAAGAGATTGGAGCATTGAAGATTTTATTTTCTTTATTATCTCTTTGTATTGTAGAAGATCTATATTATCCCGTTGTTTCTATTTTTTTGTGAGGAATCAATGTGAGTGATGGTTTTGTCACAAAATAGCCAAAGGGGGAGATTGTAAGGATTCCCGTTGTTTTTTTAATTGGCTTATTTCGTGATCAAACCATATGTGGGGATCATGTAAGGGTAGCTTAGGAATGTGTTCAAGCTCAAGGCCCTTGCAAGAATTAAGCACTCCAAAGGTATATGTTTAGTGCTTATTTTCTATGAAGAGATTTAGTGCACACACTCACTTAGCATACTTGTATTTGTGTGCATTCTCTTCACATGTAACTTTTCACACTTGCACTTCTTTGTTATATGTTTGTGTGTGTTTATGTGTCTTGTAATTCGTTTCCCGTTGTTGTTCGGAAACGTCCGCGCGTGCACCGTGTGTGCTTGTTTTTAGCGTGAAGATCGCCGTTGGAGAAGCCCTTGGCTTTTCCCTTGGTTTCACCAAGATTGGTGAAATGGCGGTTTGGATCGGCGGCCTGGCTGCCGAATGAAACCGCCGTTTCATACCTGATTGATTTTATCTCTCGGGTTTATTCGGCGGTTGGATCGGCGGTTACGAAACCGCCTAATGAAACCGCCGTTGGTCCCCTGTTGTGTTAGGTCCAATTCGGCGGTTGGAACGGCGGTCTGTGGCCGCTGAATGAAACCGCCAAAATTCCCCTGTTTCTCTCGTGACCAATTCGGCAGTCACAATCGGCGGCCTGGCCGCCGAATTAAACCGCCGATTGGCGCGTTTCTTTGAAACTTACTTAAACGACCTCACTTTGGTTTGGCACCCTATATATATGCCATTTTGTCTTTAGGTCAAGTAAGAGAGTTTATATTCAGATTTCATACTTATGATATTTTTCAAAGAGAAGAAAAATTCCAAGAACTCATTTTTAATTACTCAAACACTTTTCATGATCATCAATCATCATCTAGCATCATCTTTGATCTTCTAGATGTCATCTTGCATGGATTCTTCATCATACTTTGCTTGGTAAGCTTTTCACTAATATCTTACATATTTTGTGTTTCTCTTATCTAGCAATCTCAATTAATTACTTGTATGTTATTTTGTATGCTTTGGATACAATATTGAGATTAGTGTGATGTATGTTTGAGAAGTTGTATTGTGCTAGCATATTAGGTTTTGTGCTTAATATTGATTAGCTAAACTAATTGACATGTCATTTAGTTTTGATATCTAGGATTGTTCTTAATTGCATATTGATCATCTTAGATAAGCATATAGGGTTTCCCTTGCTCTATGTTGCATTTTGGATATTCACATATATTCACTTAGGGTTGTATTCTCTTCTAGAGAAGGTAAGTCTTGTGTGTAGCAACCGGAATTAGGTTGCTTAGATCGCAAGCAAATTGGACTAGGTTCACTCATACCGGGATTAGGTAGGTGTGTGATTACTTCCGGGATTAGGTTGTAATCGTTTGCACATTTAGTGGATTCGAGGTTCGAGTGTGGCTTACTTACATAGCCCGTGGTTTTTCCCGTGAGGGTTTCCACGTAAAAATCAAGTGTTGATTTAATTTCCGCACCATATTACACTTGCTTGTTTATATATATCTTGAGAGTAATTCGTAATTTTGACTAACACGAAAAATTGGGTAAAAAGCGTAAAATCTATTCACCCCCCCCCCCCCCCCCCCCCCCCCCCCCCCCCCCCTCCTAGATAGTTTTATACACACCGTGCTATATTTAGTTTCAAATTGATCAGGTCTATACAGCGCTCAAAGGGGGCTGTTCATACAGCGCTTTTGGGAGCGCCCAATGCAAAAATGCAATCCTAAGTCTAAGCATGACAAGGCAATTGGATATGCAAGATGCAATCAAACTAACATGCAAGAAGAGATGTTAATGAATATTAAAGCACACAAATAAGACACACAACATACAAGGATTAAACATATGCATGAGTTGTGAGTGTATGCAACTATCTCTTCAAGACAAGTAAGCACTTAGAGTATTACCTTTGGTGCTTGTCAATAATGAGGTCCTCAAAAGGGCCTTAGCAACAACACCTACATTTAAGCTGCCCTTACAAAGAATCCCCACATATGGTTTGATCATGAAATAAGCCAATTAAAAGCTACGGGAATCCTTACAATCTCCCCCTTTGGCTATTTCGTGACAAAACCAACACTCACATTGATTCCTCACATAAAAATAGAAACAACGGGATAACATAGATCTTCTACAATACAAAGAGATAATAAACAAAATAAAATCTTCAATGCTCCAATCTCTTGTAGAACAACCAACCCTACAAAACAAAGTTTCTATATTTTTCCAAAAAAATACATGTGAGATTAATCAAGTGATATCAAAACAAGCATTTGCATTTAAAAAAATAGGTACAACATTATGCGATGTATGGGTATGCAATGCTCCCCCTCAATGTATGTTCTCCCCAATATGCACAATTGCCTCTATATTTTGCAACTCCCCTAACTACATACTACTCCCCCTTTTTGTCATGATATAGGCAAAGGAGTAGTCCCCAACCGGGTCACTCATAGCAACGAGAGATAGAAGCATGCAAGATATTTGCATATACATATAAGTCACTTTATGCACTTCAATTAATTGGAAAGAAACAAGGAGATTTATTTGTAGAAAATGTGTGAATCCAACATGCTTTGCATACAAGACATATAGCATTCAAGTCCAAAATACAATGGTATTTGGCAAAGCAAATGACAAAGGTTTCTAATAAGAATTCAAACCAATTTCACCAATGTCATGAGAAAAGCAAGGACATAGAGATTATTGATTTCAATTTAAGAGATCTATATCCAACTTTATAAGCGAAACATGGCATGAGCGACTTTGCACCCTATTTGATTTTTTCGGATAAGATATTCGTATGATGGTAGCCATGTTCAACCAATAAAGAAAGAGAGACATTTGGAAATAAAATTCCTTTGAACGGATACAAGATCCTTTATTCATTTTGAGTCTCATAAGCTTTCACACAAGTTTTGCATTTTAAGAATATGCAATCATCAATTCATGCTTTTCATGTGAGCATGTTATATGAATTTCATGCTTTTTCATTTGACATTAGCATGTTATTAAAGAATCATCATGTCATGGAGATAACTATAGGTCATTCACATCATACTTCCTATGTAAATCTCCTAGTCCAAAAATGCATGTTTGAACATAAATATGACATAGATTGTAAACAAGCAAGGTTCACACTTATAGAATTTGAAAACATATATACATATGTACAACCAAGCTTACTCAAGCAATCAAAAGAAGAGGCATAAGTTATTTCAAATTTTTTGCAAGTGACAAGAATGCAAAATAGCTCTCTTTGCTTGAGTTCCCCATATGGGGTCAATCAAAAATCACATCACTCCACAAGACATATCCCAATAGATCTACTAAGAGTTTTAAATCGAGTAGCATCTAAGGGTTAGTAAATAGGTCTGCAAGTTGATCATTAGTACCTACATGTTCAAGTACTATGCATTTATTTTCAACAAGCTCTCTAATGAAGTGATGGCGGATGTCAATATGCTTAGTTCTAGAATGTTGAACCGGATTCTTGGAAATATTAATAGCACTCATGTTATCACAAAAGAGAGTGAGAGTACCTTGGTTGAATCCGTAGTCTACTAGCATTTGCTTCATCCATATAAGTTGAGTGCATCCACTCCCTGCAGCTATGTACTCGGCCTCGGCTGTGGACAAGGAAATCGAGTTTTGCTTCTTGCAAAACCAAGACACCAAGTTGTTGTCTAGAAAGAAGCAACCGCCCGATGTGCTCTTCCTATCATCATAATTTCCTGCCCAATCCGCATCACTATATCCTACAAGACTAGGATTAGTGTCAAATGAGTACCAAATCCCATAATTAGAAGTCCCATTAACAAAGCGAATGACTCTCTTAACCGAAGAGAGATGGGACTCCTTGGGATCGGATTGGTACCTAGCACAAACTCCTACACTAAATGATATATCGGGCCTACTTGCGGTCAAATAGAGCAAGCTCCCTATCATGCCACGATATAAGGATTGGTCCACACTTTTACCGCTAGCATCCTTGCTTAGCTTCAATGTGGTGCTCATAGGAGTGTCACAACGTTTGGCTTTTTCAAGACCAAACTTCTTCACTAGGTTTTTGGCATATTTGGCTTGGGTTATGAAAATCTCATCATCTAGTTGCCTAATTTGCAAACTTAGGAAGTAACTAAGCTCACCAACAAGACTCATCTCAAATTCATGAGACATAACATCAACAAATTGTTGGACCTTGATGTTATTGGTGGAGCCAGAAACTATATCATCAACATATATTTGAGCTATGAAAAGATCATCATTATTTCTTTTGATGAATAGTGTCTTGTCAACACTACCACGTGTGTAGTCATTGTCAACAAGAAATTGAGTGAGGCGCTCATACCAAGCCCTCGGTGCTTGTTTCAACCCATATAGAGCCTTCTTGAGGCAATAGACATGGTTGGGGTGGTGAGCATCTACAAACCCCTTGGGTTGTTCAACAAACACTTCCTCTTGCAAGAAGCCATTGAAGAAGGCACTCTTGACATCTATTTGGTGCAATTTGAACTTGTGCACACAAGAAATGGACAAGAGAAGCCTAATAGACTCTAAACGGGCAACGGGAGCAAATGTCTCCTCAAAGTCGATACTCTCAATTTGAGAGTACCCTTGTGCTTGTTCCACACTATGTTGCCATCCTCATCGGATTTGTTCCTAAATATCCATTTAGTGCCTATGACATTAGTGGTCTTAGGCCTAGGAACTAGAGTCCAAATCTCATTCCTTTCGAATTGGTTTAGCTCTTCTTGCATGGCAAGAACCAAAATTCATCATTTAAGGCTTCTTCAACCTTTTTGGGTTCAATTTGAGAGGTGTAGCATGTGTAGCTAATAAGATTAGTAAGTTGACGTCTAGTCCTAACACCCTCATTAACTTCTCCAATGATATCTTCTTTATCATGGAGTTTCCTAACCTATGGAGCGGGTTCTTTAGAGTCCAAGAGAGGAACTCTATCAATAGGTTGTGTAAGGATTCCTGTTTTGTTGATTGGCTTATTTCGTGGACAAACCACATGTTGGGGTTTGAATGTAAGGGTAGTCTAAGTGTTTAAGGTTGAAGATCAAAGGCCCTTCCATGACCTCCAGATACAAGCACGCTAAAGGTATAATCTCTAGTGCTTGGTTTTCTTTGAAGAGAATTAGTAGCACACACACACTTAGCATTCTTGCTATGATTGCATATATGCTTATTTTTGTGTGCATACTCTTCACATGTCACTTTACACACTATCATTTTGTTTGATATCTTGTTATGTGTATATGTGCTTAGTAATTCGTTTCCCGATAGTGTTCGAAAACGTCTGCGCACGCACTAAAATGTGCTTGGTTTTGCGCGAAGACAGCCCATGGAGAATGCCCTTGGCTTCTCCTTGGTTTTCACCATTATTGGTGATCGACGGTTATGATCGGTGGCCTAGCCGCCGAATAAAACCGCCGTTTGCATCTAGAAGTGTCTGGAGCAATTCTGCAGTCAATATCGGTGACCGCCGTTTATACCTGATTGATTTAATCTCTCAGCTTGATTCGGCGATTGGATCGGTGGTCACGAAACCGCCAAATGAAACCGTCGACGTTCCCCTGTTTCTCTCGGGACTCCATTCTGCGGTTGAGTTTTGCGACCTGGCCACAGATTGAAACCGCCGATCGGTGATTTCAAAGGGCAAACTTGTCTTTTCACATGCCCATTTCTTGATGTCTATAAATATCTTACTTTCTCATTATCTGAATAAGCTTTTTGATCACTTAGAACCCTAAACTTCAAAGAGAGATTTTTGAGAAAAAATCAAATCAAGACTTCATTTTTAACCACTCAAATCAAACCACTTTTGCATCAAATGTCATATTTGATCTTCTATGCCTCCATAGAATTGATCCATGCATGGTTTTGAATCATCACATCTTATTTGGTATGTTCTTCACTAATTTCATATTTCTTTAGTGTTTTCCATATTAATACATCTCTTTAATTACTTGTATGCTTTTGATTATATGCTAGATACAAGTTAGAGATTATTTATGATGAAAATGATTGGGTGTTGTATTGTGATAGTTAATTAGGTTTTTAATTAATCTTGATTAGCTAAGCTATTTGACATGTAATCTAGCCATTTATATCTAAGATTGTTTTAATTGCAAAATCATTATCCTAGATAAGCATATAGAGTAACCTAGCTCTAATTTGCATTTTGAATATTCATACATATTCACTTAGGTTGTTTCTCTTCATTGAGAAGTAAGTCCTGGGGCTAAGAGTGCTTAGGCCTCAAGCAAATTGGAATAGGGTTGCTAATAAAGGCCCGCTGGGTAGAAGTGAGGGGTTACAGACCGGAGTGCTAGACGAGGTCTACATAGGTTGTAAACTTCATTTCAATTAGTGATTTCGAGTTCCGAGTGTGGCGCACTATACAGCCCGTAGTTTTTTCCCAGTGGTTGGGTTTCCACGTATATATCTTGTGTTATTTAAATTCCGCACATATTACACTTGATATATTATTTTGACTAGTTAGGGGCATTTTCGTCAAATTGACTTGCATGCGAAAATTGGGTAATATTTGATAAAATCTATTCACCCCCCCTCTAGCTTTATATTATACACACCGCGTATTCCTTTCAATTGGTATCAGAGCGGGTTCCTAGACATACATAGGTGATCCTAGCTCATTTTTGGTGTGTTTTGCATTTGTGTGATTCTTTGATCATTCATACATTTTGCATTCATTTTATCCATTCATTATACACTATGAGTGGAATCGGTGGTTCAAATGAGGGTGCTTCGAGCGTAAGGCCACCCCTCCTCACCGGCATAAATTACTCCCAATGGAAAGGGAAGATGGAGGCATATGTGTGTCAAATCCATGATAGGGCATGGATGGCTATTGAAGATGGATATTCGCCTCCTATGATGACTCCCACGGGTGGAGGAGAAGAAGTGCTCAAGCCTAAGGCACAGTGGACACAACCCAAGTTTGAGTTGTCCAAGTGGAATCAAAAGGCGTGGCACGACCTTATATGTGCAGTGGATGAAAATCAGTACAAACTGATTCAGAACACTAAGATAGCCAAGGAGGCATGGGACATCTTAGAGGTTGCACACGAGGGAACCGAAGTAGTGAAGGACTCTAAACTTCAAGTCCTCCAAACTCAATTTGAGACACTTAGGATGGAGGAGAATGAGTGCTTCAACGACTTTGAGATTAGGTTGATAGACATTGTCAACCAAAGTCATCAACTTAGTGACCCTTACTCGGATAGAAGGATCAAGCAAAAGATAATGAGATCGCTTCCCGAGAGGTTTGAGTCTAAGGTGACGGCTTTAGAGGAGAATAGTGACTTTAAGAACATGAAGCCGAGCGAGGTAATTGGAAGACTCCTCGCCTACGAGTCTAGGAAGGCTCCTAGCTCTTCACCTCCTAAAAAGCAAAAAGGGATTGCTTTGAGAGCTTCCAAGGTTAGGAAGGAGGAGAAAGGTGACTTGGACGAAGACATGATTTTGATGCTTCAAAGATTCAAGAAATTTGTCAAGTTCGAGAAGCGTGGCTTTGGATCCAAAGGCCAAGACTTGAAGAAAAAGGCTCCCTTCAAGAAGCATGAGCATAGGCAAGAGAAAGGGGTCCAATGCTATGAGTGTGGAGGCTTTGGTCATATCTCACTAGATTGTGGGAATTTGAAAAACAAGAGAGAAAAAATGGTCGCCACTTGGAGTTAAAGTGATGACTCCGGAGAGGGAGATAAGTCATCAAGTGATGATGAGCTGATCAATAACTTCAAGGCATTGGGTGCCATAAATGAAGTAAATGAAGTTATTGGTAAGATTTCCGTTGCTAGTGATCCCATAGAAGAGAAAGTCGAAGAAGTAGCACTAGAGGAGATAGTTGTTGCTTCACATTGGGATATGGCACTTATTGACTCAAGAGACCAAGTTGAAGGTCTTGATGAGGATATTGGATCCATAGGAGAGGAGGAGAGTCTAGAAGATGACACTAGTGGAGATGACTCCTTATCTAACTCTACAAATGGAAATATAGAGAATATGGATGTGCATGACTTCATAGTCAATGTTGAAAGCTCCATGAAGAAGAAAGATAGGCTTCTAAGGATTTTAGAGGAAGAAAATCTAGAGCTTTCAACATACAATGACCACTTAAGGAAGCAAGTGGAGAAGATGGATCTTAAGGACAACTTTGAAAGTTTTGAAAGCTCTAAGTTAAAGAATGAAAAAGAGATTCAAAGGTTAAAGGAAGAACTACTTAGGCTTTCAACACAAGTTGACGACTTGAATGATGAAGTGATAAGATCCTTGGTGGAAGAAGACAAGCTAAAAGATGAGCTAGCTTTGTCTAAGAGGAATGAAGAGGGTTTGAAGAGAGAGCTTGTTGAAGCCAAAGAGTCATTGACTAGAATGACCACAAGCACCAAGAAGCTTGACAACATACTTGGTGTAGGAAAAAGCCCTTGTGACAAAAGAGGTCTTGGATTCGAAGTGAGCAAGGATTGCTCTATTCCTAAGAAGACCGTCTTTGTGAAGAGTTTGGGTAAGATAGAAGCGTCACCGGTGCAAACTCATAGGAAGAAGTTAGAAATAGGACAATGTTCGAAAAATGCACAAGTGAAGGTGGTGAAAACAAGACAACCCTAAGCTCAACGGTTTAGTGCCTCTCGAGTCAACTCTCCTCAACAAATGACTCACTATGTTAAGAGGCAAAACATGCTACCTCATCCAAGGAGGCAACCCATTCCGGTTCAACCACATAGAAGACATGAGCCGACTCAACACCAAAGGAGACATCAAATGCATGATGAGTCTCCAACGACTTTACAAGGACATGGTATGAATTCTTACTTTGTACCAACTTGTCATTATTGTGGTGTTTATGGGCATATTAGGCCTAAATGCTTTAAGTACATTAAGCATTGTAGGATTAATAGCATGATAGAGAAAAAGAGGCTAAGAAGAGCCTATTTGCATGAGCCTAGGAAATCCTTTGTCAATAATCCTAGGTTAGTGAATGACATGCAACCCTTAACCACTAAGACCAAAAAAGTAATATCTATGTGGATAAGGAAAAATGAACCCGCCTGCTACGAGACTAACAAGTCTCAAATAGGTTCAACTAAGTCCAATGGACTTGGTAGGTCCATAGGACCTCATCGCCTTCATTGATGAAGGTTGATACTAACCCCATATGGGGAACTCAAGCAAAGATAGCTATTTTTGCATTCTTGTCACTTGCAAAAAATTTGAAATATCTTATGCTTCTCTTTTTGTTGCTTGAGTAAGCTTGGTTGCACATATGTATATATATGTTTTCAATTCAATAAGTGTGAACCTTGCTTGTCTACAATCCATGTCATATTTATGTTCAAACATGCATTTTGGACTAGGAGATTTTCATAGGAAGTATGATATGAATGACCTTTAGTTATCTCTATGACATGATGATTCTTTTATAACATGCTAATGTCTTATGAAAAGCATGAAATTCATATACATGCTCAAATGAAAAAGCATGAATTGATAATTGCGTTCTTAAATGCAAAAACTTGTGTGAAAAAGCTTATGAGACTTAAATGAAAAAGGATCTTGTATCCATTCAAGGATTTTACAATCCAAATGTCTCTCTTTCTTTATTGGTTGAACATGTCTATTATCATACGGATATCTTATCCGGAAAAATCAAATAGGGTGCATAGTTGCTCATGACATGTTTAGCTTATAAAGTTGGATATAGTTGTTCTTAAATTGAAATCAATGAAATTTCTATATCCTTGCTTCTCTCATGACAATGGTGAAATTGGTTTGAATTCCTATTAGAAACCTTTGTCATTTGCTTTGCCAAATACCATGGTATTTTGGACTTGAATGCTATATGTCTTGTATGCAAAGCATTTTTGATTCACACATTTTTATTCTAATAAAACTCCTTGTTTCTCTCCGATTAATTGAGATTGCATAAAGTGACTTATATTGATTATGCAAATACTAGAACGCTACTATCTCTCTTTGCCTTGAGTGACCCGGTTGGGGACTACTCCTTTGCCTATATCATGATAAAAAGGGGGAGTAGGATTGTGCACATTGGGGAGAATATATATTGAGGGGGACTAACCCTTTGAGGGGGAGCATTGCATACACAAACATTGCATGATGTTGTGCTTAATATTTTTAATATGCAAATGCTTGTTTTCTCACTTGATTCATCTCACCTTTTCTTGTTTTGGAAAGTTTAGAAACCTTGTTTTAGGGAATGATTGTTCTACAAGAGATTGAAGTCTTCAAGATTTATTTTTATATATCTCCTTGTATTGTAGAATATCATCATTGACCCATAGGTTTATTTTGTTGTGAGGAATCAATGTGAGTGGTGGTTTTGTCACGAAATAGCCAAATGGGGAGATTGTAAGGATTCCCGTTTTGTTGATTGGCTTATTTCGTGGACAAACCACATGTTGGGGTTTGAATGTAAGGGTAGTCTAAGTGTTTAAGGTTGAAGATCAAAGGCCCTTCCATGACCTCAAGATACAAGCACGCCAAAGGTATAATCTCTAGTGCTTGGTTTTCTTTGAAGAGAATTAGTAGCACACACACACTTAGCATTCTTGCTATGATTGCATATATGCTTATTTTTGTGTGCATACTCTTCACATGTCACTTTACACACTAGCACTTTGTTTGATATCTTGTTGTGTGTATATGTGCTTAGTAATTCGTTTCCCGATAGTGTTCGGAAATGTCCGCGCATGCACTAAAATGTGCTTGGTTTTACGCGAAGACCGCCCACGGAGAATGCCCTTGGCTTCTCCTTGGTTTTCACCATTATTGGTGATCGGTGGTTATGATCGGCGGCCTAGCCGCCGAATGAAACCGCCGTTTGCATCCAGAAGTGTCTGGAGCAATTCTGCGGTCAATATCGGTGGTCACGACCGCCGTTCGAATCTGCCGTTTATACCTGATTGATTTAATCTCTCAGCTTGATTCGGCGGTTGGATCGGCAGTCACGAAACCGTCGAAGTTCCCCTGTTTCTCTCGGGACTCCATTCTGCGGTTGAGTTCTGCGGCCTGGCCGCAGAATGAAACCGCCGATCGGCGATTTCAAAGGGCAAACTTGTCTTTTCACATGCCCATTTCTTGGTGTCTATAAATATCTTACTTTCTCATTATCTGAATAAGCTTTTTGATCACTTAGAACCCTAAACTTCAAAGAGATATTTTTGAGAAAAAATCAAATCAAGACTTCATTTTTAACCACTCAAATCAAACCACTTTTGCATCAAATTTCATATTTGATCTTCTATGCCTCCATAGAATTGATCCATGCATGGTTTTGAATCATCACATCTTATTTGGTATGTTCTTCACTAATTTCATATTTCTTTAGTGTTTTCCATATTAATACATCTATTTAATTACTTGTATGCTTTTGATTATATGCTAGATACAAGTTAGAGATTATTTGTGATGAAAATGATTGGGTGTTGTATTGTGATAGTTAATTAGGTTTTTAATTAATCTTGATTAGCTAAGCTATTTGACTTGTCATCTAGCCATTTATATCTAGGATTGTTTTAATTGCAAAATCATTATCCTAGATAAGCATATAGAGTAACCTAGCTCTAATTTGCATTTTGAATATTCATACATATTCACTTAGGTTTGTAAGTGCCTCACTTTTGATTGGCTTATTTCATGACACACCACATTGGGATTGGTATGTGAAACTAAATATACCACGGTGTGTATAAACCTATCTAGAGGGGGGGTGAATAGATTTTACGCTTTTTACCCAATTTTTCGTGTTAGTCAAAATTACGAATTTACCCTCAAGATAATATAAACAAACAAGTGTAATATGGTGCGGAAATATAAATCAACACTTGTTTTTTACGTGGAAACCCTTACGGGAAAAACCACGGGCTGTTATGTGCGCCACACACGAACCTCGAATCCACTAATTGAGATGATTACAACCTAATCCCGGTTTAATGATCTAATCCCGATCAATAAGCATCACAACTACCTAATCCCGGTATAAGTGGACCTAGTCCAATTGCTTGTGAATTAAGTAACCTAATCCCGGTCACAACACAAGACTTAATTCTCTAAGAAGAGATAATACAACCTAAGTGAATATTATGAAATATCCAAAAATGCAATTAGAGCTAGGTTACTCTATATGCTTATCTAGGATAATGAATTTGCAATTTAAATCAATCCTAGATATTATGAGCTAAATGACATGTCAAAAAGCTTAGCTAATCAAGATGAACAAACCTAATTAGCTATCACAAAACAACTTCTCAAACATACATCATACTAATCTCAATTTTGTATCTAAAGCATACAAAATAACAATCAAGTAATTAATTGAGATTGCTAGATAAAATAAACACAAAATATGTAAGATATTAGTGAAAAGCTTACCAAGCAAAGTATGATGAAGATTCCATGCAAGATGACATCTAGATGATCTATGATGATGCTAGATGATGATTGATGATCATGAAATTGTGTTTGAGTAATTAAAAATGAGTTCTTTGTGTATTTTTCTTCTCTTGAAAAATATCCTAAGTATGAAGCATGAATAAGAACTCTTCTAATTGACCTAAAGTCAAAGTGGCATATATATAGGGGGCCAAAACAAAGTGTGGTCGTTTTGATTAGTTTCCCCATATTTGCCTTGGGCGCTGTACGTAGGGCGCCATTGTACAGCGCCTGTACAGCGCCCTTGCTCTGTTTTCACGAGGAAACAGAGTGGCGCTGTACGTACAGCGCTCTGTACCGCGCCACGTACAGCGCCCCAACAGCGACCCAACAGCGACCGATTAAATCGATCAGGTCTGAACAGCGCTCAATGGGCGCTGTTCGTACAGCGCTTCTGTACAGCGCTATTGGGGGCGCCCAGTGCAAAAATGCAATCCTAAGTCTAAGCATGACAAGGCAATTGGATATGCAAGATGCAATCAAACTAACATGCAAGAAGAGATGTTCATGAGCATTAAGGCACACATAAAAGACACACAACATATAAGGATTAAACATATGCATGAGTTGTGAGTGTGTGCATCTATCTCTTCAAGACAAGTAAGCACTTAGAATATTACCTTTGGTGCTTGTCAATAGTGAGGTCTTCAAAAGGGCCTAAGCAATAACAACAACATCTAAGCTACCCTTACAAAGCATCCCCACATGTGGTTTGATCACGAAATAAGCCAATTAAAAACAACGGGAATCCTAACAATCTCCCCCTTTGGCTATTTCGTGACAAAACCATCACTCACATTAAATCCTCACAAAAAAATAGAAACTACGGGATTACAAAGATATTCTACATTACAAAGAGATAAGAGAATGCAAATTGAAGTCTTCAATCCTCTTGTAGAATAATCAATCCCTGAAAAGAGTTTCTAACATTCCAATTCAAGTAAAGTGTGAGATTAATCATGTGAGAATAATACCAAGCATTTGCATTTTTAGAATTTAGGAACAACATTAGCAAATGTATGCAATGTATGATAAATGCAATGCTCCCCCTCAAAGGGTTACTCCCCCTCAATGTTTTATCTCCCCAAAGTGCACAATAGCTTCTCTATTTTGCAACTCCCCTTACAATATCCTACTCCCCCTTTTTGTCATGATATAGGCAAAGGAGTAGTCCCCAACCGGGTCACTCATAGCAACGAGAGATAGAAGCATGCAAGATATGCATATACATATAAGTCACGTTATGCACTTCAATTAATTTGAGAGAAACAAGGAGATTTATTTGAGAAAATGTGTGAATCCAACATGCTTTGCATACAAGACATATAGCATTCAAGTCCAAATTACAATGGTATTTGGCAAAGCAAATGACAAGGGTTTCTAATTCGAATTCAAACCAATTTCACCAATGTCATGGGAAAAGCAAGGATATAGAGATTAATGATTTTAATTTAAGAGTAACTATATCCAACTTTATAAGCGAAACATGGCATGAGCGACTTTGCACCCTATTAGATTTTTCCGGATAAGATATCCGTATGATAGTAACCATGTTCAACTAATAAAGAAAGAGAGACATTTGGAATGTAAATTCCTTTGAACGGATACAAGATCCTTTATTCATTTTGAGTCTCATAAGCTTTCACACAAGTTTTGCATTTTTTAAGAATATGCAATCATCAATTCATGCTTTTCATGTAAGCATGTTGTATGAATTTCATGCTCTTTCAATAAGCATTAGCATGTTATAAGAATCATCATGTCATGGAGATAACTATAGGTCATTCACATCATACTTCCTATGTAAATCTCCTAGTCCAAAAATGCATGTTTGAACATAAATATGACATGGATTGTAATCAAGCAAGGTTCACACTTATAGAATTTGAAAGCATATATACATATGTACAACCAAGCTTACTCAAGCAATCAAAAGAAGAGGCATAAGATATTTCAAATTTTTTGCAAGTGACAAGAATGCAAAATAGCTCTCTTTGCTTGAGTTCCCCATATGGGGTCATCACCAACCTTCATTATTGAAGGTCATGAGGTCCTATAGACCTCCCAAGTCCATTTGACTTGGATGAACCTATTTGAGACTTGTTAGTCTCGTAGCAAGCGGGTTCATTTTTCCTTATCCACATAGATATAACATTTTTCTTCCTAGTGGTCAATGGTTCTAGAGATCTAGATGTCATAGGATTATGTAAATGAATTTCTTCCTTCCTATGAGCATGCATACTAGCTCTAGCTTTCTTCTTCTCAATCATGCTTTTAACTCTACACATTTTAATGTAACGAAAGCACTTTGGTCTAATATGACCATTAACACCACAAAAATGACATGTAGGGACAAAGTTAGGAATCATACCATGTCCTTGTGCATGCATAGGAGCCTTCCCATGTCTTTGTGGTTGTCTTGGTTGTTGGATAGGATCTCTCCTTCTTTGTTGTTGACCAAGACTTGGTTGCTTCCTTGGTTGAGTTTGCATGATTGGTCTCTTCCCTTGATGAAGTTGGATTTGAGGGAAGTTAGCATGAGGAACTCTTGTAGGTTGAGCTTGAGGTTGTCTTCTTGGAACTACCTTCACTTGTGCACTATGAGAGCATTGTCCTAGATCAATCTTCTTCCTAGGAATTTGCACCGGTGAAGCTTCTTTGTAGCTCAAGCTCTTGACAAACACAGTCTTGTTAGGAGTGGAGGACTCCTTACCATCTTCAAACCCAAGACCTCTCTTGTCACAAGGACTCTTTCCAACACCTAACATGTGGTCAAGTTTTTCGGTGCTAGAAACTATCCTAGTCCTTGACCCTTTGGCCTCTTCAAGCTCTCTTTTTAGATCCTCTTCATTCCTCTTAGATAAGTCTAACTCCTTTCTTAGCTTATCTTCAATATTCTTAGATCTATCCACTTGTTCACTTAAGTGGTCAACATGAGCCAAAAGGTCTAGATTCTCTTCTCTCAATCTTCGTATCTTTTCCTTGGTCTTTATTGCTAAGCTTTTAAACTCAGTACGGTATTCATCTAGAACCTTTTTCTTCACATATCCATTTGTGGAGTTAGATGAAGAGTCATCATCACTAGAGTCACTTTCTTCTTGACTCTCATTCTCTTCTTCATTGTAGGAGATTGGAAAGGCAAAATAGTTGTTCTCACAATCATTCAAGCTTGAGGGACTTCCTTCACAAACTTTCACTTTGTTGTCCTGCTTGTGAGAGCAACCTAATGCCAAGAATTTTGCCACAACCTCTTCATCACTTTCACTTGAAGTGGCGACCTCCTCTCTTTCATCTTCCAAGTTAGCACAATCCTTGGAGATATGCCCGAATCCTCCACATTCGTAGCATTGAATCTTCTCTCTTGAAGACATCTCATGATATGGCTTGACATTCTTGATTGTGTTCTTCTTCTTCTTGATGTCATTCCCCTTTGAGCCATAACCACTCTTTTGTAGATTCAAGAACTTCTTGAAACCCTTGGCAATGAGTGCCATGTCTTCATATGAGTCATCCTCCTCCTCTTCCATCTTGGATGTCTTCAAGGCAATATCCTTTTTCTTCTTAGGAGGAGATGTGGTAGCCTTTCTTGATTCATAGGCTAGAAGTCTTCCAATGACTTCACTCGGCTTCATTTCCTTGTAGGTGTCATTTTCTTCTAAAGCCGTCACTTTAGGTTCGAACCTCTCAGGAAGTGATCGCATGATCTTTTGCTTGATCCTTCTATCTGAGTAAGGATCACCAAGTTGGTGACTTTGGTTCACAATGTCCATTAGTCTCACTTGGAAGTCATTGAAATGCTCGTGCTCTTCCATCCTAATGGTCTCAAACCGAGTTTGAAGGACTTGAAGCTTTGAGTCCTTGACAACCTCGGTGCCTTCATGTGCAACTTCTAGGATGTCCCATGCCTCTTTAGCAATCCTAGTAATTTGAATCAGTTTGTACTGATTTTCACTCACTGCACATCGGATGGCATGAATAGCCTTGTTGTTCCACATGGAGTCAATAAATTCTTCAGGACTCCACTGTGCCTTAGGCTTGAGAACTTCTTCTCCTCCATCCGTAGGAGTCATCATAGGTGGAGCATATCCATCTTCAACCGCCATCCACGCCCTATCATGGATTTGGCATATGTATGCTTCCATCTTCCCCTTCCATGAGGAGTAATTATCGCCGGTGAGCAACGGTGGCCTCACGCTCGACGCTCCCTCTTTGCCCATCCCGAAACCACTCATAGTGTTTGGATGAATGCAAATGAGATGAATGCAAAATGTATGAATAAATCCAAAAAATCACACAAGATGCAAAACACACCAAAATAAGCGAGGATCACCTAAGTGTATCTAGGAACCCGCTCTGATACCAATTGAAACTAAATATACCACGGTGTGTATAAACCTATCTAGAGGGGGGGTGAATAGATTTTACGCTTTTTACCCAATTTTTCGTGTTAGTCAAAATTACGAATTTACCCTCAAGATAATATAAACAAACAAGTGTAATATGGTGCGGAAATATAAATCAACACTTGTTTTTTACGTGGAAACCCTCACGGGAAAAACCACGGGCTGTTATGTGCGCCACACACGAACCTCGAATCCACTAATTGAGATGATTACAACCTAATCCCGGTTTAATGATCTAATCCCGATCAATAAGCATCACAACTACCTAATCCCGGTATAAGTGGACCTAGTCCAATTGCTTGTGAATTAAGTAACCTAATCCCGGTCACAACACAAGACTTAATTCTCTAAGAAGAGATAATACAACCTAAGTGAATATTATGAAATATCCAAAAATGCAATTAGAGCTAGGTTACTCTATATGCTTATCTAGGATAATGAATTTGCAATTTAAATCAATCCTAGATATTATGAGCTAAATGACATGTCAAAAAGCTTAGCTAATCAAGATGAACAAACCTAATTAGCTATCACAAAACAACTTCTCAAACATACATCATACTAATCTCAATTTTGTATCTAAAGCATACAAAATAACAATCAAGTAATTAATTGAGATTGCTAGATAAAATAAACACAAAATATGTAAGATATTAGTGAAAAGCTTACCAAGCAAAGTATGATGAAGATTCCATGCAAGATGACATCTAGATGATCTATGATGATGCTAGATGATGATTGATGATCATGAAATTGTGTTTGAGTAATTAAAAATGAGTTCTTTGTGTATTTTTCTTCTCTTGAAAAATATCCTAAGTATGAAGCATGAATAAGAACTCTTCTAATTGACCTAAAGTCAAAGTGGCATATATATAGGGGGCCAAAACAAAGTGTGGTCGTTTTGATTTAGTTTCCCCATATTTGCCTTGGGCGCTGTACGTAGGGCGCCATTGTACAGCGCCTGTACAGCGCCCTTGCTCTGTTTTCACGAGGAAACAGAGTGGCGCTGTACGTACAGCGCTCTGTACCGCGCCACGTACAGCGCCCCAACAGCGACCCAACAGCGACCGATTAAATCGATCAGGTCTGAACAGCGC
Source organism: Acer saccharum (assembly GCA_030490815.1). NCBI lineage: Eukaryota > Viridiplantae > Streptophyta > Magnoliopsida > Sapindales > Sapindaceae > Acer > Acer saccharum. Next base: position 29,517,290 of record CM059866.1, read on the forward strand.
TCAATGGGCGCTGTTCGTACAGCGCTTCTGTACAGCGCTATTGGGGGCGCCCAGTGCAAAAATGCAATCCTAAGTCTAAGCATGATAAGGCAATTGGATATGCAAGATGCAATCAAACTAACATGCAAGAAGAGATGTTCATGAGCATTAAGGCACACATAAAAGACACACAACATATAAGGATTAAACATATGCATGAGTTGTGAGTGTGTGCATCTATCTCTTCAAGACAAGTAAGCACTTAGAATATTACCTTTGGTGCTTGTCAATAGTGAGGTCTTCAAAAGGGCCTAAGCAATAACAACAACATCTAAGCTACCCTTACAAAGCATCCCCACATGTGGTTTGATCACGAAATAAGCCAATTAAAAACAACGGGAATCCTAACAGTATGTAACGGGTAGCTTAGGACTTCGTGGTTGGCAAGCTTCCGGACTTCCCAAGGTGACGTCAAGAGCTTCTAAAGGTATACCACTTGACCTTGATTCTTGAAGAGATTAGGTGCACACACACAATTGCATGCATCTTTATATATTGAGCTTTTGTTCACATGCTTGTGTTTCATTGTTTAGTGCATCTATGTCTTTTTGCACACACACACATTCATTGCATTTGTGTGAATCTTAATTGTGTGTCACATGCTTGGTGATTTTTCATGTTGATATCCATTTCCATGCATGTTTAGTTGATTGCATCTAGCTTATTGAAATGCCATGTCATGTTAGGCATTAGGATGCATTCACTTCCCACACTTGCACTTCATGTATGTTTGTCTTAAGTGTGGTGTAATTCGTTTTCGTTTGTGTGATCGGAAATGTCCACGCTTGCACGATGGTGTGCATGTCTTAGCGTGATGGTTGACCACTTGAGAATGACTCATTCTTCTCTTGGATAAGTGTTAGATTCGGTTTGGTTATTTGGAGTAAAGTGTCTAGTTTAAAAAGATTGGATTTCAATGTTTTAAACGTTTTTCAAAACCGACCTTTGTATTGTCTTGTGACCATAACTTTTTATCAAAAGATTTAAATTGAGTTTTGTAAAATTCTGGACAAACTAAACACCCATACCTTTCCAACGGTATATTATTCGTAATATTTCATGACCGTTTGGATTGGTTTTGAAATTTCCAAAGTGACCACTAAAACAGGGCATCACAGCTGTTATCCGAATCTGACCTTTGGTCACTCAAATGACCATAACGTTTTCTACATTTATCCAAATCATGTTTTGTTAATTGGAGTAGAAAGTAGACTTCCATACCTTTCCAACGATATATTATTCGAAAGGTTTCGATGTCGTTTGGTCATATTTTGGGGCGCTCAAAACTTGAGCTGATGCACTGTCAGCGATTTACCGCTGGCCAGGCACCTTGCCTCTTGAGCGGTACGCTCAGCGAGCCACATCAGTGTCTTCTCGCCTGATGTACCGCTGCCCATGCACCTTGCCTCTTGAGCGGTATGCCCAACGGTTGCCCGAGAGAAGCTGAATCGTTTTCTTCAAAACGACATCACTTCATTTTGGCCTCATATATAAGTATCATCTTCTCCCTTGCTCGTTGAAGTGAGCTCAAAAACTAAACCAAGTGAGAGAAACTCATATTCTAGAGAGAGAAGCTCCCAAGAAACCATTTTTACTCAACCAAACCACCTCCCATGTGCATCTAACTTCTTCTTAGCATCATTCAAGCATGGAGTGTGTTGATTTCATTGACTAGGTATTTTCTACATGTCCTAAAACTTCTAGTTTCATATTTATGACATGTAAACCTAGATTTAGCATTTATTTGTTAATTAAATGCTTGTCTCTTTGCTCATTGTTATTTATAACATGTTTGAGACATTATTGATTGGTTGAGATAGGTTGTATGTTGATAGCTAGGATCTAGAGCCATTTTTTTGCCATCTAGCTAATTTAATCTCATTGTGTGATTGAGATGTTTTATTTATGATAGCTATGATTGTTTTGTGATTGACAACATCTAGCTAAGTCTATATGATTTTCATTTAGACATTGATGTGTAGGACTTCTTGATTGCATTTGTTAATTGCATTTAGAGTCTATGCCATGTTCATTGACAACTTAAGTTGATTGGCATTTTGTTTGGTTATTTGCATTAGTTGATTGCATGCTATTAGGCCTTGCCATTATTAATTGACAACTTGTGTTGATTGGCCTTGATTGATTGACAATTTATTGATTGCATTTGATTATTGCATATCTATTGTCATTGCCATGCTTTTTGACAACTTAGGTTGAGTTGGCTTTATTTGTTGACAATTAGGTTGCTAATATCTCTCAGCACCTAATTGAGTCTTCATGCACATTCATGTAGACTTTGTTGATAACTAGGATGTTCACTTGCATTATAACATCTAGTTAAGCATATAGTGTTTAGTCTAGCACTCATTGCTTTTGTGCATCATTGTGATACACTTAGACTTTTTGATTCTCTTCTTGAGTCAAAGTCTTGTGACTTCTTGGTGAAGTTTCACAAGCAAGGAAAGTCTTGTGGCTACCCGTGTGTAGTGCTCAAGCAATTGGTCGAGTGCCACTGTAATAGGCCCGTTGGGTAGATTAGGGGTTGCTCACGCCAAGAGTAGTGTATCAGGGGATATCACTAGGGATTGAACCAAGAGTGGCGAGTGGTAGTGTCCATAGCCTGAGGTTATCTAGGGTGAGAGTCCGAGAATCACTTGAGGGTGTAGATTCCTTTTCATATAGTGGATTTCGTTGACCGTGTGTGGCGCACATATCAGCCCGTGGTTTTTTCCCCGTGTGGGTTTCCACGTAAAAATCAAGTGTTCTTTAATTTCCGCTTTTTATACTTGATTTTATTATATGTGTGTTTTGGGTTAATTGTGATTAATTTTGACTAATCGAAAAGTTGGTAATAATCGATTAACAACCCATTCACCCCCCCTCTAGGTTGTTTAGACACGCACGCGAGCTTATATTTGTATTTTCAAGGTTGATTCTCTTCATTGAGAAGTAAGTCTTGGGGCTAAGAGTGCTTAGGCCTCAAGCAAATTGGAATAGGGTTGCTAATAAAGGCCCGCTGGGTAGAAGTGTGGGGTTACAAACCGGAGTGTTAGACGAGGTCTACATAGGTTGTAAACTTCATTTCAATTAGTGATTTCGAGTTCCGAGTGTGGCGCACTATACGGCCCGTGGTTTTTTCCCAGTTGTAAGGTTTATGATTTGTATTGGCTTAATTCCATTGCAAGACACTCTATGATTGTATTAGTTGTTGCTTAGGACATTATTTGAAGAAAGGAAGCTTAAAGAGTGAAAAGCAACGTCTAGTGCAAAAGTCGTCTTCAAAAGGTGAAAAACGTCAAAGGTAAATCTTGACTTCCACCCTCTTTCAAGGCGTTAGCGCACACACACACAATTCATACATGTGTGTCCCTGCATCGTGGTTCAAACATTTGGTATAACACATTCACACACTTCATAGCATGCTCATGCATTGATCTTGTATTGACAAACATTGTGAAATTGCATGCTTTGTGACTATCTCTTTGATATGGCATGCTTGTGTGAATATGTGTTTATTTGTTTCTGTATTTTGTATTTAGGACTTGAACATATTCTTATTTAATGCCTTATCGAGTTCCAGTCGTTTCGGTTACACATTCATAAGATTTCGAGTCCAAACAAGTTGACTATGCTACTTTTCATTCTCATTTGTTGTGTTGACTTCATCATCGGATTCCGAGATGATTTCTCAATCATATTTCAAATTTGAGTAGTCATAGTCATGCATGAGGGAGTCATGGTTCTTAATCCGAAAACAGATTCAAAATCGGAGGTCGGATGCTCAAGATATGGGCCGACGAACCGAGGGAGCACGCGAGAGGAGTTGGAATCACGTGTGGCCACTTGGCCAGCCCGTGTGGGAGGCCGTGGGCCCCACGAGCAAGGGAGCCCTCTGCTCCCATGGGCCCCACGCGCCCCCCATGGGGTGGTGACATGGCGGCTCGTGATTCGCTCGTAAAATCTCTCGTTTTCCCTCCTTTTAAGCTAACCTCCTTCCCTCCACACTTGTGCAATTTTTTGAAGAACACTTGATTTTCTCGCATCAGTTTTCTACAATTTTTGTTTACTTGTTTTGATCATATCTCTCTCATACGAACTCGAAATCATTCAATTCAAAAACCAAAATTGTTGGTCTCGAAGAGAGCTACAACCCCAAGTATTTCCAGAGGCAGTTGACTTCGGCATTTTTCTCAGCTGGTCCATTTCCAGTCAGTGGTCAGTTTGTATGTTTCAACTTCTTCTTTTTCAATTTCATCTTTGATCATCTATTGATTCTTTCCATTTGATTGATGAATTTTGTTGAGAAGTATGTTAGATCACATGCTAGGGTTATTTGATCATTTGTTAATTGAGTTTTAGCTTTGTGATTTGTTTTGAAAATATATGTGCTAAACTTGAGTTATCATGAAATTGATTATAGAAAATATATGTGTGATGTGCTTCATGTTATTTTCTATGTTTTATTTCATGATCTAAGAACTAGGTTTTTAGTGTGCAAAATCGAATATTCATACCTTTGTTCTTATTGATTTGCATTTCTTGATTTCTAGATAACTTTTGTGATTGTGTGTTGAAATCATATTCTAGACTATCATTGAACATGTACATTTTGTTTGATTGATCATCTAGCTTAATTTGTTTGTGTTTGCATCACTTGCATCACTTTAGATCATAGCCTTGCATTAGGTTGAAGTCTCTAGCAAAGTGAGTGAAGCTTTGTGGATAGAGCAAGGGAGCCTTGATTAGAGTCGGGAGGACTCGGATAATCAAGCAAGGAAGTCTTGTCTAGGGTTGGGAGGATCCGGATAGGCAAGCAAGAAATCTTCCTAGAGACGTGAGCGTCTTGGATAGGAAGTTGCTTTCTAGAGGTGTAAGACACATCTCAGATAGGAAGTAGGCTTGGTGATTCACTAGCCCGAGGGTAGATTAGGAGTTGATAGCTTGAGCGAATATCATGAGTGATAGCTTGAGTGTGTAAGTCCTTTTTCACATAGTGGATTGCTTCGCCGGTGGTTGTGGTATCAACCCGTGGATGTTTCCTCATTGAGGTTTTACCACGTTAAAATCATTGTGTTCAATTTTGCTTTACTTTCTTTTATCTTCCATATATTACATTGTTTGCACATCTTGTAAATTGATTAACTCTTGTCTTACTGAAATCAATTTATTTGCTAAATCTTATCAAGTGTGCATTTTGCCTTGTAATTTTCCGCATTATTTTTAATTGGAAGAATTTGGAGCCTATACCTAAATCTTATCTAGGTATATTTCACTACTACATTAAGGGAAATTTCATTTGGTATCAGAGCGGGTGTCTAGACGTACTTAGATAGATCCTTTCTTTGTAGTGTTTTGTGTTTTATTTGTGATAATCATGATTAAGGAATTGTGTTCCTATGTGGCTTTTTTTTGTTGAACCTATTGGCTTGGATGAGAAAAAGATCAATGATCTTATTCTTGAAAATGAACACTTGTCTAAAGTCAATGTGTCCCTCAATAAGAAACTTGATAATCATGGTCTTGGCTCAAAAGAATTCAATGAACTTAAAGACAAGATTTTAAGTCTAGAATTGAATCTAAAAGATAGCAATAATAGACTTAGCATCTTGAAGCAAGAAATTGAGCAAAGAGATTGTTCTCTTGTTAATGCTAAGAAACTTGAAATAGTGCTTAAATGTAAACTTATTGAGCATTTAAATCAAGAGAAAAAGTATGAACAATGGCTTGATAAATCACGTAAAGATGTTATGTTTAGTGATGACATAGTGGAAAAATATGCCATTGAAATTAGGATGCTTCGTGAGAAACTTGATGAGGCTAATAGGATGATTAGCAAGATGTCATCTAGTTCTAACAAAGTTGAAACCCTCATTAAAAGTGGAAAGCATCCATGTGACAAAAGAGGTTTTGGTTATATCAATGAGAAGGAGACTCCTTCATCTAACAAATCTATTTTTGTCAAAGCAAGCATTGAAACAAATGTAGGTACACTCACTCAAGGTAAAGTTATGAAAGCTACCGGAGGTGCCTCTACATCAACAAGGAAGTTCAATGGAAGAACTCAACAAGATCAAATTCAAAAAGCATCAACCTCAAATGGAAGAGGTGAAGCACCAAGGGTTGCTCTTCAAAGAGGTAAAATTGTGAGAAGACCAAATGCTATGGAAGCAAATGCAAATGGTAAAATTCTCAAATTCATACCTATTTGTCATCATTGTAATATGGTAGGACATATTCGACCTAGGTGTTTTGAATACATTCGGAAATGTGAATTTGATAATGCTTTTCATGATATGTCTTTGAATGGACCTAGGCAATCATCCATGTATGGATATAGAAATAGACCTAGGAAGACCTTGGAAAAGCATGTTGTTGAACAAGTTGTTGATGACTTGCTTGCTAAATCTTGTGTTGTGCCTCACTCTACTATGCATAAGAAAATTGATAATGCTTTGTTTGATATTTTTGAAGATGTGACCAATGAGGTCAAGGTGCATGTTAAGAAGCCTAACATTGAATCAAAGCATGTTAGAAGTAAGAGTGAGAGGCATGTTGTGAAAAATGTGTGGATTAAAAAGGACACATCTAAATGTAATGTTGCACAATATGCTTTACGTGCCAACTCCTCCTATTCTTGGTACCTAGATAGCGGTTGCTCTAGGAACATGACCGGGAACAAAGAGTTCTTTAAGAATCTTGTTTTAAAGGATGGAGGTTGGGTCACTTTTGGTGATGGTACCAAAAAGAAAGTTCTAGGCAAGGGAACAATATGTATCCCCGGATTGCCTAAACTTCGAAACACTTTGTTTGTTGATGGGTTACAAGCTAACTTGATAAGCATTACTCACTTGTATGAAATTTATAAAGAAGTTAGCTTTAACAAAGATGTGTGCACTATAATTGATAAAAAGGGCGATGTCGTCCTAAGAGTCAAAAGGTCTATAGACAATTGTTATTGTCTTGAGATAGATCCTCTAACATGCAACATGGCACATGATTGCAATAAGCTTGATTTGTGGCATCAACGTTTGGGTCACATGAATTTTAAAGATTTGAAAAAGCTTGAAAAACATGGCATTGTTAGAGGTCTTCCTAATCTTGGTAAAAAGATTGAGGTGGTTTGTGAACCTTGCCAATTAGGTAAGCAAACCAAAGTGCCTCATAAGAAAAATTCTTACATAGCTACCAAGAGACCTTTAGAACTTGTGCATATGGACCTAATGGGGCCAATTCAAAACGAGAGCATTAATGGCAAAAAATACATTTTTGTTTGCGTTGATGACTTCTCTAGGTTTACTTGGGTTTATTTTCTTAGAAACAAGACCGAGGCTTTTGATTACTTTGAAAAGTTTTGTAATCAAGTTCAAAATGAAAAAGGTCTTGATATCAAGAAAATATGTCGCATTAGGAGTGATCATGGGACGGAATTTGAAAATGCAAAATTTAGTGAGTTTTGTGATGGTTTAGGGATTTCTCATGAGTTCTCCGCACCTAGAACTCCTCAACAAAATGGTGTTGTTGAGAGGAAAAACCGTGTCTTGCAAGAGATGGCTAGGGTCATGCTCAATAGCAAGAAAGTCCCTAGAAACCTATGGGCCGAGACGGTCAATACCGCTTGTTATGTGTCAAATCGTGTTTTCAAAAGGCCCGGCACAAAACAAACGTCCTATGAGCTTTGGAAAGGCAAGAAGCCTAATGTGAGTTACTTCCACACTTTTGGGAGTAAATGTTATATTTTGAATGATAGAGATCACTTAGGAAAGTTTGATGCTAAAAGTGATGTTGGTCTCTTTCTTGGGTATGCTATTAATAGTCGTGCATATAGAGTCTTTAACTTGACTACTAAGACTATCATGGAGTCTATCAATGTGAAGATAGATGATCTTAGCATGCTTAATTTGTGTGATGATAATGGTGTCAATGAACCTAAAGAAAACATGTTGAATGACACTAAAACACCTATTGATGTGGCTAGTAGTGTTTCTAGTCAAGATGATGAAATTGATAGTCATATTGAAGTTGTAAGTCAAGGGTTGGAAAATGCTTTAAATGATAATCAACAAAATGACCAAATTGTTGAACATTCTCACCCAAGACTTAGAAACTTACACTATCAAGGAGACATCATAGGTGATTTAAATGAAGGGGTTAGAACAAGAAATCAAATTGTTAACCAAATATCCTATGCTTGCTACACTTCTCAAATTGAACCCAAAAACATTAATGAAGCAATTGTTGATGAATATTGGGTTGGGGCTATGCAAGATGAACTTAATCAATTTGAGAGGAATGAAGTGTGGTCTTTAGTTCCTAGACCCAAAGATATAAATGTAATTAGCACTAAATGGGTGTTTAGGAATAAGACCGATGAAAGTGGCAAGATTGTGAGGAATAAAGCTAGACTAGTGGCTCAAGGTTACACTCAAGTGGAGGGTGTTGACTTTGATGAGACGTTTGCCCCGGTTGCTCGTCTCGAGTCCATTAGACTTTTGTTGTCCATCGCATGCATTAAAAAGTTCAAATTATTTCAAATGGATGTCAAAAGTGCTTTCCTCAATGGATATCTTCAAGAAGAAGTGTATGTTGAACAACCTAAGGGTTTTGTAGACCCACACTCTCCTAATCATGTGTTTAAATTGAAAAAGGCTCTCAATGGCCTTAAACAAGCTCCAAGAGCTTGGTATGATAGGTTGACTCAATATCTTATTGACAACCAATATAGGAGAGGTGGCATTGATAGAACTTTGTTTATCAAACATCATGATCATGATATTTTTGTTGCACAAATATATGTTTATGACATTGTTTTTAGGTCTACTAATAAAACCAAGGTTGATGAATTTGTTAGTGTTATGTCAAGTGAATTTGAAATGAGTATGGTGGGTGAGTTGAATTATTTTCTAGGAATGCAAGTGAAGCAAACTAGCATGGGCATAATGTTGAATCAATCTAAATATGCTAAAAATCTAGTTAAGAGATTTGGCCTAGAAAATGGAAAAGATTTTGAAACTCCCATGAGCACCACTTTAAAACTTGACAGTGTTGACCAAAGCCTTTACCAAAGCCTTTATAGAAGCATGATAGGTAGTCTACTTTACCTAACGGCTAGTAGACCCGATATTTGCTTTAGTGTTGGCTTGTGTGCTAGATTCCAAGCAAATCCCAAGGAATCTCACTTAAAAGCCGTCAAGAGGATCATTAGGTACATCAAAGGTACTCATAGTCTTGGTCTATTCTATTCATTTGATACCAATGATATCCGTGTAGGCTATTGTGATGCGGATTGGGTGGGAAACATAGATGACCGAAAAAAGCACATCGGGCGGTTGCTTTTATGTTGGTAATAACTTGGTTTCTTGGTCAAGTAAGAAACAAAATTCGGTTTCCCTTTCTTCTTCCGAAGCCGAATACATTGCGGCCGGAAGTGCTTGCACACAATCACTTTGGATGAAACAAATCCTTAAGGATTATGAGATAGAACAAGGAAAAATGACACTTTATTGTGATAATTTAAGTGCCATTAACATCTCTAAAAATCCGGTTCAACACTCCCGCACTAAACACATAGACATTAGGCATCATTTCATTAGAAATCTAGTTGAACATTCTATTGTTACTCTAGAGCATTTGCCTACTAAAAATCAACTTGTGGACTTGTTCACTAAGCCCTTGGACAAAGAGAGGTTTAAAACTCTTAGAATGTCCATTGGCATGATTTGTGTTGATTGATGTCTTTGTGTGATTGTGAGTGGCTTGATGAGCAAAACTTTAGTGCATATCATTGTCTTTAAGAGCTACTCACTTGAGAAGTAATGATCTTTAACAAGTATCTTCTATTGTTTTTAGATCATGCACTTGAGCTTGAAAAATCTTATTTTTTGAAAAGTGCACTAATGCTTCTCTTTTATGTTTTAGTTTTTGAGTATATGTGGTTGAATATGTGTAGATAATGGATGCATCTAGAAGTTTATTGTTAAGTACATGATAGATGACCTATGGTATGTATCCATTTTGCTTCGGCACTACATAGTAATCAACGAGCACCCTCATGGAAAGGGCTACACACCTTGGTTGTGAAGCCACCCAATGTAGGAAAGGGCTACGCCATTGTGATGAGTGAAAGTCGCCATAAGGAGTATATGTTTTTGTAAGTAAAATCAAAGAAGTGTTGAAAATGAATCATTAAAAAAAAATCTTTGATTCTAAGCCTAAAAGAAATGAAAAATTAAAAGGCTTATTGGTGTATAGTTGAGAATTGTGAAAAGCTCGGGTTGACAAATAGAAACGGGGAAAACGAGCCACATGCACACACACGCTCATATGTTGATATCTATTCATTTTAAAAGCAAAAAACTGGATGAATATCAGTTTGACCTATTTTTGGAAAGGCTTTAGATGGATAGGTGTGGATAGAGTTTGCATGTTGATATCACAATTACTCCTACTATATATTTGAGAAGCATTCACATACACACATTTTGCTTATGTGCTTGATTCATTAGCAATGTGAGAATATTTTTGAGAGATTAATGAAAATCTATGATTCTCTCTTGGACTTTGACAAGTTATGAAATATTTTCTCCTATTGCTTGATTGTGTGATTGTGTGATGTCCCTTGTGAACAAATCTACTTGTTGATAATATGTGGAGCATATGTTAAGATGGAGCTTTAGTTTATTCAACTTTCGCTTTCTATACGATTTGTTTGCTTAATATCTCGTTCTTTATCTCTTGTGTCCCTTGTCTATTCCTTGACAAAAAGGGGGAGAAAATGTATACCTCACCATGTTTGATATTGGGGAGTTTTTGTATACTTCACACCTTGTGTGGAAATTGTTCCAATTGTGTGAATCTTATTCCTCTTAGTGCTTAATTGTGACTTTGTCTTAAGGGGGAGAATTCTTGTCTTAAGGGGGAGAAAGAATTCTTTCTTGACAATGTTAACGATAGTTGGTTCTTGGAAATTGGGAAACTAAGGGAATGCTTTAATATGAACATATTTTATTCACTTGAGATAATGCATTTGTGTATGAGATAAGGGATATCTTCTATGTTTGTTGTTTGGTTAAATAACTCACCATTCTTCTTTAGAGAAGATCTCTTTTTGGTTGCTATTTTCTCTCATAGGTACTTTAAAGACCGAAAGAGGAATTCTTGAAGACTTGAAGACTTTTTGGTCTAGGAATTTCTTTGTAAAGTGAGATTGAGAGTATGCTATCATTTTGAGTTTATTTGAGTGAAACATTGTATGGTGAGGTTGAGTGCTTTTGCCATGGAATAGCCAAAGGGGGAGATTGTAAGGTTTATGATTTGTATTGGCTTAATTCCATTGCAAAACACTCTATGATTGTATTAGTTGTTGCTTAGGACATTATTTGAAGAAAGGAAGCTTAAAGAGTGAAGAGCAACGTCTAGTGCAAAAGTCGTCTTCAAGAGGTGAAAAACGTCAAAGGTAAATCTTGACTTCCACCCTCTTGCAAGGCGTTAGCGCACACACACACAATTCATACATGTGTGTCCCTGCATCGTGGTTCAAACATTTGGTATAACACATTCACACACTTCATAGCATGCTCATGCATTGATCTTGTATTGACAAACATTGTGAAATTGCATGCTTTGTGACTATCTCTTTGATATGGCATGCTTGTGTGAATATGTGTTTATTTGTTTCCGTATTTTGTGTTTAGGACTTGAACATATTCTTATTTAATGCCTTATCGAGTTCCGGTCGTTTCGGTTACTCATTCATAAGGTTTCGAGTCCAAACAAGTTGACTATGCTACTTTTCATTCTCATTTGTTGTGTTGACTTCATCGTTGGATTCCGAGATGATTTCTCAATCATTTTTCAAATTTAAGTTGTATTCGTGCGTGAGGGAGTCACGGTTCGTAATCCAAAAACGGATTCACAATCGGAGGTCGGATACTCAAGATATGGGCCGACGAACTGAGGGAGCGCGCGAGAGGAGTTGGAATCACGTGTGGGAGGCCGTAGGCCCCACGGGCAAGGGAGCCCTCTGCTCCCGTGGGCCCCACGAGCCCCCCATGGGGAGGTGATGTGGCGGCTCGTGATTTACTCGTAAAATCTCTCCTTTTCCCTCCTTTTAAGCTAACCTCCTTCCCTCCACACTTGTGCAATTTTTTGAAGAACACTTGATTTTCTCGCATCAGTTTTCTACAATTTTTGTTTACTTGTTTTGATCATATCTCTCTCATACGAACTCGAAATCATTCGATTCAAAAACCAAAATTGTTGGTCTCGAAGAGAGCTACAAATCCCAAGCATTTCCAGAGGCAGTTGACTTCAGCATTTTTCTCAGCTGGTCCATTTCCAGTCCGTGGTCAGTTTATATGTTTCAACTTCTTCTTTTTCAATTTCATCTTTGATCATCTATTGATTCTTTCCATTTGATTGATGAATTTTGTTGAGAAGTATGTTAGATCACATGCTAGGGTTATTTGATCATTTGTTAATTGAGTTTTAGCTTTGTGATTTGTTTTGAAAATATATGTGCTAAACTTGAGTTATCATGAAATTGATTCTAGAAAATATATGTGTGATGTGCTTCATGTTATTTTCTATGTTTATTTCATGATCTAAGAACTAGGTTTTTAGTGTGCTAAATCGAATATTCATACATTTGTTCTTATTGATTTGCATTTCTTGATTTCTAGATAACTTTTGTGATTGTGTGTTGAAATCATATTCTAGACTATCATTGAACATGTACATTTTGTTTGATTGATCATCTAGCTTAATTTGTTTGTGTTTGCATCACTTGCATCACTTTAGATCATAGCCTTGCATTAGGTTGAAGTCTCTAGCAAAGTGAGTGAAGCTTTGTGGATAGAGCAAGGGAGCCTTGATTAGAGTCGGGAGGACTCGGATAATCAAGCAAGGAAGTCTTGTCTAGGGTTGGGAGGATCCAGATAGGCAAGCAAGAAATCTTCCTAGAGACGTGAGCGTCTTGGATAGGAAGTTGCATTCTAGAGGTGTAGGACACATCTCGGATAGGAAGTAGGCTTGGTGATTCACTAGCCCGAGGGTAGATTAGGAGTTGATAGCTTGAGCGAATATCATGAGTGATAGCTTGAGTGTGTAAGTCCTTTTTCACATAGTGGATTGCTTCGCCGGTGGTTGTGGTATCAACCCGTGGATGTTTCCTCATTGAGGTTTTACCACGTTAAAATCATTGTGTTCAATTTTGCTTTACTTTCTTTTATCTTCCCTATATTACATTGTTTGCACATCTTGTAAATTGATTAACTCTTGTCTTAGTGAAATCAATTCATTTGCTAAATCTTATCAAGTGTGCATTTTGCCTTGTAATTTTCCGTATTATTTTTAATTAGAAGAATTTGGAGCCTATACCTATTCACCCCCCCTCTAGGTATATTTCACTACTACATTAAGGGAAATTTCACCAAAGTGTGGTCATTTTGATAAGTTTGCCTCACATTTGCCTTGTGCGCTGTACGTAGGGCGCTTCTATACAGCGCCCCTGCTCTGTTCTCTCGTGAAAACAGAGGGGCGCTCTACGTAGAGCGCCCTGTACAGCGCTTTGTATAGCGCATGTACAGCGCTGGTACAGCGACCGAATTAAATCGATCAGGTCTGTACAGCGCTCAAAGAGGGCTGTTCGTACAGCGCTTCTGTAGAACGCTTTTGGGAGCGCCCAATGCAAAAAAGCAATCCTAAGTCTAAGCATGACAAGGCAATTGGATATGCAAGATGCAATCAAACTAACATGCAAGAAGAGATGTTAATGAACATTAAAGCACACAAATAAGACACACAACATACAAGGATTAAACATATGCATGAGTTGTGAGTGTGTGCAACTATCTCTTCAAGACAAGTAAGCACTTAGAGTATTACCTTTGGTGCTTGTCAATAATGAGGTCTTCAAAAGGGACTTAGCAACAACACCTACTTCTAAGCTACCCTTACAAAGAATCCCCACATATGGTTTGATCACGAAATAAGCCAATTAAAAACTACGGGAATCCTTACATACATAAACCTTGCTCAATCATCTTACAATTTAATGATATGATCAATTAAAACATCATGTGACAATGCCAAACATGCATGAATTGGATCCCCACTTTATGGAGTAATTTACGTAGTGGTAAACTTCTGATCCGTTACCTTATTAGTTGTCGAGATAAGTCAAAACAAAAAGCCACATTCGGAAATTACGAAGTGTGTAGCAGGATGCAAAATTTACATAAAATCATTTTTTTTCTTTTCTTTCCTTTTTCGTTATCTTTGTATTCGATATTTTACTCTTTCATATTCAAAATAATTGTTTCCAAATGAAAAAAATTAAAAAAAAAATAGTAGAATATATAAATTCTTTGGCATAAAATAATAAGTCATTTAAGATTTGAAAATATTATTGTGTACGCCTATATGCTTAGGTTGTGATCGAGTCATTCGTAACTAGCTAGAAAAAGTGTCCGCTAAGGAACACCCACCCTGTTTTTTGTAAACTAATTTTTTTTTAAAAACATCCGTTGAAACCAAATACATAGAATTTGTTTGTTAAAACAATTTCCTTTTTATTTATAGATAAGTTATTATTATCACTTATTTGTTCTTATAATATACACGAAGTACGTCATTTATCCTAGAATGATTCCATCTGTAAAAGTTGCTAATTTTGTCTAGAAATTAATTAACATCTGCGAGACAACAAAAACTTTCTTAACTTTGTGAAACAAGTTTATCTAACTTTCCATTTCTACAAATAAAATTTACAAATTTTCTATCTATAGAAAGTTTATTCTCTCATATCAAAATCGATTGCCTATAAAACTTAAAAACTTAATGGAGTATAAATATACCCTAGCTAAATGTAATAAGTCATATTAATTTTGATTTATCATTATTTTGAATGTTACTTATAAGAAGTAATGAGTAACGACGCGTATGTTGAATCTTCAAAATCTCGATTGCCCAGTACGTTAAAATTTAAAGAGAGTTCATGGTACTGTTTGCTTTTCAATTTATGAACACGATTAAACTTCACATATATAACTACGGTGGTTTATTCATCATTCGCAGCAGTGGTTTTATTAAATTTTACTGCTAAGTTAATGTTATTTTACGAAGACATTTTATTCATTTGTACTGGTAACACAAGGCAAGGTAAAACGACCGTCAAATTCTTACGTATCGCATAGAACTTATTAAAAGGCGGTTGACATAAGAGTAAAAATAAATATTATTTTTGTGTGAATAGTTTTCTGTAAACATAAAAATGCATAATGATGAAGATAAACCTTTATTACTTTCTCTCTCTCTAGGTTATTGTATCACATTGTTTATTAAATAAAACAATTTATTTTGCTCAAGCAGAGGGTTTGACTGTTGAACAATTGTTCCAAACCTTTTCACTCTTAGCAATAAATTTGGCTGCATCAACTTCTTTGTGGTAAGGAAGAGTTACAACCAAAAACTCGTCATAGCAAGGTCGTCCGAACGTAGCAAGGTTAAGACAACAAGCAGGTGAGACTGTTCCAGCTCCGAATAAGCTTGCTACGAGCTGATCGGCGCACCCTGTTTGCAGTTTTGCAGCACATTGCTCCAAGAAATTGTGAGTGCTCGCTGGCAACGGGGGAAGAGGAACAATTTGTTCCAGATTGCGACCAGCAAGCACGGGTGATAGAATGACGATCTCGCTCAACAAGAAAAAAGCGATTAAGCAAGAGTAGCTACCGAAACCTGCCATAACTTAAGAGATTTATCTGTTTTATACTTTCTCTTCTTATTAAAAGGTGTTCGTTACGGATCCCTTTACTTTCTTGATGGTGTTGGAATGGGGGATGCCAAGCTCATTTATAAGAAGTTAAAATATGGGCCACGGCCGAGTTAAGTTTTTAAAGCGTTACATTAATTCTTTACTTTGTATTTATTGAAATTACTTGAACTGATATATAAAAAGTGTTTCAACTGATATTACGTTATTATTACATACATAAACCTTGATCAATCATCTTACAATTTAAAGATATGATCAATTAAAACATCATGTGACAATGCCAAACATGCATGAATTGGATCCCCACTTTATGGAGTAATTTACGTAGTGGTAAACTTCTGATCCGTTACCTTATAAGTTGTCGAGATAAGTCAAAACAAAAAGCCACATTTGGAAATTACGAAGTGTGCAGCAGGATGCAAAATTTACATAAAATCATTTTTTTTTTCTTTTCTTTCCTTTTTCATTATCTTTGTATTCGATATTTTACTCTTTCATATTCAAAATAATTGTTTCCAAATGAAAAAAATAAAATAAAAAATAGTAGAATATATAAATTATTTGGCGAAAAATAATAAGTCATTTAAGATTTGAAAATATTATTGTGTACGCCTATATGCTTAGGTTGTGATCGAGTCATTCGTAACTAGCTAGAAAAATTATCCGCTAAGGAACACCCACCCTGTTTTTTGGAAACTAATTTTTTTAAAAAACATCCATTGAAACCAAATACTTAGAATTTGTTTGTTAAAACAATTTCCTTTTTATTTATAGATAAGTTATTATTATCACTTATTTGTTCTTATAATATACACGAAGTACGTCATTTATCCTAGAATGATTCCATCTGTAAATGTTGCTAATTTTGTCTAGAAATTAATTAACATCTGCGGGACAACAAAAACTTTCTTAACTTTGTGAAACAAGTTTATCTAACTTTCCATTTCTACGAATAAAATTTACAAATTTTCTATCTATAGAAAGTTTATTCTCTCATATCAAAATCGATTGCCTATAAAACTTAAAAACTTAATGGAGTATAAATATACCCTAGCTAAATGTAATAAGTCATATTAATTTTGATTTATCATTATTTTGAATGTTACTTACAAGAAGTAATGAGTAACGACGCGTATGTTGAATCTTCAAATTCTCGATTGCCCAGTACGTTAAAATTTAAAGACGAGAGTTCATGGTACTGTTTGCTTTTCAATTTATGAACACGATTAAACTTCACATATATAACTACGGGGGTTTATTCATCATTCGCAGCAGTGGTTTTATTAAATTTTACTGCTACGTTAATGTTATTTTACGAAGACATTTTATTCATTTGTACTGGTAACACAAGGCAAGGTAAAACGACCGTCAAATTCTTACGTATCGCATAGAACTTATTAAAAGGCGGTTGACATAAGAGTAAAAATAAATATTAGTTTTGTGTGAATAGTTTTCTGTAAACATAAAAATGCATAATGATGAAGATAAACCTTTATTACTTTCTCTCTCTCTAGGTTATTGTATCACATTGTTTATTAAATAAAACAATTTATTTCGCTCAAGCAAAGGGTTTGACTGTTGCACAATCGTTCCAAACCTTTTCACTCTTAGCAATAACTTTGGCTGCATCAACTTCTTTGTGGTAAGGAAGAGTTACAACCAAAAACTCATCATAGCAAGGTCGTCCGAACGTAGCAAGGTTAAGACAACAAGCAGGTGAGACTGTTCCAGCTCCGAATAAGCTTGCTACGAGCTGATCGGCGCACCCTATTTGCAGTTTTGCAGCACATTGCTCCAAGAAATTGTGAGTGCTCGCTCGCAACGGGGGAAGAGGAACAATTTGTTCCAGATTGCGACCAGCAAGCACGGGTGATAGAATGACGATCTCGCTCAACAAGAAAAATGCGATTAAGCAAGAGTAGCTACCGAAACCTGCCATAACTTAAGAGATTTATCTGTTTTATACTTTCTCTTCTTATTAAAAGGTGTTTGTTACGGATCCCTTTACTTTCTTGATGGTGTTGGAATGGGGGATGCCAAGCTCATTTATAAGAAGTTAAAATATAGGCCACGGCCGAGTTAAGTTTTTAAAGCGTTACATTATTTCTTTACTTCGTATTTATTGAAATTACTTAAACTAATATATAAAAAGTGTTTCAATTGATATTACGTTATTATTACATACATAAACCTTGCTCAATCATCTTACAATTTAATGATATGATCAATTAAAACATCATGTGACAATGCCAAACATGCATGAATTGGATCCCCACTTTATGGAGTAATTTACGTAGTGGTAAACTTCTGATCCGTTACCTTATTAGTTGTCGAGATAAGTCAAAACAAAAAGCCACATTCGGAAATTACGAAGTGTGTAGCCGGATGCAAAATTTACATAAAATCTTTTTTTTTTTTTCTTTTCTTTCCTTTTTCGTTATCTTTGTATTAGATATTTCACTCTTTCATATTCAAAAACATTGTTTCCAAATGAAAAAATAAAATAAAAAATAGTAGAATATATAAATTATTTGGCGTAAAATAATAAGTCATTTAAGATTTGAAAATATTATTGTGTACGCCTATATGCTTAGGTTGTGATTGAGTCATTCGTAACTAGCTAGAAACATTGTCCGCTAAGGAACACCCACCCTGTTTTTTGGAAACTAATTTTTTTTAAAAACATCCGTTGAAACCAAATACATAGAATTTGTTTGTTAAAACAATTTCCTTTTTATTTATAGATAAGTTATTATTATTATCACTTATTTGTTCTTATCATATACACGAAGTACGTCATTTATCCTAGAATGATTCCATCTGTAAATGTTGCTAATTTTGTCTAGAAATTAATTAACATCTGCGAGACAACAAAAACTTTCTTAACTTTGTGAAACAAGTTTATCTAACTTTCCATTTCTACGAATAAATTTACAAATTTTCTATCTATAGAAAGTTTATTCTCTCATTTTAAAATCGATTGCCTATAAAACTTAAAAACTTAATGGAGTGTAAATATACCCTAGCTAATTGCAATAAGTCATATTAATTTTGATTTATCATTATTTTGAATGTTACTTATAAGAAGTAATGAGTAACGACGCGTATGTTGAATCTTCAAATTCTCGATTGCCAAGTACGTTAAAATTTAAAGACGAGAGTTCATGGTACTGTTTGCTTTTCAATTTATGAACACGATTAAACTTCACATATATAACTACGGTGGTTTATTCATCATTCGCAGCAGTGGTTTTATTAAATTTTACTGCTAAGTTAATGTTATTTTACGAAGACATTTTATTCATTTGTACTGGTAACACAAGGCAAGGTAAAACGACCGTCAAATTCTTACGTATCGCATAGAACTTATTAAAAGGCGGTTGACATAAGAGTAAAAATAAATATTAGTTTTGTGTGAATAGTTTTCTGTAAACATAAAAATGCATAATGATGAAGATAAACCTTTATTACTTTCTCTCTCTCTAGGTTATTGTATCACATTGTTTATTAAATAAAACAATTTATTTCGCTCAAGCAGAGGGTTTGACCGTTGCACAATCGTTCCAAACCTTTTCACTCTTAGCAATAACTTTGGCTGCATCAACTTCTTTGTGGTAAGGAAGAGTTACAACCAAAAACTCGTCATAGCAAGGTCGTCCGAACGTAGCAAGGTTAAGACAACAAGCAGGTGAGACTGTTCCAGCTCCGAATAAGCTTGCTACGAGTTGATCGGCGCACCCTGTTTGCAGTTTTGCAGCACATTGCTCCAAGAAATTGTGAGTGCTCGTTGGCAACGGGGGAAGAGGAACAACTTGTTCCAAATTGCGACCAGCAAGCACGGGTGATAGAATGACGATCTCTCTCAACAAGAAAAAAGCGATTAAGCAAGAGTAGCTACCGAAACCTGTCATAACTTAAGAGATTTATCTGTTATATACTTTCTCTTCTTATTAAAAGGTGTTCGTTACGGATCCCTTTACTTTCTTGATGGTGTTGGAATTGGGGATGCCAAGCTCATTTATAAGAAGTTAAAATATAGGCCACGGCCGAGTTAAGTTTTTAAAGCGTTACATTAATTCTTTACTTCGTATTTATTGAAATTACTTGAACTGATATATAAAAAGTGTTTCAATTGATATTACGTTATTATTAAACATAAACCTTGCTCAATCGTCTTACAATTTAATGATATGATCAATTAAGACATCATGTGACAATGCCAAACATGCATGAATCGGATCCCCACTTTATGGAGTAATTTACGTTGTGGTAATGTTCTGATCCGTTACCTTATTAGTTGTCGAGATAAGTCAAAACAAAAAGCCACATTCGGAAATTACGAAGTGTGTAGCAGGATGCAAAATTTACATAAAATCATTTTTTTTTTTTCTTTTCTTTCCTTTTCGTTATCTTTGTATTCAATATTTTACTCTTTCATATTCAAAATAATTGTTTCCAAATGACAAAAATAAAATAAAAAATAGTAGAATATATAAATTATTTGGCGTAAAATAATAAGTCATTTAAGATTTGAAAATATTATTGTGTACGCCTATATGCTTAGGTTGTGATCGAGTCATTCGTAACTAGCTAGAATAATTATCCGCTAAGGAACACCCACCCTGATTTTTGGAAACTAATTTTTTTAAAAAACATCCGTTGAAACCAAATACATAGAATTTGTTCGTTAAAAGAATTTCCTTTTTATTTATAGATAAGTTATTATTATCACTTATTTGTTCTAATAATATACACGAAGTACTTCATTTATCCTAGAATGATTCCTTCTATAAATGTTGCTAATTTTGTCTAGAAATTTATTAACATCTGTGAGACAACAAAAACTTTCTTAACTTTGTGGAACAAGTTTATCTAACTTTCCATTTCTACGAATAAAATTTACAAATTTTCTATCTATAGAAAGTTTATTCTCTCATATCAAAATCGATTGGCTATAAAACTTAAAAACTTAATGGAGTATAAATATACCCTAGCTAAATGTAATAAGTCATATTAGTTTTGATTTATCATTATTTTGAATGTTACTTATAAGAGGTAATGAGTAACAACGCGTATGTTGAATCTTTAAATTCTCGATTGCCCAGTACGTTAAAATTTAAAGACGAGAGTTCATGGTACTGTTTGCTTTTCAATTTGTGAACACGATTAAACTTCACATATATAACTTCGGTGGTTTATTCATCATTCGCAGTAGTGGTTTTATTAAATTTTACTGCTAAGTTAATGTTATTTTACGAAGACGTTTTATTCATTTGTACTGGTAGCACAAGGCAAGGTAAAAGGACCGTCAAACTCTTACGTATCACATAGAACTTATTATTAACGTGGATCGGATCGGGTCGGGTTTGTATAAGGCCTAAGGCAACTGGATCAAGCCTGTCTAATGGATGATGTCGTCTCCTCCAAAGAACCTGTAAAAAGACAGAAACAAACATAAAAAACAATGATATAAGACAAGTAAAAATGAGGGTTGAACTCTTAGCCTTAGGTATGCTTTGGCTGAGCGATTGTTATGCTTGAGTCGTGGTTGTGACTCAAATTGGATTCCAGTGGCTGGAATAAGAGTGAATAGAGTTTCGAGATGCTAATAAGCTTTGTTCTTAGTCAAGATTTCAGAGAACCCTTTGTAGCCAAACAGGGTTTATTTATATGCCAAAATCCACTTCCAACGTTCACTTGATCAGGTTTTGATTGTGGGAAGGATTCTCGAAAAGAATCAAACGTTATCTCCAAATTGTAACTGTCTAATTGACTTGGTTTTAAACGACTAAGTCTTTAACTGGCATAAGTCTTGGGTTGACCCGTTTATTCGTGGGCTTAAATAGATTTCAATCATAAATGATTTGGGCTTTAAGCGTTGGGCCCAATGTACCATTTTTGGTTACCACAGTTTGTCCCCCACTCTTTAAAGAAAGGACTTTTGAATTAGAGAGTGATTTTTGCTGAGACGACTATGAGTTTTGTCGTGATGTCGACTTGATTACAAATTTTGCAAGGCTGGCTTGAGTTTTTCTTTGTCGAGTCGTAAAACGGTTTCGACTTGATGTCGATTCGAAATGAATGTCTACAAGAATCATTTGAGGTGGATAGTCGTTTCGACAAAGGGTTGAGTAGAACTTTTGGATGGAGAACTCTTTAAGGTGGTTTGTTGTTTGACGATTTCGTATATCGCAAGGACGGAAAGTCCAATCGATGGGACTGGACTGATTTAGTTTCCTATGGCTAACGTAACGCCACGTTTTTGGTGCATTTAACTAGATTTTAAATTTTGAATTAACTAAGGGAGTTACTGGGGTTATTAGGCAACCGTAGCGGTTGTGACACATGGCTCCTATGGTTAAGTGTTTGGTTTATAAACCGAAACTTAACCGCTAAGCTTCTCACTTTGCAAAAACTCTCTTGTTTTCACATTTTTGCAAAGGCAACTCTTTCCAACAGCAGAAAAGTTCTTCCTTCAATTGGGATTCTAGCAAATCTTCGTTGATTTTTCGCTTGATTTTTTAGCGTCTTCCACTCAAGTTCCCTTCAAGGTTAGTGAAAAGTTTTTCTATTTTTGCTTGTTTTGCATGAAACTTACTTCCATGTACATGTAAGGAACTTAGTAGAAATATTTGCGAAATTTTACCTAGAATAAGCGTGTTCTTGATTGCGTTCCCGATTATGCTTGATATCATCGATTTGTAGCTTTATTAATGCGGTATTTCGTAGATTTAAATTGTTTCAATGTTGTTGTGTAGTTAGTAGGCGTTGGATTTGATAGTCGCTCGACTTAGGTTAGTTGATGTCTCGTAAAGTTGTGTTGATCTTGACTTTTCTAGGTTTTTGGTAGTCCACAGAAACCCTAGGTTTTTGATCTTTAAACCTTAGATTTTAGAGTTCAGTTTGTGCCTGACTTGTGCATTTTTTACATATGTCAGTTTTTGGAAATATCATGTCGAGCGACGATACGTTCTCTGATCCATGCTTTACCTGGACCTCTAGTGACTTGGAAGGTGAAGTCGAAGAGGGAGTCGACTCTGATGCTAGAAATGTCGAGCGACAGGTTTTTGTAATGGACCCGTCAGATGTTGCCATTAATATATCAGGCATGTTAGAGTAGGGGATAGTGCATGCTATTGTGTAGTAGGTCGAATTCCAGAAATATGTAGATGCTGGAGAGCCATCTTGTTAAGGTGGTCCGCTAGGTATCCCATTTGATGATAGCCCTGCGAGTGTGCTTACGAACGATGACATGGATCGTTTATGAACAATTTATGGATTCCTGCGTCTATCGAACTATGTGCACCAAAGGAGCACGAACGAGCGGATTGGGTTATACCAGGGTGGACGTGTTTCTATGAATATATCCTTTAACTAGGATTCAGGTTCCCAGTCCCCTCTTTGGCTCGTCGACTGCTGTTATACTATCAGATAGCCCCTGGTCAGTTGATGCCAAACAGCTGGAGGATTCTCATGAGTTTAACCGTTTGGTGTGAAAGGAGAGAGTTGTTGTTTGGTATGGGATGCCTCCTACACAACTATTTCCTAAATGAGCATGTTCATGAAAAGGGTCGTTATATGTTGGTCTCACAGTTGAAAGATAGTCAACTTATTGCTGACCTTACGACTAACGACTGGAATTGGAAGAACACCTTTGTTTTTGCTAAAGGTCCTTTGATCAATGGACCTTTTGGGAAATCGAAGTATTTCTATACGTATTTGGAACCGATACAATGAGTGTCAATTCCTAATGTCGTTTTAGATTTTTTTTTTTGAGTTGTTGTTGGTACTGATAGTCTAATTATCCTTGTAGATGTAGTAGGTGCGAAGAGTAAGTTGCCGTGTGCTGAAGCACCTGAGCGTACTCAAAATATATTAGCAATCCCTGTTTAAGAGAGGAGTTGGAGAGTACTACTCACGGAAGGTAAACTTAGACCTAGTAGTATATGGCGCTGGTCAACATTGAATGTTCCACAAACCCTGTATCCTCATGTGAAGGATTTCATGTCGTATGTTTGGATTATAAGGATTCTTGAAATTCTTCAATGTGATATGAAATTTCTATCGCCAATAACTGACGTCGAGCGTCATTTCGTAGTGACATCGATGTCAAGCGCAAAGTTCAACATGCTTGACTCCGTTGAGACCTTGAGGCTCTATAGCGAGAACATCAGCAAAAAGCAAGCTTCGGCAAATACGAAGAAGAAACAGGCGACTGGGGCGTCGAAGGACAAGGCGCTTGAAATAGTGGAAAATGTTTTTGTTTCTTCACTAGAAACGAGTCTCTTGAGGAAGAAGAAGAGGAAAACCTCCGATGTCGACACTGAGAAAAATGTCAGAGCTGACCTAAAGGGGAAGTCGGCTATCGATGCTTCATCAACCCTAAATTCAACAATGGTGTTGTTTCCTCCAAGAGTGTCGGCGTTCAAGGAGCCAAGTGGCTTTCTACAGAAGTTGAACGACCTTCTTTTCTCCGCTGATGAAGAATACCTCAAGGGGAAAAAGATGGAGGAGGTGTTCGAGGCGGGTCTTCTTTCGACTTTCCAGGTAAGTTGGTTTATCTTCTAAGTTTTCTTTTCCTTTTAACAAGTTTCAAGTTTTCACGATACGACATTTGTTTTGTAGGCTCTACAGGTGCAGTTTCATCTGCATGCAGGTATAAAGTCGTTAGAGAGAGATGTGCTAAGCTTCAGAAAGCCAACGACACTATAAGGAAGGAAAACAGGGCTCGACAAAGCTATGAAGGAAGTGGAGAAGAAAAACTTAGCTTTGGAGGAGGAAATGAAGGGATTGAGGGAGGAGAGAGATCGACATCGCGATGAGTTGACAAGGGCAAAAAAGGTTGTCGCAGAGCAGGAGCAACTTGTTGCAAGTTTGAACGAGCAACTCCTGTCAATTTCGGCCGAGGCCATGTGCAAAGCTAGGGTGGAGCTTTTCAAGCAATACTTGTCTGGCGAGCATGTGAAGTGGGACCCTCAGAAGATGCAAACGAAGATCGACATCTATGAGGAATCGGAGCATATCCGAAATGAGGGATCTCCGGCTGTTGGAAAGGTTACTTAGGATGGCATGGAGGAGGTCGAAAAGAGCCAGGATGGTGTCGATAATGCTAATGTTGCGGTCGGTGACTCGACCTTGTATTGATCTTTTTAAACAACTGTTTTTGTAAATATTAGTTTATGTCGAACGGGAGTACTGTCATAATTTCCTGTATCGATGTTATTTCTGAATGTTTTTGATACAATCGAATGCTTTTATTTACTTTCGCTCATTTGAACTCTTCGATATGTGTTTGCCTTAAATGAAATATCTATTTGATTATTTCAGTTTCGTGAATATGTGTTTGCATAAGACAATAACGAAGTTGATTCGACCATTTCATAGATAATCATGTAATGAAGTTGATTCAATCGCTTTATAAATAATCACGTATAAGTGTCTGACAAGACTATAAACTCACGTACATGTGTAATTGGGTCGACACGACCTTTTATTTATATGATAAAATCGCATACATGCGTAATTGGGTTGACACGACCTTTTATTTACATAATAGAAAATCGCGTACATGTGTAATTGGGTTGACACGACCTTTTACTTACATAATAGAAAAATCGCGTACATGTGTAATTAGGTCGACACGACCTTTCATTTACATAATAGAAAATCAGGTACATGCGTAATTGGGTCGACATTTGTCCCCAGTATTATTCCCCCAACTCCCTATATGTGATGTCGAAGTGAAGATATTGGGATTTGTATTGATTATGCGGTGACCACTTGTAAATCCTTGAACGCAGGATTCCGTGTCGTTTCTAACCCTTGAATGTAGGGTTTTAACTGGTCAATCATTCCTGAAATAATAAATTTTGGTCGCTTGTCGATGTCGACAGCTTATGAATGGTGAGCATGGCTTCATGTAGTGATGTAAATGTGGGCCGGCACTGCCCATTTGTGCCGGGCAGAAGGAGCCCGTTTTTGAAAACAGGCTCGGCTTGGCATGGCACAGCAAATTCCCATGCCAGGCTAGGCCAGGCTAGCCCAGCCCATTTTTCAAACACGAGGGCTCGGAACGTGCCTCATGTGCGTGCCGGTGGGTCAAGCCGGGCCGGCACACAGGCCGACTTTTTTTTTATTATTATTTTAAATTTAATTAAATATTATAATATTGTTTAAACAATTTAAATTATGTAATTTAATTGTAATTTGTCTATCTTATTTATTATTTTAGTGTAATAAAAAAATATAAATTTATTATTTTATTTAATAAAATAATTCAAAGAATAAATAAAAATAAAATATTAAAGAAAATAAAAAATACATGAAATCATGAAAATATGAAATGAAGAATGATTTATTTATTTCGGATTTTCAGTTTTACATGATTGTCTCATTAAAAACTTTACCAAGAAAAACCCAGTGGGATAAAAATTTGGTAAGGGAAAAAGAGTGCAATCTCTAGCATACGCGGAGTCGTAATGGGCCCGTCTTAGTTCCGTTGTAGTTATGTATGGGTTATAGTGTATACCTGTCCGTGTCGAGCTATGCATTTGTCAATATGTCTTTTTAAATGATCAGTTCCCGACTTTGAAAAGGCATATAAGAGTTTACAAAACTTACAACGATATTTTGTTGTGACCCTACCGTTTGGGTTTGGTATTTCTTCTTTGTCAAAACACTGTCATACGTTTGATTGTGCTTTTTAGGTTTGGGGAGGACGTGATGTCGGTGTTGTGCCAGAACCAGAAGGTCTCGCTGCCATTTCCGTCGGCTCGGAAAGGTCAAAATAATCGTCCTCCATGTTAATACCGTCCAGAAATTGAGTATAATTATGATCCATTTCCTACAATACAAATATTAACTCATTAGTCATTAAAAACTAAGCATAAAATCATAAATATACTAAGCATGAAAATATTAAAATTAATTACTAAACATAAAATCATCAATTTACTAACTAAACAAATATACTAAGTATAAATAAAAATATACAAATATTAAAATTAATTACTAGGCATAAATTCATAAAATTATAAATTTACTAAAACATAAAATTAATTAATAACATTTAAAGGAAAAAGATACCTTTGAGCTTTGGTGGGAGAGATTAGAGAATAATATTAGAAATATAGTATTAGAAATGGTTTAGAGAATAGAGATTAGAGAGAGTAATGGAGAGTTGGAGAATGGAAACTTGGAGAGAATGAGACTATGAGAGATTAAGAGAAAGTGTATGGAAATTGGAATGGGTGGGGGTATTTATAGAAAAATTTGAAATGTGGGTAAAAATACAAAATAGAAGAGATGAGGGGCAAATTGTAATTTTTTACCATTTTAAAAAATTTGACCGTTTGCTGACGTCAGCAACAGTCAAATATAAAAATAATA
Organism: Acer saccharum; assembly: GCA_030490815.1. Lineage (NCBI taxonomy): Eukaryota > Viridiplantae > Streptophyta > Magnoliopsida > Sapindales > Sapindaceae > Acer > Acer saccharum. The sequence continues at coordinate 29,544,486 of CM059866.1, forward strand.
ATAATAAAAACCATTAAAAAATTGGCAACCCTTCAAGGCTTCAACGGTAATATATATATATATATATATTTATATGGCGGGCCGAGCCCGCCGGCTCGGTCTGGCCCGGTAGGCCGACGTTCCTCAATTTTTTAAATTTTTTTTAAATTTAAATATTTTAATTCAATTGTTAGTTTTTTACTTTGTTACATTATAAATTTTTAATATTGTTTAAACATTTTTAATTGTAATTTGTCTATCTTATTTATTATTTTAGTGTAATAAAAAAATGTAGAAAATAGAAAAATTTATTATTTACTTTAAAAAAATAATTAAAAGAATAAATAGTTATAAAGCTAAAATATTAAAGAAAATAAAAATAGATGAAATTATGAAAATATGAAAAGATGAATTATTTATTTCTTTCGGAGTCTCAGTATTACATATTTACATGATTGCCTCATTAAAAACCTTACCCCAAAAAAACCCAGTGGGATAAAAACTTGGTAAGAGAAAAATAGTACAATTATATTACAAGTTAATGTACATGTATAACCTAGAAGTCCTAGATTTGGCTATTGCCGGAACTCTCTTCAACATATAAATTACTGAAATTTTGAATAAGTTGTTCGTCTACTGTTTCATTTTGCAACCTCTTTTTCGCACACTCCCAATCCTGAATGCATGCCAATACCTTCACCATCTCTGGAGTCAAAGAACTTCTTCTTTCTTTAACAATTCTTCCAGTCATGCTAAATACCTGTTCTAAGGAAACAGTGGAGACAGGGATAACCAGTACGTCCCGTGCTAGGTGTGACAGGACTGGATAGCCGTAGGTCTTCCACCATACCAACAGTTCAAATCCCTTCTCTCTTTCAAATATGTCGTCAAATTGAGCTTCAAGGTAGCTTTTCAGTTCGGCACCAGAAGTTGCACCAGCTGATCCAGCTCGCGAAGAACTTGATAAGCCTACTTTTTTTTGGCGTTTTAGAATGTTCCAACTTATCTGGTTCGGGAGTGTGTCTGGTTCTGCTGATGGTTGTGCGTCAACGCCGCCATACCTGTCCTCATAAGTACTAAAAACTTCGAACAACTTGGTTCAAATGTCAGTAACCTGTGCAGAATAATCTATGAAATTTCCCTTAAGTAGTAATGTAAAATATACCTAGAGGAGGGGTGAATAGGTATAGACTCAAATTCTTCCAATATTAAAAATAACGCGGAATATAACAAAGAAAATGCACACTTGATTAGATTTAACAAATGAATTGATTTCACTAATACAAGAGTTAATCAATTTACAAGATATGCAATCAATGTTGTTGACGGTGAAATTTGGATTGCCACGCACTCAACAATTAAATCAATTCAATATGAAGCAAGAAAATTAAAAACACATGCAAAAGACAAGTTTTACGTGGAAAACCCTTGAATGGGAAAAAAACCACGGCGCCCCTTAGGGCAGAAGAATAATACTAGGTTTTCGTAGCTTTGTTACACACTCTAATCTCTCACAATTGCTCTCTTTTCTCTCTCAATATTTCTGAACCCCTTCCCTGTGGGATAGGTGATTCTATTTATACATGTTTATTTAGGGTTTCCCCTTGTTGATTTGTATTAGGATCCTTTTCTGTCGCGGATTGGGTCTTCTTTCCTTTTTATGATTCCTTGTTGCTTCTGTGTTTATGCCGAGTTGGTTCGAGCCCAGTGTGCTGGTCCAGCGAGTACTTTTATTTTCTGGGTATTGCGTATCTGGCGAATGCACTTCTATATTCGGCGAGTAGGTTTTTGGTTTTGGCGACCATGCCCTTGATTTCCCCCTGGTCTAAGCTATTATTTCATCCTGACTGGTCAAACATCTTCCCTTTACCCGGTCAATGAATGACGTGGCAACCTTTTGTTAGCTCCTTCGATGACGTGTCAGTTGGGCGAGTTTATACATACAACAAATGTAAAATATGGAAGATAAAGAAAAGTAAAGCAAAAATTGACACAATGATTTTTACGTGGTAAAATCTCAAAGAGGAAACCTCCACGGGTTGATACCACAACCACCGGCAAAGCAATCCACTATGTGAAAAAGGACTTACACACTTAAGCTACCAACTCATGATATCCGCTCAAGTTATCAACTCCTAATCTACCCTCGGGCTAGTGAATCACCAAGCCTACTTCCTATCCGAGATGTGTCCTACACTTCTAGAAAACAACTTCCTATCCAAGACACTCACATCTCTAGGAAGATTTCTTGCTTGTCTATCTAGATCCTCCCGACCCTAGACAAGTCTCCTTGCTTGATTATCCGAGTCGTCCCGACTGTTAGGATTATGCTTAATAGCAAGAGTGTAATGTTGTAGTTAACAATCTTTTTCATATTAATAAAGTGATTTCTGGTTTAACAAATCGTATAGCATTTATAGTTTATATTATAATTGTCAAAGTAAATAATCATAAGGTCTAAAGACTATGGGAAAAGAAGAATTGTTCGTACATCTGGATATGTATGTGGTAGACACAATTCTTTAGTTAGTCTTGAATAATGTTCACAACTTAAGTTAAAGGTTGGGCACCTTTATCTTGTTAAAGTTGTAGAATTCTTTTGCTAGCATTTGAGTGGGATCAAATGAGATATGATGAGTCTAAAATCATCGGAGTGTCTTTGAGCAAAGGATCTAGTGCACTGGGTGCATTGAACTGGATCACAATGAAAAGCTTTATCTAGAACCGTCAGTAGATAATAGTCTTTTCATTATCAGGACAATCGGAGGGTCTATCTTAATCCTGAGATAAATGATGGACTTATGGTTGCAAGTGATATCATTTGAGTTATCAATGAGTACGATTATATCGCATAGTCTATCCTCGATAGTTTGGTGATATTCATTTGTTAATCGATAGAGGACTTCATTTATAGATATGGACATCGTGGCTCCATTTAATAAAATGAGAGTATAATATTATCATATGGATGTTTTGAGGTAATTGGATATTAAATCTCAACGTTGAGTTTTCGATAGTGTCTATTGAAAACATGGCTTCTGGACAAGTCAAAATATCCATGTTCAAAACGTGGTCATATGAGTAAATATGGTAACTTGGAGAGTTATAGGCGGTCTATGAACTCTTGGCGATTACTGATATTAATCACGAGGATACACTATCTCCAATATGATTGTCTAGGGTATGAATGAGGAGCATCTTCCTTTTCTATCTTTATTTAAGAGTTCAGTTTTAGCTCTTTAGTGGAATGAGTTAAAATTAATGGATCGGACCTAAGTGAATCATTTGTTGATTGTGATTAGGTTATGTCTATTGAAGCTTAAATTTAGATGGCCCGCCAAGATCCCCAATCCACACGGACTTGCATGGATCACTTGATATATTCTACCGGACCAATTTAAGGGTCCATCTAGAATTGCATTTAATATATTAAGAATATAATTTGCACATTATTTAAGTAATGGGCTGCTCAATTATATTAATATATTAATGAAAGACATGTGGGCTTGTTTCTTTTAGTAAGAATGGGTCTGGTTCACATGTGGGCTTTTTATTTAAAGTCCAATGGATTAAATGAAATAGGAAAATAATATTAGGCCCAATCTTATATAAGTGGGGCGGCTAGGTTAATGTTTTAACCTAAAAATATTATTTTGTTTCATTTGTTTTAATTAAATAAGAATTAATTAATTTATTGATTAATTGTTTAATTAAAGAAACAAATCTTTCCTAAAAGTAAAAGACTTGTTTGATAAGTAAATAAATAAATTAGTTTTATTTATTTAATCAAATAAGGAGTCTTTTTTATTTAGTCAAAATAAAAGAATAAAAATAAAGGAGTTGGATTAGGGTTTGAAGTCTTAAAAGACATGTGGTTTTTGGGTGCAATACAAATCCTCTTTTGTAGAGGAAAATTGCGGCAACCCTAGGCAAACACACATAGAGAATTCGGCCACCCTATAAGGAAAGAAGGAAGAAATTTTGGCCACCTATATAAGCATACTTATAGAATTCGGCTACCACAATGAATGGCGCTTGAGTTTTTTATTTCTTTCTTCTTCTTCTTAATTCCAAGAGAGTTTTTATTCTAAAAAGACAAAAAGGAGTGAGAAATTATTCTTTGATAGTATACTATTGCTTAATCATCAATAAGCTTGTGTATACGATATCGATCTAGGTTCACGCGAGTTTCAATCATTAGATTGAGAACTCAAAAGTGACCGGAATAATTTTTGACATTCTTTTGATTGTTTTGTGACTAACAAAGAAAAGAAATTTTTTGTTTGGTCCATTCACAGGTTTGCAATTCAAAGAAAAGGGAGACCAGGCTCCTAGGTGATCCACGTTCGTGCTCGGATTGAAGGTCTTGCGGATTACCATCGACGTAAGTCAATCGGATCACGCGACAAAAGGTAATTTACTTTTGTTAATATATATGCATGTTTATTGATTAAAAGGGTTTAAGGTTCATAAAGGAAAAAATTTTAAAAGTCACTAAATCGTTTTTAGTATCGCTTCCGCTGCGTTTACCATTTTTGTTATTATTTTTCCCTACACCGACTCTAATCAAGACTTCTTTGCTCTATCCACAAAGCTTCACTCACTTTGCTAAAGACTTCAACCTTAAGTAAGGCTATGATCTAAGTGATGCAAATGATGCAAACACAATCAAATAAAGCTAGATGATCAATCAAGCTAAATGTACATGTTCAATGATAATCTAGAATATGCTTTCAACAAACAATCACAAATGTATCTAGAAATCAAGACATGTAAATCAATAAGAGCAAGGTATGAATATTCAATATATCACACTAAAAACCTAGTTCTTAGATTATGAAATTAAACCTAGAAAATAACATGAGGCACATCATATATACCTTTTCTAGAATCAATTTCAAGTTGAATCAAGTTTAGCAAATATGTGTTCAAGAGAAATCATAAAGCTAAAACTCAATTAACAAATGATCAAACACCCCTAGCATATGATCTAACATCCTTCTCAACATATTTCATCAATCAAATAGTAAAAATAAAAGAGATGATCAAAGATGAAATGAAAAAGAAGAAGTTGAACATACAAAGTTGACCACGTACTGAAAATCAGTCCACTGAGAAATATGATGAAGTTAGTTGTCTCTGGAAATGCTTGGGGTTTGTAGCTCTTATCAAGACCAACAATTTTGGTTTTTGGATCAATCAATTTCGAGTTTGTATGAGAAAGTTATGATCAAATACTAAAACTAAAATGTGAAGAATTTCTGCAGAAAATTTCTTTGAAAGGTTTCTTCAAGTTCTATGTTTGGAGGGAAGGAAAGGTGTTTAAATGGAGGAGAGAGAGAGGATTTTTTGGCCAACCAAAAGAGGCCACCTCAGCCAAGGCCCATGTGGGGCGCGTGGGCCACACGGGACCAAAGAAGTCCTCTGGCCGTGGGTCCTACGGCTCACACACGGCTTGGCCAAGCTTGGCCACTTGGCCTCGCTTGCTCTCCCGCGCACCCTCACGTTCTTCAGCCGTATCTTGGGCATCCAAACTCCGATTTTGAATCTATTTTTGGATTACAAACTATGACTCCCTCACACATGACGAAGACTAAGAAACTTTGACAAAAGGTTGAGAAATCATCTCAGAAAATGATGATGAAGTCAACTCAACGAATGAGAATGCAAAGTAGCCTAACTAAGTCGTTTGGACTCGAAACGTTATGAATGAGTAACCGAAATGATCGGAACTCAATAAGGAATCAAATAAGAACATATTCAAGTCCAAAATACAAAATACATAAACAAACAAATACAAATTCACACAAGCATGCCATATCAAAGAGATAGTCACAAAGCATGCAATTCTACAATGTTTGTCTATAAAAGACCAAAGCATGTGCATACTAAGAAGTGTGTGAATGTGTTATACCAAATGTTTGAACTACGATGTAGGGACACACGTGTATGAATTGTGTGTGTGCGCGCTAACGCCTTGCAAGAGGATAGAAGTCGAAGTATACCTTTGACGCTTTCACCTCTTGAAGACGACGTTTGCACTAGACGTTGCTCTTCACCTTTTAAGCTTCTTTTCTTCCAAGAACATCCTAAGCAACAACTAATACAAATATAGAGCGTTTTACAATGGAATCAAGCCAATACAAATCATGAACCTTACAATCTACGCTCAAAATATCACCAAGATAATCTAGCAATGTTTCTAAACAAGATAATTTAACCCTAGGATCTATTATAACACCTAAAACATAAAGGAAAGAAATTGTAGACCAGTATTTTTTAAACTTGGTTTCCATGGCAACAACTGCAGGGCCAAAGATATTATCTTCCCTATAATTGTTTATCAATTTAGGCATATCCACAATTTGATGGATTACCAGGGAAGATGTGAGGTAATAGACCCCAGAAAGAGTTACAATGGAATCATTAAAAACCTTTAAAAATTCAACAAAGATCATTGCCACATGCCAATCATTTGGGGTCAGTGTTGGTCGGCCAAGTTCGGACATTTTCATGTTATAAAAACCTGAAATAGGTGTTTCATATTCCAAACAATTTTGCAGTATTAAGTAAGTAGAGTTCCACCTTAGCGGCATATCTGTTAGGAATCTTCGAGGTCATAGACCGAAGGTTGTACAATATCTACCGAATTCATTAAATCTTGGATTAGAATTGCCAAGCCAAGCAAGGGCATCTCTGATGCGATCTATACAATCGCTTACTACCTTCATACCAGACTGTACAACTAAACTGATGATATGACATGCACACCGTTGATGGAAGAAATAACCCCCATGTTGCGGGATATTTTTTTCAAAAAACAATGCAATAGAACTAGTATTTGCAGATACATTATCTAATGTGATAGAAATGATGTGATGCTATATTTCAAAAGTTTCTAAAACAGACATAATGACATTAAAAATATTTCCTGCGGTATGTGCACAATCCATAGGATGAAAACCAAGAACTTTTTTTTGTAAATTCCAATTAGAGTCTAAATGGTGTCCCGTGACAGTTAAATAGTCCTGTTTGGATCATGCGTTCCAAATATCAGAAGTTAATGCAATAGAGATAGTTAGATGCTGTAATTCAGCCTTCAACTCATCTCGTTGGGTTTGAAAATATTTTAACAAATCGTTCCTAGTAGTGATTCTAGAAACATATTTAAATTTAGGGTTGTATGCAGTTTGAATAAATTTAAAAAAAAAAACGATTATCACCGAAATTAATCGGTTGATCAGTACATGCAATGTAACGTGCCATGCACTCTCTAGCATGCACGGGGTCGTAACGCCATGTTGTAACGAACCCGTCTAGATGCCGTTGTAGTTGTGTCTGGGTTGTAGTGTCTACCTGTCCATGTGTAGGCATGCATTTCTCCATATGCCTTCGCAAATGACCGGTCCCACCCCCCAGAAGTGACATAATGCTTAGGACAAAACTTACATTGAGCTATGTCCATGACTTGATCATCTGGCATAGTCTTTTGTACTACGTCAAAACACTGCCATACGTTTGAAGTGTGCTTTTTAGGTTTGGGAGGACGTGATGTCAGTGTTGCTTCGGAACCAGAAGGTCCCGCTGCCGTTTTCTGACCCGGAAAGGTCAAAATAATCGTCCTCCATGTTAAGACCGTCTAGAAATTGAGGATGATTATGATCCATTTCCTACAATATAAATATTAACTCATTAGTCATTAAAAAATAAGCATAAAATCATAAATATACTAAGCATAAAATATTAAAATTAATTACTAAGCATTTAATCATAAATATACTACTTATTAGTTATTACTAAGCATTTATTTAATCATAAATATACTAAGCATAAATATATTAAAATTAATTACTAAACATAAAATCATAAATAAACTAAGCATTAACATATTAAAATTAATTACTAAACATAAAATCATAAATATCATACAAATATTAAAATTAATTACTAAACATAAAATCATAAGTATACTAAGCATAAACATATTAAAATTAATTACTAAACATAAAATCATAAGTATACTAAGCATAAATATATTAAAATTAATTACTAAACATAAAATCATAAATATCATACAAATATTAAAATTAATTACTAAACATAAAATCATAAGTATACTAAGCATAAACATATTAAAATTAATTACTAAGCATTTAATCATAAATATACTAAGCATAAAAATATTTAAATTCATTACTAAGCATTTAATCATAAATATAGTAATATACTAAGCATAAAAATATTTAAATTCATTACTAAGCATTTAATCATAAATATACTAAGCTTAAATATATTAAAATTAATTACTAAACATAAAATCATAAATATCATAAAAATATTTAAATATATTACTAAACATAAAATCATCAATTTACTAACTAAACAAAATATACTAAGATTACTAAGCATAAATAAAAATATACAAATATTAAAATTAATTACTAGACATAAATTCATAAAATGATAAATTTACTAAAATCTAAGATTCTAAGATTAAATATTAAAATTTATAACAAAGCATAAAAATATTAACTCATAAATACACTAAGAAGCCATAAATATAAAATATACATAAAACATAAGAATAAATATCAAAATTAATAACTAAGCATAAATATATTAATCGTTAACTATAAATATAAAATTTAAAAACTAAAACATAAAATTAATTAAGGGATTTTAGCAAAATTGCCCTATTTGAGGGCCTAAATTGCAAACATACCCTATCAATTATTTTTATAGCAAAATTGCCCCTAAAAGACTAAACTACCCTTACATTCACTCCAATGAGAGAAATCCCTAGATCAGTTGCTTTTCCCTCCTGCCCTAGCCATCCCGTTACCTCTCAACCCGAATCTTCATCGTCGCCGTCAAGCTTCATCGGCGCCGCCACAATGAGGTGTCGGCGTCTGTCAGAGTCGCGTCCGTTACGTCACTTCTGGCGCATCGCCGTGCGGCCACCTTCCTCGATAAAACTAGCTTTGCTTCCTTCATCGTCCTCGCCATGCAGAGTGCAAAAGAATTAATTTGGCTTTGCAGAAGTTGATTAGTCGGGGGGAAGAGAAGCTTCCTAATACCTGTATGAATGTCATAAAGAAGAAGCGTGAAGAAGTTGATGCATGTAGTGCGGCAGATGTTGATGTCAGATGGAGGGTTCTGAAGGGGAAGAAAGTAGATACTTCTGATTGTGGTGGATTGAGAACTTTGCTATCGAAAGTTGTTGCTATCTTCCATGTGAGTATTTGTAATTGCCAATTACATAGTATAAAGTTGGTTTTGCCAAAGACAATCATTTTGCTGTATTTAGTTGTGCTGAATACAGCATAATAAGTTTTATTTATAATAATATAGTCTTGTTTTGTTTGCCTTGGTATCAAATGCTAAAAGACAATCATGTTTTATGTTTTTTTTTTCTATGCTTCAGGATTGTTTTGATACGATAATTGAAAGTGTGTCTAAAACTGATATCATCCCCTCAATCGTTTATGGGTGAGCTATACATTCTCACTTTTGTTTACCTCGTATCTCTGTTTTTTTAATCTGATCTCTGATTATTAGTCGTTGCATTTATCAATCGATTTTGCAAAAGAAGTCTTAAAACCCAAGATTTCCATGGGATGTATTGTGCAATATTGACAGTGAAGTAAGAATCACTTCTGATGAATTTCCAGTGTTGGTGTGTAGAGTAGGTAGTTTATTCTGATTATCATTGATTATTATGTAGCCAAGTGGTTGTTTCGGCTGGGATTTTTAGGATTTTTGGGGAGGAAGTGGCAGAGCTACCTTTGGTTGCAACAAGTAAAGATTCCCAAGGCCAAGTGAGTAAATCTGCTGTAGGGCTAAGAAACGGATTTATTTAGTTATTCATTTGTGAATCTCTCATTAGTTTTATTGGCTAGGTAACAAGCATTCAAACTAATGTAAATCCACTGTTTCTGTAGGGTTATTTCCAGTCCCTTTTTTCTTGTATCGATAAGCTACTTGGCTTCTTACATGTGAAAAACCTTGTCCTTCCGTCAGCCAGTGAAGCTGAATCCATTTGGACTAATAAATTTGGTTTCGACAAGATGACATAAGAGGAGGTATAATATATATTTTCAATTGTATTTTGCTCAAAATATATGAAGATTATATGATCAACTCAAAAACATTCTTCACTCTTGCAGCAAAACAAGTTCAAAAATGACTACCCTTTGATAATCTTCAAGGGAACATCTATGCTGCAGAAGAAGGTACCGAAATACCATTTTGTTGGCAAGTCCGCGGAGGGATGTGAAATATGGGGCATAATTTGTGCCAAGTAAAGAAAGCTACACAGTTATAATCCAAAAAGCAAGAAAAGTTGGGTTAAGTGAAGAAGCTGTGGTTTGTGATAGTTTCAAGATTGGTGAAGCAGGCAAGGTTGTTCTCACCATTGAAAATCCAACTTCCAAGAAGAAGAAGCTCTTTTACCGTTTGAAGACCAAACCTAATTCTTCTGCTTGTCAAACCCTTAGTTGCTGAGATCTTCACATTTTTATGCGTAGGAATTTTTAAAAATTCCTATGCATAAAAATGTTCCATGTAATAATTCTAAACAAGTTCCATGTAATAATATAGTTGAAGATAACTTTTTGTAATTAACGGATTGTTAGTTTAATTAATGAGATTTCTATTTGTATTCGTTGCGGTAGTAATTGTGTGTGAAATGAAATTCGGAGGAGTTGAGAAGTGTTGTGGATATTGAGAGTGTCTTGTTTGCAGGTACAGAAAATGGTATGGATTTGTTGAAAATACAAACAATACTCATGCCAAATTTTTTATAAATTCAATGACCGTCTAATTCATTTTCAAAAAATAAAATATATAGTTCATTTTGAATAAAAAAGAAGGCAGCAATGTTGCTGCCTGTTAACTGGCAGCAATGTTGTTGCCAAAAAATGCCTATATACACAACCAACTTTCGAATCACTATCCACCCTCAAGTAAACAAGATTACCAAGAATCTTTATCGCAAAAGTGTTGGATATATACTCTTTTGTAGCACTGATCATGTTTTATGTTATAGCTTCATTTACGAAAGTTTTCTCAATTGTCCCATTTAGAATCAGAACAAAAACATAAACCTAAAAGATATATAATTGATCATGACACTTGAGAGAACAACAAGAAAGAGTATGCAAACATTAAAATAAAAAACCCTAAGAGAGTGTCAAACCATGTGAAACCTTAGCATACGTAATACATAATCGTATTCACATATGTAAACATGAAAGTCTCTGTTTGCAATCCCCAATAGAACATTCACAAAAACACCATCAAAACATATATACAAATATAAGGAGTGTAAATATAGATTATTAATTCAAAAAAAAAAAAAAAAAAAAAAAACTTTACATAAAACATAAGGAGTGTAAATTAATATTAAAAAACTTTTTTTTTTTTTTTTTACTGAATTTGTGCTTCGGGTCATGAGTGACCCGATATCGGGTCAGGTGTGACCCGAAGCACAAATTCATGGCTTCGGGTTACCCCCTACCCGAAGCCATGAATTTGTGCTTCGGGTCGTTGGTGACCCGATATCGGGTCACTCATGACCCGTGTTAGGTTGATAATTAGTGTTGGCATTAATTCCATATCAAAACGTGTTTTACTTGTAATGTTTAGTGGTTAGTAAATGAAGGATTTCGAAGACGAAGGACGTCTCAACCATTATTCGTTCAAGTTGCCGGCTTTTAAGAGTTTCGGACATTATCGGTCTACAAAGGTATACAAAGACCTCTTATCTCTTACAAGGCTAGGCACACACTCACACATATCATTCTTGTGTGTCCCTTCATGATTTTATTTCATTTACATTTCACTTTCACACACTTGGCAAAATATGCTCATGCATTTAGTTAATAAACTTTGTGTTTTGCATTTTCTAGGACTATGTCCGGAAACTAGCATATGTGTGTGTATTTGTGTTTATATGTTTCCGTATTTTGTGTTTAGGACTTGAACATGTTCTTATTTAATGCCTTATTGAGTTCCGGTCGTTTCGGTTACTCATTCATAAGGTTTCGAGTCCAAACGTGTTGACTATGCCACTTTACGTTCTCTTACGTTGTGTTGACTTCATCGATGATTTCCGAGATGATTTCTCAACCGTTTTTCAAAGTTGTATATTCGTTTTCGTGCATGAGAGAGTCACGGTTCGTAATCCGAAAACGGATTTGAATTTGGAGTTTGGACGCCTGAGATACGGGCCGACGAACCGAGGGAGCGCGGGAGAGGACAGCCCAGGCCATGGGCCACATGGGCTGGCCATGGTTGAGGCCGTGGGCCCCACGGCCTGGAGCACCCTCTGCTCCCGTGTGGGCCACGCGCCCCCCACGGCCTGGGGGTGATGTGGCACCACGTGATTGGCCGAAAAATCTTTTCTCTCTCCTCCTATTTCTTCCCTCTCTCTCATTTTGAATTTCAAAGAAGAATTTTTCAGTTTTCCCGTAAGGCATTTTCTCAAATTTTTCCAAACTTCAAAACACCATATCTTCCTCATCCGGAGTCGGATTTGAGTGATTCAAGTTGGAGAGTGTTTGTATTTGAGTCCTCTAACATCTCCAAGTGGTTTGGTAGCTTTTTGATCGTGATTTCCAGTGGTTGATCACTGAATTCCGAACCAGCTTCAAAATCCGAGGTAATGGTCTCATCTTAGGGATTTCTTGTTATTTGACCTTCCAAATGCTTGGGGTTTCTTCTTCTATATCTATGTTATTGTTTTATGAAAGCTATTTGAAAAGGTAGCTTAATTATCATTCCAATTGAAACTCAATTTGTGGACTTATGTTGACTAGATTTTATGATTCTAGGTTTTACATTTGTTTGTGAGTTGTATTGTGATTAGAATGGCATCTTAGGTTGTTTGATACTTAATTGAATTAATTTTGTGTTAAAATGACTTTGAGATTTGTTTTGGTCCTTTGATTGAAGAAATCAAGGATTTGTGTATTTGTTTGTGTTTTAGAGAATATAGGTTTTGATTGATGTAAATCTCAAAACCTTGCTCTATATTTTTGTCTAGTATATTGATTGATTTTAATCTCATATATCTAGCCTTTGATTGTATATTGATAGCATCTTGAATTAGGACTTAATGAACATTTTGTGATTCAAGTGTTATGTGTGTGAATGAGACTTTGAGTGTATGTGTTAGGTGTTTCACATGCTTAGGTTTCTATTCATGTATTTTTGCATCTAGACTTGATTAATTGTGTTTTCACATGTTTAGGTCTATTTGTGCCATAGAATGTATTGATCACATGTTCTATGTTGAAATGAATGTTTGCATCATTTGCATTCACATGATCACACTAGGAAGTCCTTGTAAAAGGCATGAAGTCTTGGTTAGAGTCGGGATGACTCGGATAGCCAAGCAAGAAGACTTGCCTAGAGTCGGGATGACTCGGATAGGTAAGCAAGGAGTCATGGCTAGAGTCGGGAGGACTCGGATAGTCATGCATGGGAGGCTCCCTAGAGGCAAGAGTGCCTTGGATAGGGAGTTGGCTAACATATTGGTAGGCCTAGGCGTATGGTTAGACATAGACTCCGATAGAGTGGGGTACACGGGATGTGTATGCACTCTTGAGGAATTTCTAATCTTCCATCGATGTTGGTTGAGTGTGTTGTCCAATATATGGTGGTTCCGCATCATTGAGGGATTTCATACTTTCCAATAGGGTTGGGTAGGCTTAGACTTCACTAGGTTGGGTGAGCTAAAGATTGGTGACTTTATGAATGTTCTATGTTTACTTTCCAATAATATAGTACCCAATGGTTGTAGTTCAACCCGTGGATGTTTCCTCCTTGGAGGTTTTACCACGTTAAAAAATCCCTTGTGTTAATTCTTTCTATCTCTTCTCTTATATTTTAATTGTATATTTTATTGTCTTAATTCATAATATTCACTTGTGATGTATTGTGAACCAAGTCTTTGTATAGTGTGATTAGAGTATTCATTCTATAGATCAATTTGTATCTTTGATTCTTTTGTATATTGTAATATTTGTTTAGTGACATTTTGATCACTCTTGTAACACATTGAACATCTTATGAAATACAAACTTATTTTGTTGTTATGTTTATTTGATATTTTACCTCACATGACTTGTTGATATACTTAGACATTTCTCTTATGATTGTGTCATTGTATTGTCTATGTATGTCTACCCTGGCTTATTGTGTTGTGTGTAAGGCTACCTTGAGGGACAAACGGATGTTTGTTCAAGGGTTTGAAAAAAGGTGTAAAAACCTATTCACCCCCCCCCCCCCCCCCTCTAGGTATGCTTTAAGCAATTTAACTTCGTTTGTGTACATTCAACCCGAAACACAAATTCATGGCTTTGGGTTACCCCTTACCCGAAGCCATGAATTTGGGTCACACCTGACCCGATATTGGGTCACTCATGACCCGAAGCACAAATTCATGGCTTCGGGTTGGGGGTAACCCAAAGCCATAAATTTGTACTTCAGGTTGTTGGTGACCCGATATCGGGTCACCAACGACTCGAAGAACAAATTTTGGCCTCCGGGTTGGGGGCAACTCGAAGGCCTGAAATTCTTCTTCGGGTCGTTGGTGACCTGATATCGGGTCACCTACGACCCGAAGAAGAATTTCTTTGATGGAGTGAATGTGTCATTAAGGGTAGTTTGGTCTTTTAGGGGCAATTTTGCTATAAAATTTTTTTATAGGGTATGTTTGCAATTTAGGCCCTCAAATAGGGCAATTTTGCTAAAATCCCATTAATTAATAACATTTAAAGGAAAAACATACCTTTGAGGTTTTGAGCTTTGGTGGAGAGATTAGAGAATAGTATTAGTAATATAGTATTATAAATTTAGAATAGTAGAGTAGTAGTCTAGTAGATTAGTTGTGTAGGGAACAGAGAGAGAAAGTGAGAGTAGAGAGAGAGAGAGAGTAAGAATGGAATTATTAAAATATGAAGCTGTAAAGAAATAGAGATTATAGAAAGTAATAGAGAGTTGGAGAATGTAGAGAATGAGAGAATAGAGATTGAGAGAAAGTGTATGGAAATTGAAATGAGTGGGGGTATTTATAGAAAAATTTGAAGTGTGGATAAAAATATAAAATAGAAGAGATGAGGGGGTAAAGTGTAATTCTTGGCCATTTTGAAAAATTTGACCGTTTGCTATTTGGTGACGTCAGCAACAGTCAAATTTTTCAAAAAAAAAAAAAAAAAACAATAAAAAATGGGCAGTCACGGTAAAATAATAATAATAATATAATAATTGAACGGTTGGCCTGGTGGGCCGGGCCGGCACGCCAAGCCGGAAATCTATATCTGGCCCGTGTCAGGCCTAGCTCATGAAACAGACGAGCCATGCCTAGAACGGCCTGCCATCCTTGGCGGGCTGGCCGTGCCGGGCCCATTAGGCCGGGCACACTTTTACACCACTAGCTTCGTGAGAAGATATATATATTTTTTGGTTGAAAGCTTAGTTTTACACTTATTTGCAACTAAGTTTTCATCATTGCTCATTAAGAGTCGATTTGTCAGTACCGAATTTGATGAATTAAATATTTAATAGCGTAAATAAAAAATTGAAATGGATAAGTTTAGAAGTGGTACTATTTTAAATGTAGGGCATTCCAGCTGTTGGTTATCTCTCGACCATCAAGTCCTCGTAACTTATACGTCCGCCGTCCCTTTATATCGGTTATTTGGTAGGGGTCTTCCCATGTAGGACCCAGCTTTCCTGTGCCTTATTCTCGGGTGTTTTGAAAGACTCGTCGTAGTACCCAGTCGTTGATATTGAATACTCGGACCTTCACTTTCTTGTTATAATGTCGTGTGACTTGTTCCTAGTATGCTTGTATCCTCAACGCGGCACGGTCTCAACATTCATCTAGGTGATCTAGTTCGAAATTGAGTTCCAAGTTGTTTTGCTCCTCGCATGGGTTTTCGCTTCGAGTCGTTGCAAGTTACGTCTCTATTGGGATCACTGCTTCGGAGTCATAGACAAGTGAGAAGGGAGTTTCCCCCGTCGATCTACGGGGGTGATTATGTATGACCAAAGTATCTCTAGGAGTTTTTCCGCCCACTCGTTTTTTTCCACCTCCAAACGCTTCTTCAATTTGTTAACTATGGTTTTGTTAGTCGACTCTGCTTGTCCATTGGCTTGAGGATAACACAGTTTTGAGAAACTTAGCTTTATTCCATATTTGTCACAGAAATTCTTGTAGTCATACGAAATGAAATGGGACCCATTGTCGGTTACTATTTCCCAGGGCACTCTGAATCTGCAAATTATATTTTTCCATACAAAATTGTGTACCTCTATGTTGGAATGCTCCGATTTCGACCCATTTAGTGAAATAATCTGTTAGTACTAGCATGTAAATGATACCACTATGAGCTACTGGGAGTTTAACTACAATATCCATTCCCCACTTCATAAAGGGCCAAGGGGTCGAAATCGTGTTTAACATATCTTGGGGGGAGGTATGATACTTGGGAAAATATTTGACATTTATCGTAGGTCTTCACATGTTGTTGGGAATCAGACCACATTGTCAGCCAATAATATCCGGCTGTGATTGCTCTATTCGACAAGCTTTGAGTGCCATAATGTTTTCTGCACTCCTCATAATGCAGGCTTTTAAGGACGTCGTACGCCTCTCGTAGAGTAACATGCCTCAAATGGGGTCCTTTAAACAATTTTTTATAAAGCTTACCGTACAAAATGTAGAATTTTACGGCCTTGGCTTTTATTTTCATTGCTTCAGATCTGTCACCTGGTAGGATGTCGGCTTGTAGACAGCTCATTATCGAGTCTATCCAACTTGGATTTTGATCGACGGGGGCAACTATTTCCTCTTCTTGAATGGTTGGCAACAACAAGTGTACGACAAGTATTGTCTTGGAACCATTGGTCGCTGTCGATCCTAGGCTTGCTAACGTATCTGCCCTGGCGTTCTCCGACCTTGGTATTTGTTGAATAGTGAACTTGTCGAAGGTCGACTGAAGTTGTTTGGCTTTTGCCAAGTAGGTTGTCATTCTTGGGTCTCTGGCTTCGTATGACCTATTCATCTGTCAAACGATAAGCTGTGAGTCGCTATATACTTGAATATTCTTTATATTCATACTTTTTGCAAGGTCGAGTCCAGCAATTAGAGCTTCGTATTCAGCTTTGTTGTTTGTTGTATGGAATTCACAATGGATCGACTATTCTAGTGTGTCCCCCTGTGGAGATTTGAGCACCAATTCAAGTCCGCTTCCTTTGATATTGCTAGAACCGTCGATGGACAGTATCCATTTTCCATTCAATGGGTTTTCCGTTAATGCTACCAATTCTTGTTTGGCCAACAAATTGTCATTGGGGGTAAAGTCTGCAATAAAGTCAACTAGTACCTATGATTACATTACAGTCCTTGGTTGGAAGCTGATATTGTATTCGCTGAGTTCGACAACCCATTTCATCATTCGACCTTAAAGTTCAGGCTTATGCAGAATATTTTTAAGTGGGAATGTAGTGAGCACTTTAATTAAGTGGCACTAGAAGTATGGTCTTAGTTTGTGTGCTGCAACGACAAGAGCCAACGCCAACTTTTCCAATCGACTATACCTAGTTTCTACGTTAAGTAAGGCTTTACTTATGTAGTATACCGGATGATGTATGCCATCTTCTTCCCTGACTAGTACAGCGCTTACTGCTGTGTTAGATACCGCCAGATATACGAGTAATGTCTCCTCGTCTTTTCGCTTCGATATCAATAGAGCTGAGGTTAAGTATTTCTTTAAGTCTTGTAACACCCTTTCGCAATTGTCATTCCACTTGAACGCCTTATTTTTTCTTAATGTGTTGAAGAAAGGAAGGCCCCGCTCAGACGATTTGGAGATGAATTTGTTCAAAGCTGCTACAAAACCTATGAGTTTTTGTATGTCTTTGATGCATCTAGTTGATTTGATTCCTTGTATCGACTGAATTTGGTCGAGGTTTGCCTCAACACCTCTCTGGGTGACTAAGTAGCCTAAAAATTTCCCTAAAGACACACCGAAGGAACATTTAGTAGGGTTTAGTTTTATACCGTATTGGTCGAGTACGTCGAACGACTGTCTCAAGTGCTCGATGTGTTATTGAGCAACCATGGACTTGACCAGCATATCGTCGATGTAGACCTCCATTGTCGATCCGAGCATTTTAGCGAACATCTTATTGACCAGTCGTTGGTAGGTTGCACCTGCATTTTTTAAATCAAAGGGCATAACTTTATAACAAAAAATACCTCGCTCTATGACGAAAGTGGTTTTTTCCTAGTCGTCAGGATGCATTAGGATCTGGTTGTAACTAGAGTAGGCATCCATAAAGCTAAGTAGTTCGTGTCCTGTTGTAGTGTCGACAAACATGTCGATGTGAGGAAGCGGGAATGAATCTTTGAGACGCGCCTTGTTGAGGTCTATGAAATCAATGCAAACACACCACTTCCCATTTTTCTTCTTCACGACAACGACGTTTGCTAACCAGTCTAGATATTTCACTTTCTTAACTGATCCAATGCTAAACAGCTTCTGGATTTCTTCATTGATCACTTTATTCCTTTCTAGTGCAAATTTCCTTCTTTTCTGCTTTATTGATGGATGATTCGGGTTGACCTGCAATCGATGAACTATTACCTCTAGGTCAATACCGACTATGTTTGAATGCGACCAGGTGAAACTATCTCGTTGTTCTTTTAGGAAATCGACAGTTGCTCGCGAATCTCCTTAGATAGTCTAAATCTGATAAAAACTTTACATTCTGGCTGATCCGGGTCAATCGACACCTCGTCGAGTTCCTCCATTTTTGGCTTGTTTGGAATCGACTCGACTTTAGATTTCTGTAGTTGCTATAATTCCTCTTTCTTTTCTTCATGGCGTTTTGGTAGCATTCCCTAACTGCTTTCTGTTTGCCTTTGATTTCCCGTATTCCTCATATAGTAGGGAACTTAATCATTTGATAGTAGGTCGAAGGAATCGTTTTCATCTCGTGTGTCCAGGGTCTTCCTAAGATAGCGTTGTAAGGAGATTGGTAATCGAGTACAAGGAAATTGATGTATAGGTTTATGCCTTCTGTGTAGACTAGTAGCACAATTTCTCCCAAGGTACTCTTCTGTTCACCGCTAAACCCTGTTAGCATTGTCATGCGATGGCTGATTTTGGATCCTTCGACCTGCGTTTCTCTTAAGGCACTGTTAAATAAAATGTTG
Source organism: Acer saccharum (assembly GCA_030490815.1). NCBI lineage: Eukaryota > Viridiplantae > Streptophyta > Magnoliopsida > Sapindales > Sapindaceae > Acer > Acer saccharum. The sequence continues at coordinate 29,563,693 of CM059866.1, forward strand.
CTTGAACTACCATTGTCGATTAAAATTCTTTTCATTAAATAGTTTGCAATATGTAACGAAATAACTAAAGCATCATGATGAGGAGAAAACAAATCTAATTTATCCATCGAGCCAAAAGTGATGGTCTCGTCGACCTTCGAGGGGTGTTCCCTGTCGGGTTGGATTTCAGCATTCAACATATGCCGCATATGTCTCTTCGCCGTAGAGTAGCTTACACCACTAACCTCAGATCCACCTACAATGTAGTTGATTACTCTATCTTGTCGAGGTGGCTCTAGTGGCCTATTGTCCACGTTGGTTTGCCTCTTTTCGTCACATTGGGTGAGGGTTTGTTTTCCTTTGTCAGTCAGGAATTCTTGTAAATGTCCCTGCTTTAAAAGTTTTGCAACTTCCAATTTGAGGGCGACGCAATCCTCTGTTCGATGGCCGTGATCCCCTTGGAATTCACATCGGATTCTCGTGTCTCGATGTTCTAGGGGTGCATTCATTTTTCGCGGCCACTTAATTGTTTTCACCATTTCCCTCATCACTGCTATGAGGTTGACCGGTTCAATGCTGAAATTGTACTCTGGTATTGGGGCCTGTGACCGACTCGACCTTGGGGGGGTTATGTCCGTACGACCGTCTGTCGCTTGGCCCGTTTTAGCGAGGCTGAGTGTTGCGTCGATCGTTGGTTGGATAAGGTTCTATTCTCCTGTCGTTCGACCTTTTATCGATGCGATCATTCCGTCTACTTGCATAGTTGTTTACTTTTTCGATAAAGTTGGCTTTGTCTTCCTCCCATTTGATCTGGGCCCATGCTTTCGCAAATACATCTTTCATTGTCCTTCATGGATATTTGGTAAGTTCTTTATAGAGATTAGAGTCGAACCCGAGGCCTTTTCTAAAGGCATATATTACGGTAGCTTGGTTACAATGTGGCATATGTACTTTCTCTCTATTGAAGCGTCCAACATAGGTTCTTAAGTTCTCGCCATGTCTCTGTGTTATGGTGTATAGGTCGTCCAACTGCTTTTCTAGCTTTCGACTGCTTGCAAATTGCCCCACGAATGTATTTGTAAGCTGTGCAAAAGAAGTAATAGAATTGTTAGGCAAATTAATATACCATTGTAAAGCAGAACCACTGAGGCTGGATCCGAAAGCCTTGCACATGTATGCTTCTCTAAGGTCACGTGGGATTGCCGCAGTGAACATTATCCGTTTGTATTGCGCTATGTGGTCGTCTAGATCTGTTGTGCCCTTGTATTGCTTCATGTTTAGGAAGCTGAATTTTCTGGGCATCTCGACAAGGGCAATTGCATTGACAAAGGGTGAGTCGGTGAAGCTGTTTGCTGTACTTTTCCTGATTGGCACTGGAACTCCTAGAATCCTTTGGATAAGGGCTTCCATTTCTGTGAATCTACGAGAAAGTTCAAGGTCAGCAAATAAATGTAAACCAGGGCTAGATTTTACCAACTCCGGTGTTGATTGGAGTGATAAGGGTGTCCTGAGGGCATTTTCAAGTTGTAGATCCATGGCTGGGTTCTACTCATATGGCATTTCATGCTGATTGGGCAGGTTTTTAGGTCAATCTCGACACGGGTTGTTTGGGTCGTAGGTTGATTTCTTTCGACGGTCAGATTCATATCTGGCCTTACAGGATCTACAGGCGTGATCGAGGATGTCCTATCGACCGCCTGTTTGTTGATTAGAGCTTGAATTGGGAGCTTTGGTGCCACGTTATTGGGTGTTTGGCTCGTAGTTTGCCATTTGTCGTCCGGATCGCAACATTTTCTACTTCTAGCGTCTACAGTTTTTCGGCGTTAGCGGCCATCTGGGCAGTCAATGTGGCGATCTACTCTTCGACGATTAGTGCTTTTCCATCCCCAAACATGTTGAGAAGAAGTGTAACTGATTCGACTAGCGCGTTTGTAAAGTTACAATGGGGGCCAAACTGTAGGGGGTCGTCCCACGGTTAACGTGGATTGGGTCGGATTTGTTTAAGGCCCAAGGCAATTGGATCAAGCCTATCGAATGGATGATGTCATCTCCTCCAAAGAACCTATAAAAAGACATAAACAAACAGAAAAAACAATGATAGAAGACAAGTAAAAATGGGGGTTGAACTCTTAGCCTTAGATATGTTTGGGCTGAGCGATTGTTATGCCTGAGTCGTGGTTGTGACTTAGATTGGATTCCGGTGGCCAGAATAAGAATGAATAGAGTTTCGAGACGCTAATAAGCTTTGTTCTTAGTCAAGATTTTCAGAGAACCCCTTTGTAGCCAAACAGAGTTTATTTATATGCCAAAATTCTCATCCAATGTTCACTTGATCAGGTTTTGATTGTGGGAGGGATTCTCGGAGAGAATCCCTTTTCAAATGAGACATTATCTCCAAATTGTAACTGTCCAATTAACTTGGTTTTAAACGACCAAGTCTTTAACTGGCATAAGTCTTGGGTCAACCTGTTTATTCGTGGGCTTAGACATATTTCAATCTTAAATGGTTTGGGCTTTAAGTGTTGGGCCCAATGGACCATTTTTGGTTGCCACAATCTATATATATATATATATATATATATATATATATATATATATATATGGGGAAGGATCCCCGGCCCCTAAACTTTACACAATTTATTACACTATTTCTGAACCATTGGATTTTGATAACTTGACAGTAAAGATGCACTCATACATATAATCACCATTAGATATATATACCTCGTAGTGCCATCTTCTCTCTCCTTTTTTTTAATTGTTTCTCTTTCCTTCCCATTATTAATTGAAAAAAGTCAGCAAATTAATTTTTTAATTATTTCTCTCCCCTTCCCATTATGCACTCATACCTACACGTTCATTTACAGCAAACCGATCATTTTTGCTCAATCCACTAAAATTCAAACACCAGTCTCATCTAAAATCCGAGTTTTCTACTGCAATGAAACTTTTTTTTAAGCTTAATTATTATAAAACTTGTTTAATATTCAAACACATGAACAAAATTAGTTTTTTTTTTTTGAAACCGAGTTTCACCATTTTTTTTTTTTTTTCAAAATCCTCCATCAATAGAGGTGAAACTCCATTGGAGGTCAGTTCGGTCTCCAATGGAGTTCGAAATCGGCCTCCAAAGGAGGTCAAAATTGGCCTCCATTGAAGGTCAATTAAGAAGAAGATGAAATAAAAAAATTGGAAAAAAATAAAATAAAATTGGAGGTCATTTCCAAGACTTTTTGGTAATTTCCAAGACTTTTGGTAATTTCAAGACTTTCTGGGCAAAAATGAAATTTTCCGAGACTTTTCATTTTTACTTTCTGATTTCATTTTTGCCCAGAAAGTCTCAAAAATTTCATTTATACCCAAAAAGTCTCGGAAATTACCAAAAATCTCGAAATGCTTGAAAAGCCTCGTAAATTACCTGAGAAGTCTCGGAAATACATGAAAAGTCTCGGAAATACATGAAAAGTCTCGGAAATTACCTGAAAAGTCTCGGAAATACATGAAAAATGTCTCAGAAATTACCTGAAAAGTCTTGAAAATACATGAAAAGTCTCATAAAAATATAAAGTCTCAAAAAATATGAAATAAATTATGAAAAGTCTAATAAAATACCCGAAAAGTCTTGAAAAATACATGAAAAGTCTTAAAAAAAAAATGAAATAAATAGAAAAGAATATATATATATATATATATTCTTATATATATATGTATATTTCAAAATAAAATTAATATATAATTACAAATTATTAAAAAAAAAATTAAAAATTCCTTCAAATTAGTATTTTAATATAAAAATAATAATTAACAACTCATTTTTTTCAAAAATAAAAATTAAACAGCCTTTTGTTATACACCTCAAAGTGCTTTTTTTTTTTTTTTTTTTTTTTTTTTTTTTTTTTTTTTTAAGCGAGGACATACTAAAATTCTTCAGCTTCAGACTTTGCCTTGAAACCATAGCTACAGAAACCATATAAAAAAAATTTAGCTTCTCAGCCTTATTATTTTCACCTAGTTTGGGTGTGAACTAAATTTATCAATCTTCCTCCTGCTTAGTGCCTACCGTATAATAACTTCAGTTTCCCAACTATCAACCCTTAGAGTCATCTCCTTAGTGCCTACTGTATAATAACTTCAATTTCCCAACTATCAACCCTTAGGTTGCGTTTGTTGGGCGGGATAAGATTGAACTATTTTTAAGACATGGGATTGGACTGAATTGGATTAATTATAGTGTTTTCCGTGTTTGGTGCAATATGGGATTGGACTAAAAATAGTCTAATCATGTGTTTGGTATGTGATAGGATTGGATAAAAAATAATGTAAAAATAAAATTTATAATTATCTCTCCACCCACATAAAAAAATCTCTCCACCCAAAGATATCTCATCTCTCTCGATCTAATCACCCCTCTCACTTAATTTCTTCTTCTTTCTCTCTGTTCTTCAACCCTTTTCAAGACTTGATCTGATCCTCACTCTCTCTTAATCTCTTCTTCTTTCTTTGATCTGATCCTCTCTCTCTCACTTAATTGCTTCTTCTTTCTATGTTTAACTCTGTTCCAGATTTCAACTCCTCTCTCTCTCTCTCATTTAATTTTTTTTGATTTAAAATTTCGTTTGTAAAAAAAAATAAAAAAACTGGAAAATACCATATTATCAGTCATGTGATCAGAAGATAAGTTCACTCTTGAAGAAAAAAAAATTGATGGTGGGAGGGCTTTGGATTTATGGGTTTTGGGTGATTATGTTTTGGGTTTTTGAGCTGGGAGGATTTTGGATTCTGATGGTGGTTCTGGTGGGGATAGATGATTGATTGATTTTTCAATTTTGCTTTTCATTTTTCTGGGTTCGACGATTGAAAATCATCTCCCCTTCAAATTATTTTTCTAGGTTTGACGATTAAAAATCATCTACCCTTTAATTTTATTTTTTCTGGTTTTGATATTTGGTGGGTCTCAGCAAAAAAATATATATATTTAAAAAAAAAAAAAAAAAAAAAAAGGCCAGGACTAATTTTTTCTGGTTGGGTGTTAGTTTCTGGGTTTCTATTTCTTGTTGGTGGTGGTGGGTTATGGGAGTTGGTGTCAGAGTTGGGTGATGACTGGTGTTGGTGGTGGTCTATGTTCATTTGAAATTGTTTTTTTTTTTTAATCTATTGAAGAAGAACAGTCAAATCGCAGGGGATAAAATAATCCCGTTGATTTGGAGGGGATTATTTTATCCTCCTCTGATGGGATAAAAATTACTATGGACTAAAAATAGTCCTGGTTGCTGAACATCACCAAACACGAGATTGGACTAAAAATAGTCCAATCCCAGTCCAATCCTGGCCAACAAACACACCCTTAGAGTCATCTACTTTGAGTTAATCGATATGCATTTATCTCTTTTAAGTTTTGACTTCTTTTTTTTCAATCAAAAACACCATTGGGAAGCTTGATATAGAAACCATGTTCAATCTTCTGTATTTACTTTTGAATAATAAGTTAACAAGACTCCAAACATACATACAGGGCAGCAAAATTAAATCATATTATCAAACAAAAGAATTGCTGGAGAGAAAGGGCATACATAGCCTTGTTTATTGTTACATATACAGTAAAGCTACAGCATATAAGTTAATCGCGACACCCGAAGAGAAACAAAACAAGAAAAGCCAAAAGGAAAAACAAAAAAGAAGACAAATTGGAGATTTCTCAACTGTTATAAGTTGCATATTCTGGCAATTCATAATCTTAGTTGATGATATTTGGATGTGAAAAAGAAAAAGAGGAATTCCATTAGCAGACCAAGTTTGTTTTATTAATGCAAATTATGTACTTGGCCTTTTTTTATTACTTTCCAAAGAGCAGCCTTTGCTTCCTCTAATGTTTCAACACCGTGCTCACCATCAAAGGATAACCTCTGTATATTGAACTGCCAACACGTAACAAACCCACATAAACAAAGGCGAAAAAAAAAAAACGCGTGCAAACACACGTTTCGAATGGTTGTTGTTCTATAAAATGGATAAAAGATGGATGTTTTGTAGAAATGAATACCTGAGCACCTTGACGAACCCGAATATCAATTCCCTTGCTGTCTATTGATATGAGGGCTGCATCATCAATCTCAGCCTCAGCTGCTATGAGCTCTTTGATTGGTTTTGAAAAAATTGCATTGAGCTCCTATAATGAAACCAAATTTTGAACCCTATTAATATGGAAGCACCTTACTATCATGTGAAAATGTAATTATTGACAAAACAAAATTTTATTAACAAAAGAAAGAACACGACGTGAACAAGCAGAGAAAGAGCCTGCTATGGAAGAAACAGGACAACTATACAAGAAGCAAATTTTGAACAGATAGTTATAGGCACAAGCACAATAGGCAATACTATCGAAAATAACACTTTAATAATGTGGATTTGATCAAATGATATAAAGCAAAACTAAAGGATAAGACATTTGGGTATATCATCTTTATTAAAACTACTCATTATACAAAAGTGTTCACCTTCAGATTTTGCTCGCCTCCATCGACTGCAATCTTATCAGGCTGGATGGCTTCGTATTCCTCGACATTTACCCAAGCAACAGTGCCAAAGCCTCCAATAAAATAGATGTCACTGGCAACAAATAGGTAAAACAATTATCTTCATCACTAACGTAAAATGTATTGACATGAAAATGATATGAGTAAGTAGCAAATTATAGCACTGGCCAAAGCCCAAAACGAAATGAGTAAAACTTATAAAGTATTCACATATAGTTCTTATTGACCATGTATTATTTACAAGTGATAAGGCTACTTCATGTTCTTCACTAGCTTTTCCTCCACAAAAGTTTTACTATGAAACTCTAATTCAATAACACTAGCTTTCCCCTCCATATACCCCCGTTTTTATATGGAATTGACGCCAAACAATGATATTACACTCAAATTTTATGGGGTAGATCACATCTGGTGGTTCTAGCTATTTAGTCCTACATCACAAAGATTGATTGAAACTCTAGGAAAGGGCTGAAATTCAAGATTATGTTTTGGCTGTGAACAGTGAACTGACTTGAACCCAAGTTGGTCATGTCACTGCCAACAGTTGCTAGTAGCCAGGTACCTTTAAATTCATAATTTCACAAAAGTAACTTTCTCAACATTTACAGCAATTTATTAGCATCACCCTATCGATACTTTCATAGGACATTAGGACCAGTTGCCTTTTTTTTTTTCATGGATCTAAGGTTTTGATCATTTGAGAAAAAGGAAAAAAAAAAAAAAAAAAAAAAAAAACTTCTTCAGTAGTCTTGACTTCAAGGTACAGGGAAGGCATTGACCAGTGTCATGCAAGATGCCATCAAATGGCTTGCAGTATGCACTTTATCCGGGGTAGTTAAAAATCTAACATTGGTAGGGCTGCCAAATGAAAGAGCTTCTAAAGGGATCCAGATTAGGAAGATCAAGTTTGACAATAAATAAAATACAACAAGTTCCATAATCTCCCATTTAATACTTAAAGAACTGGTAATAAATATAAATACACAGCAGAAGCTATAAAATGTGTCCAAACTTAATAATCCAAGGAATCTTAGCAGCTTCAAAAATTTCTGAGCAATGCAGAGGGGAGAAATTTAGCATATCAACTTGTGAATAAAGGGACGAATATACCTATAAAATGTTTAATCAAACAAATATATTCATTCATATACTTATATGATATGCTAAAACTATAAATAAATAAGCTAAAGAAAAACCTTATGTTCTGCATCCTAAAGTAGTAAAAATTCCCCCATTGTTGGGAGGGACATTGTTGATGTTTAGCTATATACTGCTTATGAGCCCATTCCTGACAAAACAACCAAATAATATTATTCCAAAACTTTACTGTATATAAAACAGGCGTAATAATAGAACCTTCACAGGCCAGTATGGAAGATGCATATTTCCCCACAAACAATGCAAATGTCAGCATTCGTCTGTACCACCACCATTGCAATTGCAATATTTGTGGGTTCCATAAGCGATCCATGAGGACCGTGACTGATGGTGGGATTAACACAGCATAATATATAATGGGGATAACAAAAGCTTTGTCTAAAATTTAGAAGCGAAAAATCATTTCTTCCCAACAAGACCATACATGAGAAAATGACTAGCCCAAAACCAAGTTTCAAAAAAAAAAAAAATCAATCAAAGTCTATGCTCAAACCTTCACTGCGGCAGACAAATGAGTCTCATAATACTCACCACTGAATTTATGGAACTCTTACAGATCCTATAAACACTGCTAAGATCATATTAATAGCCAGGCAGCAAGGTGGAACATAGTTGGCACAATAAAAATGCGTACTATGCATTGTGTTCCAGTGCCAAGTCTATGGCCAAAGAAGAGAGCTAATTTTATGTGGCACACCCAAAGATATATTAAATATATATATATATATTATAAAATAAATAAATAAGGAAGAAGAAGTAACTACCTGTTGATCTTCTGGAAGTGGGAAGATGTCTCCAAATATTGTTACTCTTGCATTAGATAAGCTACTCCATCCAGGAACCTATTAAATCTAACCGTCACTTAAAACCATAAATTGAAAACTAGAGCAGCAATTCTCAGTGTAAAATAAAATAACATATAACTAACCTGAACAACTAGTGTGCACCTAGGGTCAGCTAACAGATTTCGCGTGTGGATAGCCAATGGTGAAAATGAAAATATTGGATCTGCAAATATAATAATAGAATACACAACAATATCTCACATCTGGCACCCAAATGCACAAGTTACAGTGCAATAACACCTTACTGAAGAAGCGGGAATCTATATCCAATCAAAGAGGTAATAAAATCCAAATACTTACGTCCCATTAGATCAGGTACAAAATCTACTAGGGACCCAAATGGGTATCCTTCACGCCGGTGGTGCATCCGAGACATTACAGTGCATAGATGAGCAAATCTGGCCTTAATTACATAAAAAAATGTTTTAAATATTTTTCCAACAAAACAAAATACAAAAATTGTGCATGGATATCATCACATAAACCAAAATCTGTTACTTCAAAGTGTATTGGCAAACAAGTTACAGATGAAAAGATTTAGCAACAAAATACCTGCTCCATGAGATTGCGGACTGCTAAGGCTGGTCGAGGTAAGCCATGAGCTGAGGTTGCATTCTGAACTCCACCAGATATTGGGGTTCTAAACAGCCCAGCCCTTGTTCCCCCACCTGTTATTCCATGAGGGACCAAAAGAGATGATTCCATTTTTAATATTTTATCTGCATCCTTATCACTATTCTGATTCTGATTCAGATTACCCTTCAAAACATGAGAGAAGCCAATCACTACTAAGCTGGAGTAACCATTTGATACAACCATTAATTGTCTATATCACCAAACCGAAAAAAAAGATGGTGTAGATATTACAGAGGCACACAATATAACTATAAATCAACCAGAGAAAGCAACAGCAAGAAATGTATAAAAAAAACGTCAATAATGTCCTATTTCGGTGAAACTCTTAAAGGTCAAAGTGATCCTTTTGTGTACTTTTGACCAGTACTAGACTCAATTATTACCACCAAAAGCTAATTTTTCAGTAGATCTTCAGCTATACGATCTGTTTTACAGCATTGAACGGAAGTGGGAACAAGAAGTTCTTTCAATGTCCTAATTCATTAATCTTCTCAACCCCAGAACCAAAAGCAGCAACACATAAGATTGCCAATCAATTCATTAAATTCACAATTTTGGTTTCATTGATTTACATTTATAATAACAATCGATTCCCCTTTTACATCTCATATGTCTTTTGTCAATGACCACATCATAGCTAACTCAATCAATAACCTAAGAACTCTCCATGCTTCTCCCTTTACACAAACCACTGTCGGTAACATGGTTTAAACTATGAACAAGTAACCGGAAAAGTGAGACCAACAAATCAAAGGCATGTTTCAATTAGCATATCAAAGGCATGTTTCAATTAGCATTCTTTAACTAAATTTGCTTGCCTTCAAACACAAAAATTGATCTCTTTAAGCTCTTAATGCATAGTAATATTGTTCGCAATCGACAACCGAATCAGTTAACTATATCTAAGAGTTCCACTACAAGTGCACCGATCATCAACACATTAAAAACTCCAAATTACATACAAAACATAAGCAAACAAAAAAATGAGCAACAGATTAGCAAAACCAACACATACAAAACACATATATGCACACAAGTTGACACAGATGTATGACATATATGTAGATACCTGAGACAAAGAGGCACAATCTCCAGAAACCAAGCCAAACCCACTATTGAGAGACCCCTCCTCCTCACCTTCACTGGGCTCCTCACGTGCCAGGGCACGCACTCGGAGCCCAAGAGAGGAAAAATTGGAGCTTTCGCTGAATTTCAGGGACCCAATTCGCTTATTCGATGAACTTATTAAAGAAGATGAAGAGGAAGGCAAAGGAGTGTTGAGAACAGAACTTGAGAGGGTCTCCATTGAAAAACACAGAGAGGGTTTGTTTGATGAGAAGTGAAGAAGAGTTGGTTTGCTTATAAATTAAAAAGGGGTTGATGAGGGAAAGTGTTAAAAGTGTTGTTTGTGTAGGCAAAAAGTTGTGGGGGGTTTTGGTTTTGGTTTTTGGGGGGTTTCTGACTTCGGAGAACGAAAAGGAGTTCGAGTGAGAGGGACTTCAAATTATAAAGATGGTACTTTACTCTTTTAACTTTAATTAAGATTAGATTCTGTCTAAAATTATTATTTGTCTTTTTTTTTTTTTTTTCGAAAAACCGCCCTCATTGGAAATTATGTTTTCATTCAATTAAAAAACCACAAGTTGTTTTTCCATTTCGAACAAAAAAAAAAAAAAAAGCCTTCATTAGTTTTTATAATTTATTAATTTGTGTCATCTTTTATTAACCTTGATTTGAACGGAGGATTAAAGGGAAGAAATAATTGATTTTTATACAGGTTACTAATTATAAAATTAAAAGATTACGAGTGGTGCTATTGGCAGCCTACTAAGAGCATCTCCAATGCTATTATGTATTTGGAGAAAATGGAGTACCACATAGGATGGATATTAAAAAAGTTAGAAAAATTCTTTTTAATATTATTATCTAAGTTGAATATGGAGATGATGTGGCACCAAAAAAAAAAAAAAGTTAGAGAATATGGAGTTGGATTTTTAAGAGCATCTCCAATACTGCTGTAGATTGTTTAAAAAAATTAGATGTAACATAGGACAAACGGAGATTGAGTACAATTATGCTTCTCCAATTCAGTCATCACTTCTCAATGTCAAGCTGATGTGGCAAAAAATAAAAAAAGTGGACACCGTTAATATGACTATCCACTTTCACACAATCTATTGCACAGCCATCTTGTTGCTGACTCAGCATATATTTAAAATCCCAAAAAAAATCATAGGCAAATTTTATTGAATCATTAAAAAACAATTAATAAGCGGATGTTTTAACAATGAAGCATTGTAGACCAATTTTTTAGTTGATTGCCTGTCAAGTATATTTTTATGACACATAGAAAGCAATTGCCTTAATATTATTGACATGTCAACAATTTTTGTCAGACAATCCACACTTGCATCGAAGATGCTCTAATTCAAGAAACTCTCCTAGAAATACTAACTAGAATTTCTAACTCTTTCTACCAATAAGAATAAAGCTCATTTAATTGTAAAATAAAAGAGGAGAGAGAGTGGAATAATTGTTTTATTATGATTGGTCATAAAATGGATACATATTTGACTTTAGATAATTGCATTGGAGATGTAAATATGCATTTCTCTAAAAAAAAAAATTCAAAAGTGGGCCCATAATGAATAGAAATGCTGATGTGACACTATTTAAAAACTCAAAAATGCATATTTGCATTGAAGATACTCTAATAATCTAGTCCCTGAGACGGTTGTTCACCAGAGTTGTAAAGTTGGTGGAGTCAATGGTGGATCTACCATGAGAGAGAGAGAGAGAGAGAGAGAGAGAGAGAGAGAGACTACACTATTTCGGAACGCCTCGATGAGTTTAGGGATCTCTTATTTTAGACAAATATAGATTCATCCCATTATGAGTCTAAACATAAAATGTTGTAAATTGTGTGATTTATTTCAAAATACAAATTGAATTGGAAGAGATTGAATAGCATCTTGTATTGATCGGAAGAAATTAATATTGATTACAATATTTAATATGAGATGCTGCCATTACAAATATTTGAAATGAGAGCTAATTGCTATACATAATGAGCATTTGTTGTTGGATGACTCGTGTGTGGGCGCGTCCTGCGTACACCGATTGGACCGTGAGAGCACAACCAACTTTTTGCTACTATTTTAAGTTTCTTTTTCCCTAAATCAAGCGTTTTAATAATAAGGAAAGAGTTAATTTTTGTTTTGTATTCTAATACTTACTTGATCATCATTAAAAACGTGATTATCAAGCATTTCCATATCAACCCTCTTGATTCGGTTTTTCTAAAAAAAAAAAAAAAAAAAAAAAAAAAAAAAAAACCCCTACTCTACTCTTAAAAGAACACATTCAGAAAATCACGAAATACACAGAAGAAATATTCTCTCGTGGTTCTTTTCTTTTTGGGTACTTGGTAAGTTTATACTCGATTTGAGTTTGTTGAAAGTGGTTTGTGCTTCGCATGACCATTGTTGAATTACTATATCTTGGGAGACAATCACCATACACATGCGGTGTTACCCGACGAAATTGTCTTAAGGACATCGTGTGAAACACGGGTCTCGATCCCTAAACTATTTTTCTAATGTGCTGTTTACTTGTTTATTGCTTTCCGTTTCTTCATCTTCGAACAAGAATTACTTTTCATTTACAAACAACAAATCTCACATGAGAAAATTCTTTGTTGTAGGAGTGTTCAATTGCTCATCTCAAAATTTAAAAACTTAATGGCACGTTTACTAATCAGTAATCAAACTCAGGAAAGGGAATTAAGTTACTGATTTGTGAATTCCAATGTTTACTAAATTTTTAGGGAATTAAGTTACTTGGACCCCACTCTCAAATCAGTAATTAAGTTACTGATGTAAAGGGAATTTGATTCCCCCACTCACCCTAAGAATCAAGTTCCCTTTCCTGATTAAAAAAAAGAATTCATATATTTTTACTAAAATATCCTCACTTATAATAATTATATAAAAAAAAGAAACGATGTTTTTCCACTGTATCGTTTTGTTTTAGGTATTATTCTCTGTCATTCTTTTTTTTTTTTTTTTCATCGTTTTCCTCCGAATCTTGCTATAGGTATGCTTTTTTTTTTTTTTTAATCTTTAATTTCTTGAATATCCATAGAAATCTTTGACTCATTGGTGTTTTTTTATTTTTTATTTTTTTTCTCTTTTTGTCAAATCTGCAATGGCCGTTTGTTTAAGGGTTTTTTTTTTTTTTTTTTTTTTTTTTTTTACTAAAGCAGCATTACATACTCATATATATATATATATATATATGTTGTGTAGCTAAGTTTTTTTTTTTTCTTTTTCCGTAAAACATGTATTATATATATATATGTTTTGTTTGACAATCTTTTGAGACATAGTTTATAATTTATATATAAATTTTTTGTTTTCTTTTATACAATTAATAATGAATCAAGTATTGTGTAAGCTAATGGTTGCATATATCGAGTTATTTTGTGTCTTAATTTTCGAGAGAAGGGAAAAAAGTACCTAAATGTGAGAAATTAATTCGATATCAAATTAATTATGCTTTCAAATCTGAATTACTCCTCAATTTTTAATTATTATTGAATATTGACTAATTAGTTGAAAGTTTACGATATAAAGATGTTAATTACTAGTTATAGTGTTATGAGCAGTATAAAAAATAGTTTTTCATAATAATAAAAAATTATTTCAACATAATATATACACAAGGGTATTTTTGTAATCAACTATATATCATTCCGATTCCTTAGTTGAAGTAAACACTAGAAAGGGAATAAATTTGATTTCATTTCTGATTCTTAAATTGTTAGTAAACATTAGAATGGAATTTAGTAATTTAATTTCGATTCCTCTCCATTCCCTTTCCAATAGAACTTGATTCCGATTCTTTCGATTCCTGATTAGTAAACGCGCCCTAAGTACTTTTGTCTCCATGTTGCAAAAGAACTCAAATAAAATTCTTCAATGGAGAATTTCAATTTATAGAAAATGGGGTGGAAAATGAAGGATTGTTTAAATATTATTCTTCAACGTTGAATTGAAATTTATAAAAAATGGTGAAAGAATATTAGAGAAGGACGGAGAGATTAAATGAGATTGTAGATATTCTTTCACCGGTTATAAGTTATAACCACTTAGGGGAGGACAAATGTGATTATTGTTCCAAACTTCCAATTCACTACTTCAATAAAGGAATATAGATAGTCATTAAGATAAAAAACTAATCATCATGCACCATTGTGATAAAAACGTACAGATTTGATGATCCCACCTAACCTTATCTGCTTATCATGAATCTATATAATATTTATAAATCTAGGAAGGAATTGTAATAGTTAACAATATTAAATTGAGGAGTGAAAAGGATATCATAGTAGTGAGAAAATCTTGGCTACACCGAGTGCAATACTCAGCACATGTTGAGTGTTGTACCGGGCCAATTACATTTTGACACCTCATCCAATTTAATCTAATAACTCATCCAACTCAGCTATCTAACTCAGCAACTCATCCAACTCAGCTGAGATCCAAGAAGACGACGGCAACGGTGACAACGACGCCGGATCTACAGCGATGACTATGACGGCGACGGCGTCGTCGTCGTCGCCGGACGTGCGGCAACGCGAAGAGCCACTGAGGAACGGGAGGGTTTCTGCCCGTCCTCCTCCGCTCTCACCACCATCACACCCTCCAGCTCCTCGGCGGCTCTTCGCATCACCATCATCGCTGCACATCCGACGTTGCAGTGATGACGGTGATGCGAAGAGCCGCCGAGGAGCTGGAGGGTGTGGTGGTGGTGAGAGCAGAGGAGGACGGCGAAAACCCTCATGTTCCTTGGTGGCACTTTACGTCGCCATCATCATCGCACGTCCAGAGTCACCGTCGCCATAGCCGTGTTGTCGTTGCAGATCCGGCGTCGCCGCTGCACGTCGCCGTCTCCATCGTCTTCTTGGATCTCAACTGAGTTGGATGAGTTGTTGGATTAAGTTGGATGAGGTGTCAAAATGTAATTGGCTCGGTGCAACACTCAGCATGTGCTGAGTGTTGCACCCGGTGCAGCCAAGATTTTCTCCATAGTAGTAGCTTTAGCAATTGAGTTGGCATCAATAAAAGATTTTACTCGGATATGAATGAGATATTTGAGGAGCGAAAAGGATAACATCATAATTGTGGTCATGATAATATAAATTAAGGGTCAATCTATATCAATTCAAAATTTTGATTCAAATGTTTGACTTCAATATATCAACCATTGGATTGAAGAGCACATGAGCAAATGGGTGGTTGAGATGAATAAACAAAATTTAACACCCACTGAAAAAACAAAACATTAATTTAAATAAGAATGACAACAGTAGACGGTGAATATTCAACAACAAATTGGAATGGAAATAAAAGGAAGAAGAAAGCAATCAATAAAAAATAATATTTATCATAATTTAATGCCAAACTTCTCTCACGTTGACACATGAGTTTGGGTTCCATTATAAGGTATTATATATACATAAATTCTATTATCAGTTCGAACTGACCAAAGTTATATCAGTTCCTTACATGTGGGCCACTGTATTTAAATACTTTGACTTGGATGTATGCACTTGTCAGTCAAAATATTTAAATTCAGTGGCCCACATGCAAGGAACTGATATAACTTTTGTCATTTCGAATTGATAATAGAAAGACTGATTATATATATATATACATATATAGCTTCTCACCTACATACCCTCTGATATAACATACATACAAACCTATTTATTAGCCTTTGGATGTTGTGTAAGTGGTGGGTTAGGAGAGAGAATATACAACATGGATCTTGATCAAAATGCTAATAAATAGTTTCGTATGTAATATTATATCAGGGGGTTCGTATGTAATATTATGGTTTCGTAAGATAGTGGTGCGAGCCAGAGATGCGTTGATTCTAGAGTTTTATCAAATTAGTTTTAATCTATTTATATTTTTGTTTATATATATATATATATATATATATATATATAATTTTTCTATTGTCAGCTCATTCTGATATAAAATATATCAGGACGAAGAATATGAACCATTAGATTTACATACTTTGACTCAAAGTGTATGCACTTATCAAAACTTCTCTATAATCTATGATTCACATTCTTCATCCTGATATATTTTATATCAGGACGAACTGATAGTAGAAAGACTATATATATATATATATATATATATACAGTCTTTCTATCATCAGTTCGAACTGACAAAAGTTATATCAGTTCCTTGTATGTGGGCCATTGGATTTAAATACTTTGACTGACAAGTGCATACAGCTAAGTCAAAGTATTTAAATCCAGTGGTCCACATGCAAGGAACTGATATAACTTTTGTCAGTTCGAACTGATAATAGAATTTCTGTATATATATATTAACAAAAATATAAATAGATTAAAACTAATTTGATAAAATTCTAGAATCAACATATCTCTGGCTCTCACCACTAACTTACGCAGTCAGTACTTACCATCTCATCTCACACTAGTGTCACACAACTGAAATTTCTCTCACGATCTCGTTAAACACACCTTGTCTAGTAATCATCGTCGCTTGCGTCTATAAAGAATTAAATTATACTGAATCAATCAGTTCACTACGTTTATTATTGACATATATATATCTTTACACAATGTTGCACTGCACTACCTAATACAAGAAGGAATAGAAGTCTGCGTGAAGTAGGATGAGTGCACTTGCTGTACAAGGAAAGCAAGTCTAATTATACTACCTATATACTGCACCAGCTGTACACGTATAACAATTGGACTAAACTACATCAGTTGTAACATTATCTTTAACACGCCCCCGCAAGATGGTGGGCATTTCGGACACACCAATCTTGGACTGTAGCAGAGAAAATCTTGTCTTGGACAATGGTTTAGTAAGTGAATCCGCCAGTTGATCAGCAGATGCGACATGAGAGACACGAAGCGTACCACTTTGAACCTTTTCCCTAACAAAATGAAAATCAATGGCAATGTGTTTCATCTGGGAGTGGAACACAGGATTGGAACAGAGGTATGTGGCACCAATGTTGTCACAGTAAATTGTTGGCGGAGAGGAGGAATGTGATGAGAAGTTCACGCAGCAGGGAGACGAACCAAATGACCTCTGCGGCAGTGTGGGCAACAGCCCTGTACTCAGCTTCAGTTGATGATTTGGCAATAGCGCGTTATTTGCGAGAGCACCATGAGACCGCATTTGAACCAAGAAACACGACATATGCACTAGTTGAGGTTCGATCATCCTTATTGCCAGCCCAGTCTACGTTAGAGTATGCATGGAGTGATATAAGGGAGTCACGGCGAAGTAATAAGCCATGATTAATCGTGCCACGCAGATAACGCAAGAGACGTTTTGCAAGGGACCAGTGACCAGTCGTCGGACGATGCATGAATTGGGCAAGTTTATTTACTGCAAACGCAATATCAGGACGAGTAAATGACAAGTATTGTAAGTCCCCAATTACCTGACGAAACTCAGTGACATCAGTGAGAGCGGTGCCATCAAGAAGCTTGAGATCATGATCAGTGGGCAGTGGTGTAGAGACTGGCTTTGCATCAAGCATCTTGGTGTGAGATAGGAGATCAAGGACATACTTTTGCTGAGAGAGATACAGGCCGGACGGATAGGGGAGTACTTCAACTCCTAGGAAGTAAGATAAGACGCCAAGGTCTTTTATTGAGAACCTCTGAGCTAGAGTCATCACAAACTTGTCAATTGAGTCACCATTATTCCCAGTGATAATAATGTCGTCAACATACACCAATAAAGAAAGAATACAACCATTAGTATTAAGGATAAACAAAGAGGTATCGGAGTGTGAGTTGACAAACCTATTTTGTAGCAAAAATTGACGAAGCTCGTTATACCACGCCCGAGGCGCCTGCTTGAGATCATAGATCGCCTTCTTGAGACGACAGACATATGACGGATATGCAGGATCCGTAAAACCAGGAGGTTGTGCCATAAACACGGTTTCAGATAAGTGACCCTATAGAAATGCATTGTTCACATCAAGTTAGCGAAGAGACCACCCACGTGACACTGCTATACTCAGAACGATACGAATTGTAGTGGATTTAATAACTGGACTGAAAGTGTCAGTGTAATCAAGGCCCGAGCGTTGATGAAATCCTTTAGCAACTAGGCGAGCTTTGTATCTTGAGATTGAGCCATCCGGAGCCCGTTTGATGCGAAACACCCACTTACAACCCACAACATTGTTCGAACCATTCGAGGGAACCAAGTCCCACGTTCCATTACAAACAAGAGCATCAAACTCCTCAGACATTGCACGTCTCCATTCCGGAATTTTCAGAGCCTGAGAGGCACAAGTGGGCTCGACATGAATAGGAGACAGCACACTGGTTAAGGACATTTTGGAGAGGGGTTTGTGTATTTGATTTTTGGATCGGGTCAACATGGGATGACTGTTGATGGGAGCCATTACGGGTGGAACCTGGGCAGTGTTTTGGGCAACCAGTTGAGCGGAATTGTGGGCAGTGGCTGGGGTAAGTGGCTGCAGGTCAGTTGGGGTGAGAGACAGTGCATGTGGTTGGGTAGAATTAGGTGCGATCAGGTGTGTGGCAGGTGGGTTAGGTGTGATACAGGTGTTTGGCAATGGCTGCTGGACGGTGCATGGTGGATGTGGGTGAACGGTGCATGGTGTAGCAGAATGAGGGACAGACGGTGATGTAGGTGGCAGTGAGGAGGTGGCCGAATTGGGTGCAGTAGCACGTGGAGAATTTTATGGATATGGGGGCTGTGAGGAGCTGACCGATTGGGCTGGTAAAAGAGCTGGGACCACAACTCTTGCTCCGGAAGTAGGGAGTGTGTTCGTCCGAGGGATCTCATGCGCAGCCGGAGAATGGGCATGAGAGACCGGTACGGTGACATATGGAGACTCTTGGGTCAGCCAGGAAGTGCATGTGCGGTTGCTAGACCTAGGAAGATTAACATGTAATGTTTTGTGCGGAAATACTGACTCAACGAAATTGACATGTCTAGAGACAAATATACGGTCGGTTTCCGGATCTAAACAGTGATAAGCACTTTATGATTGGGAGTACCCTATGAAGATGCATGCTTTAGACCTGGGTTCAAGTTTGTGACTATTGTATGGTCGAATCCATGGATAGCAAAGACACCCAAATACGCGCAATTTGGCATACGACGGACTGATACCAAAGTTTTTTTCAAAAGGAGATGACATGTCTAGGATAGGTGTAGGCATCCTATTAATTAAGTATACTACAGTCTGAAAAGCATAGGACCAGAAGGTGAGAGGGAGCGAGGCATATGTGAGAAGAGACAGGCATGTCTTTACAATATGACGATGCCGACGCTCGGAGACACCATTGTGTTCCGATGTGTGTGGTGGTCTAGTGAAGTGGGAGATACCAAAAGTTGCCAGAGTTTTTCGTAAAGCGATGTATTCACCACCATTGTCACTATAGAGTGAGATGATGGGGTTTTTGAAAAACTTTTCCACTAATGTTTTGAAACGAATGAAAATTGTATGGACCTCAGATTTTAGTTTTAAAGGGTACATCCACATATATTTTGTAAAGTGATCAACAAACAGTACATAGTAATTGTAGCCATCTTTAGAAATAATTGGAGAGCTCCAAACATCAGAATAAATAATTTCAAGTGGTTTGGAACTAACAACAGTAGATACTGAAAAAGGCAACTTATGTGTTTTATTAATGAGACATGCACTATATGGATTGCTAGAAATACTAGATGAAAGAACAGACACTGCTTGAGATGACACTAACTTAGACAATATTTTTGGTGAAGGATGACCTAAACGATGATGCCAGTCAGGAAGAGAGGCCTTGATACTCGAAAACACAAGGATGGGCGGTTTTTCTAGCCGAGCATGAGATGGCCACTCGTAGACACCATTCCTAGTCTGTCCTTGCATGAGTTGCGCCCCCGTGCGAAGATCCTTCACAACAAAAGAGAAAGGCAAAAATTCAACAATAACGTGATTAGATACACAAAATTTGGAGACAGATATCAGGTTTTTTTTTATGTTGGGTACACATAGGACATCAGACAATAAAAAAGAAGAGTTTTTGACAGGTAAATTTAAGGAGCCAGTGTGTGTGATAGCCAAACCTGAGCCGTCACCAATCATTATATCATCGGAACCAGTGTATGGAGAGTGCAGGGACAGGTTCTGTAGATCAGCAGTAACATGGTGTGAAGCACCGGAGTCCAGGAGCCAATCAGGAGTGGGCGGGTTTGGTGCAGCAAAGTGTGCAGGTGGTTGCCATGGTGCACGGGAATCAGAGACTTGCTGACGTTGATGCGCACCAACTAGAGAGAAACTGTAAGTGGAGCACCTCTTGGCTGTGTGCCCTTGGTCACCACACAACTGACAAAAGCCATGGTAAGGTCGAGGGCCACCGGATTTGGGTGAAGAATTGCTGGACTGATTTATGGCAGCAGACTTTGCGGCAGCTGGTGCAGAATTTCTAGTGTGGCAGTAATGGTTGGTTTGGTTGCCGTTTGTGTAGGGTTTGACAATGTAGTTTGCCGTGATTGGTGACCGATTGGTAGCAAAGGTTTCTTGTTTCAGGACGGCCTCAAAGTTGAGGAGTTTCTCATGTAGTTCTTCAAACATGATTGCGGAATCACGAGCACGTATTGCAGTGGATATATCCTTGAACTCATCTCCCAGGCCATTTAGGATTTTGACAGTCAGATCCTCAGAGTTTTCTGGAGCATCAAGCATGGCCAACTCATCGGCAATGCTTTAAGCATGTTGCAGGAATTCAGTTATGGATTGCAAACCTTTTGAGATGTTGGTAAGAATGCTTTTAAGGTGCATGATGTGTCCTCTGGAGGGTTTAGCATATGTGTTAGCAAGGGACGTCCATGCATCGTGTGCGGTTTTGGCGGAAGCGATGAATGGGATGATAGATGGCGAGATAGAGCCAATGATGGCATTGAGAAGAAGCTGATCTTGTCGGGTCCAGAGGTGGTGAGCCGGATTCGGGGCAGAAACATCATCTGCTATCACAGTGGCTGGAGGACATGGATTTCGACCGTCAACGAAGCCCATTAGGTCGAATCCGACTAGGAGCGTATGAAACTGGAGTTTCCATGATCGGTAGTTGGTGGTTGTCAGTTTTAGAGGAGCTTGGGCGGCCACATTAATGGAAATTATCGTCTTTACGGAAGAGTTGATGTCATGTGAGGAGGAGGATGAGGAAACAACGGTTACCGATTCGGAAGAAGAAGAAGAAGTGACGTTGGCAGTAGTACCTGTAGTCATGATGGATCGAGGAACTCGTTTGAGTTTAGAACTGCTCTAATACCATATAAAGAATTAAATTATACTGAAATCAATCAGCTCACTACGTTTATTATTGACATATATATATCTTTACACAATGTTGCACTACAGTACCTAATACAAGAAGGAATAGAAGTCTGCGTGAAGTAGGATGAGTGCACTTGCTGTACAAGGAAAGCAAGTCTAATTATACTACCTATATACTGCACCAGCTGTACACGTATAACAATTGGACTAAACTACATCAGTTGTAACATTATCTTTAACAGCGTCTCACCATAAATATTGTTTTGTTTTGGAGAGGGAAGATCAAAATTGATCTTTAATTTGGAGTATATTATTAACATTCAATCATGATTGTTATTATTATTATTGACTAGATTTTGAATTATGATGGAATGTATTATGGATTATTTGGACTTCCACTTATATTATTAAGTTAATATATATATTTTTTAATATTTAGAGTTGTTGAATTTATAGATATATAGGTTAAAATATGTTAATATTTTCTCAAATATGTACTTTGAATTACGTTCCAAAAGGTCCTTACAGTTAAGAAAATATGTAAAATTTTCATCAGACCCAAAACTGTATTAAACCGAATTGACTATAACCGGAAAAAGTTGGTTCGAGTCAAGGTGAGTCACCCTGTTGAGACGAGTCAAGGTGAGTCACCTTGTTGAGACGAGTCAATCCGATTAAAAAAAACAAACCGATCTGACTCGCGCCCACCCCTAATTATGTTAAAGCTCCAGAAGTGATAGCATTTGGTATAGTTTTTTATTCTTTTTATTTTTTTGAAGGAAGCATATGGTATAGTTGATCTAATTACTAATATATCAAATTAATTTTTGACATGAGTGGAAGCTGGGTCTTAAATTTAAATAATACACAAAGAAAAGTAATCATGACCATCTTTTGACTTGTTTAATACCAGGGATCCAAGGGACATCAGCGGAATTTATAATGAATGCAAGTCACAATCCAAGTGGTCCTCATGAGGTATGCGATTAATCATTTTTATTTCTATTATTGATTTTTATAGTTCATAATTAGTGACCCCTCATGAGGTATGCCGTATGCAATTAATCTTTTTTATTTCTATTATTGATTTTTATAGTTCATAATTATTGTTGACACTTGCTGACAATTTTTGTCTCCTGGAATCTAGATGTGAGAAATGTATTGAATGGTTGATTGTGTAGTCAGAAATATAAATGATATATTCCAGGTCCTCATCACAATTTGTAGGGTTGAATAGAGAGAATTATTGTTTGAGCAATTGACCATTGATGTTCTTGCTCAGAAGTGATTCATTGCATATTTAGGTTCAACTATTTTTCATAGAAATTTCCAATTCATGACTATTCTTTTGATTAGCTTGTCATTTCTATTAGTGATCATTTTATATGGCATTGGCCTTACTAGGGCAACATGTACCAGACTTTGCCATACTTTTAATGTAGCATAGATTAATCTATTTACGTATTTTGATTTATAAGTATGTATACCGGTACGTATGTGTAAATTTATTTATTTATATTTTTTTGAAAAGGGTATGTGTAAATTTATTTTGATTTGAATTCCCAATAAATATGTACAGTATATATGAAATTTGAATTCTCAATTCTCTTAAATATAGAATTGCTCTTAAAGTAATGTCAAACACAAGAGCACCGATATTTATTTCTTTGCAAATAATTGATAGAAGTGTCAATGCAGTAGCAAGCTATATAAAGCTTGAAATATATCAAAAACTTTTGCAAATTAATTGTCTGGAAATTAAATGGAGGGTAGTTCTAGTTGGAGCAATTATCCAAACACCAAAAACGAGTTGTATGGTTGCATTAACGACATGGTTGCTACGAAGGAGGTGTTGATCAAGAGGTTCGGGTTCGAGCCTAGCGGAATGGAAGCTGCTGACTGATGATTCACTATCCAAAACTGAGATAGTAATGGAACCAACATCCGATTTAGAAGATCATCTCTTTAAAATATGTACATATTAGTTCATTGACGATTCACTCTCCAATGGAAATTGATTCTCTTCGATTTTCATACCTCATTAATAAATGCGTTCCTTATGATAATTTGATGAACATAACAATTTTATTGATTATAGCAAAGAAACTAAAATAGAATGAAGATGAATTAATTTTCAATGAACATGAATTAATTTTCATCTGAAGAGCATGGTCTACTTAATGTCACGATTTTGATGGTTCAGTGAGACTCAATTAGAAAAACATGTGAAAAATATAATTTCTTATGTAGTAAAAAAGTGACCAATTGTAAAATGTTTGATTAAAAATCTAAAAATAATTATAAGTAAACATATAAAGTTTAAGAATTAATGAATAATATGCTTTTTTTTTTTCTTTTTTCTTTTTTTTTTTTTTTTTTTTGAGAAGAAGAAGAATGAATAATATGCTTTTAAATTGCAAATAAAAATATTTTAGAAATAATAAAATATTTTATCAATTATTTTAATATTATTATTTTAAATAATTGATAAATATAATATAAATTTAAATGTTTAAGTGCGCAATTGCACTATTCATGTTGGTGCAATATCTGCTTAATGTTGGATTTGGGCTTCGGCATTCGGCCAGTCAACATTCAATTTTTAAAAATATATATATAGAGAGAGAGTAATGTTAGGCTTTCCAAATTTTTTCCTAAAAAGCTTCCCAAATTATGTTGGTATGTGAGTTGAAAATAGCAAGCACTACCACTACTCCCTCTACTGCTTCTTTAGGTCCTACTAGATTATCTTCTACTGTGTCTTTACCTCCTCCTACTATCCAAAGAACCCAGTCCAACAGAATTCAAGATTTAGTAGAATACACTCGTATCCCTGCTTCAGCCAAGATAAATGAAACTACTCTCCCACTGCTTAACCCTTACAACATCTTCAAGAGAAGCAAATCTCTTGCCACTAGATTAACTCGCCTTGTCCATACCAGACCACTTCCCATCAAAGAATATGTCCAGTCCACAGGCTTAGACAAATGTTTGATTCCGTCCTCTTCCAATGAACAATATGTCACTCTCACCATTGATCAAGACATGATAGATCAATGGATCAAAGACGGATACTCCCATCTTCACATCGGTGCTGTCAGAATCATTCTCACTCTCCATGGCAGAAAAGGCTTGCTTGTTACTGCCCGACTGGCTTTGCTCAACACAATCTACACTCAGTATGAACATGCTGTGATTGGCACTTGCCTTTCTACTCTTCATGATGGAAGCATCTCTCTCACATACTACCCCAACTTCAACATTCCCTTAAGAGATCAGAATCTCCACAAATGTCTCAAGATCCAAGTTCAGATCCTTGGTGCTCCCATGCAAGCGAATTCCTACATGGCTACCATCCATCACCAGCTGGCTTACAGACTTCAAGACCATGCTCTTGATCTCCCACTTCCTGGTCATAATGGTGACACGATTTTCATCAAAGCAGAAAAAGAAGATGAAATCCCCACCATCCTCCAGATTCCAAAACAACTACCTAGAGAAATCCTCAC
The DNA here is from genome assembly GCA_030490815.1 of Acer saccharum. Classification (NCBI taxonomy): domain Eukaryota; kingdom Viridiplantae; phylum Streptophyta; class Magnoliopsida; order Sapindales; family Sapindaceae; genus Acer; species Acer saccharum. The sequence continues at coordinate 29,588,734 of CM059866.1, forward strand.
AGAGATCATGCCTCTTGAATGGCTCACAAATTATGAAAAAGTTTTCCAGGATGAAGCTCCTGTTGTTGCTACCGACACAATATATGTTCCCCAACCAGATGGCACTATCAAAATCATCTACAAACCCCTCACTGGATCAAAAGCCCCGTCCAGCTCGGACACTCCTCCCATATTTCAGGCTCTTATGATCCAACCTGTCACAACTGAAGATGACATTCCTATCCACAGTTTTGAAGCTGACGGATCTCCGATCTACACTGATAAGATCCGTGGACACTTCATTTGGGATGTTGATCCCAACATGTGTGATGCTGACTGCATATGCCGACGCTGTCTCAAGGATACTTCTCCTCGTTCCTGCAAATCCTGGCCCAAACCTCACAAACCAGGACACCCTGACAGTCCTTGGATAGGTCTCCATCCTATCAAAAAGAAACCTTTACCCATCTATGACAGAGCTCTATAGATCTTGCGATCTGAAGGTCTCCTACCTCCACAACCTGACTATGCAACTCCTACCTTACCTCCACCTGTTCCTTGCTACATGACTTCAGATTATGATTATGACTTCCCTCCACTTGAACCTTCTTCAAATCAAGAAAAGACTCGGTTCTCAAAGCCTTTTGTCTAATCTACCGAAGTCCAACCTGATGGTTCCTTCAAACAGCCTTCCCAGGCTGAACAAGTCCTCAACTGGTAATCCCACAACGCCAGAGCTCAAAATAGAGTCCTCAACTCTATTGATCAGAAGATTGATCGAGTCACAAGACATGTTTCTCAACACGATCTTCACCTCCAAAGTCTTGATGCAACTTTCAAAGATTTAGCCTCTGACCTTCAATCCAGAATTGCAAAGCTCCATTCTAATCTTCACAGATATATCTCTTATGGATATTCTGGTCCAGCTTTTGATACAAAAGAAAGAGAAATACAGCAACTCAAAGCACAGCTTGAACAGCTAACCAGAGATCATTCCAGAGAACATTCTTCCAAATCAAAACCGTATTCCCATCTATCACTGTTTTTCCCTGTATCTCCTACACATTCACCTCCATCAAAACCTGATGAATTTTTCGGTCACTTCAAATCCACTGGTGAATTGTTTCGAAAATATCCTGTACTCTCTTCTCCTCCAGCAAAACAAAAGAAGAGATCTCCCTCAAAGCAGAAAGACAAACAGGCTGCTTCCAGTTCATACAACCCAGTTCTATTGGCCTCCAAGGTCTCTTCCTCATCGTCCGAGTCTGATTCAACTTCTGAGGATGTCTCCTCTCAGTTATCTCAGACTTCCTGTCAGTCTTCTTGGCTGGATACTGCCAACTCCTCTCCACATAATCATGCAGATCTTACTCAAGTGTATATGGCATCTCGTACAGATCCTCAACCTTCGACACAAACCTATGAGTCTCCTGATGAGACTACCTCCACTGCTCCGGCTCCTTTCGTCGAAGAACCACCAGATCCTGTTCCCGATCGTCCTCCTACCAAGCCAACTAATGGTCCTTGGTTTACCCTTGATGACACTTCTCCTGGTTCATGGAGAAGACGTGTTTCTGAGATGAGCGCGTGGCTTGACCTCCAACTGGCAAAATCTGAACAGAACCTCGAATCAATATTACGTGAGTTTGTCTCTCATTTTACTGGTTCTCTCAGAGATTGGTACCAGGCTCTTGGTGAATATCGACAACTCCAATTTGTTCGTGTTCCCTTAGCCTCCCAAGCCATGGGATATATTTTCAGAGAATTCCTTGGTGATCCTGATCACATTTACAAACAAGCTCGACAAGAATTCTTTGACATGCGTTGCTGCTCTCTCAAACGGAAAGACATCATGTTCCACTACAAACGGATGTCTCAACGGTATCATACCCTCGGCGAAATTAATGATCATAGTCTTAAACAAGTCTATGTCAATTCCCTTCCAGATGACCTCCAAGATGAGATACAACGGAAAATTGACACCTCGGGAAGATCTCTCAATGACACATCCTTAGGTGAACTCCACATGTATGCTCTCAGCTCTCTGGATAAACTCTGTGCTACCCAAAGATTCTTCTCCAAGATGCTCACAGAAGGAAAAAACCTGCAGTCTCAATGCCGTCAACCGTCTTTTCAGATTAAGTGCAAATCCTCCTCTTGCACCTGTAAAACGAAAAAGAAGAATCATTTCGAACACTTCAAAACCAAAAAAGGTAGCTCAAAAAGATTCAAGTTCTTCAGAAAGAAAACAAATCGAGGTTGGAATAAATCCCAACATTGCTACATTTGCGGCAAACCCGGACATTATGCAAAGAAATGTCCCAACAAAAAGGCCAAGTCAGCCAGATTAGTTCAGCAGTTAAGAGACATTGCTGATGAAGTTCCATCTGATGCAGATATTGAATCAATCTTCTCTGAACAGGATCAAACAGATCCCTCTACCACCTTTGTTCTTCAGGAAGATGTTTCTGACTCAGAATCCTCTGGCTCTTCAGATTACAATTCTGTTCCATAAGCTTATCAAGCTATTCCCCTCGTTCCTCAGTTTGGACACCATGCTCCTGTTCGGATTCGACCTGACAAATATTCTAAACCTGTCGATGTCATTGCTTATCTTGACACAGGATCTCACAACACCATGATGAATCCAACTATCCTTCCTCCTAAATATTGGAAATCCCAAGAACATCATTTCATAGCCGCTGATGGAAAAGTTTTTGCCACTCATCTGATTTCCAGAAAAAAGATTGGTATCCAATTTTTCCCATCCTTTACTCTTTGGGTCTATGTCCTTGGCACACCTCTTCCAGATAAAGATATCCTCATCGGTTGGGATGTTTTTCGCCAATGTAAATCCCTCCGGATCCTCCCTTCTGGAATTCGGTACAAAAAGAATTTCAAAGCTTTTTCTGAAATCCCTAAGATTTTCAAGCTTTCTGCAATTCAAGCCCCTTTTGAGCAGATACAACAGAAGTTGCTCCTGCTTTGTGCTGACAATCATGCCACTTTCTCTCATCCATCTCCTCTGTGGAAGAATCCAGATTTCTTTATCAAGCTTCCCTTCAAGCTTAATGAAGATACTAATCCTACCAAGGCTACTCATTCAGGCATGTCTCCCTCAGACCTCCAACTCGCCAATGAAGAGTGCAATGAGCTCCTTCGTCAAGGCCTGATAGAACACACCTCCTCTCCTTAGGCGTGTCAAGCTTTTTACGTTGAAAAACGTTCAGAATTGCTCAGAGGAAAAAAGAGATTAGTTGTGGATTACAAGCCACTCAATCTTTTTCTCAGAGATGACAAGTTTCCAGTTCCCAGACCAAATGTCCTATTCTCTCAGCTTCCTGGAGCTAAGATCTTCTCCAAATTTGATCTCAAAGGTGCCTTCTGGCAAATTGGTATTCATCCAGATGAAAGATATAAGACAGCTTTCTGTCTTCCCAATGCTCAATATCAATGGACTGTTCTCCCTTTTGGTCTGAAAACTGCTCCATCCCTTTTCCAAAAGGCTGTTACTAGGATATTCCATCCTCTTCTACACTCAGCACTCATCTACATTGATGACATTCTCCTGTTCTCTCCAGATGAGACCTCCCACATCCTTCTTCTTCAACAGTTCCATGACATTGTTAATTGATATGGGATCATGCTCTCTGAAAAGAAAAGCATAATTGGAAAATCTGAAATTGAATTTCTTGGAATGCACATTGCCAATGGCCAATATAGACCTGGTCCTCATTTGGCTGTTCGATTATTGGACTTCCCTGATTCAGATCTCAATGTACATCAAGTTCAACAATTTCTTGGTATCGTCAACTATGTCAGAGATTTCATTCCCCATGTCAGCCATTATACCTCAGTCCTCTCTACACTCCTCAAGAAGCGTTCTCCTCCCTGGAGTTCCTCCCATACTAAGGCCATCCGCAAATTGAAAGAAATCTCTCACTCTCCTCCAGCTCTCACTATTCCTTCTTCTGGTCAACTTATTCTCCAGACTGATGCCAGTGATATTTTCTGGGGAGCTGTTCTCATTGAAGATCAAGACGGTCAAAGAAGTTACTGTGGTCATGCTAGTGGAAAATTCAAAGATTCCCAACAGCATTATCACACTATCTACAAAGAGATTCTTGCTATCAAAAATGGAATCCAAAAGCTCGATTTTCACCTCAGGACAAGAAACTTTATTGTTGAAATGGATAACTCATCTTTTCCAAAGGTCATCGATTTTCGCAATAAGATTCCTCCCAATCCTCTCCTGTTGAGGCTCAAAGATTGGTTTGTCAGATATGACTTCACTGTTCGCCACGTGAAAGGCCATCATAATATCATTGCTGATATGCTCTCAAGGCCTCCACTCACTCATCTCATTACACCCACAGGTCACTATCCTCTGATCTACATGGCTTCTCCTACTGGTCCCTCTTCATCTCATGCTGGTCCATCATCATCCTTGAAAAGTCCTGGAGGCGTGTTTAATATATAAAGCTAGAGGGGGGTGAATAGATTTTAGCTAATTATTACCCAATTTTCGCGTGCATGTCAATTTTACGAAAATACCCCTAGCAAGTCAAATATACATACAAGTGTAATAAGATGCGGAAATAATAAATGACACTTGATGTTTACGTGGAAACCCAACCACTGGGAAAAACCACGGGCTGTTTAGTGCGCCACACTCGGAACTTGAAATCACTAATTGAAATGAAGTTTACAACCTATGTAGACCTCGTCTAACACTCCGGTCTGTAACCTCTCACTTCTACCCAGCGGGCCTTTATTAGCAACCATATTCCAATTGCTTATGTGACCACCTGTTCCCGGTGTCTGACCTAATCCCGGTCAATCACACAAGACTTCAATCTCTCAAAAGAGATGCACAACCCTATGTGAATATGTATGAATATTCAATTAACAAACAAGGCTAGGGAACCTTAGATGCTTATCTAGGATGATGATATATTCAATTTAAATCAACCCTAGATATCAATTGCTAAATGACATGTCAAATAGCATAGATAATCATAGATTATAAAAACCTAGATATCTATCAAAAACAACACTCAATCATTTTCATCACAAATAATCTCTAACTTGTATTTAGCATATGATCTAAAACATACAAGTAATTTAAAAGAGATGGCTTGGTATTTAAAATACTAAAATAAGATGAAATTAATCAAAATCTTACCAAGCAAGTTGTGATGATGCAAACCCATACATGGATGCACTCTATATAAACATAGAAGATGCAATATGAAATTTGATGCAAAAGGGGTTTGATTTGAGTGGTTAAAGGTGAGTTCTTTGTAATTTTCTTCTCTTGAAAAATGTTCTAAGTATGAAATCAGAAAATCAACTCACTTGATTGACCTAAAGTCAAAGAGGCATATATATAGGGTGTCAAGATGAAGTGTGGTCGTTTTGATAAGTGACACCACAATTTTGCCATGGGCGCTCTACGTAGAGCACTTTGTAGAGCCCCCTGCTCTGTTCTCGCGAGAAAACAGAGGGGCGCTCTACGTAGAGCGCTTTGTAGAGCGCTTTGTAGAGCGCCATCAGAGAGGTCGCTCTACGTAGAGCGCTTTGTAGAGCGCCTCTACAGCACTCGAATTAAATCGATCAAGTCTGTACAGAGCCCAACGGGGGCTGTTCGTAGAGCGCTTTTGTAGAGCGCTTTTGGGAGCGCCTAGTGCAAAAATGCAATCCTAAGTCTAAGCATGACAAGGCAATTGGATATGCAAGATGCAATCAAACTAACATGCAAGAAGAGATGTTAATGAGCATTAAGGCACACAAATAAGACACACAACATACAAGGATTAAACATATGCATGAGTTATGAGTGTGTGCAACTATCTCTTCAAGACAAGTAAGCACATAGAATTTTACCTTTGGTGCTTATCAACCTTGAGGTCTTGGAAAGGGTCTTGATCTTCAACTAATCACCTAGACTACCCTTACAACCAAACCCCAACATGTGGTTTGACCACGAAATAAGCCAATCAATTAAAGGGAATCCTTACAATCCTCTCCAGTCATACAAGATTACTCGTTCCCCCCAGAACTCTTGGCCACCTTGCCTCTTGATCAACAACCTTCCCTAGATCAAATCCAGTCCTTCGCCAAGGCTCAACTTCCAGTCTACTTAGCCAGCATCAACGGTCAAGACTGTCGCCACACAGTCACCAATTTATCCAGACCATTCCTCGACCCATTCATAATGCCACCATTTTACTACTTTTCTCCTCAGCTCTTTTGGTTCCTCTGGTGCTTATCCGTTCTACATCACCATGCTGTTGTCTTCCCACTTCAGGCTTTGTATGGTCATCTTCATGATCCTTCTCAACAAAACTCTTTGTTAAGGGTTTTTCTCCAATGGTTCACGTCCTTGACAAACTGGAAAAATGAACTCACTAAGCTCATGGGACAATATAACATTTGGAAGCTTGATTATGAATCTGCTGCCTCGGTATGCTGTATATGGATCTTCCACAGGCCTTACAGGTACAATCCTCACAAAAGAATTCTCTGGACTGCCAACACCAGTTATGAATGGCACACCACATATGATTATCCAAAAATGTACCCAAGAATTCTCCAGGTCGGATTGCTCAATTTCCTCTGTGATGTTAATTACGTCTCCACTGACGAAATTTACATCCTCCCCCATGTCCCAAGAGACCCCGGTCAAAGTTGGAATCCTTTCCTAAATTCATACATGATCGACTCCCAGGAACCCTTTGATTCAGCTTGGCCTTGCTTTATCTGTGAAGCCCAGGACTCAGATGATGAAGATCATGTCAATTGCAATCTATCCACAAGTCCGTGATTGCAATTCAGCCCAGATCCAACACGTGAAGTTATTAATAAAGCTATTTTGTTTTATTAGGCTTGTTTTGGCTTTATTAGGTTTTATTATGTTCTTTCGTCTTATTAGGCAGGTTTGTTTTATTTGGTTTGATTGTCTGTAAGATTTTGGCCGATGGCCCTGCTTTACTCTTTATGCTTTTGCTAGGCTACTGCCACGTTTGTGGCTTCACTATGTAAAAGCCTTATCTGTATCCTTTCTCTCCCCTATATAAGGAGAGACCTTCTCTTGTAAAAACTCAGTCTCAGAAGACTTGTAAAAATAAAATATCTCTCGTTTTAAGCAGTTATGTCTTGCTAAATTTTCATCTTCTTCCTTCGAGTGCCATGTCTCTCATATAAATTAGCAGTCTGTAATTATCTCAGTATGCTCTGTGCTTGCCTCTAGTTGAGGATCCTGCACATTAGAAAATGAGATGTTTTTGGCTGATGTTATCGGCTTAAGGTCCCTGTCTGTCTCTTGATGGTTGCTTTGTGAGTACCCTGTTTAGGCCGTGGGTAGGCCGCCATTGTGGAGAAAGCTCTAAAACCTGAAAGTGAGGCACCCAGGGGTACCTGTAATAAAATATAATATAAACTCATGATTTATAAGATATTGAAAACTTACATGCCAGAATGATTTAGGTACTTTTTTGGAATTTTTTTTTTTGTGAGAAGCCTAGCATTAAATAAGAGTCTCAAATCAATTGCAATGGAAATGGGTATGTGTTCCCAGTTATTCACTTCTCAAGAGCCAATATTGAGCTGAACCCGTCTAACGTTGAAGGCTTGAAGCCCAGTAGGTTTGTGTTTTATAAAAATTAGTCTATCTTTCGCATGACTTTACCCGTCTATCAAAATCTATATAGCACGGATACGGATACAGGTACTGAGATACAATATGGTACGATATGATACGAGGATACGATAAATCTCCAAAAACTAGGATACGGATATGGTAGGATACGTCGATTAAAGTAATATATATTTATATTAAAAAAAAAATAATATATGAAAACATATTCGATAATTTATTCAAAACATATTCAGAGTCCAAAAAAAACATGTCACCTAAATCATAACATAAACAAAATCCGGTGATAAGTGATACCGGTCGAAGCTTTTTGGGTCTTTGAAGTTGGTTCTTCTTCTTCCTCCTCTTATCTTCTTCTTCTTTTTTTCTTCTTTCCGCGTTTCAACTTTCAACCGGAAGCCGATCGAAATTGAAAATGAGCCCTAAATCCCTAATATGATATATTTCCTTACAAATTTCATTTTGACCCCTACATTTTTTGGAATTATAATTTGACCTTGTTTTATACTTAATTATAATATTACCTCAAACGTATCCTCGCCGTATCCCCCTCGTATCCTCCAATCAAACTTATGAAAAAGTTAACAGATACGCCATTTGGCGTGTCGGATACTTATCTTGGAGTATCCAAACCGGTTACAAGTTGGATACGAGTTACCTCCATCAAATGGAGTATCCGTGCTTCCTAGATCAAAATTAACCTAAGAAATTAGATGGTGTGATTCTGCTCAAACCTATATTATCATATTACGAAACTATGAGCTTGCTTGAGATAACTTTTACTTTTGACTTTTGACAATAGAAGAAGAGAAGTAAAAGTTTGAGTTTTTCACTTACAGTTTGGATAATATATTTTAGAAGAGCTTTTACATCTAGAAAAGTTTTTAAAACCGCCACTAGGGGCATAACTCAGCTGGTAGATTAACGAGATTGGGACTTAGGCAAATGACTCACAAGTCAACTGCTCGAATCCTACTAATGGCAAAAAGCTTCAAAAAAGATATCTGGTCTAGATAGGTAAATAGATAGATACTGTCAAAAAAAAAAAAAAAAAAAAAAAATTTAACCTGTTTGGTTACAAATAAGGGTGCTGATATTGCCACCCATAAAACTAATTAGTACACCAATATTTTATTAAAAATTTTAATTTATAAAAATATCCCAATAGAAATTTACCAATAAAGACAAATTACTTTAATTAAAATAAACAAATACTATGTACGCTCATTAATTATACTCATATCTTCAACTATATCTCTTCATTATAAAATATATATATATATATATACAGATTTTCTATTATCAGTTCGTCCTAACAATAAATATATAAGGACAAAGAATGTTGACCATTAGATTTACATACTTTGACTCAAAGTGTATGCACTTGTCAAAACTTCTCCATAATCTGTGGTCCACATTTTTCATCATGATATATTTATTGTCAGGACGAACTGACAATAAAAAAGACTGTATTTATATATATATATATATATATATATATATATATATATAACTTATGAAAAACCCTAACTTATGATAAACCCTAATTAAATTCCAATTTTATTTCAAGTATCAAACTTTCTCATTATCACATGATTATCATATAATAAAGTAATCGAAAAAGAATTTTCAGAGGACTCTGATCATATAGAAGTAGGTATTATTTTACCTCTTTTTTTCTTTTTCTTTTTTCCTTTTATGTCTACTTTTGAACTCTATCAATAAACAATATATATATATATATATATATATATATATATATATATATATATTAAAGATAACTGTAGATATTAATGAGTTTTTTTTTTTATTTTTATTATTATTATTTTATTATTATTATTTTTTTAAGATTGTTGTATATATAAGAGAATTCCAGATTAAAAATTTCTTGACCTCATATACAATCTAGCTCTACATCTTTCCTTTCATAAGATTTCTACATTTGAGACATTTCCAAAAGTAAATTAGATCATCATTACAAGAGGATTTGATTCCAAAAATAATATGATTTATATATATATATATATATATATATATATATATATAAATTGGGTGTGTTAATAATTTAAGAGGGTTTATAAATAAAATGTATTAAAATGAATATATTTATTTCAATAAGGGTACTATTGGCAAGGATGTGTGCTTATTGTAATATTTATTTTTAAAATTTTAGACATGGATGTACTTATCAAAATGAGTGTACTAATTAGTTTTATGGGTGACAATATCCACACCCTAAAAAAAGAGTGATGTCGTTGACAATCCATTAATATCTTTCTACACTATTATTATTATTTATATATATATATATATATATATATATATATATATATGACAATTTTATCCTATTTAAAATTACTAACAAGTACAAAGAATTTCTAAATATTCTACAAAACAATTTTTCTACACTATAATGTTTTTTATTTTTATTTTTTAAAATCTTATTTTGTTTTACAAACCCTAATTTTTTTTTTTCAATATCATTAAAATTTAATTTATATATTTGTACATAATTATATATATATATATATATATTTGAGATAAGACAGAGGTTATGTAACAAAAATCGATGGGAAGACGTTGGATGGGTGAGTGAGTAGAGCACCCACTTGTTGAATTGAATGGGCTTGTTACGTGGAACTGTAATCTAATTACAAACAGAAGAAAAAAAAAAATTGTTATTTTTTTTTTTTTTTTTTGTTGAAAAGAAATTCATTAAAAGCAAAAAAGCTACAAAGAAACAAGGCTATCACCCAAGACAAGACTCTCCGGGGGCAGTCTTCCAACCAAAAAACTCTCCTTCAACATCAAGGGCAAGCTTAGTAAGACCATGTGCAACACTATTAGCAATCCTAGGCACAAAATTAACAAAAGAGCAAAAAGAGTTTCTAAGCTCAATAAGAATATCATGGATAACGACACCAATCTCTGCACGGGGCAGCCCCTTCAAATTAATCATGTTTACCATAGATAAAGCATCTGATTCCAAAGAAGCTGGGCCCAAACTAGTTTCGGAAGCCAAACGTAACCCCCTAAGAATAGCAATAGCTTTAGCCGTTTGAGCTACAAAAGACCCGACATAGACTGGCAAAGAGAGGCCATAACATGGCCGGACCCATTCCTAATCACCACACCAATCCTCATAATCTTATCACGACAATTTAGCGCTACATCCGTATTGATTTTGTAGATTCCAGTAGGAGGCGCCGACCAGTAAGGAATCAACTGACGCTGCACCTTCCCACCCTTCACCAGATCAGAAGCAGAGCGAAAATCATCAATGAAACAAGAAGCCCACTCCAAGATATCAGAATCAGGCAGCAAATTCTTTGAATGCACTAACTGGTTTCTTCTAAACCAGACCCTCCACCAGACCATACAAAGGAATTTGAAATACAAAATATCAACCTTGTTCATGCACAACAAAACAAAATCTAGAAAGGAACCAAAGTCGTTCTCCTTTACATCGTCCCCAAGAGAGCAACCATTACGGACATTCTTCAAACGAAAGCAGTGCCACAAAGCATGGATAGAGGACTCATCTTTTTTAGAGCAAATCGGGCACAGAGGGACAATCTTCAAGCCATGCTTAGCTAGATTAACTGTCGTTGGAATCCAATTATTAGCACCTTTCCAAATAAAAATTTTAATCTTCGAAGGCAAACAAAGACGCCACAGGAATTTCCACCAAGAAACAGAGGGGCACAAACCAGAGCCACTCAGGTTCAAATCTGAATCTTTAGCCACCCAATAACCACTACGAACTGAGTATCTTCCCGACTTATCAAAGTGCCATAACAAGTTATCATCTAAGGAAAACCTACAGGAAGGAAGCCCAGAATTGCCTCAGCCTCCTTATCAAAGAATGATTGTCTCACTAACTCAACATTCCAGGACCCATCCAAATGCTTCAACGAGCAAACCAACGCATCAGCATCCAACATGGGAGGGGAAGAAATTTTGAATGTAGACAACCAAGGGATCCAACGGTCCTTATAAACTTTGATAGACTGGCCACTTCCAACCCTCCACCTCGACTCTTTCAACACCAACTCCTTTCCCTACAATAAACTTTTCCAAAGAAAAGAACCAGCCTTATTGTCTTTCGCCTCCAGGAGGGAAGACTGAGGGAAGTAACACCCCTTAGGAACCTGCGAGACAAGAGAGTTAGGATTATCTATAAGTCTCCAAACTTGTTTAGCAAACATTGTCTTATTAAAGGCCCCAAGATCCTTGAAACCAAGCCGCCCCCTCCCCCCCCTTCACACCGAGCCTTACAGAGGGTCTCCCACATACACCAATGCAATTTCCGATTTGGACCACCCCCACCCCACCAAAACCTCGCGCTAATTCTATGGATTCAGTGATAAGTGAGATCGGGAATCCGAAGAGATTCATATAATACACCGGGATGGGTGGGTTGAATAACTGCCTTAATTAGCACCTCCCTCCCTCTACCAGAGAAGAAATGGCAGCTCCAATTCTGAAGTTTTTTCTAGACCCTCTCTTTAATCCCATCAAACATAACACACTTGTTTCTACCAGCCACACACGGGAGCCCCAAATACTTATCATAGTGCTCCACTACCTTCATGCCCAGGGCATCAGCCAAACCTTTTTTGTTAACGATCGAAATCTATTTATTGAAACAAATTACAGATTTACCAAAGTTGACGATTTGACCAGAAGCTTCATAGTAGCACTCCAACAACCTTTTAATTTGACACATTCAGCTATAGTCTCCCGAGAAAATAGAAGACCATTGTCCAAAAAAAAAAAAAATGTGTGATTTTTGGTCCACCTACTACAACTGAAACCAGAAAAATCCCCACTTCTTTCCGACTTCAAAATCAAGCTAGATAGACCCTGTGCACAAAAGGAGGAAAAGATATGGAGAGAGAGAGAGAGGATCTCCCTGTCTCAAGCCCCTAGAAGGCTTAATATGCCCATTTATTTTGCCATTCAAGATAAAAGAATATGTTACTGAAGTAACACACCCCATAACCTTTGAAATCCAGTTCTTAGAAAACCCCAATTTTCTCATCATCCCTTCCAAAAAACACCACTCCACTCTATCATAGGCTTTTGATATATCCAATTTTAGGGACATAAAGCCTTTCTTCTTCCCATTAACTTTCCGATGAAGGGCGTGCGTACACTCAAAACCCACCATAGCGTTGTCTGTAATAAGTCGTCTAGGAATGAACGCGCTATGAGAATCATCTATTACAAACCCAAGAGCCTTACAAAACCGATTGACCAAAGCCTTGGAAATGCACTTATAGACAACATTGCACAAACTAATAGGCTTTATGTCAGTCATTCTCTCAACATTTCTCACTTTCGGAATGAGACAAATCAAGGATTGGTTAATTGCTTCTACCGACAGACCATTATTAAGACAATCAAGACACAGCTCCGTAATATCGTTGCCCACCACATCCCAGAAGTGTTGAAAGAAATCGACCTGGAAACCGTCAATCCCTAGAGACTTGTCCGAGTTCATATCCAATTCACTCTCCACCCTTCTGCACTTCTCCCAATCAATCGGAATCTGACCCTCTGTTAAGCTCGCCAATTCCTTTTTCTTCCGAGAAATATCAGCCTGCGACTTCTCTTTGTTTGAACGATTCCACTAATTCAACTTAGAAGCACAAACAGCCAAACATTTGACCACACCGCTCATCTTATTACTGTCAGACACAATATTCTAAGAATTTTGGATCATTTCCACACATTCGATCTTCTCATACCAACATCGCTCATAGACGAACCTACATTTTCCATGCATCGAAACATCACTATGACACTATCCACCACCTTAAGAAGAATTGGTCTATGGTCAGATTTCCAAAAATCCAAATGTTTTATGGAAAAGTGAGGAAAAAGTTACTGCCAATCCGCATTCCCAACACAACGGTCCAAGCGTTCTTGAATTAAATGCTCGAAGTCTCTTTTATTCGACCAAGTAAAACGAGGACCCGAATAACCCAAATCTTTTAAACCACAATCTTCCAAAGCCAATCTTAAATTAGCCATCAACAAATCCTGTCTCACATTCCCCCCTATTTTTTATGACAATCCCAAAATCTCATTAAAATCTCCTCCAACCAACCACGGAAGCGAAGACATGCTAGCTAGTCTCCTTAATAGAGTCCACCCATGAACTCTTTGAGCCAAGTTTGGATATGATCACCACAATTGTGGTAATGGTCTGGTATGGTAATGCCTCATCCAAGCCGGGAGGGAAAGAGTGTCATAGCCTTTCAATGCCCAAAGCTCAAAAACATTTATTTCAATATATATATATATATATATATATTCAGTCTTTCTATTATCAGTTCGAATTGATATAAAATATATTAGTTCCTTGCATGTGGGTCATTGGATTTAAAAGATGCTTTGACAAGTGTATACAACCAAGTCAAAGCATTTAAATCCAATTGCCCACATGCAAGGAATTGATATATCTTATATCAGTTCGAACTGATAATAGAAAAATTGTATATATATTTGTCATAGTCATTTATTTCCACTTTCAATACATATATTTTTGCATGATGTCAATGGATAGAATGTCTACATGTTCAATAATTGACGCAGTGCACTAAAATTTCAGAACTAAAATGTCTATATAAAGTTAAAATCGATAACAAAATTGAAAGTATTTTTATAAATTTATAAAATTAAAAAAAAAAAAAAAAAGAAATTATTTCAAAATTTAAAAAGAAATTTTTTTTATTTTTTTTTAAGTAAATTGATCTCCACCATTGGATCGATCCAAATCCAACGGTGGAGATCCATTTACTTTTAAAAAAAAAAAAAACTTTCTTTTTATTTTTTGAAATGCTTTTTTTTTTTTAAATACTTTCAATTTATTATTATTTATTTTAACTTTATATTTTTCATAATCCATTAGTTTTTTTTTTCCTTTATAAATTTTTTTTTTGGTTTTTTAGAGTTGTTTTAATATTATTTATTTTTGAAACTCAATAAATCATTTTGACAAGGGTAAAATTGTACTTTTATAGATATAATTAGAGTTAACCGTTAGTATTTTGGTAAAATGGACTAAAGTGATGTATTTTGAAAAAACAAGGAACTTAAGTTACTAGTATGCCAAAGACATTTAAATAGGTGACATTTCACCAAAAAAAGTAGGGATTTTAGTGAAATTACCCCTAAAATAAAAATAAATCAAAAGTCACTTCTAATTAGGATATGACCATTTGAAGTTTAATAATATATGTATAATTTTATTTATATTTAAATACTTTTTTAATTAATTAAAAATAGTAGCATTTTAATAAATAATAATTTAAAAATAAATAAAAATGATATCATAATAACAATAAAATGCTAAATATTTTTTTAATCAACGAATACTAATATAGGTGTATAATTGATACAAAACCCAAAAAGTATTTCCTCAAAAAAACAAAAAAAAAAAGTCAAAAAGGGTGTCACGCATAAACTGAACACTGCAGATGGTTTGGCTTTGGCTTTGGCATAATTGTTGAAATAATCCACCAATTAATATTCTAATCACCCCTCATATAATAATAATAATAATAATAATAATAAACCAAAACTCCATCTCTTTTCAACCATAAAGAAAAGTCATTTTTGCCAACCATGAAAACCCCATCCAAAATACATAAATTATCAATTGAGTGGTTGTGTATTCTTCATAATCGGTGTTTGACTCTCATTTTACTTGTAAGGGTTATTAGCACTAGTCACCCTGAACTTTACACGAGTTTGCATTTTATCCCTTAAACTTTTTTTTAGGCGTTAAACCCTTGAATTCTCATTAATTGGAAAATAGTTTGGTTTATTGCCCCCTGAATGCCTGTTTGAGAGGGCATCTATGGTCAGGTTTTGCCAATAAACGAAAGTTTATGGGGTTTAAAAAACTTAAAAAAAGTTCAGGGGATAAAATGTAAATTCGCGTAAAGTTCAGGTTCAGGGGAACTAGTGCCAATAACCCTACTTATAAATAAAAAATATGAGAAGGTATCATCTTTAGGCCTCGATCTCTACACAGGTGATTGAGGTTTGATTCACATCTTAATCATGTAAAAATACATCTTATTTCTTATAAGAGTAGCTATCTAGATCCACGCCGTGAGGGTTTAGATAAAATCTCTGGTACATCTATCACAGAAGATTAAACATATATCTGCCTTAAATATATTAAATAATAATAATAATAATAATCAAACCTGCATTGCAAGCCACCTATGGCTATCACCCGACCAAAAAAAAAAAAGTTTAAAAAAGGATGGAAGGAAGAAAGAAAAAAACATCTCAACTTGTAATAAAGAGCCATCTCCTAACACTCATTTCTCCTACACGGATTTGAATCCTCTCTTTACCTCGTCTTTTTCATGTTGTCTTTTTCTGAATGCTTTTATCATGCAGTTTCTCTTCCTTGTTTTGGTTGGATTCTACCTTTGAAAATTCTTCCTCTCACTCTCCTTTTTTTTTTCCTTCAAGTTGGTTTCTGGTTGTTGACATTTTACATTCACTCATTTTCACTAACACATTATAATTTTCTACATTTGCATATCCCCTGCATCATCATCATTTTCTCTCTCATTAATTCAAAAGCCACAGCCACAAATAGATCGAAAAACATATTTGTGATTAAAAGAATACAAGGAAAGTTTCTATTTTTAACATTTTTGTGATTGATATTATCTGGGTTTGGCTCATTTTGAGGAATCTTTTTTTCTTATTTTTTTTTTATAATAAAAATGATGATGTCCAAGATTTTTTCTTCCAAGTTTTCAAGCTACCCCAGATGGATTCTAGGCTTGTTAATTGGTCTAGTGATACTGTCATCTCTGTCAAGACCATCAAATGTTCGAGACAAGTTCTCAGACATAAGTGACAAGTCTCAAATCAGAGTTCCATCAAAGGGAATTGGGTACCCACCAGTCCTGGCTTATTGGATTTGTGGAAGCACTGGAGAAAGCAAGAGAATGCTGAGGCTTTTGAAGGCAATTTATCATCCAAGGAACCACTACTTGTTACAGCTTGATGCTGCTGCATCAGAATTTGAGAGAGCAGAGCTGGCTTTCTCACTCCAATCTGATGGAAGTGTTTTTGGTGCTTTTGGAAATGTTGATGTTGTTGGGAAAAGCTATGCAGTTAACAAGATGGGATCTTCAGCTATTTCTGCTACACTTCATGCTGCTGCTTTGCTTCTCAAGATTGGGGCAGATTGGGATTGGTTCATCTCTTTGACCCCCTCAGATTATCCTCTTGTCACCCAAGATGGTATGTGTCTTTTTGCTATTCAATCTCAGCTCAACCTACTTGATTTTGTGATTTGATCTTTTATATATATATATATATATATATATATATATATAATGTGGTAGAATAATAACTTTCTAACATGGGATCTCGGAGGTGATGATCAGTGTAAATATTATCACCTCCGATAATCAGTGATCCCGGATCCCGCACTTGATAATTCTCTTGTGGTAGAAATTTTTAATCAAGTTGGTGTCTGTCAGGACATTGAAGTTGTGTCTAGGATTGTTTTTGTAGAGCACTATTGGATAAATGTGTTTACTGTGAAAGCACTTAGTTTTGTGATTTAAGCCAAGATGGTAAATTTGCTAATTGGTATATATACAATCAAACCTATTTAGTTTTGTGATTTCATCTATATGTATATAACTATATAATGTGGTAGAAAATGTAAATCAAGTTGAAGTAATTAGTCTAAGTTTATGAGACAAATTTTGAAAATCTTTTGTTTACTTGCAGATCTACTCCATGCTTTTACTTTCTTGCCAAGGGATCTCAACTTTATTGATTATAGTAGCAACAATGGCTGGAAAGAGTAAGGAAAATTTATCAATTATATGTTATTTTTTTCTTCTTCTTTATTTTCTTTAGTAAATAATTAAGGAGTTTATGGTACTCAATTAGACCACATTAATATTGGATTAGTACACAATTGATGCATTGCATTTGTCAACACCTCCCTGGTTAATAGTTCAGATTATAATTCTAGTTCAGTGAACAATAAATCGGGTAGATCAACAATTATTTTGTAATTATCATCGTTCATCATACGATTTGCCTTATAATATGACATAATATATATGCTCCTCCTACTCGCATTGAATTAGCTGATTTAGTGCAGGAGACTGAAGACTAACCAAATCGTTATAGATCCCAACTTATATTATCGAGAGAACACTCCGATTATGCACGCTGTAGAAACCAGAACAACCCCAGATGCCTTCAAGATCTTTGGAGGTCAGTTTTTTCTTATATGGACTTATTCTCATAAGCAATTAGTGAATTGGATCTTTTGTTCCATTGGTGTGTTTGGAACTGATTTTGGTGTGAGTGAGTGTGTGACAACATTACAAGCACTTTTAAATAGCTCAAAGTTCTCTGTTCTGTTAATGCTTTGTAGGTTCTAAAAAGTACTTTCAAAATGTAGTGTGTGTTTGGGAGTGTATATACACTTTCTTCTTCTGACTATAGTTTTCATTATCTAGGGTCACCATGGATGATTCTGACCAGAGATTTCATGGAGTATTGTGTCCATGGATGGGACAACTTCCCAAGAAAACTGCTAATGTACTTAACAAATACAGAATACCCTCTAGAATTATACTTCCACACAGTCATATGCAACACTCCTGAGTTCCAAAACACCACAATCAATAGCACTCTAAGGTACATCAATTGGGACACCCCCACAACTGGAGAACCTCAACTGCTGAAGATCTCTCACTATGATACAATGATAGCTAGTGGTTCAGTTTTTGGAAGAACATTCGAAGAAAACGATCCAGTGCTACGAAAGATCGATGAAAACATCCTAAATCGAACAGCCAACGGAATCGTCCCCGGAAAATGGTGTTTGGGCCAGGGAATGTTGAACAAGAGTATGGATGAGAGCTCAAAGGATAAGGAAGAGCTATGTTCTACTAAAGGGAACATTGATGCTGTCAAGCCGAGTTCTTATGGCATCAAGCTTAGGGTTTTACTCTCAAAACTTATTAAAAATGGAAGAGTAAAGACTACTCAGTGCCAACAACAATTATAAAATTTTGAAATGTTAGGTACTGAAGAAATTCTTTAGCTATTGAGGATTTGTAATTTTGCCTTGTTCATATTGTAAGTTCATTATATGATTTGTATAATACAAATACAAGTAGTTCATATATAATTCCAAATTAGTTGAGATGAGAATGTTTAGCACAACTCTTTGAGGAACATTATCATATGATTTGTTTGATGAATTGGTTTTCTTCTACTCATAAATCATCAAAAACATATTTCGCATGGAGGAAGTAAATATCGGTTTCAATAAAATATATTGGGGTCCAAACTTAGGAATTTTTTTAATGGAAATATAGAGAAAATATCGTTGGAATTCTGATATTTCAACGATATTTTATTATATCAATACCACTAAAAATTTAAAAATATCGCTTAAATTTCAGGATATTTACAATATTTATTTAAATTACTTAGCTTTAAGCATTTTTTTTTTTTTTTTTTAAGTATTACATTATTACATAAATTTAGGGTTTTACTGGGGAGTAGGAGGAGGGGGACTCGAACCCGTAATCTCATTGTGCAGGTGTGAGGGGTTTTACCACCGAACCAATCTCATCTCGTAGATTTAGTTAAAGTAACTGACAAATACTTTTTATAAAGTGATTTTTAGTAGATTTATGAAAATTAGTTTTTTTTTTTTTTTAAATGTTAATATTTGTTTTTCTCTTTATTTTGGTTACTGAATTTTAATATTGCAGCAGAAAATTTGCAATTGAGTGTTGTAGAAGTGTAGAACAAATATCCCACCAACCAAAGACATGGCTGAAGAGCAAATAGCTCAATATGATATTATAAAAAATAAAAAAATAATAAAATAAAAAAAAAAAAAGGGGGGGGGGGGGGGGGGGGGGTGGATCCCATGTATCTGTGGGATTTGAAAATTTAATAGCACATAAATGTGGATCCCATAGTCTTTAAAAAGTGAGCTTTAAGACTATCACAACTTAATAACTTAAGTTTTAATGGCATTTAAAGTGTGAATCTAACAAAAATACCCTTAAAACATGCTCACAAAAATAAGTCTCGCGTTTGTTTTGTGTTTTTGAGACTTATTTTGTATTTTCGAAACTTATTTTCTAATTTTCAAGACTTATTTTGTTGTTTCCGAGACTTATTAGGTAGTTTTCAAAATTTATTAGGCATATTTACAATTACTAAGACTTATTGGGTAAAAATAAAGAATTTTAATTTTTTTTTTGTCATCTTTTTCATCGAGACCTCCATTAGGGGTTGATTTCAACCTCTATTGAAGGCTGATTTTGACCTCCAATAGAGGTCGAACTAACCTCCAGTGGAGGTCTTTCTTCTCCATTAATGGAGGACCTACATTGGTCCTTCATCAATGGAGGTTTTTGAAAAGAAAACAAATATATAAAAATGGCACAAACGTAATAAAAGAAAGAGACGAGTGTATTTTAGTTCATAGTCGCCATTGCTTAACTTATTAAACTAGTAATACTCTCAAAATTCAACATAAAAAGAGAGTTATTTCCCATAATTTCCACTGTATAATTTGTTTGGGAATTGGACTGGTTAGCTACCTTACAAACCCACCAAAATATCACAATTATCGATTTATAAATATATAATTAGGTGGTAGTTAATTAATGACAAATTGATAATCAATCAAAAATCATGATTCTTGTCTACTAATCAAGTAATAGCAAATAAAGTAATTATGGTGAGAATGAGAGCCTCACACCTCTCCACCTAAAATATATATATCACCGACGTAATAATAATAAGTATGACTATTATTTAAGGAAAAACATATATGGTTTAAACAACACGTACACCTTTTTCCACACCAAAAATCTTAAGAGAATCCAATCATATTTGAAGCCCTACTTTCACTCTTTAATTTTCTCTCTCTCTCTCTCTCTTTATTTGATTCTTGCTAGTGCTTTAAATTGCATCCACAACTATAATTCCCCACCCATCAAACTACTTGCATATTTTGAGTACCTCAAGTTTAAGAAGCACTTTAGTCCTCACATTTTATTATTTAATATCAACCTTATAGCAATGATTTTTTTCTTAATTTATCAACATGCATCAACCTAACCTTTTAATGATTGTTATCAATTTTGTGGGATTTATAGGACTCAAAGTTTTTAAACGAAAGTTGTTTAATTGGATCATATGTGAAAAATGATTTACACCACTTCTTAGCATATGAGGTTGTACATCTCACCTTCCATATAAATGATATTAATTTGACAATTTCGAAGAGAGTAATACTAAGTATTCAAATTTTAAATCCAAATTGAAGTTTCAATTAATTAAACCAACATTGAATAGTGCAATAAGGTTGTAATCTACCTAACATTACTCTCGAGTCTTGAGAGGGTTTATGTTTGTAGTCTATTCTCACTATTTGTTGATTGAGGATGGAAGTTAGAAAATTCAAATCTTGTTGTGAAAAGCAAAAGATTGGGTGAGTGAATGAATGATACTTTCTTTTAAAGCTTTATTTAAACTCATTACCGCTCACAAGTTTGAAATAATTTATGGCACATCATCATGAAGCGAATGATATTAAACAACATACCAACAGATAGGGGCGGCTCAACAGATTTTGAGGCCTTAAGGGAGAAAAAAAATAGGTCTCAATTTTATAAATATAATAAAATTAAAATATTAACTATAGAACCTGATTAAAAATATCTAACTAAATTTAAAAAATTGCAATTGAAAATTTTCTTCTTGTAATATAATATCTTAAGTAATATGATAGACAACAACAATTAGTAAGTAGTAATCATATTAAAATTAACCACTTGATTTATCATGCAATTAGAAAAAATTAAAACAAAATTAAATTCTTAAATTTGAATTTATATATCTTTTAAATGTTAGAATTTCTTTTTAGAGATAATATAAATATTGCAAACCATAGAGATGTAACTCTTAAGCTTTAAGAGATAAACAAAAAATAGAGTAACTTGTATACTTTAAGAGATAAACAAATTATAGCAAAAAGAGAGTTGTAGTTGTACTTGAATTGTTGTAGATAAACGAGAATGATTTGATTTTTTTATAAATAATTTTTAAATAGTATAATATTATTGGTGAGAAGTTAAAAGATTTTGTTAATTATAATGATGCTTGAAAGGTGGATATTCAATTTCATTTCTAATGGTTACTAGTTAAATAAATAATTAGAGCATTTCCGATGCAAATACACATTTGGAGAAAATTGAATACCACATGGAATAGATAGATAAAAAGTTAGAAAAACCATTTCCAATGCAATTATCTAACTTTAATATGAAGGTGATGTGGCAAAAATATTTTTAGAGAATATGCAGTTAAGTTTCTAATTCTAGAAACTCTCTTATAAATGTTGATTAAGACTTTTAACTATTTTTACCAATAATATTAGAGCCTATTTAATTGTAAAATAAAAGATGAGAGATAGAGAAATAAATGTTTTTTTTTTTTTTTTTGTTTTGAAATACGAAATAAATGCATTGCTATGATTGGTTATTAAATGGATGTATATTTGATTTTAGATAATTGAATTAGAGAATTGAATATGCATTTCTCTAAAGTGGATCCATAATGAATAAAAATGTTGATATGTCACTATTTAAAAACTCAAATATATATATTTGCATTGGAGATGCTCTTATTAATATTATTATTATATTCCTATTTTTTAGGTAAATTTCCCTATAAATAAGCAATATAAAAAAGGCCCTTCAATATATTTTTATTAGTAATTTTAATTTCTTTTTAACAATATCTTCAAAATTTATAAATAAAGGTTATACTACCTTATTAGAACAATAACATTATTGAACTTAATAACTACCATTGGATTGGATAAAAGGAAATCTAATTGATGTTATTAAAATTTGAAATTAATGTCTTTTATTACAGTAAAAACTTGAAACCATTTCAATGGTTTTTTTTTTTTTTTTTTTTTTTTTTTTTTTTTTTTTTTTTTTTTTTTTTTTTAAAGAAATAATAATAATAAAAGATAAGAAAGAATATAGGTAACAAACAATTAAAACTTACATAAAAAATGATTAAAACTTTTTTAAAAAAAATAAAAATTTATCAGATTTCTATTAAAAAAATAATTCAATTACAATTTTTTATCATTACCACATACATATTAATTAGAATTGTTTTTATGTAAAACTTGTTCCATAGTACGAATATTTTGTTACCCATATAAAATGAGTTGTTACATGATACGACAACGTTGTTACAGCCTACAACTTTATCGTTACACATCACACCAACGTGAAATTGTTACCACAAATGTTTTAATTATAACTTTCTACGTGAAATTTGTTTCAAAACACATATATTTTGTTACCCATATAAATCGAGTTAGTATATGCTATATGAAATTAAGTTGTTACGAGCTACGACTTTATTGTTACACATCATGCCAAATTTGTTACAACATTAAATTGCTATCACATATATCTTAATTATAATTTTTTATGTAAAACTTGTTACACAATACGAATATTTTGTTACATATATAAATTGAGTTATTACATGATATGACAACATTGTTACAACTTACAGTTTTATCGTTACACGTTACACTAATGTGAAATTGTTACCGCAAACATTTTAATTATAATTTTTTACGTGAAACTTGTTACAAAACACATATATTTTATTACCCATATAAACTGAGTTGTTACATGTTACGGCAAAATTGTTACGAGTTACAACTTTATTGTTGCACATTATGTAAAATTTATTACAACGTTAAATCATTAGCACATACATATTAATTGCATTTTTTAATATAAAAATTGGTACATGTACGAATATTTTGTTATCCATATAAAACGAATTGTTACATGATACGATAACGTTGTTACAATCTATAGCTTTATCGTTACACATCACATCAACGTGAAATTGTGACCACAAACACTTTAAGTATAACTTTCTATGTAAAACTTGTTACATAATATAGATATTTTATTATCCATATAACCGAGTTGTTACATTTTACGACAAAGTTGTTATAAGCTACAACCCTGCAACTTATTTAATAGTTACACATCGTCTCAAATTTGTTACAAAGTAAAATTGTTACCGTACATATCTTAATTACCCAATTTTTTATCCAAAATTTGCAAATTATGTTGCAAGTAGTTTATCATATAAAAAAATATAAAAAATACTTAAAAATATTAAAAATGAAAATTTAATTCAAAAATATTACGTTACAAACTACCATTTTACGTTACAAAAATATTACGTTTACCATTTTAGCCTTTTGTGGATATACAGAGAGCGCTAAATGAGATTGACAATGTTTAATGTTCAAGTCGCCGCCACTGCAAATGGTATATCAAAAAAAAAAAAAAAAAAAAAAAAAAAAAAAAAACAATTTGTTTTCTCTAATTACCAACTTTAAACTATAAATTGCACATCCTTCTTAGATTATATATATGGTGAATAGGCTCCCTTCCACATTACTAGTGAGGGTTCGAATCTCACTATACGCATTTTATGGAAATAAGTGATGTGTTTTATCCCGAGTTGTAGAGTACAATCTTTCGACTATGGGAGTACAATCTGGACCTCGTAAATTTGTTCGATATCAGATTTCAAAAAATAAAGTTTAAATTACAAATTTAATGTGAACTTGAAATCTTAAAAAGGATGATGGGGCGATTTTACTTAGAACCCTTACTATTTATTTTCAAACCGTAAAACCGATCAACCCATCCAGACCAAAACCATTTTAAGTGGGTTGGTTTGATTTTGTTAAATAAAAAAATTGATTTGGTTGTTTTTGAGCAACCCGGTTGGTTTGGCTTAATTTGCGGGTTGTGCTTTATCAAACCATGTAACCCAACTCAAACCATTACAATTATATACTCTCTTTTTTTTTTTTTTTTCCTGAAATGTACAATTACATACTTAATATATTTATAAATTTATCAAATAAAATAATAAAAACTAAACTTAATCTAATTTTATATTATATTTCTTTCCAAGTTGCCGCTTTCTAATTAAGTTCTATTTTCACTATTTCTTCTCAAAGTTACTGCATCCCAAGTTGTTGACACTAACCTATTCTTTTTAAAGGTAACTATTTCTTTATACTTATTTTTCAAACTATTAGTTTATATATATATATATATATATATATATATATATATATATATATATATATAACGTTTTGTACAAACACTCATTTCATAATTGCAGAAATTCTATTATCAGTTCGAACTGACAAAAGTTATATCAGTTCCTTGTATGTGGGCCACTATATTTAAATACTTTGACTTGGTTGTATGCACTTGTCAGTCAAAGTATTTAAATCCAGTGGCCCACATACAAGGAACTGATATAACTTTTATCAGTTCGAACTGATAATAGAAAGACTGTTCATAATTGTATGATCATGTTCATTCTTCATATTATATAATTCAGCTCTACCAAACTCTCTAGTGAAACTATAGTAATTGTTTTTATTTTGTTTCCTACATGTGTCTGAAAATGATAACGATTAAAAGAGCTTCTTCTTCTTTTTTTAAACTATTATTTTGCACTTGATTTAAATCTAGTTTTATATTGTAATTATTTTCTATGAACCGTCAAACCAAACCGATTTTTATTAGTTTGGTTTTACCTTATAATTGGTTTGGTTTTGGTTGTAAAAAACTGTCCCGATTAAATAATTGTTTGGTTTGTGTATAGTCAAAACCAACCCATGCCCTTAATATGAGTCCTAAGGATTTTGATTTCCGTTAGCTGACTTATCTTGTGGAGAGGATTTCTATAAATATTGTAAATGGCAATAGCCAAATAAAACCCGAACTTTTTTCTTAATTTAAAGTTGTTTGCGAAAATCTGTCATTTTGACCAAATTAATCCTCATGTTTTACACAAAATCCAAAATTGGTCCCTAATTTCTGTTAGTCAAGAATGTCACATTTACGATGTTTGATATGTAAAAAGATAAAAGTAACCTTTAAAATATAAATGATCTAAATGAAATAATAAAATAAAGGGTAAAATTAACATTTCAATATTATAATATTTTTAAAAATCTTTGTTATTATATTGGTAAATTAAGATTAAAACAATACTTATGCACAAAAACAAAAATAAATTTACTCAAATTAAAGATATTAATGTACTTTCACAAATTATGTTTGAGTCAAACGTTTTACTTAATAGTGGTTTGACCGTGAGAGGGACTAATTTGATCACTTCTGAAAAGTCAGTGACTTATTTAGTACTTTTGATAAATATGGGGACTAATTTAATCAAAAACGAAAAAGTCACAAACTACTTATAATTAAGCAAAAAGTTTGGGATTTATTTGGTAATTAAACTGTTATAAAATTTCATGTGATGATTTTACTAGTGAACAAATATCAAAGGTCAAAACATGTGAAGATGTCTTGAATTTCATCGGACATAATTGTAAATTATAAGTTGTTTGTTCTTATTCGTTTTGTGTTATGTATTGTGAACCGTTAACTTCCCCCACACAATTAATTAACATCTTCAGATTCGATTAAAAGATAAGACAAGCAACTCTTCCTCCTTGAAGACATGTTGATTTTCAGAAGACAAAAACTCCATACATCACAATCTTAAGATGCTAAGATTCGCACATCACCTCTTAATAGAACCGGTAGTGCACATCCCTTCCACATATATGATAAGGGGTTCAAATCTTACCATACACATTTTACAAGCATGTATAGGGAGTTTTCTTCTCAAATTATGTGAGTAGTTATCTCCCGTTATAGGAGTAGATATCCGAACCGTACATGTATTGTTTGTAATAGTTCTTGTAATACTTAAATAAATAAATAAATAAAGATGCAAAGATTCTTAAACCCATCACAAATCATTTTAATATGTAGAGATCGAAAAACAAATTTTATTTCAACCATTTAAATAAATTAAAGAACCGGTTTACTTGTAAGGATAGTTATGGGAGAGAGTTATTATCTTTTAGTTTATTATTTTATTTTAAATATTTAATTTTCATAAACATTTGTATTGAAATCCAACAACTAACAACTAATTAAAAAATTTACAGTAGTTAAATCTATTTTTTTTTTTTAAATAACTTTAAATTTTGTTTATATATAAAAACAAATATCTCTAAATAAAGGATGTAATTTTATGATATGATATATTTTAAAGGTGTTATTCGATTCAACAAATTTAACATTAAACTATACGAATTAATATAATTTTTTAGCTTTTAAGTATGACACGAAAGAATCCCTTTTAATGTACGGTATATCCATTATAATGATGTATTGTTTTGATATGATCACGTGCGATTCACAATCAACCAATACATTGGCATATCGATATACAATAGAATGCTCCTTACATGAAAGCACTTCCGTACATTTAAACTCTACAAATTTTACATTTAAATTAATCCGTAAAACACATATACGATACAAATTTATTTGTTAAAAGATTGATTAAAGACGAGAGATCATTAGGCATGCATAGAGAGACATATCAAATCACAAAGATCCTACTAACACCATCATAAATCAAATTAAGAACAATTGTTCATATCATATGGTCCCTAAACCTATCACTAATTATTATTTAAATTCTACTAGGTACATCACTCCCTCTTTAAAATAACCACAAATCAATGGCTCCTCACAAACATTAAAAAAACCTGCTCTTCATTTTACATTTTTTTTTTCACAAATAATTTTTTTAAAATAAAAACGCTCGTGACTTGCACGTTCCACATCAAATATCACACTCGGCCGAACCCTCCTCCAAATCAACCTTCACTTTCCGGAGTCTGATCACACGCGCCAGCCTCCTTTCAACGGTCACGATCAACTTAGCCGGCACTCCTGAAATCGTCTCGAGCCTCATCAGATTCTGACACGTGGCTACCGACGACGTATCATAACCGCACATTCTCAAACCCAGCCAAAAGGACGCCGCTAAGCAGACCCGAAACGGCAACAATACCGTCGTCGTCAGTCTCTCCAAACACAACTCCAACGCTCGACACGCTGCCGAGACGACCGAATTACCGTTTATCCCCAGCCTTCTGCACCAAATCACGAAAATGCCCTCGGCTCTCGAATCCGACGCCGTTTTGCGCTTTTTCCCGGATAATCTCACCAGAACGTTCAGATTCTCACCGGAAACATCCGACACGGAGCTCGATGAGCTCGCGATCGGTTTTTGTTCCTCTCTTTTACGTTTCGATCCGGTCGGCTTGATCTTATCGACGAAACCTGTGCAAGCGTAGCTCTCGGTGCTGGAAACACAGTCCGACGACGACGATGAGGAAATTTCCGGAGTCTCCTCTTCGCAGGACTTGCAGAGAGGCTGCCTCGTAGACTCGGTTACCTCGGCGGCGCCGCCGGAGAGGAAGCTTCCGGCGAGAGAGTTGCATTTGGAGCAGAGAGAGTGGCGGAGGTGGCGAGCAACGAGGAAGTTGGCCTGGTGGACGGTGGCGTCGCAGCTCCGGCAGAGGAAGGCGGAGTCCGAGTCACAGTAGATTGACGCTTGGCGACCGCAGAGCTCGCAAGTTGTCGCTCCTCCTCCAGCTTTGGCCATCTTATGTGGTTTCTTATATCAACTATTTTCCGCGATGTTTTTTATTATTATTATTATTATTGTTGTTTTTTTCAGAGTTGTATTGAAATAGTGAAGATTTTGTAGTGAGGGAGAGATCAAAGGGACACCATATGAGGATTCTTGTGGTGAATCAAACAGAAGGAGAGAAAAAGATTTTGCGTTTGTGTTTTTTTTGTTTTCTTTAATGAGAGAGAGGAGAGATTTGAGGAGGAAAAAGGTTGGAAAAAAAATGAGAGGGAAAAAGAGAGTGGCGGTGGTGGGTGATTTATAATTTCTTTTTTATTTTTATTTTTTTTGGATTGACAATTCTTTTGTTTCTGTGGTTTTTGGATTTCTATGGTGATTTTGTGGTGATCGATAATAGGACTTGTGTTAAAACAAAAAATGCAAATCGTCTGTCCACATAAACCTCAGTGGCCTCGAACTACTCACGATTCTTCTTATTGTTATTATTGTATAACTAGATGTTTTGCAATATTGGACTCTTATTGTTTTATATTTGTGTTTTGAGTGTTCAAGTCTTGGTTGTTTTGTTGGATGTCCCATTACAAGGTCTATCTTCAATAACACCCTATCATAATCCGAATTAGTGATTGAGATTGAAATTTTTTGAGAGTATACATTATCCGTTTTGAACACAAGCGTCTACATTTCATGGAGCTTACATAGTATTAAAACTAGTACTAGCAATGTGGAATTTGGTAACTCACACTAATTTGATAGAGTAATCAAATCATATTTCTTTTCTTATCACTAAAATTATGTTGTTACTTAAAGGTCTAGCTCTAGCTCAAGCTTAAGACCAAAGATTGTGATGAGCCAAATCAATAGAACATCTCTCAACAAGGAAAATGAGTCTTCGGTTTAATATTGTAAACTTCATATTAAGACAAAACACCTAGATTCCATCCACTAACAAAAGTGCATTTAATGTAACTTTGTTTCTAACCTAATCCTGTCAAAGTAGGATAAGGCATTAAGCCTTGCTTAATTCACATTGGTTGACCATTAGACCTACCTTATGACTTATCATGTATGAAACATCTTCATCCTTGTGGGCTCTAATTTTACTTACGAGATAAGGCACTAGTCTTGCCATTGTACAACCATGCACTAGTCTTGCCATTGTACATCTCCTTTGTTCATCTTTACACATCTTCTATAAATAAAAAAATTAATCAAATTTATATTATAAGTTCAAGTTTTAATCGGAATCATGTATCTCCCACTCTATATTTTTCTCTCTACCTTCAAGAATCAACTTTGACTGTCAATGCTAAACGTCAACAATTCATACTAAAACGCTCCTAATAATTCAGTAAGATTTGATGTTAGTCGAGACTCATGACTATCGAAACAAAAAGATTCAATCAAGCTAACCATTTCGGTAGAAAAAAATGTGTACTTATCCTTAAGTAGCATACTCACAGCAATAATTAAATTGACTTGTTAAATATAGTGTAACTTAACAGTCACTAACAAACTAACAATGACGAAAAAAAAAAAAAAACATTAAATTTCAGGGCAATGAGTATAAATAAAAGAAAATTGAAGATGGTGGGGTGTAAATTAGGTGGGGTGCTTTATTAAAGGAAGGCTTAATTGCACAAACACCCCTAATTTTAGATAAAATTACACTCTTAGTCAACCTTTCCGTTTATTACACAAACAACCCCTGTAAAATGTTGACCTTAATAACGAAAATACTCTTACACGGAATTACAATTTTGCCATATTAGATAAACTGATCATTTAGTTTCAATACTAGCAGGTCAACCCCTAAAATCTTTTGACCCTCTAATAAAAAAATTAATCACCTTCAACTTTATGGTTAGAAGCCACAAGCCCTAACCAACTAAACTACTTAAGCTCATTGGTAGAGGTTTGTTGATTTACAAGTATATAACTATATATAGTTATATATATGTATATATAGTTATATAGTTATATAATTATTTTAAGGCTTAATTGCACAAAATAAGTTAAATCTGTTTCTTTCCATAATTTAAACAAATTTAAAATAATTATTTTCATTTTCTTTTTCATAAATCTGTTTTTAAATATTATTATTAAATATGAATTTATTTAAAATATATATTATATATATTAGTTATTTTAAATTATATAAACAAATTATTTAACTATATATAAACATATATACATTTAAATCAACAAACCTCTAACAATGACTTTGAGCAACTCAGTTGGTTAAGGCTTGCGGTTAAAGTTGAAGATTCAATTCCTGATGAAGCTAATTAATTTTTTTAATTAGCAGTGAAAGGTTTTTAGGGGGTTGACCTGCTATTATTGAAAATAGGACCAATTTATCTAATATTGCAAAACTCATGGGGGAAATGATAATTTCATGTAAATGTATTTTTGTCATTCCCTTTTGATTAACGTTTAGTCAACATTTTACAGGGGATGTTTGTGCAATAAACGGAAATGCTGTTTGAGAGTGCAATTTCGTCGAAACTTAGGTGAAGTTTGTGCAATTAAGCCTTAAAGGAATAAATATGTGGCTAGTCATCAAAAATATCTGGATCTAGCTACCAACTACGTCAGAGTCTCAGAGACAGCGTGATTGTGAATAAAAAAACGTGGGTCCCACACACCAAAAAACAAAACAAACACTTGGCAAATCACAGCCTCCAATTCGAAGAGACTCTCTGTAGACCAACACGTGGCGGCGTGCGACCACGTCGTCGTCATTGAAATCGTGTCATATGTCTTTCACAACTGTTTCACATGTCTTGCGTTTCTTTCAAAATAATAATAATAATAATAATAATAATAATAATGTCCTACGTTTCCAAATATACCCCTCAGCCACTTCTTCTATCTTTATTTAGTGGTGCTTTTGGAACCCATTCTATTAAACTATTTATGTCTCGTTTTTAAAATTTTTAATTTAATTATATAAAATTAAATATTTTTATTTATTTTCAGAACTATTATTTTACTTATTTTTTAAACTTAATATGCTCCATATTTTTCGGTAAAAATACATCATATTACCCCTCTATGCAGTTTCTCACCTCCATTACGATACTTGTTTTTTCATCTTATTTCATAGTGAAACTATCCTTCTTGGATATGGTTTTATTTTTATTATTATTATTATTATTATTTTTATTTATTTTTGTTTTTGTAGTTGATAGGATTGATCACCTGATTTATATATTTATATATTTATTTATTTATTTTTACTATTGAGTTTGAGTTTTGATGTGGTTTTATTTCCTCAGAGATTATATTTCTTGGTTGCAATTTTTGGTGTGATTTTGTTGTTTTAATTGTTGTTGGTGTGTGTGGTGCCGTTTTCTTCTAGTTGTAAATGCTTGATATCTTTCTCACATAATTCTTTCAGATGCTTGATATCTTTCTCACACAATTCTTCTAGATTTTTTATATCATTCTCAGGCCTTTCCAAAATAATTTATATGTGAATAAGAAGCAAATTTTAGGGTTTAAGAGTTGAGGAAAAAAAATAGAAGCAAGTTTTAAGTTTTTAGAGTTAAGAAAAAAAATTCAAGAAAACAAATTACCGGTGAATAGTGAACGTGGAGTTTTTTATTTTTATTTTTTTGAAAAGGAAAATGAGGTTTTATTAGATTTACTTTGTAGAAGAATTATTTTAAAAATTTTGTATGATAAAAAAAAAAAAAAATACTAAATAATTTTAAAAGTGGATATAAATAGTTCGGGTTACAAACTTTCCATAACACCACTCTTTTTTGTTATAACAATTTTAAGTTGGGCTAGACCTTTAATGTGTTAAGTTAGGCCTACACTTTAAAATAGTTCAACAATTTTTTAAATATAAATAATAAGAAAATAATCTTAAAATTGGATTAAAAATTCCATATTAAAATATTTTGTTTATACACAACTATATAAGGATCTGATAATAACAAATTGTTAATTTAACAATTTTTTTTAATTATATATATATATATATATATATATTATATAACAGATGTTGAGTTGAATACTATACAATAGAATTTATTTTTAAAACACTCCCTCAAAGAATTCAAATACTATATTTAAAAAATTATAACTCTAGAAATATTCTTATTTACTTTATTTATTATAAATTTAGAAAACTAACTACATGTTTTGTGTGTGTATATATATATATATATTTTAAAAAGTAATAAAATTAAGTTCCTAGTTTAATATCAATTTTGAATTATTTTTTTTTAGTAAATTTTGACAAGAAGATTTATAATTTTCGAATGAATTTTTGTTTTAGGAAAATTAAACATGTTTTTTCATATTTTTGTTTTCAATTTTATGAAGATCATGAACCTATCAAATAAATATGTTAGTTATTTATTTATTTTATTTTTTTTCTGAAGCAACCAAAAGGCTATTTCAGTAATTGCAGATTGACACCATTTCTTTTGTTTTGAATGTTTTCTTATAATTTGCAACATTCAAAAATGGTGGGTCGCTATGTCCAAAAAGAAAACGGTGGGTCGCGTGAGAGAACATTCATAGCCAAAAAGGAACAGTGGGGCCCGAGTACACAGTAACAGTGACGTGGCGGCATATCCGTCGACAGATTAAACTATTTGGTTTGATTTCCCAGCCACAGAATTGCGTCAACCACAAAAGGAGCTAGAGAATCTATTGGGCACCAAGGCACGATGGACACGTGGCATGAACAGGGAGGTTGGATGTGGTGGCTTACGGTGGACTACGAAGTACCTGGCGGTGGTTGTTCCACGGGAATGGCGTGTCTTGGTTTTTTTGTTTTTTTGTTTTTTTATTTTATTTTATTATTATTATTATCATTTTTTTAAGCATTACGATATTATGTAAATTCGAGGTTTTTTAGGACGATAGAACTCGAATCCGTAATTTCGTAGTACATGTGTGAGAGGTTTATCACCGGACCAACATCATCTCGTATTTTTTATGTTATTTATTTATGTATTTTTTGAGTGAGACTTGTTTTGTATGAGAATGGTTTATTTTTAATTTTTGTGTGTTTTTTTCTTTAAAGAATTACAACTATTATATTAATATGATTGTCGGGATATGTCAAGATCAGACAATATATGTACGGTCTGATTATCAACTCTCATAAATCGAAAGATAATTTTCATATATGCTTATAAAATGTATATGATAAGACTCGAACCTCTCACCACTAATATGGAAAGAATGTGCGTTACTATCTCTATTTTTTTTGTGTTTTTTTAAAGCCACACGATCTCTCTTTTTCATGGATGATATATATATATATATATATATATATATATATATATATATATATTTGAAGTAATTACACCGAACTTTGGTGAGGTTTGCTTATTTATAGGGTGAATTGCACAAACATACAATGATATTAGATGTAATTATACAAATATGCAACTTTTACTTATAATTGGACAAAATCCCATGTCAGTTGACTCAGTTTTCTTTCATTAAATCCAAGTCTCTAACGGTTTACCACATATTTAGTGTGAAATGATTGAAGTAAGCCATGATTATTTATTTTATATTTTATTTTATTATTTTAAAAAATAAATAAAGAAAATAAAGAAAAACGAAAATCAAAGCCTTTTTTTTTTTTCCCTTTATTTTATTTTTATTTTATATATTTTTTAACTTCCCAAACGCAATCTAAATTCCTTCAATCAAATCCACCGATCCACAGCAAAAAACAAAATTTAAAAATCAAATCCAAAAAATAAAACAAAAATCAAAACCACATCAATTTCTAAAATAAAATACACCAGAACTTCAACATGAAAAATGAAGCAAATATGTATCACAGACACCTCCATCCCTAGCACCTTAGTGTTTCTCAACTGCCCCTCCCTATGTTTTCGTCTTCCTCAATGTTGTCATCGTCGGTGAATGGAGCGTTGCTCTATTTGACACGGCGGAGCTGCCTTGTGTATTGCATTCCTATCAGGCTGAGTCTCTCCGTCACCTAACGCGTTTGTCTCTGCCGCTTCCTTAGTGTTCGTCTTTTTCAATGTTGTCATTACCGGTGGAGGGAGTGGTGCTCCATCTGACATCAGAAATGGGGATCCTCCCCATTTCTGGACCAAGATCTTGTTGCAAACCAGATATGGTCCTTATTTATATATATATAATACTGTTATTATCGTCAGGCTCTATTCTAGACCTAGAACTACTTGCATACATAGTAAAGAAAAGACGAATATAGACTTAGACCTAGGTTTTGACTCACAGCTTGTCTGGAGGTCTACCTGTGCCTTCCTTGGTCAACTGCAAACCTGGTGACGATTGACTTTTGCACCTAGAGAATAAATCTATTTCCACTCTTCTTCAACAAGTCTCAAGGCTCTGATACCAAAACGGAGAATCAACAAATATAACATAATGCACAAGACAATATGTAGAAAATAATAAAACAAATTGGGATGATAAAGACTTAGTAAACTGGCAATTGCCTAATATTCAACAGTATAGCATTTATAGAAAAAGCAAAACCCTAGATTTTAGGACTATTTTAGGACAAAAGACTAAAGAGATTAATGTCAAATTCCATAACAATACCTTTAGCACAAATTTGTTGAATAAAAATAGCTTGAACCATTATCATAAGATTGGTTATAATGATTTGCATATAGGTAGCGTTCAAATTGGTTTGAAACCCTTAGCAAAGATTGGTCTCAATAATTCCCTTTTAGTAGTGCTCCGTGACAAAAGAATTACCAACTATAAAGAATCTATTTTAGAAATTGCTGAAACCAGTTTGACTTATGGACCTATTTATTTTCAATGTTATCCAAATTTCACTATTGCTTTAAATTCGGATGAGCATAAAGAAAAATGTCTTGCTATTGATATTCAGACACATAATTATCAGTTTTTAAGGGGTTCAAGCTCTTATAAACTCATTTATAGAATTCATTATCATGTATTAACCACTGGACTTATCCCTAGTTATATTCCTCCTGTTTTCCCTGGTGGACAAACTATATGTTATAATGCTTGTCCTACAATTAATCTGATGGTTCCTACACCAGTTAAGTGGGAAGATATCAACTTCCCTGAAACTTGGTTGAAGGAACATTCTGATAGGCCCACTTATCAACCACCTATGAGAAATCTCAGAGATTGTATATCAGACCAAGATGGGACTCTTCGAACTCTTTCAGAGACCGATCTCTATCATCCAGAGAGCCTTCATTACGAAACCCAAATTATGATGATGAACTCCAATTAGCAAGAAATTCCTTATCTAGCCTATCCAAAATTAATATCAGAAACCAAATCCCCAATCATCATATCAACCCGGTGTCCTCTTGTTTCCTGACACCACAGTAATTGAGAAATGTTTTGATAGCCACAACCTTCTTGACACAGAAGAACTTCTAAAACTCCTAGAAGAAAGACTATCACAAAACCAAATCCCTAAACCAGAAAACCAGACTCAGTCCCAACCAGAAGTCCAAACCCTAGACACATATATCGACACTTCCTCAGAACCTAGCAACAATGAGCCTACAAAAGACTTTGACCAGATGATATACAAATTAACCAACCAAAATATGGCTGACAACAATAGCTATACCCGAGTTTATCACGATACAAAACCATATTATCCAAAGCCTACACCACCTAACCTTTAATATGAAGAAACTGTTCCCTATAGAGCATACAGTGGCAATACTTGTTATCAATTTAATATTGATGGCCTATCGGAGTACCAAATTATGACCATTGTCAGGCAAATCCACACTGTTGGCTATATTTACATCAAGAAACAAAGCATGGCCCATGCTGATGCCGTCACAGCATTAACCGGTGGTTTTGAGGGTCAATTGCTTGGATGGTGGACACATACCGTATCTCTGACAGCCAGAGTCAACATTATTAACCACACAAAAACTATATCAGATCCCTCTATATCTACCAGCCCAGGCTCTTTCCTTCCCACTACTACCACCACCACCTTTCAGCCTGATGGTATAGATGTGCTTTGTTATACCATCGTTCTACATTTTATTGGAAATCCAAACCGATTCCAAGATAAAGACTATTCCAAACTCCAAAACTTGAAGTGCAAGAAGTTGATCGACTTCAAGTGGTAATAAAGACATATTTTTAACCAGAGTATTACAGAGGGAAGACAATGCCAAAGCATACTGGAAAGAAAAGTTTATATCAGGGCTACCATCCCTTTTTGCCAACAAAGTCCGAGACAAGATGAGGGAATAGATGGCTAGTTCAGACTGGTCCCAAATCGACTTAGAAACATCGACTTATGGAGAAATCATTACAACAATCAACGTTGTTGCCATATAACTATGCAATGATATCAAACTCAAAAGCCAATTGAAACAGCAGAAATTAACCACCAGAAGAAAACTTGGCTCGTGGTGTGAACAATTCGGATTTGATAAGCCCTCAAGCCAAAAAAAATCGCAAGTCTTACAAATCTAACTATCAACCCCCTAAAAGGAAGAAGCGCATTAGTGGAGACAAACCGAACAGGAAAGAGAAAACAGAGAAGAAAGGCAAGAAACCTTTTATGAGGTCCTTTGCAAGAAACTCCAAAACCTGTTATGGATGCGGAAAAAAGGGACATTTTGCCAACAAATGCCCTGACCTTAAAAACAAAATCAAGTCCTTAAATATTGAAGAAGAATTCAAAGACAGACTTATCCAGGTGATCTTCGAACAACAATATACCTCAGATTCCTGTGAAGATTCATCAAGTTCAGAGGAGGAGCTCCTAATCCTTGGCCAATCTAGCATGGAAGCTTCAACGCAACCAGAATCAGATCATATTCAGGCTTGCCTCTGCAACCAAGTCAATGTCTTGGATCAATCTGATTATTCCATGCTCATTAGTATGATCAATAGTATCAGTGACCCTATTCTTAAAGCAAACTACATCAAACAAATCCAGGAGAAAATATCCACCCAAGAAGCCAATAAACCTTCAACCAGCCCAAAAGACCCAGCTATTCCAGATTTTGAAGAAAATGTCATGAAACTATTTTCCCCTAAACAAAAAAAAGTGACCATCCCTAACTTACAAAAAGAAATCAACCTAGTCAAAGAAGAAATAAAAGGCTTGAAGCTCACTACCCAGAAACTCCAAGCACAATTGTGAAATTTCCCTTAAGTAGTAGTGAAATATACCTAGAGGGAGGGTGAATAGGTATAGGCTCCAAATTCTTCCAATTTAAAAATAATGCGGAATATATCAATGAAAATACACACTTGATTATATTTGACAAATTAATTGATTTCACTTGTACAAGAGTTAATCAATTTACAAGATATGCAATCAATGAAAGATATGGAGTATAAAGAAAAGTAAAAGCAAAAAAGAACACAAGTGTTTTTACGTGGTAAAACCTCAAAGAGGAAACATCCACGGGTTGATACCACAACCACCGGCAAAGCAATCCACTATGTGAAAAAGGACTTACACACTCAAGCTATCAACTCATGATATCCGCTCAAGCTATCAATTCCTAATCTACCCTCAGGCTAGTGAATCACCAAGCCTACTTCCTATCCGAGATGTATCCTACACCTCTAGAAAGCAACTTCCTATCCAAGACGCTCACGTCTCTAGAAAGATTTCTTGCTTGCCTATCCGGATCCTCCCGACCCTAGACAAGACTTCCTTGCTTGATTATCCGAGTCCTCCTGACTCTAATCAAGACTTCCTTGCTCTATCCACAAAGCTTCACTCACTTTGCTAGAGACTTCAACCTAATGCAAGGCTATGATCTAAAGTGATGCAAGTGATGCAAACACAAATAAATTAAGCTAGATGATCAGTCAAGCAAAATGTACATGTTCAATGACAATCTAGAATATGCTTCCAACACACAATCACAAGATTATCTAGAAATCAAGACATATAAATCAATAAGAACAAAGGTATGAATATTCAATATATCACACTAAAAACCTAGTTCTTAGATCATGAAATAAAACCTAGAAAATAATATGAGACACATCATATATAAATTTTCTAGAATCAATTTCAAACAAAATCAAGTTTAGCACATATATGTTCAAAACAAATCACAAAGCTAAGTCTCAATTAACAAATGATCAAACACCCCTAGCATATGATCTAACATGCTTCTTAACAAATTTCATCAATCAAATAGTAAGAATCAAAAGAAGATCAAAGATGAAATTGAAAAAGAAGAAGTTGAATAAACAACCTTGACCTCGGACTGAAAATCGATCAACTGAGAAAAATGGCGAAATCAGCTGCCTCTGGAAATGCTTAGGGGTTGTAGCTCTCTTCAAGACCAACAATTTTGGTTTTTGAATCGATTGATTTCGAGTTCGTATGAGAAAGTTATGATCAAAATAAGAAAACAAAATTTGTGAAGAAAACAGCAGAATTTCGTGAAATGTTCTTCAATTTCTTCAACAAGTGTGGAGGGAAGGAGATGAGTTTAAAAGGAGGAGAGAGAGGAAATTTTCGAGCCAATCACCACCTGCCATGTTACCCTCCCGTGGGGGGCGCGTGGGCCTCACGGGGGCAGAGGCTCCCTTGGCTGTGGGGCCCACGGCCTCCCTCACGGCCAGGTCAAGTGGCCTCACGCGCTCCAGACCACTCTCGCGCGCTCCTTCGGTTCTTCAGCCCATATCTTGGGCATCCAAACTCCGATTTAGGATCCGTTTTCGGATTACGAACTGTGACTCCCTCACGCACGACGATGACTACACAACTTTAAAAAATGGTTGAGAAATCATCTTAGAAAACGATGATGAAGTCAACTCAACGAATGAGAACGAAAAGTAGCATAGTCACATTGTTTGGACTCGAAACCTTATGAATGAGTAACCGAAACGACCGGAACTCAATAAGGTATTAAATAAGAACATGTTCAAGTCCTAAACATAAAATACACAAACAAATAAACACATATTCACACAAGCATGCCATATCAAAGAGATAGTTACAAAGCATGCAATTCTACAATGTTTATCTATTAAAGAACAATGCATGAGCATACTATGAAGTGTGTGAAAGTGTTATACAAAATGTTTGAACCACAATGCAGGGACACACATGTATGAATTATGTGTGTGTGTGCTAACGCCTTGCAAGAGGATAGGAGTCAAGATATACCTTTGACGCTTTTCACCTCTTGAAGACGACTTTTGCACTAGACATTGCTTCTTCATCTTTTAAGCTTCCTTTCTTCAAAGAACATCTTAAGCAATAACTAATACAAATATAGAGCATTTTGCAATAGAATCAAGCCAATACAAATCATAAACCTTACAAATTACTAGACCATTCTTCAAAAGAAAAATAAAAATCATCCAAACAAAACAGTTTCAAGAGTTCTGATGAATCAGAGGAAGAAGCACAAGAAGGAGATCAGTCCAATCATGAATTAGCCAGTCTCCTCCATCCTAACCTTATCCAACAATAAGAAACCTCCATTGTCAGAGAAATCAGGATCCAGAAGTGGTATACGGAGGTAGACATATGTGTCTCTTCCAATTTCCATCTCAGAGTCAATGTATTGATCGACACAGGAGCTGATCTCAACTGCATGAGGGAAGCCCTTATTCCCACCAAATACTTCGAAAAAACCACAGAAACTCTTTATGGTGCTAACAAACAGCAGCTTAGCATACAATACAAATTGACCAATGCTAAAGTCTGCAATAGCGGAGTCTGTTACAACACTAGTTTCCTTATGGTCAAAAACCTTTCCCAAAACGTAATTCTCGGATTACTCTTCATCCATCTTATATCTCCCTTTAAGGTTACCTTAGAAAGACTTATTTTAGAATATCTAGAAAAAGAAATACTTTTCCCTTTCACTTTCCTTGTCCTCATTCGAGACCTAAATGCCCTAAAAAACAAATCAGTCTTCCTAGAATAACAAATCGCCAATATCAACATAAAACATGATTATTTATCTTTTCTAAAAGATGACCTACATTTTCAAAGACAAAAGAAACACCAAAAAGATCCCAAACTTAAAAAAAAAAATCCAAACCTTCAAAAAGAAACTCGAAGGTGAAGTTTGTGCCTCTTTTCCAAATGCTTTCTGGAACAGAAAAAGACATATAGTCTCCCTTCCTTATAACAAAGAATTCTCCGAAAGAGGAATTCCCACCAAAGCCAGGCCTATCCAAATGTCCTCATCCATCCTTGAACATTGCAAAAAAGAAATTACCGACTTATTGCAAAAAGGCCTGATTAGGCCTTCTAAATCCCCTTGGAGTTACCTAGCTTTCTATGTACAAAAGAATGCAGAAATCGAAAGAAGAGTCCCCAGACTGGTCATCAACTACAAATCTCTGAATGATGCTCTTCAATGGATTCGGTATCCTATCCCTAACAAATCTGACTTATTGAAAAGACTTTATAATTTTAATATTTTTTCAAAGTTTGACATGAAGTCAGGTTTTTGGCAAATACAGATAGATGAGAAGGACCGCTATAAAACTGCTTTTGGCCAGTATGAGTGGAATGTTATGCCTTTTGGTATCAAAAATGCCCCTAATGAATTCCAATCTATCATGAATGAGATTTTCAACCCTTATACTGAATTCTCTATTGTTTATATAGATGATGTCCTAGTCTATTCCGATAACATTGACCAACACTGGAAGCACTTAGATATTTTCCTCCAAACAGCCAAACACCAAGGTCTAGTTGTCTTCGCACCCAAGATTGTTTTATACCAAACAAAAATTCGATTCCTAGGTCATAACATCGAAAGAGGAACTATTATACCCATCCAAAAAAGTCTTGAGTTTGCTGATAAATTTCCAGATGTCATCAAAGACAAAACCCAGCTACAGAGGTTTCTAGGATGTCTCAATTATATAGCTAACTTCTTTCAACAACTGCGTATCATCTGCAAACCTCTTTTTCAAAGGCTAAAAAAAAATCCAGCACCTTGGACCAACGAGTATACCTTAGCTGTCCAAAAGATAAAAGCCCAAGTCAAAAGTCTCCGATGTCTTGTTATCTGTCATCCAACTGCTCCCAAAATAGTTGAAACTGATGCTTCTGAGCTTGGTTATGGTGCCATCCTAAAACAAGTCATCAACAACCAAGAATGTCTCGTTAGATACGTTTCGGGTGTCTGGAATGATACCCAACAAAAGTACTCCACTGTCAAGAAAGAAATCCTGGCTATTGTTCTAACTATCCAAAAATTACAAGACGATCTAATCAACCAAAAATTTGTTTTGAAGGTTGATTGTCAATCAGCAAAATTCATTTTGAAAAATGATGTTAAAAATCTTTCTTCCAAACAAATATTTGCTAGATGGCAAGTTTTATTATCTGCATTTGATTTTACTATTGAACATATTAAAGGATCAAATAATAGTCTACCAGATTTTTTGACCAGAGAATTTTTGTAGGGAAGCCCATGAGTAGCAGCAAAAAGAAGACACAGGGCCTCAGGCCCACTATGAGCCAGGGTCCTAGACCCACTATGAACCCATCTATGTCCAGGCCTGACTTATCAAATGACCTATTAAGTGAAAATAGTGCTTTGGTGACTTATCATAGCAACAACACTGCTGCTATTATGACTTATGATGAACAAAAGTCTAGCCCAAAAAGAAAGCCCAACCATAAAGACAAATACTCTATTGTATCAAGCCATTTGGCCGTTCCAACCCATTTCTCACCAACAAGACCCACCTTGTCAACCCCATTACAAATCACAAATAGTTTTTCCCCTTTAAAATCAGACTCATTATCTTTTAAAACCATAGCATCTTCCCATATCAGCCCGCATTCAGTAAAACAAGACAAGATGATTGAAAAACAAAAGTCTTATGCCCCTTCCACGTCATCATCATTCCCTAAAATCAATAACCCGACTTATCATTATCATGAAAAACCCTATTTTGACAAATTTTTTGTAGTAGAATCCCCACTACTACTCAAGACTTATTTCAAGGAACCTAAAAAACTGGCGGATGCAATCATTGATCCACTGTTTTATAGGATTCCTGAAGACATATTAAAAAGACATATTTTTTATGAATTCATTCTTGTGGATACATATTCAATCTATATTTCAGACGTTTTTGACAAAATTGACACGAAAAAAAATTAATTTTTAGAAAAATAAAGTTTTACAAAATCATTACCCTAGAGCAATGGGGAAATGATCCAAACAAGAAAAGAAGATTTTCCAGACCTTTCCACATCTCTGAATTTTTTTATTGGGATTATATTGATGCTTGGACATATGTTTTGTATGGCTAAAACCTGGGAAACTCTTTATCCTGGTTTATCTACTTTGACAAAGATTTCCCTCTAGATATTCTGTTCTGGTTTCTAGAATGGTGGGATAAATATGGGCCAAATATTGATTTTCTTCCAACCATTATCAAAGAAGGATATCAGTATTAGGTCTCACATATTGATAAACCCAAAGATTGGGATTTTATTCCTGACTTATTAATCTTTTTCAGGATTTTCAGTCTCACTTAGATTTTGATGCTTGATTATAAGATTTAAGAACAGCTTATTGGCAATGTAAACGTTCCTTATTTTGGAAGACAAACCAAGATCAAATGGTGGAGCGGTATGAACATGGCTGACCATGGAAAAAACAGAGTGGCAAAATGGTTTAACGAAAACTCTAGTTTCTGCAGCACAAGCAATGACCAATCTCAGTTTTTAATGGCCAAATCCCAGAATCAGGCCAGAATCGCAGCAGCAAAGACTCCTGAACAACTATTAGCCATTGCTGATGAAATGAGAAAAACTATGACAGCTATTTCACAAAAAGACTCAGATTCAGATGATCATGATGATTTTCTCAGTGAAGACGATCCCACCGAAAGCAACAACTTTTCTCAACAACAGTGTGGGAACACTTTCAGCCACGACCTATCACAATTTTAGGGGTTTTAGCCCTACAGAGTTCACCAGACTTATTCTAAGAGAACATGGGATCCATCTTTAGCATTTTTTATCATCAACCATATGTCGGCAGAAAATGATAAAAAAAAAAAAAAAGTGTCGGTGGGTAAAAACATTGAAGTACTTACTATCAGTCACCTCAGTGAATTATGACTCAGCAAGCAATGATTCCTCACTCCCGTAAACTATGACTCAGCAGCAATATTTCCTCCATGTGAAAAACTTGTGCAACGAGCCATTCTCATCTTCTGAACTAGAGTTATTATTAACCTTGGTAATCCTTACCATGGTTAATTACTTTTTCTATTTAAGGAACCCTTCTCCGAATGAGAAGGCAGGTTCTGTTTTTAAGTTTCTTTCTACTTTGTACTACTCTATAATCTTCCTCTCCAACCTTCCTCTCTTAAGCTTTCTCTCCGTTGTAAAAAGTTTGAAGTTAATAAAAGTGTGCGACTTATTTATGTATATTTTCATTGCTGTCAGACTAATATTGACTACAGTAAGTTTATGTTCATTTTATTTTCTATTATTCAAGTCGGAATTCATTTTAATTTCATGTTTTATTATTTTCTACATATTGTCTTGTATATATATATATATATATATATATATATATAATATGTATTTTTCATTAATGGTTATTTTGAAATAAGTGATTTTTTCCCAACTTCCATC
The DNA here is from genome assembly GCA_030490815.1 of Acer saccharum. Lineage (NCBI taxonomy): Eukaryota > Viridiplantae > Streptophyta > Magnoliopsida > Sapindales > Sapindaceae > Acer > Acer saccharum. The sequence goes on from CM059866.1 coordinate 29,632,626, forward strand.
CTGACTTATGTTTTAACACTATGTTTGGTAGGAGTAGGAGTAGGAGAGAGAGATATATAGTAGGAGGGATGGATGAATTAAGAAGGAAAGAGAGTAGGAGAGGTGGAGAGGATCGAATAACATATATCCTTCATGTTGTTTGGTAAGTTAGGAAGGATGGAAGATAAGTCTCCATTCCTTTGTTTGGTATTGAAATGAGAATTGAATAGATGGATTTATATATAATTGTAAATTTAATATATTAGGCCATGAGGGAGCTGAAGTCTCTCCTCTATCTCATCTGTCTCATGAGGGAATGATGCATTTTGGTGGGCCATGAGGGAGCTTAGATCCCTCCTCTTCACTTCTCCTCTCCTCTCTCTTGTCTTTCCAACCAAAAAATGGATTGGAGCTCTCCTCTCAGCCCTCTCCCTCCAACCCCCCTCCCTCCCTCCATCTCTCCTTCCTACCAAACAAAGCCAAAGTCTCTTCACCTTTCCTAATACAATAACAAATAAAAAGCAATTATTGCACCTCATTTTAAAATGAATGGACTATTTTACCTTTACCTCGTTAATTTTAGCAGTTTCCCACTAGCGATAGGGATGAAGCAAATTCGTGTTTGTGATGGGTGGTGGCCGGTGGTGGTGGTGGTGGTGGTGATGGATTTTGATTTCGTATTTGGTTGAAGGATTTTGATTACATGTTGGGTTGATGGATTTGTTTTTGCTGGATGATGTTCAACTTCCTTCATACTTGTAAAGTACTAAATGTTGAAGCTGGTAGAGAATTCAATCAAGTTCCTTAGATAGGTGTAAAAACTCTACATTTTATTCTTAATTTGCTATGGAATGGATTGCTAGGTGTGGCAAATATAACACCTATTCGCCTTAGTTATTTGTTGTAGATATATTTGCGGTAATTAAAAAAATAAAAAATATAAATAATTCATTGTCACATTTACTTTCACATTTACTTTCCACTCACTATTTCACCTTTTTTTTTATTAAAAATAAAAAATAAAATAGCTTTTCAGTTTTCACTATTCTCCTTTACATCCGCTAACTTGCCTCTTGGCTCTTGCTATTCTTCACCACTACTAAAAAAGTAAAAAAGTGAACGTTTTATGACCCTTACTTATGAATCTTTTTTTTTCGGTCATCAAGCTGGCCTTGTGAAAGTTTTAAAAAGCCATGGTAAGAATTTGACAGTTTTTAAAAACCGTTGATAACACCTGTCAATAATGTCATTCGATATTGGTGGTAGAGTTGGCGTCAAAAACCATCGAGAAGAGCTGATATTTAGAAACTATTATGAATGATTGATTGTCATGACGATTAGGGACATATTTGGGCTTGGGCAGACTAAGCTATAGCCCACCTAGCTTTTTGATAAAAAAAAAATAGTAACGATATTGGCAGCCCTCTAAAACTGTACGTGCACCCAAAGTCAGTATATTTTTAAAATTATAATGGTATTAAAATGATTAATATAATATTATAATTATATCTATATTTAATATTTTGAATGTTTTAACAAATATTATAATTAATAAAAAAATAAAAATGGTTGTGTTTATTTAACTAATTATTATTATTTTAAAAAAAATTAAGAAGAGAAAATCATTGATTTAATTAAAAACTAAACTAAAATGAAAACGTTAAAGAAAAAACGAAAATGGTGTTCCATCCCATGATCTCAAACGCAGATAAAACAAAGAAAAAAAAAATGGAGGTTGTAGGCTGTAGCCTCTTCTATTCGAAATACAGATTTTTATTTTTAATTATTTTTAATTTTTTTTTTAATTTTTAATTTATTATTTTTTTTTTTTTTTAAAGAAGAACTCCATTCAACAAAACTGGAAAATGATACATCATTTTCTGTGAGCTTAAGCCAACCGGTAAAATTAACGGTCCACACAATAATACATCCTGAATCTGCATGAGCTGTGCTCTTTCATTTTTTATTTTATTTTTCATTTTAATTATATTGTAAGGGTGCGTTTACTAATAGGGAATAAGTGGAATCGGAATTAACTTTCGCTGGAAAGGGAATGAAAGGGAATCGGAATTAAGTTGCAAATTCAATTACTGTGTTTATTAACTTTTTTAGAATTAGAAATAGAATCAAAATTATACAAAGTTGATTACAAAAATATCCTTATGTACACAAAATAGTTGTATATATACATATACATATAAGAGATATATGAGTATAGCTAATAAATAAATAAATAAAGTTTTTTTTTTTTTTTTTTTTTTTTTTTTTTTTTTTTTTCACAATTTGGTTTTTGCCACAGTATAGTTTTTATTTATTTATTTATTTTCAATTTTTTTATAATTCACAATTATATATATAGTAAAAATGAATAGTGAAGTATGAAAAAAAGAGTGAACAGCGAAGTCTATATATTTATATACAGTGAACTAGTAAAGTATGAAGGAAAAAAAAAAAAAAGTGAACTGCAAACTGCGAAGTGTGTATATATATATATATATAATTATGTATATAATTTTTTTTCTTATAAAAAAAATTAAGTGAGGATATTTTAGTAAAAAGATATGAATTCCCCTTTTCAATCGGAAAAAGGAACTTGATTCCTAAGGTGAGTAAGGGCAATTAAGTTCCCTTTCATTCAAAAACTTAATTCCCGATATGTGTGTGGGGTCCATGGAACTTAATTCCCCATAAATTTAGTAAATACATGAATTTGAAAATAGGGAAATTAATTCCCTTTCCCAACTTGGATTCCTGATTAATAAACACGCCATTAAAAGAAAGGGTATATTTGGTAATATGCGGGGTGTACTTACAAATTATAGTATTTAAATCTTTTTTAATGGGGTGTAAATACAAACAAGGGTGCACATACAGTTTGTTAAGGGTACTCAAAAAATAAAATAAAATAAAATAAAATAAAATAATTTAATAAAAATAGACCCATTACACTCAACTCATTATACTTACTTTTTAACATGCCCTTTAAAGCACATATCCATCTTTGTTAGGGTTACAAATTTAAAAGGCCCATTTTTTTTATGTAATTTCTTTTGGACCCATATAAAGATTAAAAATTCTATAAGATCCCATATCGTCTTTAAATATTTAAATAATGAGATGCGAATATATATTTCAACGGTAGACTCTCAATGTATCTATTTCTTTTCTCCAAGTGCTACAATTCATAACTTCTTAAATTTTTATCTTTCAATTTTGTATTTTAAGGTAAATACATGAATGAGAGTTGTTTTGGAAAGATTTACTATTAATTTGACCAATTTTCAACTAGGCGTACATTTTATTTTAATTATGAATCTCATCTATATTTATGTTTTTAGGGTATTCACACCCCTCTGCTTTCATAATTATTATTTTTTTTCCTTTTTATTTATTAATAAAAGGTATCGGATTTAATTACAGACCAAAAAAAAAAAAAAAAAAAATTATGAATCTCATACCGTCATAATTAACCAATACAAATGAAAAATATTTTTTTATTTTAAATAGAACAACCTTTACCAATAAAATTATTTTATAGCAGCCCATCCAAAAAAAAGGACGTTTTTGATTCCGCCACAGGTGATGGTTTTAAAATGTCATTATTAAAAGAATAATGCTAGACGTCCCAATTTTTTTTCCCAAATAATATGGCATGTGAGGTGTCAGCATCTTATAAATCATGAGATTATGTGGTGATTGATAAGACGCTGACACCTCACGTGCCATATCATTTGGGACAGAATTTGGGAAAAAAAATTGGGAGGTCTAGCATTACTCTTACTAAAATAATACAAAATAAATAATTAGAAAATATGAAAGAAATTTAAAACTTATTATTTACGTATTTACTTTTTTTTTTTTTTTTTTTTTTTTTTTTTAAGATACATATTTACTTTTTAAAATATACTTATCTTAAAAAAAATATAACTGTTGTGGTAAGCCAAAAATGGCCCTTAGGCCCAAACGTTTAAGCCCACAACCAACTGTTGGACTCGGGTTGGATCCGTCCAATACGGGTCAAATTCAGTTGAGTTCTACTTGAGTTCTATTTGACTAGGTCTCACTGTCTCAGTCACTACTTGATAACTCACTTATCAGTTGATAAGTGTTTGAACTGGTCAAAGATCACATGATCCCACGAAATCTGATCTAGATTTCAGGGATATCTTCCATATCTTCCAACAAACTTCAAACGATCAACTCCATGGGGAGACCTATAAATAGAACCCTTCTCTCACCAGAAAGGGATTCAGATTTCTGGGAAAAGATCAAGCTCTTTTGCGTGTTGAACCTCTGTTTGAATTGAATGCTCAGCCCAAGCTCACATAAGGCTATAAAACGATTCCCCTCCATTCTATTCCTTATATTTTGTCTTTTTGGTAGGTTAAAGGAGTAGTTGACAATTCGATTCGAGATGGTTCAATCAACATGTTGCTTGGGCCTAGTCTACGTCTGATCCGACCCACATCAATTGTAGATCGACCATCTACAACTGTTATTTTAATCTAATTACAATTGAATATTTGAATTATGTAATTAAAAATATATATTTTAATTCTAAATTTCCACACAAAATGTAATTTTTCAAAATTGTACCAGAACCCTAACATTATCATTTTAACTCCATTGCCACAGTGTCATTGACTTGACACAGCGTCTTTAACTTGAGATGTTATCGGAGTGAATGAGCGTTTATATATATATATATATATATATATAGAGAGAGAGAGAGAGAGAGAGAGAGAGAGAGAGAGAGAGAGAGAGATATGTATAGTAGTATAGTATTAGCCATAAAAGCATTATATCTATTGTCTCAAAAGAATGAAACCTTTATTTATATTACAAATCCTTACAAAACAGTTTATAATGTTATTTCTGGCAGCAGCAAGCCAAATCATTTAGGCTAAATCCCACACATGCCCCTCCTTGAAAGTTTCTGGCCTTGCAACTGCTTTCGCATTCTGACGGACTATCACAGGCTCCAAAACAGTTTTCTGTGTTTAATGCCCATGCTGTCCCTGTAGTTATTTATTTTAAATAATAATATATGTTATTAATAATAAAACAAATTATTAGTGAAAAACTTTAACAATTATTAAAAAAAAATAGTATAATAGATTTCAAAAATTAAACTCTTAAAAATGTAGAGGTATTTGAGCAAATTTCAATAATTCTGACAAGGTTTATAATGGATTTCGACAATATTCTGACATAAACTTACAGAATTTTGTGTGAAATGAGAGAGGCATTTTACCTGAAGTCAAAATCAAGATGATGCAAAGTAGAGGAAAGAAGGAATGCTTAGCAAGAGGAGAAACTTGAGTAGGAGCCATTCTTTTTTAATATTATCAATTATGAGAGATCTCACTATTTAGTGAATTTCTTTGTGGTGGATTATGGGAATTTTATAGCACAATTAGGATTAAGTAGAGATAGAGTAGTTTCCATCTATAGCTGCTAAGATGCAATATCGGATTTGATTCTATAATAATTATTAGATTTTATTTGTTTCTTTTTATTGCCTTTATAATCTTCACTTTTAATTATTATGATTAATAACAATATCTATAATGATTTCTCATATCTAAGGGGGGTGTATTTAATCTAGATTTGGTTGGAATTTATAGGAATTTATAAGTCAAAGGGGGTATTCAATCTAGAATTGATTGAAATTTAAACGATTTAAAAAGTGAGGTGTATTCAATTTTTTTTTTGGTTTAATCCATCTGGTTTCCGGGTGGGGCGGATCCACCATACGGTGCAATCAGCCCAGACCACACCCCGACTAATCCAGACTCGCACCGGGTCGGCCCACTAAGGGGTAAAGTGCTCCCAATATGTGTAGCTCCGTTCACAAGGGGAGTTGAACCCACGACCTTACTTAAGGGATGAGAGCGCCGAACCACTCACACCAACACATGATTGGTAGGTGTATTCAATTTAGATTTATAACGAGTCTATCAAAATCTAGATGTATTCAATCAGATTTGTAAAGATTTCATTAAAATCCAAGTAAATATAGGTGTATAAAGTCGTTCACTTCGCAGATTTTGGTTAAATGATGAAATTTGATGGATTTTAACATTAGATTTATAAGAGCATAGCATCACCGATGGCAAGAGTGGCTTGTGTAAAAAAGAAATGCCACATAGGATAAATAGACAGTATATTAAAAAGGGGATTTTACAATTTGGTCCCAACTTAATTGGAAAACATCACTTTTTTTACTTTTTAATTCAAATTTCATCAGTTTGGTCCTTATATAATTGAAAATTAATCAAATTAGTCCTACCGTTAGTCAAACTTTGGTTAACGGTATGACTAATTTGATTGATTTTCAATTATATAAGGATCAAACTGATGAAATTTGAATTAAAAAAGTAAAAAAGTGATGTTTTCCAATTAAGTTGGGACCAAATTGTAAAAACCCCTTATTATTAGATATGCCTATATTAAATGATACTATATTTTTAATTTTTATTTTCATATAACATAAAAATAGTTACTTTTGTTGTGGCAATTAACGTACGCATTAAATGATACAATTAATAATAATCATATATATAATAACAATCATATATTTTTTTTAAAAAATTTCCCATATTCTAATAAATAATTATAATTATAATCGATTGGCAGAGATTCAATCTGAAAATTTAGAAATATAATTTTAAATTTTTTTTGAAAATTTCCATATTTAAAGAAATTGGTTATTAATATTTGTTATGAACATCCGCCATATGTGTTACGTTATAAACTACAACCCCAAAACACATGTACTGACTATGGGATGGAATTGGAATAGTTGTGACTAAATAACCATAACTTTCACATATTTATTATTATTACTGTTATTACTAAATAAATGATATTATTATTATTATTATTTCATATAACATATAGTAATAAGGGGTTTTTACAATTTGGTCCCAACTTAATTGGGAAACATAACTTTTTTACTTATTAATTCAAATTTCATCAATTTGGTCCTTATATAATTGAAAATCAATCAAATTAGTTCTACCATTAGTTAAAGTGACGGTTTTAACTAACGGTAGGACTAATTTGATTGATTTTCAATTATATAAGGACCAAATTGATGAAATTTGAATTAAGGAGTAAAAAGTGATGTTTCCCAATTAAGTTGGGACCAAATTGTAAAAAACCCTATTAAAAAATGCATCTTCAATAAAGCTGTGCATATAAACTTCACACTGATATGACAAAAAATATATTAGACATTGTCAACATGGCCGTCTACTTTCAGATGGCCTGTTGCACAACTATTTTTAATTTTTCATCTATTTTTAATAATGAAATTAAAAAAAAAAAAATGAACACGTCATTAAAAATAAATGTGTTTTAAGTAGAAGCATTGAAGACCAAATTTTGAGCTGATTGTCTATCAAGTCTATTTTTATACTACATAGAAAGCAAGTCTCTTGATATTGTTGTCATGCCAACGATTTTTATTTTATTTTATTTTATTTTTATTTTATTTTTATTTTTTTATACAATTCACTTTTGTATTGGAGATGCTCTAAACATAAATGCCTAGAACAAATCTCACTCAACCCTCGTGGATTTTGATGGATTTGACTTTATTTTTTTTTTAATGTATTAAAATTAACAAACAAAAAAAAAATCCAACAATTGACATTGATAATAAAAATTAATAAAAAAAGGGTTGGCAACGCCTTAGATTCAAGTCGACGCCATTACAAGTAATTTATATATATATATATAATATCAAATTTTCATTAAACAAATGTCTTAATTATATTAATATTATTTTCTTTTGAATGAGAAATTTTGTCTTTCGGTATGAAGTATTGGAATGTATTCAAATTAATATATATATATATATATATATATATATATATACATATATATAAATATATGTAACAATTGACCTTTATAATTAGAATTTAAAAAGTCATTTTTTTTATAATATCAAAAATTTAATTAATTTGATTGATATAAATAGAAGTCCCGTATAAATTTGTTGGTGATTGATAGCTGTTGACGGTGATTTCTCGTCGGTCAATCAGTCAACAGTTTATGTTAATAAAAACCTGTAAATATGAATAGAACAAAGGATGTAATGATAGTTAATGATAAAAGATGCGAAATACGTGGTAAAACTTTGATGATAGGAGAAACATCCACGGGTTGTTGCCCTAGCAACTCAGTCAAATCCACTATAATATTGTAATGATACACGCTCTGATCTCGCTAGTTGATTTTCACGTACCCCTCTCTTTATGTTTTGCATGGGTATTTATACATGTTAGTACTAGGGTTTCCCGGTGCTGCTAGGGTTTTGGGTGTTGTGACGTGCAAGAAAAGGATTCCAAAATCGGTTGAAGAATTCCTTTCCTACTTGGATTACTCTTGTATTAAATGCTATTGAGTCCAACTTTGCCTAGGACTCTGACGTGTCTGTAGGACGTTTGTGTCCTTGTTGGACTCTTAGTGGCAATGTTGTAGTTAGGTCAGGATTACTCATCGTTGCTGATTCTGCTTTTGTAATAGAAGGGCAGGCTTTTATGTAATATTCCTTGTTGGTACCGAGTAGGGCCGAGTAGGTTTTATTGCCCGAGCTGGATCACTCGGCCCTATCTGGTTTTATCCTCATGTTGCTTCGCTTGGTGCCGAGTAACTTGTTTATGTGAGGAGTTGCCCCCTTGGTTGACTAATCTTTTGACTTGTTGTCTACGTGGCTATGCTGGTTTGTTCATTTGTGAAGACGTGTCTTCTATGACGATTTTTACCTATAACAATACCCCCTTAAATATTTGAGCCGAATGGACCTGGTTCGGTTTACTCCGCAAAAATATTTAACCTTCGCTTGGCTCTTCACCTGATAGCCTACTCTTGTTTAAGTGTTGTCGTTTTCCTCATCAATGCTTCATTAATGCTGGAGTTTATTATCCTTGTTTAATTCGAGTCATTAATGACTTGTCTTAATTGTATCCGCACACATTTGATTCATCCCTCAATTAGAGATTTGCTAATGGTGACGCTTTGGTCTTCTGATGGCTCGAAGTCCCTTTTTACTGCCATTTGTCTTCCTGCGGTTGGCCGCGCCAGATGGCATTTATGGGATACGATCTCTTTGCTCCCCTATGTGTCACCCATGTCACTATCCACGTCTTTTTGTTTCCCACTTATTTGCGCATCCGTCCTAGGGTTTCGAATTTCGAACAGGATGTCTTGCCTATTTGACCTCGTGTTAAGAGGACTGGGCTCACTTTTTTATTTTCTGCCATTTCCTTCTTCTTCCCTGAGAGGGCGCTATTTCTAACAAAAGTCTTCTAGTTTTTTCTTCCTTCTTTTCTACTTTTCACTTGCTTTTTCAAATCTTTTTGCTGGTATTTGATAGCTCAGATTCTTTGGTTCGTTTTGGTTGGATCTCTATTTTGAGCCTCTCTTGCTTCATTTCATCCAGACACTCGAGATTCTCTACCCCCAGACCTCTTGATTGAAGGTTTCTCTTTCTGCAGTTCTTGTAGTCCACTCCAACTCTGACATTTCAAGGTTAGTTCTCATGGATTTCGAAGCTAAACACCGTCTTTTCATTATTGGAATGGCCGCTATCAAGCGGAACAATACTTTTACTGCCTCGTGTATTCATAGGTTGCTGGGAGATCCTTCTTCCGATCAACCTCGTTTTTTGAACGCTGACGTTTCAGGACTCGTCCGCGAAGTTCCCCCTGCCTCTGATTCTTCTGAGTCTTCTCAATCTGAGGTCCAATCTGACCTTTTTGTTTCTGCTCGCAGTGATACTCATCCGTGGAAACAAATGGGAAAACAAAAGAGCCAGCGTAAAGTATATAAGGATTCTTACTCTTGAGAAAGCCGGATCGACTCCTAAAGAGTAGACGAGAATGATATGGAGGAGGAGCATAGGGCGGCTCGTATCATTTTTTTCCTTCGAGCAAGTATGCCCCTACGACATTGAGCCAAATGTGGTCAGTCCCGAGGAAATATGTAAATATAAGAGCAGGTTTGATCTGGACTATGATCTCATCTCGCTTAGACCTACCAATGCCCATGCTACATGGAATCCCCCACCTGGCATGGTGGCAATTTATGGGGCGATGCTTACTTGCGGTGTTACACTCCCTTTTCAACCTTTCATCACCATGTTTCTGGTAGAAGCTCAAATTGCCCCGGCTCAGCTAACCCTGAATAGCTACTGGATCTTAATGTGCATGTGGCATATGTGGCACAGGATGAAGCTGCCACCCCTTACTCCTCACGAAATTAGGCATTTTTATTCGTTGAGGCAACTGGGGAAGACTAGAATCTATTTTCTCCTTTCAACCCAACCCAAAAATTGGATACCAAAGGACGTTGTGGTCCGTGAGGAGGTTGAGCTGACCACTGATGAGAAGATGAAGGGTTTTGTCTAGGGTTTCCCTTATTCGAATAGATTTTGGAAGAACAGTTGGTTTTTTGTGGGCAATCGCTGGGGTCAAGCGATAGATTTCGACCTTGATGGTGTTCGGGCGACACGCCGGGTTCTCCAATACTTTTGTTCGCCTGAGAGTTGGAATCGAACAACTTCTTCTTTTACTGACGACGAGCTTACAAATTTAGCCTGAGCGGCCATATGCTCCCTGTAAAAGAGGGGCATGCCGTATCTTTTTGATGAGGAAAAGATGATCAGGGCTAGCCTCTTCCCTCAAATATTTGCTTGTCGATGATGCTGTGAGTTATTTTCTATAGTTTTTGCTTATAATTCCCGATTTTGGTCGGCCTACTGACCTAATGTTTTTTTTTTTTAGTGTTCGATGTAGATACCGTTTGTGATGTCCAGGCGCGCCGGATGAAGGTTATTATGGAGGCAAGCCGAAAAGAAGCTATGCGTCAGCGGGATGCCGAGATAGCTCCTCAATAGGATGGATCTAACGAGAGTTCTCTTGAGGATCTTCTCGAGGAAGAAGATGACGAGGGCGTGCCTGAATATATGCCCGAGGAGACTCATGGTCACAATAAGGAGTCGAACTTGGCAGAAGATGTGAATGATCCGGGGGATCGTGCTGCAAACAAGGCAGCTGCCAAGATGGGTGACCAAGCTGGTTCTTCTACGCCCAAGGGGAAAGAGAAAGTTGGAGAGCTGTCTAGGCTAGCGGTTTTCGTTACCCCTGGGATTTCTCCGGCCCTTACTGTGGATGATACGGGTGAACATGAGTGCTTGCCTAATGAGTAGAGTGACCCGATGGGGTTTCACCGTAGACGAGTCAGCTGTTGGAGAGGGCAGGTTTGGTTATACTGCAGATGAGGCAGTTGCCATGTCCCAGGGTGTTGAAAAGGTTGGGGAGCCCTTTAACATTGCACCTGTTAAGGTTCCAAGCTTCGCAATGCCAACTTCTATCTCCTCACCGGTCATGATTGGGAATAAGGTCGAGTTAGAAGATCCTGCTGCCAATCTTGACACCCGCAGGAGGCAATTTGAAAAGAGGAAGGCTTCATTTTCTCCTGGTCGTCTTGCCCCGAAGGTTCCTCGGGTGGTTGCGTATGTTAACTCATCCTCAGGTGACGAGGAGGCTGGCGCTGGGGTCGAAGAAACAGTAATTCGAACTCCTCCCCGAGATCAAGCTGGGACTTTTGCTGGGGATTTTACCGGCTCTCTTCCTCGGGCAACATCAGTGACTATTCTGCCTAATGCCGATGGTGGTTCGGGACCGTCGAGCCAACCTGGTGAGCCTACCCCCAAGCCATGTTGAAAGCTATGGTTTCTGGCCATGCTTATATTGGGGAGGATAACTGGAGCCGTTTCAGGGTTGGCCTTTTATCAGATTGACTCTACAACTTCTTCAATAGCGCTTCTTATGTGAGTAATCTTGACTGAATTTCGGTTATCTTTGATCCTTTGCCATTGCTATTTCACTTTGTTTTACTTCATTAATTAGTTGCAGATAGTAGCTGAGATGTCGGAAGCCTACCTGGCTGGTAGCGCTCAGGCAAATAAAATAAGGAGCCTGGAGGCCTAACTGAAGGAGAGTAAAGATCGCCGTGCTCGGGTTGAGTCAGCTTGCCAGGAGAAGATTAGATCAAACCAGGAATTCATGGACTAGTGCCTAGCAAGTCAGATGGAAGCTGAGCAAAAGGCTTCTCTTGCTACTGATGAGGTTAAAACTATGAGGGACCTACTGTCTTCTACTTAGGAGGCGATGCTCCAGGCTGAGCAGAATGCTGAAAAAGTCAAATCGTCATTTGAGCGTAAAATTGAAGACTTGGAGCGCCAGGCCCTGATAGTTAAATCCCTATCAAATGAAGCTAGATTGGAATTGGAGATACAGGCTGTCTACCGTTTCAAAAGGTCTCTAGCTTATGATGCCTTGCTTCTTAGAGAATTCCAACGAGGGATGGTCTCGGCTGGAGAGTTCTTCAAAATGAAAAATAGGGCGACTGACCGGGCCAGGACCAACTAGAGCCTTTCGATTAAGAAACATGTGGATACATCTCTGGAGTCTCTTTAGGTCCAGATGAAAGAGTGGCGTGCATATTGTCGGAGCAAGGGTAAGATGCCACATCCCATGCATTTAGAGGTACCCACTGCCAACGCTTTCTCTACCTACCACGCCTGTCAAAAAGCGGGGATTGATGGTGAGGATCCTGATGTTGGGCCTGTGCCTGGAAAAGACTATAACGCCTGGATGGATGGTGAAGAAGATGAGATTGTGTGGCCTTCTGATTACAGCCTCCTGAGTGAGTATGTCATGGAACCTGATCCGAGTATTGGTGGAAGCATCTCACAACCCCTAGCGCCGTCTTCTTGATAGTTCTCTTTTTCTTGTAATGGACTTTGTATATGTTTTTGTTGATCATATATATATATATATATATATATACATATAATCCTTCCTTCGCTTTACATTTCGCATTTGCTCCGCTATTTTTGTGAATTAAGATGCTCTTTCCTGCATATTGACAATAAATGTCATAAACGGAGATGAATAGAACATGTGAACCTTGTATGGCTTTATCTTATAATTGGCAGCATGTGTTTAGCCAAGTATTCTTTGATTGGGAATTTTCGCTCAAGGTGGTTGATAATTGAATCTGGTGCCTTACTGGCTACTTCATTTTTATTTGAGTAAACCTTCATTTTAGCCGAGTATCTTATTAACTGGCAACTATGTTATTATTTTCACTCGAGCTGAGTAATGTTTATTTTAGTCGAGTATCTTATTAACTGACATTTAGGTTATCATTTTTACTCTAGCTCCTTACCTTGGTGTTATGTTGAGGCTCACCACGACCATACACTTGGGTCCCTGCATAAGTCATCTAGGACGTCTCCTGGTTTTGTCTGTGCAGGGGTTTGCCAAATCGTTAGGGTAGTACATATCGGCCAACATAGCTGCGCATCTCACTAGCCTTTCTGGCAGCGCCTTAAGCAATTTTCCAGTTACCCTGGTGCCTCGGGTTTGCCTTTTTGCTAAGTGGCGTGTTTACACCATCATAACTAGGCGGGCATGCTATTTCAGCTTTTCCACCCCTCGGACACTATCCATCTGCTCTTTCGTGGTTTCATGGATCCCGAGCTCTTAATGTTTGAGGATTCTTTTTGGCTGACCACCCTATTCTCGGGGAAGGTCTTTGCAAAGGAATCTTCGATCTTGCGTAACTGGATTGGACATGATTTTTAGCAAACAATCTTTATTTATTAGAAACTGAATATCCAAAAACTAAAGCCTGGAACATATAAATGTAAACTGCAGAAAACTTGAAATATTTAAAGATAAGGGGTTCCTTAGGGATAAAATGTCTTCAAGTATTATGCATTGCATGGTTGAGGCACCAAGCCACCCTCTAGTCGGGCTATCAAGTATGCCCCATGTCCTGCCATACCATTGATGATGTAAAGCCCTTTCCATTTGTCGGCGAGGGACCCTGCTGCTCCATCCTTGGTGTTCGGGGACACCTTTCTCAGTACTAGATCACCGAGCTAAAATTTACGCACACGGACGTGGGAGTTGTAGTACCTTGCAGCTCTTTGCTGGTATGCAGTGTTCCTTACTTGTGCTCTGTCTCTGGCTTCTTCTAGTTCATCCAAATTTTGTAGCAGCGTATTGACGTTGTTATCTGGATTGTATAACTGGACTCTGGGTGAGGTAAAAGCTGTCTCTACTGGGATGACGGCTTCGGTTCCGAATGCTAGAGAGAAAAGGGTTTCTCATGTGGACGTCCTTGCAGTTGTTCGGTATACCCATAAAACCTCGTGCAGTTTGTCCACCAAGTTACCCTTCTTTGAATCCAGCTTTGCTTTTAGCATGTGCTTGATCACTTTGTTCACTGCCTCGGTCTGATCGTTGGTTTGAGGATGGGCAGGTGAGGCATAGTAGTTTGCGATCTTGTGTTCTTTGCACATCTCCTTGAATTTTTTATTGTCAAATTGGGTCCCATTGTCCGTTATGATGGTGTTCGGGATCCCAAACCTGTATAGTATGTTCTTTTAACAAAGTTAGTGGTGTCCGCCTCAGTGATGTGTACGAGTGCTTCTGCCTCTACCCACTTGGTAAAATAATCAACTGTCACGATAGCATGTTTTGCTCCTCCTTTGACTCATGTAGGCATTGGTCCTATAAGGTCGAGGCCCCACATGGCAAATGGCCAAGGGGATGTTAAGCTCCTAAGCAGCTCTGGAGGTTGCCGAATGTCGTTGGCAATCCTTTGGCATGTTTCACAATTTTTCGCGAATCGTTGGGCTTCAGCGAACAAGGTTGGCCAGTAAAACCCTTGCTTGAGTATCTTGTGTGCTAGGCTCTTACCCCTAGTGTGATTTCCGCTTACGCCGCTATGGACGTTCTTTAGGATCTGATGAGCCTCTTCACTAGTGACGCACTTTTGTAATGCTTTCGAGAATCCTCTCCTGTATAGTTCACCATTTAGAATTGTGTACCGGGTCGATTTGTACCTGATGCGTTTGGCTTTCACTGTGTCTTCTTATAGTATATTTTCTTCCAAGTACCTCATAAGTTGAGTCGTCCAATCATTCGGACATGGTCGGATTTCTGCTGTCATGATTTCCATGGGCTCTGCTGTGCTTGGCTTGGTCAGGTGTGCAACTGGTATTGTTTTGGATTTGATACAAGTCGTAGCTGATGCTAGTTTAGACAGGGCATCTGCCTTTTCGTTTTCTTCCTGAGGGATCTGAGTGATTTTGTATTTCTTGAACAATTTGAGCAATCTTTTTGCTATGTCCAGATAAGTTATCATGTACTTATCTCTCGCCTGGTATTCATCTAGCACCTGGTTGACCACCATTTGTGAATCACTGAAAATTTCTATCTCGTCCACTCCCAATGCTATGCACACTCTTAAGCCGGCCAACAAGGCTTCATACTCGGCTTGGTTGTTGGTTGCCTTGAAATCAAACCTCATGGCACACTCCCCATCGTCCCCTTTTGGGGTTGATATGACTATTCCTACCCCGTTGCCATGGGTGTTTGATGACCCATCCACATGTAACTTCCATTGAAAATTACTAATTTGCTCTCCTTCCATCATTCTTCTTACCTCAACATTTGGTTCGGTGAATTCTACCACGAAATCCGACACCGCCTGTCCCTTGATTGCTGCTTTTAGGGTGTATTTGATGTTGAATTCACTTAGTTCTACAGCCCATTTAGTCAACTTGCTTGACAGTTCTGGCTTTTGTAAGATAAGCTTCAGTGGGCAGTCAGTGTATACTTCTATCGTATGTGCCTGAAAATATAGCTTCAATTTCCTTGCTACCGTGATTAGTGCGAGGGCTATTTTCTCGGCCGGTGAGTATCTGGTTTCGATCGGGAGTAAGGCCTTGCTCGTGTAGTACACTGGCTTTTGTATCCTGTAAAGTCCTGGAGGCGTGTTTAATATAAAGCTAGAGGGGGGGTGAATAGATTTTAGCTACTTATTACCCAATTTTCGCGTGCATGTCAATTTTACGAAAATACCCCTAGCAAGTCAAATATACATACAAGTGTAATAAGATGCGGAAATAATAAATGACACTTGATGTTTACGTGGAAACCCAACCACTGGGAAAAAACCACGGGCTGTTTAGTGCGCCACACTCGGACCTCGAAATCCACTAATTGAAATGGAGTTTACAACCTATGTAGACCTCGTCTAACACTCTGGTCAATAACCCCCCACTTCTACCACGCGGGCCTTAAAAGTGGCTCTAGTCCAATTGCTTATGTGACCACCTATTCCCGGTGTCCGACCTAATCCCGGTCAATCACACAAGACTTAAATCTCTCAAAAGAGATGCACAACCCTATGTGAATATGCAATGATATCCAAAAATGCAATATAGAGCTAGGGTACTCTAGATGCTTACCTAGGATTATATGATGACAATAAAATCAATCCTAGATATGAAAATAGCTATATGTCATGGCATACAACTTTAGCTAAGTAAAGGATAACCAATCCTAGATACAAAGCTATCACAAAAAACCCACAAACATTCAAAAGATTAACTAGTTGATTAAAAAACAATCTATCAACCTAGTTATAAATAAATCACACAAGAATGTTTATGGCATAGCTTTTAGGCAATAATGACCTAATCAATTAAGCTATCAAAAATAATCTCAATCATATAATGAGATTAATTAGCTAGATATAAATAGGCATGAAAACCTAGCTAACATAAATAACCCAATCAACACATAATCTCAATCATGTATGTAGAAATTAATCTAAACACATACAAGTAATAAATGAGATAAAATTGATAAGTAGAAACACTAATTATGTAAGATAAAAGTGTTCAACAAATCATACCATGTGTGTTGAAGAAGACCCATGCATTAGCACATGCTAGATGAACCTAGATGATGCCTAGATGATGATTTGTGCATGTGGGAATGGGTTTAGAGAGATAAAGATGTAATCTTTAAGCTTTTTCTCTCAAGTCTCTCTTTCTCTCTCAAGAATAAGGAGCCTCTCTCTCTAGGGTTTGATTTTGTGGCTCTTTTCTCAAAATGATGAGAAAGATATGTATTTATAATGCCCAAATGAAACTACGTCGTTTTGGAAGAAATGGAAAAAGTATGGGCATTTTCGCGGTACTCGCGTCAATGCAGTGACTCAAGATTCGAGCACTTCGTAACATGACCAAACGATATCGAAACCTTTCATATGATATATCGTTGGAAAGGTATGGATGTCTACTTTCTACAAATTTTTACAGAATGACATTTCAATGTCTGTAGAAAACGTTATGGTCAATTGAGTGACCAAAGGTCAGAAACAGATAACAACAGAGTTGCCCTGTTTTGGTTGTAACTTTGGAGATTTTAAAATCAATCCAAACGGTCATGAAATATTACGAATAATATACCGTTGGAAAGGTATGGGTGTCTAGTTTGTACAGAAATTTTCAAAACTCATTTTGAAACTTTGTGTAAAAAGTTATGGTCACAAGACCATGCAAAGGTCAGTTTTGAAAACACTTAAAACATTGAAATCCAATCTTTTAAAACTAGACACCTTACTCCAATCAACCAAACCAAAACTACCACTTATCCAAGAGAAGAATGAGACCTTCTCAAGTGGTCAACCATCGCGCTAAGACATGCACACCATCGTGCAAGCGCGGACGTTTCCGATCACACAAACGGAAACGAATTACACCACACTTAAGACTAATCATGAAGTGCAAGTGTGGGTATTGAATGCATCCTAATGTCTAACATGTCATGGCATTATCATTGAACAAGATGCACTCAATTCAAACATGCATGAATAAAATTCATGACTTTGCATCCTAATGCCTAAACATGTCATGGCATTTCATAGAACAAGATGCAATCAATTTAATGCAAGAAGAGATATTGAATAATCAATAAAGCACAATGCACACAAAATATAAACACAACATTCAAGAATAAGAGTTATGCATGTTGTGTGTGTGTGCAACTATATCTCTTCAAGGCAAAGTAAGCACAAGATATATACCTTTGGTGCTTGTCCTCTTGAGGTCTTGGAAAGGGTCTTTGATCTTCAACTAATCACCTAGACTACCCTTACAACCAAACCCCAACTTGTGGTTTGACCACGAAATAAGCCAATCAACAAAAGGGAATCCTTACAATCTCCCCCTTTGGCTATTTCGTGACAAAACCACCACTCACAATGATTCCTCACAACAAAATAGAAACTACGGGTCTATAATGATATTCTACAATACAAAGAGATAAGATAAAATAAACTTGAAGTCTTCAATCTCTTGTAGAATAATCAATCCCTGAAAAACAAGGTTTCTATACTTTCCAATACAAGAAAAGGTGAGATGAATCAAGTGAGATAAAACAAGCATTTGCATTTAAGAATTTAAGTACAACATCATGCAATGTATGTATGTGCAAATGCTCCCCCTCAAAGGGTTACTCCCCTTCAATAAGTATTCTCCCCAACATGCACAATTGCTACTACAATTTGCAACTCCCCTTACCACAACCTACTCCCCCTTTTTGTCATGATATAGACAAAGGAGTAGTCCCCAATCGGGTCACTCAAGGCAAAGAGAGATAGTAGCATTCTAAATATTTGCATAATCAATATAAGTCACTTTATGCAATCTCAATTAATTGGAGAGAAACAAGGAGATTTATTTAAGGAAAAATGTGTGAATCAAATAATTGCTTTGCATACAAGACATGTAGCATTTAAGTCCAAAATACCATGGTATTTGGCAAAGCAAATGACAAAGGTTTTTAATATGAATTCAAACCAATTTCACCAATGTCATGAGAGAAGCAAGGATATAGGTTTTCATTGATTTTAATTTAGGAACAACTATATCCAACTTTATAAGCCAAACATGTCATGAGCGACTTTGCACCCTACTTGATTTTTCCGGATAAGATATCCGTATGATAGTAGACATGTTCAACCAATAAAGAAAGAGAGACATTTGGAATGTAAAATCCTTGAATGGATACAAGATCCTTTTTCATTTGAGTCTCATAAGCTTTTTCACACATTTTTTGCAGTTAAGAAATGCAATCATCAAAACATGCTTTTTAAGATTAGCATTTAGCATGTCATTTAACAATCATCATGTCATGGAGATCATTATAGGTCATTCAAATTTTATCCTATGTATATATCTTCTAGTCCAAAAATGCATGTTTGAACATAAATATGACATAGATTGCAATACAAGCATTGATCACACTTATTGAATAGAAAATATATATACATAGTGTAACCAAGCTTACTCAAGCAACAAAAAGAGAAGCATAAGATATTTCAAATTTTTTGCAAGTGACAAGAATGCAAAATAGCTCTCTTTGCTCAAGTTCCCCATATGGGGTCAATTTTCCATACCTCTTCAAAGAAGGGTATGAGGTCCTATGGACCTACCAAGTCCTTTGGACTTAGTTGAACCTATTTGAGACTTGTTAGTCTCGTAGCAAACGGGTTCATCAATTTTAATCCACATAGATGTCTCAATTACATTTCTAGTGGTCATAGGTTCTAGAGTTATAGATGTCAAAGGATCATGCATCTTAGCTCTAGCCTTTTTCTTTTCAATCATGCATTAAAATCTACATATTTTAATGTAATGCAAGCAACTTGGTCTAACATGACCATCAATATCACACAAATGACAAGAGGAGATAAGGTTAGGAATTATACCATTCCCTTGAGCATGCAAAGGTGCTTTCCCTTGTCGTTGTGGTTGTCTTGGTAGTTGGATAGGATCTCTCCTCCTTTGTTGATGACCAAGACAATGTTGCTTGCTCAGTTGAGCTTGCATGATTGAGCACTTCCCTTTTAGGATCGTAGGTTGAGGGAAGTTAGCCTTCTTGGTTGGTTAGACCAAGATTGAGGAAGGCTTGGGCTTGAAGCTCTTTGGTGATGTGAGCAACGCCCTTCCATCTTCGTCTCCTCTCTCACCTTAGAGGGACATCTCCTCATCGGAGTCAATTTCTTCTCTCACAAAATCACTCATAGTGTTTGCGTTGAATGAATGCAAAAGAGAAGAATGCAAAATGTATGAAGAAATCAAACAAACATACAAAATGCAAAACACACCAACAATGAGCAAAGGATCACCTAAGTATATCTAGGAACCCGCTCTGATACCAATTGTAAAGTCCTGGAGGCGTGTTTAATATAAAGCTAGAGGGGGGGTGAATAGATTTTAGCTACTTATTACCCAATTTTCGCGTGCATGTCAATTTTACGAAAATACCCCTAGCAAGTCAAATATACATACAAGTGTAATAAGATGCGGAAATAATAAATGACACTTGATGTTTACGTGGAAACCCAACCACTGGGAAAAAACCACGGGCTGTTTAGTGCGCCACACTCGGACCTCGAAATCCACTAATTGAAATGGAGTTTACAACCTATGTAGACCTCGTCTAACACTCTGGTCAATAACCCCCCACTTCTACCACGCGGGCCTTTAAAAGTGGCTCTAGTCCAATTGCTTATGTGACCACCTATTCCCGGTGTCCGACCTAATCCCGGTCAATCACACAAGACTTAAATCTCTCAAAAGAGATGCACAACCCTATGTGAATATGCAATGATATCCAAAAATGCAATATAGAGCTAGGGTACTCTAGATGCTTACCTAGGATTATATGATGACAATAAAATCAATCCTAGATATGAAAATAGCTATATGTCATGGCATACAACTTTAGCTAAGTAAAGGATAACCAATCCTAGATACAAAGCTATCACAAAAAACCCACAAACATTCAAAAGATTAACTAGTTGATTAAAAAACAATCTATCAACCTAGTTATAAATAAATCACACAAGAATGTTTATGGCATAGCTTTTAGGCAATAATGACCTAATCAATTAAGCTATCAAAATAATCTCAATCATATAATGAGATTAATTAGCTAGATATAAAATAGGCATGAAAACCTAGCTAACATAAATAACCCAATCAACACATAATCTCAATCATGTATGTAGAAATTAATCTAAACACATACAAGTAATAAATGAGATAAAATTGATAAGTAGAAACACTAATTATGTAAGATAAAAGTGTTCAACAAATCATACCATGTGTGTTGAAGAAGACCCATGCATTAGCACATGCTAGATGAACCTAGATGATGCCTAGATGATGATTTGTGCATGTGGGAATGGGTTTAGAGAGATAAAGATGTAATCTTTAAGCTTTTTCTCTCAAGTCTCTCTTTCTCTCTCAAGAATAAGGAGCCTCTCTCTCTAGGGTTTGATTTTGTGGCTCTTTTCTCAAAATGATGAGAAAGATATGTATTTATAATGCCCAAATGAAACTACGTCGTTTTGGAAGAAATGGAAAAAGTATGGGCATTTTCGCGGTACTCGCGTCAATGCAGTGACTCAAGATTCGAGCACTTCGTAACATGACCAAACGATATCGAAACCTTTCATATGATATATCGTTGGAAAGGTATGGATGTCTACTTTCTACAAATTTTTACAGAATGACATTTCAATGTCTGTAGAAAACGTTATGGTCAATTGAGTGACCAAAGGTCAGAAACAGATAACAACAGAGTTGCCCTGTTTTGGTTGTAACTTTGGAGATTTTAAAATCAATCCAAACGGTCATGAAATATTACGAATAATATACCGTTGGAAAGGTATGGGTGTCTAGTTTGTACAGAAATTTTCAAAACTCATTTTGAAACTTTGTGTAAAAAGTTATGGTCACAAGACCATGCAAAGGTCAGTTTTGAAAACACTTAAAACATTGAAATCCAATCTTTTAAAACTAGACACCTTACTCCAATCAACCAAACCAAAACTACCACTTATCCAAGAGAAGAATGAGACCTTCTCAAGTGGTCAACCATCGCGCTAAGACATGCACACCATCGTGCAAGCGCGGACGTTTCCGATCACACAAACGGAAACGAATTACACCACACTTAAGACTAATCATGAAGTGCAAGTGTGGGTATTGAATGCATCCTAATGTCTAACATGTCATGGCATTATCATTGAACAAGATGCACTCAATTCAAACATGCATGAATAAAATTCATGACTTTGCATCCTAATGCCTAAACATGTCATGGCATTTCATAGAACAAGATGCAATCAATTTAATGCAAGAAGAGATATTGAATAATCAATAAAGCACAATGCACACAAAATATAAACACAACATTCAAGAATAAGAGTTATGCATGTTGTGTGTGTGTGCAACTATATCTCTTCAAGGCAAAGTAAGCACAAGATATATACCTTTGGTGCTTGTCCTCTTGAGGTCTTGGAAAGGGTCTTTGATCTTCAACTAATCACCTAGACTACCCTTACAACCAAACCCCAACTTGTGGTTTGACCACGAAATAAGCCAATCAACAAAAGGGAATCCTTACAATCTCCCCCTTTGGCTATTTCGTGACAAAACCACCACTCACAATGATTCCTCACAACAAAATAGAAACTACGGGTCTATAATGATATTCTACAATACAAAGAGATAAGATAAAATAAACTTGAAGTCTTCAATCTCTTGTAGAATAATCAATCCCTGAAAAACAAGGTTTCTATACTTTCCAATACAAGAAAAGGTGAGATGAATCAAGTGAGATAAAACAAGCATTTGCATTTAAGAATTTAAGTACAACATCATGCAATGTATGTATGTGCAAATGCTCCCCCTCAAAGGGTTACTCCCCTTCAATAAGTATTCTCCCCAACATGCACAATTGCTACTACAATTTGCAACTCCCCTTACCACAACCTACTCCCCCTTTTTGTCATGATATAGACAAAGGAGTAGTCCCCAATCGGGTCACTCAAGGCAAAGAGAGATAGTAGCATTCTAAATATTTGCATAATCAATATAAGTCACTTTATGCAATCTCAATTAATTGGAGAGAAACAAGGAGATTTATTTAAGGAAAAATGTGTGAATCAAATAATTGCTTTGCATACAAGACATGTAGCATTTAAGTCCAAAATACCATGGTATTTGGCAAAGCAAATGACAAAGGTTTTTAATATGAATTCAAACCAATTTCACCAATGTCATGAGAGAAGCAAGGATATAGGTTTTCATTGATTTTAATTTAGGAACAACTATATCCAACTTTATAAGCCAAACATGTCATGAGCGACTTTGCACCCTACTTGATTTTTCCGGATAAGATATCCGTATGATAGTAGACATGTTCAACCAATAAAGAAAGAGAGACATTTGGAATGTAAAATCCTTGAATGGATACAAGATCCTTTTTCATTTGAGTCTCATAAGCTTTTTCACACATTTTTTGCAGTTAAGAAATGCAATCATCAAAACATGCTTTTTAAGATTAGCATTTAGCATGTCATTTAACAATCATCATGTCATGGAGATCATTATAGGTCATTCAAATTTTATCCTATGTATATATCTTCTAGTCCAAAAATGCATGTTTGAACATAAATATGACATAGATTGCAATACAAGCATTGATCACACTTATTGAATAGAAAATATATATACATAGTGTAACCAAGCTTACTCAAGCAACAAAAAGAGAAGCATAAGATATTTCAAATTTTTTGCAAGTGACAAGAATGCAAAATAGCTCTCTTTGCTCAAGTTCCCCATATGGGGTCAATTTTCCATACCTCTTCAAAGAAGGGTATGAGGTCCTATGGACCTACCAAGTCCTTTGGACTTAGTTGAACCTATTTGAGACTTGTTAGTCTCGTAGCAAACGGGTTCATCAATTTTAATCCACATAGATGTCTCAATTACATTTCTAGTGGTCATAGGTTCTAGAGTTATAGATGTCAAAGGATCATGCATCTTAGCTCTAGCCTTTTTCTTTTCAATCATGCATTAAAATCTACATATTTTAATGTAATGCAAGCAACTTGGTCTAACATGACCATCAATATCACACAAATGACAAGAGGAGATAAGGTTAGGAATTATACCATTCCCTTGAGCATGCAAAGGTGCTTTCCCTTGTCGTTGTGGTTGTCTTGGTAGTTGGATAGGATCTCTCCTCCTTTGTTGATGACCAAGACAATGTTGCTTGCTCAGTTGAGCTTGCATGATTGAGCACTTCCCTTTTAGGATCGTAGGTTGAGGGAAGTTAGCCTTCTTGGTTGGTTAGACCAAGATTGAGGAAGGCTTGGGCTTGAAGCTCTTTGGTGATGTGAGCAACGCCCTTCCATCTTCGTCTCCTCTCTCACCTTAGAGGGACATCTCCTCATCGGAGTCAATTTCTTCTCTCACAAAATCACTCATAGTGTTTGCGTTGAATGAATGCAAAAGAGAAGAATGCAAAATGTATGAAGAAATCAAACAAACATACAAAATGCAAAACACACCAACAATGAGCAAAGGATCACCTAAGTATATCTAGGAACCCGCTCTGATACCAATTGTAAAGTCCTGGAGGCGTGTTTAATATAAAGCTAGAGGGGGGGTGAATAGATTTTAGCTACTTATTACCCAATTTTCGCGTGCATGTCAATTTTACGAAAATACCCCTAGCAAGTCAAATATACATACAAGTGTAATAAGATGCGGAAATAATAAATGACACTTGATGTTTACGTGGAAACCCAACCACTGGGAAAAAACCACGGGCTGTTTAGTGCGCCACACTCGGACCTCGAAATCCACTAATTGAAATGGAGTTTACAACCTATGTAGACCTCGTCTAACACTCTGGTCAATAACCCCCCACTTCTACCACGCGGGCCTTTAAAAGTGGCTCTAGTCCAATTGCTTATGTGACCACCTATTCCCGGTGTCCGACCTAATCCCGGTCAATCACACAAGACTTAAATCTCTCAAAAGAGATGCACAACCCTATGTGAATATGCAATGATATCCAAAAATGCAATATAGAGCTAGGGTACTCTAGATGCTTACCTAGGATTATATGATGACAATAAAATCAATCCTAGATATGAAAATAGCTATATGTCATGGCATACAACTTTAGCTAAGTAAAGGATAACCAATCCTAGATACAAAGCTATCACAAAAAACCCACAAACATTCAAAAGATTAACTAGTTGATTAAAAAACAATCTATCAACCTAGTTATAAATAAATCACACAAGAATGTTTATGGCATAGCTTTTAGGCAATAATGACCTAATCAATTAAGCTATCAAAAATAATCTCAATCATATAATGAGATTAATTAGCTAGATATAAAATAGGCATGAAAACCTAGCTAACATAAATAACCCAATCAACACATAATCTCAATCATGTATGTAGAAATTAATCTAAACACATACAAGTAATAAATGAGATAAAATTGATAAGTAGAAACACTAATTATGTAAGATAAAAGTGTTCAACAAATCATACCATGTGTGTTGAAGAAGACCCATGCATTAGCACATGCTAGATGAACCTAGATGATGCCTAGATGATGATTTGTGCATGTGGGAATGGGTTTAGAGAGATAAAGATGTAATCTTTAAGCTTTTTCTCTCAAGTCTCTCTTTCTCTCTCAAGAATAAGGAGCCTCTCTCTCTAGGGTTTGATTTTGTGGCTCTTTTCTCAAAATGATGAGAAAGATATGTATTTATAATGCCCAAATGAAACTACGTCGTTTTGGAAGAAATGGAAAAAGTATGGGCATTTTCGCGGTACTCGCGTCAATGCAGTGACTCAAGATTCGAGCACTTCGTAACATGACCAAACGATATCGAAACCTTTCATATGATATATCGTTGGAAAGGTATGGATGTCTACTTTCTACAAATTTTTACAGAATGACATTTCAATGTCTGTAGAAAACGTTATGGTCAATTGAGTGACCAAAGGTCAGAAACAGATAACAACAGAGTTGCCCTGTTTTGGTTGTAACTTTGGAGATTTTAAAATCAATCCAAACGGTCATGAAATATTACGAATAATATACCGTTGGAAAGGTATGGGTGTCTAGTTTGTACAGAAATTTTCAAAACTCATTTTGAAACTTTGTGTAAAAAGTTATGGTCACAAGACCATGCAAAGGTCAGTTTTGAAAACACTTAAAACATTGAAATCCAATCTTTTAAAACTAGACACCTTACTCCAATCAACCAAACCAAAACTACCACTTATCCAAGAGAAGAATGAGACCTTCTCAAGTGGTCAACCATCGCGCTAAGACATGCACACCATCGTGCAAGCGCGGACGTTTCCGATCACACAAACGGAAACGAATTACACCACACTTAAGACTAATCATGAAGTGCAAGTGTGGGTATTGAATGCATCCTAATGTCTAACATGTCATGGCATTATCATTGAACAAGATGCACTCAATTCAAACATGCATGAATAAAATTCATGACTTTGCATCCTAATGCCTAAACATGTCATGGCATTTCATAGAACAAGATGCAATCAATTTAATGCAAGAAGAGATATTGAATAATCAATAAAGCACAATGCACACAAAATATAAACACAACATTCAAGAATAAGAGTTATGCATGTTGTGTGTGTGTGCAACTATATCTCTTCAAGGCAAAGTAAGCACAAGATATATACCTTTGGTGCTTGTCCTCTTGAGGTCTTGGAAAGGGTCTTTGATCTTCAACTAATCACCTAGACTACCCTTACAACCAAACCCCAACTTGTGGTTTGACCACGAAATAAGCCAATCAACAAAAGGGAATCCTTACATATCCCTTCCTCCAACCGAATTAGTACTGAGCTTGTCGCTACCTTTATAACAGAAAGGTACAAGTACAAGTACAAGTACAAGGTCTCCCCGACTATTGGTTTAGAGAGGATAGGTGCTCATCCCAAGTATTCTTTCAGCTACTGGAAGGCCGTCTCACATTCTTCACTCCACTCGAGCCCTTTTCCTTTTTTTTTTATTGCTTTAAAGAATAGGGCGCACTTGTCTGTTTAGCGAGGCGAGACACCCTGTTAGTCTCTGTATTTCTTTCAACGTCCTTAGCGAGGCCATTTCTTCTAGGGCTTTGATCTTTTCGAGGTTTACCTCGATTCCTCTTTGATAAACTTGAAAACCTAAGAACCTTCCCAACGGTACCCTGAACACACATTTATTCGAGTTAAGCTTCATTTTATACTTTCTTAGGACATCAAAAGTTTCCCTTAAATCTTCAGCATGCTTCTCTACGGTGATGTTTTTGGTCAGCATGTCATCTACGTAGACTTCCATGCTTCTCCCAATCTATCGGGCGAATATCCTGTTCACCAGTCTTTGATATGTTGCCCCAGCGTTCTTCATATCGAACGGCATTACTTTGTAGCAATATAATCCCTGATCTGTGGTAAAGGCCGTCCTTTCCTCATCTGCTTTATTCATCCGGATCTGATTGTAACATAAGTAAGTGTCCATGAAACTTAGCAACCCATGTCCCGCCGTAGCATCTACCAATTGGTCAATCCTTGGCAAAGGAAAGCTATCCTTTGGGCAGGCTTTGTTTAAATCCATGAAGTCTACGCACATTCTCCATTGATTGTTTTTCTTTTTGACTAACACCACATTAGCCACCCATCCCGGGTACTTGACTTCCTTTATTGATCCCGCAGCGAGCAGTTTTTCCACTTTTTTCTTAATGGCGGCACTTCTTTCTAAGTTGAACAGCCACCTTTTTTGTATTACTGATCGGAATTCTGGGTCAACGGACAAATAATGTGATATCACTTTCGTATCTATCCCAGGCATATCTCCATGACTCCACGCGAACATGTCTTTGTAATCTCTTAATAGGCCAGCCAGCCTGGTTTTGATGTGTTCGTGTAGGTTCGCACCTATTTTGACTGTCTTAGTCGGCTCACTAGGATCTAGAATAACATCCTCCATCGGCTCATCTTTTTTAGCTTTAGGTACCTTTCTAGGGTCAAGTTCAAATTCTTTAGGTGTTTCCGCCTGTTCCTCCGCCCCTTTAGGGGTTTGCTCGGCCGAAACCGCACACACTTGGTATACTTCCTTGTTTTTTTTAGACTGATAGGTTTGCTCTTCACGCCATCTCTTGTGACCCTTTAACCACTCCTACTCTGTATTCTGTTGGGAATTTTATCATTAGGGCATAGGTAGCCGTCACCGCTTTAGCTTTATTCAAAAATGGTCGACCCAGTAAGGCGGTGTATGGCCAATTTTCCGTGTCCACGACCATGAAATTGAGTAGTACTGTCTTCTGACACGGGGCTTTCCCGATTTTAACTGGAAGTTTCACGGTGCTAAGAGATCTTACTTCTACTCCGCCGAATCCTCTGAGCGGGGTGTGAAAAGGTTGCAAATCTCTTCTATCCAACCTTAGTTGGTCATACACCTCCGCACTTAAAATATCCGCCGAGCTTCCGTTGTCGATCAAGATTCGATGGACTTCTCTATGGCCGATCCGTGCACTAATGACCAATGCGTCATTTGGTTTGACATCTACACCATGCGAGTCAGCTTCGGTGAATATAATTGGGTCCCAACCTTCCTTGATTCTCTTTGGGTCTGGTTCGATAGAATTAACATCGAGGTCTCTTCGGGCCTCCATTGCCTCCCGGATTTTCTGGGTCCTCTCTCTATTGCTTTTTCCAGTTGCCGTTTCACCGAAAATGGTGTTAATTGCTCCCTCATCCTCAGCTTTCTTTGGGCTCTGCTTCCTTACTCGACTTTCCTGCTGATTATCTTTCTGTCCATATGTTCTCTCGGCTTTCTTTAGGACAATATTTTTCAAATGCCCTTCTCTGATAAGGTTTTCAATGTGGTCCCTGAGCTGGAAACATTTGGACGTCTCATGTCCATTCTCTTTATGGAATCTACAATACTTAGTGGTGTCCTTCCGGGCGTAGAATGACTGCTTAGGAGGTTCTTTAGACATATTCTTCTCTTCTAAGATTGCTAGCACTTCTTCTTGATCCTTCTTTAGTGGGGTGTAGTTCGTGTATCTACCCTAGAATTTTTGGTACGGTTGATTTGTCTTCATGTCATAAGCCCGACTACCATCCCGGCCATCCCGAGTTCTGTGCTTTTACTTGTCACCTTTTGTGTTCTGTGTCTTGGGAGCATTATCTTTTACTTTAGATCTTTCTAGACGCCCACCATGTACAAAATAACCTCCCATTGCAATTTTTTCTTCTTCTTCGGTTAAAGCGTAACCCCCAGCCATGTCCATCATATCAACATAACTAGTCAGGCGAGCTCTCCTTAAATCGAAAGACAGTTGGTCATTTTGTAAGTTGTTGATGAATGCTGCAACAATGGCTTCGTCGTTTGCGCTCCTAATCTCTGATACCTCTTGGCCAAATCTTCCCAAATATTTCTTGAGCGACTCATCCTTCCCTTGTTTGAGCTGGGACAGGTGAGTTACTGACTTCTTTCTATGCATGTTCCCAAGAAACTGTCTCGAGAACGCCTTGCTCAGTTCTCCAAAGCTGCTTATGCTTGCTGCTGGCAATCTGTCGAACCACCGAGAACCTAGATCCCCAAGTGTTTACGGGAAATTTAGGCATAGCAGGACATCATTGTTGATGTACTGGGCCATAGCGCTTTTATACCTTCTAACATGCTCTTTGGATCGGTATCCTTCTTGAATTGCTCCACATGTGGCATCCTGAACCTTTCCGGGAAGGGCATTCTTAGAATTTCGTTGGTGAAAGGGTTGCCTGACTCATCATCAGATAGTCCGTTGTGTCCGTAACGCCTAACCAAAGCCTCCATCTGCCGTCGATTGTTTTGAACCTCCCAGGTCAAACTTTGTATGAGTATGTCCCTATCTCTTTCCGGTTCTCCCATTGAGTTAAAACTTTGATTGATGGTCAACTTTTGCCTTCTTCCTTCAGGTTCCTGTTCTCTGGTTTCTCGGTTCAAGTCATGCAGTCGGATTGTGCCCCTTCGTTTACGACCATGGTATTTGTTGCTTTCTCCTAAAGACGATGACCAATCTCTCCGGTGCGTACGTCTTTTTGGTTGGTCCAGATCTCCTGCTTGATCGGGGTTATACCTTCTGCTAGAGTAGTCTTCCCCTCTATGCTCTCTACTGTCCCGGGCTTATCTTTCTGACAGTGTCTCAAGCCGGTCTGTCGGGTTTTGACCCATCTTTAAGGGTGCATCTGGCATTAGGGCGACTACTACGGAGCGCAACTTCCCTGGCTACTGATCGGGATAATCAAGTTATGGGATGAGGTTAAACCCTCTGTGGTGGAAAGGTTAACCCCTTACTTGGTTGCATCAGATATGAGCTGCTGTAAAGACACTCGGAACCGTTGAGCGATCTCCTCGCTGGTTGGAGGGAAGCGCTGAATGCCAGCTATGGCGGTTGATTGATCCGCGGTTGTCAGCGTGGCATCTACGGCATTAAGAGTGGTGTCTTCCTCCAACAGTTCGTTATCTGGCAGTCCTTGCCTATATCTGGAATCGCTGCCATCTCCTTCGCTAGCCATTGTTTCACAAGGGTTCTCGAAGTATGTTCAAAAAGGTATGAACCATAGCGTGCCCCCCTCCTTCTAGCGCCAATTGTTGACGGTGATTTGTTATCGGTCAATCAGTCAACGGTTTATGTTAATAAAAACCTGTAAATATGAATAGAACAAAGGATATAATAACCGTTAATGATAAAAGATGCTAAATACGTGGTAAAACTCCGATGATCGAAGAAACATCCACGGGTTATTGCCCTAGCAACCCAGTCAAATCCACTATAATTATTGTAATGATACATGCTTTGATCTCTGTAGCTGATTTTCACGTACCCCTCTTTTTATGTTTTGCAGGGGTATTTATACATGTTAGTACTAGGGTTTCCCGGTGCTGCTAGGGTTTTGGGTGTTGTGACGTGCAAGAAAAGGATTCCAGAATCGGTTGAAGAATTCCTTTCCTGCTTGGAGTACTCTTGTATTAAATGCTATTGAGTCCGACTTTGCCTAGGACTCTGATGTGTCTGTAGGACGTTTGTGTCCTTGTTGGACTCTCGGTGACAGTGTTGTAGTTAGGTTGGGATTACTCGTCGTTGCTGATTCTGCTTTTGTAATAGAAGGGCAGGATTTTATGTAATATTCCTTGTTGGTACCGAGTAGGGCCGAGTAGGTTTTATTGCCCGAGCTGGATCACTCGGCCCTATCTGGTTTTATCCTCATGTTGCTCCGCTTCGTGCCGAGTAACTTGTTTATGTGAGGAGTTGCCCCCTTGGTTGACTAATCTTTTGAGTTGTTGTCTACGTGGCTATGCTGGTTTGTTCATTTGTGATGACGTGTCTTCTATAACGATTTTTACCTATAACAATAGCCTTAAACTATATATATATACCGTCTTTTTATTGTCAGTTCGTCCTGATATAAAATATATCAGGACAAAGGATGTGAACCACATATATTATAGAAAAGTTTTGACAAGTGTATACACTTTGAGTCAAAATATGTAAATCTAATGGTCCACATTCTTCGTCATGATTATTTTATATTAGAACGAACTGACAATAGAAAAATTGTATATATATATATATATATATCAGTCTTTTTACTGTCAGTTCGTCCTGATGTAAAATATATCAGGACGAAGAATATGGATCATAGATTATGGAGAAGTTTTGACAAGTGCATACACTTTGAGTCAAAGTATGTAAATCTAATGGTCCACATTCTTCGTCTTGATATATTTTATATCAGGACGAATTGACAATAAAAAAATTGTATATATATATATATTGAATCAAACTCTATAGAGAATTCTAACAAAATCTATATGAAATCTATGGAATCCATTAAAATCCAACGAACTCTAGAATGAATACACCACCTCCCTAGATGTGAAAATGTGTTTAAACCACTGGGGTGGATGGGTTGTTAATCGATTCAGTTACCAAATTTTTTGATTAGTTAATATTAAACACAAACAACAAAAAATCAAGTATTAAATGCAGAAAATAATTTTCGTGGGAAACTCTCCAACTGGAAAAAACCCATGAGATTAGTCTCGCTAGCCACTTAGTCATAGAAATCCACTATATGATAGTTAAATTATATCCTAAGTTGACAACTGATGTAGTGGAGGCTTCTACAGGAAAGACTCACACGGAAAATTGATCACAACCTTCTTAATATCCGTTGATTCACAAAGAATATTGGAAATTAAGACATCAAAGTCTTGTTGATTCCCTCAAGAATACCAAGAACAATGGAAAGAAGAGAGAAAATCTCTCTATTTGAAAAAACTTATAATCTGATAATCTGATTTCAAATGGAGGAAATACAAGCCTATTTATAGGCCAAACACAATGACAAATACATGTATCAATACTAAATAAAACTTTTAAGTTCTCTAGGTTCACTCCTAGAATCTCTAAATTCATTTATAATTCCTAGGTTCATTTACTAAAATTAACTAAATAGTTTTGAAAACAATGAACCTATATAAATAGATGCATGTATTTTAATTATTGTTCTTAATATCTCCTACATCATTATTGTTCTTAATATCTCTTGCATCATGCTCTCCAGTGTGGAGAAAATTCGTCCTCGAATTTTGATAGCTATGAGGAACAAATAAGTTGGAGATGCCGTTGAATGATGAAACATGGCAACATCGTAGAAATAATCCTCAAAAATTGAGTTCCTCTCATACTGCTCATTCTGGAACAAATCTTCATCGAAAACCGGTGGCTTATCGAAATCGGCGATAACAGGTTCTGTCACATATTCCTCATCGAAAATTGGCGGCTTATCGAAGTCAACGATAACCGGGTCTGACACATAGTCATCATCGAAAAACAATGAATGGTAGGAGGAGATTTTGTTTTGGGGATTCATGCGAATTTGATTTTTTTTTTTTTTTTAGGGAAAAATACGGAAGGTGAATATCTAATGGAAAAGTAGTTTGTTATGGTTTATGGATCGATGAGCCTAGCACAACGGTAGACTCGGTGGCTTTGATACCAACTGATGTAGTGGAGGCTTCTACAGGAAAGACTCACACGGAAAATTGATCACAACCTTCTTAATATCCGTTGATTCACATAGAATACCGGAAATTAAGGCATCGAAGTCTTGTTGATTCCCTCAAGAATACCAAGAACAATGGAAAAAAGAGAAAAAATCTCTTTATTTGAAAAAACTCATAATCTAATAATCTGATTTCAAATGGAGGAAATACAAGCCTATTTATAGGCCAAACACAATGACAAATACATGTATCAATAATAAATAAAATTTTTAAGTTCTCTAGGTTCACTCATAGAATCTCTAAATTCATTTTATAATTCCTAGGTTCATTTACTAAAATTAACTAAATAGTTTTGAAAACAATGAACCTATATAAATTATAAATGGATGCATGTATTTTAATTATTGTTCTTAATATCTCCTGCATCATTATTGTTCTTAATATCTCTTGCATCAACAACCTATCTAACCACATGCCTTTTATAGTGACTCTTAGCTTGACAATTGATTGTGCAACCATCACTTGTGGCTACAATACTTGAACTCAATAAAAAGAGTAAATGCCTAGCTAAGTGAACATGTATGAATACTTAACGCAAATTTATACTAGACTAACACAAAATATTTAACCAGATGTGAATATAAGTACCCAACAATCCTAGTTATTTGCTAACCCCCAACAATCTCTATAACTTCAAAGACTATGCAATAAAGATGGAGTCTTGACACTAAAAAGAAAAAATAAATGAGATGAGATATTTGTTCTTACCTACCAAGTGAAGATGTAATAAAGACCCATGCTTGATGATGTCTTAAATGCTTATGTAATGGGGGATTGAGAGTTAAAAATGGTTTCTTGGACCTTTCTCTCTCTAAGATCTTTAACCTCTCTCTAAATCTCTAAAAATTGGAGTTCATATTTAAAAAGATGATGTTTTGGAGTATATATAGATTTCTCACAAAACTATGTCGTTTTGAGAAAATACAGCTTTTCGCGGTTAAAGATTCATGGTCCACCAATATGAGAATCAACCATGAAAATGGAGGATAAAACGTTGCCTATACTTCGCGGTCACATTTTCGTTGTCTAACAAGACGAGGACACGACCGCGAAAATCTCTGGTACAAACTTCGCGCACAAGGTTCATGGTTCACCAGGACGAAACCAAAACAAGGAAAACCTTTGGAATGAAGTTTGTGCCTAACACTCTACGGTTCATCAAGATGAGATTCGGATCGCGAAAATCTATGGAGAGATTTCACGATGAACTTTTATGGTTCACCAAGACGACACTCGGACCGCCGAAATCACTGGAAGGATTTTCACCATTCACCATGATGATACCAAGACTGCGAAAAAGAGAAGAAAATGCCTTCTCAAGTGATCTAACACACTAACCTATAGCATGATGTGCAAGTGTGAAATTGGTGTGATGTGCACTAAAACGAGGAAAACATACATGAATGAATTGTGTGTATGTATACCTAATCTCTTTAAGGAGACAAGTCAAATGGATTATACCTTTGAAGCTCTTGCTCTTGAAGTCTTGAGATGCCGAGAAGATTAATTGCTGATCACGATCACAATGATGAGCACTTGAAGAACCTAATCTACCCATTACAAAAGCATCCCAATGTGGTTTGTCACATAAATAAACCAATCACAAAATGGTGAACCTTACAATCTTCCTCTTTAGCTATTTCGTGACAAAACCGCTCTCACACAAAAAATAAAGAAAAAGAAGCTAATGTCAACATTTGAATTCATTTTCACTATTATAAGAGATACCCAAAAAACTAACCTTCAAGGTCTTCAATCTCTTGAGCACACCTGTAAGATATAATAGTAAGCACTTTTCCAAGCACTAAGCACATGTGAAAAATTCAAAACGATGCAATGCATATTTTTTCTAAAAAGATTACTTCCCCCTATGTAGCTACCTCCCCTTTATGCACGAAACAATGATTGAACCCTCCCCCTATCACCCAAAACTACTCCTCCTTTTTGTCATGAGATAGGTAAAGGAGCTCCCCCTTTTGGTTTGCTTCGGCAAAGAAGCTAAGGCTACTCACAAATATGTTGCAAATCCAATATATCAAATTAACATATGCAACTCAAGCAATTTAAACTAGGGATTCACGGAGATGTTCAAAATTATTGTGTTTGTGTGAGGGTTGCCTTGAGTATAATACATGAAGCAACTTAGAACAAGTATGAGACCATGCAAGACACATATCAAAAAGAATTCCACAAGAAGTCAAACCAATTTATGACCATATTATAAGAAAAGAATGATATAGATTCATGCAAGTATTGTGTGTGCAAAGTGTTACTAATTCATCTTTTCTTTTCTTTCTCAAGACTTATTTTGTCTTGTTATGCTTCTCCCACATCAGCACAAATATCCAACCATTTATGTTTTTCTCCATTTATATGCATAATTTTCAAGCTAGAAAGCATTTTTTTTTTTTGAAAAGTTTTTCTGATTTTTTTTTTAATCATTTGATTTTTTAATATATATATTTTTTTAAAATTATTGATTTTTAAATTTTATTTTTCAAAATTTTATGATTTCTTTTTTATAGTTATTTGTTATATATATATATATATATATATAGGGCTGCCCTTGGGTGCAACGTTACATGATGCAACAGATTTTTTTTTACTGTGTTCATGTCTTCTTTTGTACAACCACATCAACTAATATGTGATTGTATATTCTAACATGCGATCACAATAATTTAATTGTGTGATCACGTGTAATTTATATACGATAACATTATATATATATTTATGATCACATGTAATCATATGTGATCACATACTATTTTTCAAAATTGTATGGTGTCATGTTGCACTCAAGAATGAACCATATATATATATATATATTAAATTTTTATGAATTTTTTAATTTTTTTAATTCATTAATTTATTAAGTATAATTTTTACATTTTCAATATACTAGAGCAAGGGATATTTTTTGTGGTTGACTAACAGTGGGGTAATATGATTTTTTTTTTTTTTTTTTTTTTTTTTGGCCGGTTGTTGTGCAATTATTTATATAATCAGGATAAGTTTATGTAATTTGCCCTAACCAAAATAATACAAATAAATTTGAAATGAATAAATAGAAAATATGAAAGAAAAATAAAACTTTATTACATATTTACTTATTAAAACATACTTATCTTTGACGAGATGAGGTTGGTCAGGTGGTAAACCTCTCATACCTGCATCACGAGGTTACAGGTTCGAGTTAGAGATGCACATTTGGGAAATGGGGATGGATATAGGTCCCCCCATCCCCATCCCCATCCCCATCCCCACTTCCCAGACCCTTCCCCCCATTTCCCCATTTGGGAAAAATGGGGATGGGGAATTTTGGGGGGAGGTATATCCATCCCCAACCCCAGTTCCCCATTTTCCCCGTTCCTCTATTTCCCCATTTCTCTATTTGACTAAAAATTAAAAATTAAACTAGAAAAACAAACCTTCCGTTACAAATCTTAAGAGGAGATTTTAGATTTAGGTTTTAAGTTTTGTCTTTAAAAAGAGTAAATGAGTATATATAGTTAGGGTTTTTAAAGAATAAAAAAAATTAAAATATATGTATTATAATTATATTTATATATGTTTGAGGGAAATGGGGAAATGGGGATAGGGGATGTCCCCTATCCCCATCCCCATTTCAATATAATAGTGGGGAAAATGGGGAAATGGGGAAATGGGGGTGGGGAGAGGTCACCCCATCCCTATTTCAATTTGGGGATGAAAATCATCCCCATCGATATGAGTAATGCTAGACGTCCCAATTTTTTTTTCTTAAATTCTGTCCAAAATGATGTAGCACGTGAGATGTCAACGGGCCAGTTTGGTATTGCTTTTAAGAAGTTAAAATCAGTTTATTTTATAATTTTAGCATAAAATAATGTTTGGTAAAA
This sequence comes from Acer saccharum, assembly GCA_030490815.1. Taxonomy (NCBI): domain Eukaryota; kingdom Viridiplantae; phylum Streptophyta; class Magnoliopsida; order Sapindales; family Sapindaceae; genus Acer; species Acer saccharum. The sequence goes on from CM059866.1 coordinate 29,669,389, forward strand.
CTTCCAAAAGTGATTAATTCATAATCTGACAAGTTTTGACAGTGATTTTGAGAAGTAGGTAGGGGGTTACTTTTTGAAAGTGATTATGGAATAATCTATTTCAGCATTTAATTAATCTTTTAAAATATCATTATTGTCCTTATGAAATCAAATTAAAATCATTTATATACCTTATTTCATCTTAAAATTAAAGATTCTAATTAAATACTGATTTGATTTATAAAATCTTTTAAAAATCTTTTTATTATTCTTATGGATTTTGTTTTCTAATTTAAATATTCTACTTAAATATTGATTTAATATATATAATAAATGAAAAAAATAAAATGAGGTTCTAAAATCATGTCTATTTTAGTCATTGTAACTAATTTCAGCACTTTTGAAATAAAAATTACCAAACATATGTATACTGCTTTTGAGCTATACAGTAGTTTTAAAAGTATAATTAACCAAACATCTACTGATTAACTTCACAGCTGATTATTCCTTCAGCACAGCTAACAGTGATTATTATAAAAGTTACAACAATACCAAACTGGCCCAACATCATATTAGTCACCATATAATCTCATGATTTATAAGATACTGACACCTTACGTGCCACATCATTTGGGACAGAATTTGGGAAAAAAATTTGGGACATCTAGCATTACTCTTTTAATATAATTTCAATTGAATATTTGAAACATGTAATAATAATATATTTGAAGATATTTTCTTTCCCTAAATCTGTCTCTTTCTTTCTTTTGTTTTTGTTTTTTTTATACCATTTGCGTTAGTCAAACTTGAGACATTATTTATCTGAATGAACACTTTTACTGTTAAACTAATTTAGACAGTGATTTTTTTTTTTCCTTTTTATAAAAGCAGAAGCAGCAGGTATAGTATTAGCCATAAACACATTATATCTATTGCATCAAAAGAATAAAACCTTTATTCATATTAATAATGCTTAATGTAAGAAGCAGCTCTGTTATTACAAACGTAAATAAAAGCCATGTGTGACAATACAGTTTATAATTATGTTATTTCTGGCAGCAGCAAGCCAATTCTTTTATGTTGAATCCCTCACATACCCCTCCTTGATAGTTTTTGGCCTTGCAACTGCTGTCGCATTTTGACGGATCATCACATTTTCCGATACAGGTTGGTGCGTTTAATGCCCATGCTGCCCCTGCATTTATTTTTAAATAATAATAATAATTAAAAAAATTATTTATGAAAAACTTTAACTATTAAAAAAAAAAAAAAAAAGTAATACTAGACTGTCTAAAATATTGATAAAAAATCATACCCAAATTCATTTTCTAATGCAGTTTAGGCGGTCTAGCATTGTTTAAAAAGAATATAGTATAATAGATTTCAAAAATCAAAATTTTAAAAAATTAGAGGCATTTGAGCAAATTTCAATAATTTTGACAAGGTTTGGTTTATGATGAATTTCAACAATATTCTGACATAAAACTTATAGAATTTTGTGTGAGTTGAGAGATACATTTTACCTGAAGTCAAAATCAAGATGATGCAAAGTAGAGGAAAGAAGGAATGCTTAGGAAGAGGAGAAACTTGAGTAGAAGCCATTCTTTTTAAATATTATCAATTATGAGAGATTGAGAGCTCTCACTATTTAGTGAATTTCTTTGTGGTGGATTATGGGAATTTTATAGCACAATTAGGATTACGTAGAGAAAAAGTAATTTCCATCTGTAGCTGCGCGCTAAGACAGTAATTAAGATGTAATAATATCGGTTTCGATTCTCTAATAATTATTAGATTTTATTTGTTACTTTTTATTCTCTAATAATTATTATATTTTATTTGTTACTTTTTGTATTCTCTAATAATTATTCGTTCTCTAGTAAAAACATAAAAAAAAAAACGTACGTGAATGTGGGGTTTTATTAGGATTCATTTAGTAGAAGAGTTTTTATTGATTCGTGTCCGTTTGGGGGAACTTATCTACCGGCTAAAAGAGCTTTTTTAATAAAAAAAGCTCTTTTCAATTTTTTTTGTATCGTTTGGTTGTCACCCAGTAGAGCTTTTAGATGATTAAAAAAGCTATTTTACGTCTACTTGGAGAAGCTCAAATTTAAAGTTTTTCCAAGTAGATCTTTTGGAGTTTTTTTAATAACACTAAAATCTCCAATATAACCCTATAATTTAATATTTGTTAGAGTATTTTGGTAATTATATCATTAAAAAAGATTTCTTTTAATTGACAACCAAACGACCAATGACTTTTATTTAAAAGCTCTACCTCTAAAAGATCTACTTCTAAAAGATCTACTGCAAAAAGATCTACTTGAGAAGCTCTCCCAAACGTACTCGAAGAGTTGTGATATTTGCACCCCTTAAAAATTATTTGTGCACCCCATATTACTATTATCTTAAAATTACTCTTGTAACCTTAAAATATCTTTGGAATAAAAAAAATTAATAAATTTAGTTATAAAAAAAAAACCAAAAATCTTTAAAATTTTTTAAAAAACAAAAAAGAAACAAAAGCTACAAATAAGTGAATAGCCAAAAAAAAAATTAAAAAAAAAAATAAATGAAAAAACCAGGCAACGAAGGAGTCAACTATGCTTGACCATAGCTTGTCAGTACCGATCTTGCGCTTTGAAAGATCGAGGATTAGAATAGAGAACGAGGATTAATATAAAAATCCAACTGGAAGTTTTTTTTTTTTTTCCTTCTGAAATACCCTATTGTTCTTTTCATCATCTATATATATTGATTTTCAATTTTGGTTGCTTCTATTGTGTTATAAGAATTATATTGGGTTAGCGTTAATCATATATATTTGTTTTAGTCAATGATGTATTTGAAGACGAAGACATTTCTTTGTGAAGAATGATGAATGTTGAGATGATTGCTATATGAATTTCAATTCCAACATGTTAATATTGACCCACTGCTGAAATATTTGAATTGTTTTTCCATTTTGAATGGTACTTAAAATGTAAGGATTTTTTTTTCCTATTTGTAGTCACTAACTTAATTAATAACCTGAAAACAAAAACCTAGAATAACAATAACAATAAATTTAACCCTCCCAGTTTCTAACATGTTTCTCGATCCGCTTGAGCCTCTTATTCTTGATAAAGCAATCCCGCATCCTCTCCTCAACCTTGTCAACACTGGTGTTGTACAAAACTTCCCTGGAAAACACAAACTGGTCTGGTTTGAGACTCAAAAGAGTTCTCTCTAGAAAAAACTAAAGAAAAATAAACAAGTCCACTCTTGTTTACATCAGATAAAATTAATTAATTAATTAATTAATTAATTATAAAAAAAAAAAAAAAAAAAAAAAAAAAAAAAAAACTAATGTTGAATGGGCTTTTGAGACAAGTAAAAGAATTTTTAGTTACCGATCCAACATCATCATAAAGATTCACAATAACACTTCAGTAGTATCCATTACTAAAGTAACTGGATTGCATCCCACACGATGTGTGGGAATTATAAAATGTAACGCAATAATAATTTAATGATTTAATTTATTGGTCTAAGTTATTAGATGCATTGGTAATGAAAAACAATTTGTGGCATTTATCTAATTTATTTCTTTGACATCTCCAACATAAAATTAATCAATGGTCAGGTTAAGCCTTCTCATGTGGTATGTTGAAACTCTATGATAAGAGTGGTGCTATTGGCACACCCCCTACTGATCTATTTATGCCCCACTTTTTTAATTATTTAGTATTATTATTTTTCCTTTATCAAAATTACTAAAAGAGACATACAATTTAAGAAAAAAAAAAAATTCTATAAAGTAAATCTAATAAAACCCCACTTTTAAAAAAAAAACCCCACCATTCTTTTAATCATTATATTGATTTTTTTTTTTCATAACTCTCAAATCCTAGCTCTGATGTTGATTTTATTCGGTGAGGGTGTTGATATTATTAAGTGAGAGATTACTTAATTGCGTTTTGTGTGGATCGTCTGGTGCTAGTTGAGGGTGTTGTTGTCTCTGTTTTTTATGTTTTGCTCTCCGTTTGCTTTTTCTCTTGTTTCTGATGCTGTCTTTGTCTTGCCCTGTTGTTGGTGGTCTCGTGTGGTCTCGTTTGCTCCTTTTCTGTGTTGGGGCTCTGCTGTTGTTTGGGTTTTCACCGTTTTCAACATCAAATGAATGATAGAACATCCTTAGATCTCCATTTCCATGAAAAAAAATACTTGTGGTGAGGAGATAAATAAAGAATCCCAATCTTTATCAGACCCCACATCAAACAATGCTCCACTGTGATGCTCACCTTCAATTCTGGCCCAGTACCTCCCATCTTGGCTTATTGCTAAACCTGGTAAGGACTTCAAAATCTTCCCCGTTGAACCATTTTCACCACTCAAATTGTAAATGTGAAACCTTTCAGGGTTCTTTAAATCTAACTCCGACGAATCATCATCTGAAAAGTTCACATTCTCATAATTGTAACCGGTGTAATAAAGCCAGTAAACAGCATTTGAGGTTCTAACCTTGGCACTAAACATGATCACTACCTCACCAAGCCTAATGCTTGAAGTATCAAATGCCCACCAATCTTGACTTCAATTCATGACCAAACCCACATCAGCACTTGATCTTACTGGTCCATTACCTCTCTCCCAGTGAATTCCATTGCTCGAAATCGCTAAACCAACCAAATCTGAACCTGGGTTTTCACTAGAATTCCCATAGTACCACATGTACCATCTCTCTTCATCATCACTGAGGAACCTTTTGACAATCGGTGAACCAATTTCAGCGCTATCCCATGAATTTGTCAGACCCAAATCAAACACCAATCCTCTTGAAATAGAAGGAGGAGGAGGTGATTCTGACAAAGAAGAGGAAAGTGCTTCATTTGAATTTGGTTGTGATGGGTGGTTACTGCTGGTCTTTGAATTCGAGTTATGTTGAAGGGTTGGATTTTGGTCTGTTTCATTGTTATTAGTGTCGGTGTCTGGTTTAGTGGAGCAGCGAGTGAGGACAGAGAGGACATTTGTTCTTGGGACAGAACTAGGAGCACCAAGAGTGAGTTTGTTCGGTTTTTGGGAAAGCCATGGACATGGTGTTGATAAGGTTGTCGGGACAGTTAGTTTTGTGGTCTGGGAGGTCTGGAGGAAGTTGACAGCGGCCATTATTCCTGAAGCAGAGATGGGGATTATTAAGCTTGAAAAATAAGTAAAAGGGTAGTTTTGAATATAAATAAAATAAATTAATAAAAATATTTAACTTTATTTAATTAAATCAAAATTTAAATAAATGGGGCATAAATAGATCAATAGGGGGTGTGCCAATAGCACCACTCCTGTTATAATATATTATTCATCAAGCATTAAAGGAAAAATATATAATCTAATAATAGTAATAATACTCATTAAATCTAGAAAATCAACCGTTAATTAAAAAAAAAAAAAAAATGAAGAGTTGAAGAATATAAAACCGAAAAGTTGAATATAATTTTTTTTAACAAAACTAATTAATGGTTAAGCCTTCTCATGCCAACATATGGCATGTTAAAACTTTAAAATAAGATAAAATAATTAACAGTACAGAAAAATCAAGAGCCAATCCTATAATTAATAGGATAGTGAATATAATGAAGAGTCAATTTCATACACTGGTGTTGTACAAAACTTCCCTCGAAAACACCAACTGGTCTGGTTTGAGACTCAAAAAGAGTTCTCTCTAGAAAAAGCTAAAGAAAAATAAACAAGTCCACTCTTGTTTACATCAGATAAAATAAATAAATAATGTTGAGATAAGTAAACAGAATTTTTAGTGACCGATCCAACATCATCATAAAGATTCGCAATAAAGTAATTAGAACAAACCTACCGAATTTACCAAAGAAAATATATTGGGTTTGAAAACATAATAACTCCTTTATCTCTATAGAGAGAATTCTAAAGAGAAAAGACTCCTCGTCCATTAAAATAAATGGAGTTTTTTCTTCTTCAAGCAAACAAATTATAAGCGAATGTGGGATTTTTATTAGACTTTACTTTGTAGAAGACTTATTTTTTTTTAATTGTACATCTCTTTAAGTAATTTTGATAAAAGATAAAAATGTCATAGTAAATAATTTTAAACGTAGGGCATTATTAGATCAATAGAGGGGTGCCAATAGCACCACTCCTTGAATTTATGACTTATTTTTTAAACTTTAATATCAAACCATCCATTTACCGTTAATTAAAGAGTTGTAAATGCATATCAACTTAACAATTGTCTCAATTATTGGATTAACCGTAAATGGATGATTGTATGTTTAAGTCAAAAAATTAAGGGATCGTTTGTTTTTTCCACTTAAAACTTAATAGGTCTGAATCATAATTATTAAGTTGTTTTGTTTGTTTTTTTTAAGTGGTCAAACAACTTAAAAATACCAAAAAACAACTTAAAATAAAAAGTAAAAAATCATAACTTTTCATTTAATTGTAAATCACTGAATTACATTAAATGTAATCCAAAATCTTTTCTTCCGATACTATCCCCGATATATAACATATTTCCATTTTCATCATAATTATATTATTTATATATATTATAAAAATCTTTATTTTAATGTATTGCTTATTTTAAATAGCTTAAAAAATAAAAAAGAACCCTAATCATTTCTCATATTGGTGTTTAATATCAATACTTTATTATGATATTATGGTGATGTATATATATATATATATATATAGTGTTTTGTGTGAGTTTTCTTGTTGCCCCATTTATTTTTTGAAAAAAAAAAAAAAACCTTTTCTTTCCAGTAAAAATGAAGTTTGTTTGTAATCGAAGAAGAAGATCATTATCATATGTGTTCATATATAATTATTATTATTGGATTGTTTTTATTCCATACTATATGTATAATTGTTTAACATGGGTATAAATGTAAAATTATTTATTTTTAAACAATTTTACTTTTAAAAAACAAACGTATTGACAATACATTCAGATGTGAGAAAGAAAAAAAACAAACATGTCATTCAGGTTCAGATTTCAGTCCCCGTTCAGTTTTCAGAAAAATTCAGGACTATTCAGTCTTCAGACAAAAAAACAAACGACTCCTAAGTCAATTAGTTTAACCTGATCTAAAATATTTAATTAATAGATCAACGATCCAAGCCAATGGAAAAATAAACCCAAATCAAAACAATATATTATCCCCTTCCTTCTTGTTTGTAAACTCTAAATTACTCCATAAAATAGTAATTCCAAAAAATATCAAAATTTCATGTGATCAAACTACACTTTTTGGAAGCTATATTTTTTATGTTTAAAAATCTTGTGAATAATATTTTAGATGGAACTTCCTCTCCTGATCTCTCAAGTTGTCTTTCGTCATCCTTAAATGTGATAATCCCTACCTCATCAAAAGCAGCATATAGATCGTCAACGTCGACATTTCACTGAATATCTTCGTCTCTAAAGCTCAAAATACATCGTATTTCCATTGAATGGTAGAAGAAGGAAGAGATGAAGAGGAAGCGGCCATGAAGACATATTAGTAGAAATATTAATGTGACAATTACCTCCTTTTATATTAATGGCCAAGGAGAATTGAATATATACATGTTTAATTATATTTAAATTTATTTAAATTATATATTATGTAACTTTTATATTGTCTTCATTAAGAAGCAAAAATCTTTTCTTTGATATTTGAAAAAAAAAAAAAGTCATTTCTTTGCACTTAGAAGGCGAATTGAAAGAATTTTTATGTATGCGCAATTGTTAAATTGATTTCTTTCAAAAAAAAAAAAAAAAAAAAAAAAAAAAAAATGTTAAATTGCTATCGGTTAAAAATTTCCATTAACTCTAACAAAGTAATATAAGGTTATTTATATAATTTAAACTGTGCTTTGAAAATAAAATATAGAAAAAAATTCAAAAATTTTAAAATTTATACATTAAAATTCTTTTTTTTTTTTTTTTTAATATTATTACTATTAAATTTAAAAATTTAACATTTCTATATATATATAAAAATAAATGTTGTGGAGGTGCGCCTTTTCATTCTCTCTTTTTTTTTTTTTAAATAACATTTTTTCCTTTTTCTCTTCATTTTTAAATTTAGTTATATATCTGAAGTTTATTTCAATTTTGTTTTATATTAACAATTTAAGTTTATTTTAGTATTCAAAAACAAAATTAATTAATATATATTTTTTTAATTAATGTTTATAAAACTCCATTTTCTTTGAACTTCTGGAAGCCGGATAGTGTGAAACATGTGAAGTCTAATAACAATTATATCAATTCGACAATTCATGTGTATTTATATATATTTATTGTATGCGTTGATTTTTTTTGATTTTTTAAATCCTCGCCTCATATTTTTTTAATTGTTAGGACTCTCTTTGTCTCTCTCCATGCAACATTTTCTTCAAAAGTTTTATTTGATGCCGGCAGGCAAACCTTATAAAACTTTAATTTCATCTACCTGTTATATTACTATTCAATATATATGTAAACATCGATAATTAAAGGTCTATTGACACTGATAATATTATTTGGATAATTGTTACTATTTGATTAAATAAATATAATTAATGCAGTCTGTGGTCTCTGATTTGTTTTTGCTCACGGCTCTCAAGGATTGTAATCCTAAGAATTGTGGTATTATGTTTAACGGGCAATACGATTCGCTTCTTCTTAGAAAACTTCAAGCTACTGCCCGTCCTCTAAAGCTCCTCGTTACATAGAAGTTTTTTGACATACACATCCTTTAGGATAGATTAAGGTTAACGCAGATGGTACTCATTCAAACTCTCTAGGTTTTTCTGCTTGTGGTGGCATCTTTTGAAACTCTAGAGGTTTTGTTAAAGGTTGTTTTCTTTCTTCTTTGGGTATGATACTATGATGCATGCGTTTGCAGCTAAGTTGTCTGCATTTATCAAAGCTATTGAATATGTTTGTCTTTATGATTGGAATTCTCCTTGGATAGAATGTGATTCTTCCTACATAGTTACTCTTCTTTCCACTCACTCGATCTTCAACTGTTCCTTGGATGTTTCTCTCTTCTTAGCAACGGTGTTTGCACTACCTTTCGTTTATGCAAATGTTGAATATAAGTGTTTGGGAATTTTCAGTATATTTCTCTTGTATTTACGTTTTACAAAAACTATAAATATATAGCTCATTCAATGAGCTATTAATTCTAGGCTATAAACTAATTAAGGCTATGATTGAGGTTGACAATCAGTGGAGTCTAATACAAATAAGGTAAATGTAATTCCCTACGATCACTACATTTTATTCTTGATTGACAAATCATGTCAACACTCTCCCTCAAGTTGGTGCGTAGATTTCTCCAATGCCTAACTTGTCGAGTGAGGTGTAGATCGAATACTTTACTGGGAACAACCTTCGTTAGTGTTAGTATATTTGGGTATGGGTTGAAGACCCATTGTACACCCAAGTGGGCCAAGATAAGCAATACATGGAGAGCCCAAAGTCCATGTACACCAAGCCCAAGCCCATGCATCAAATACATATAACTGCATGGCGGTTTTATGAGCAGTTAATGCATCAGTTAAAAGAAACTGATACACACAACAAAACAACATGCAATAACGTGAAAATGTTGGGGGTGTGTGGCTGTAAAGAGCATGTGAACTAGATACATGAGAAGTATGCAATTCAAGGTGTGAGTGAGTGCAATGCAAGATATAGAGTATTGCATGTGTACAAGTTTTTGTGAGAAACACAAGACAAACAGAGAAACACAAAGGAAAGAGATGTGGAGAGAATCTTTGGAGAATTTTCTTCCATCCAACATCAGAGTGTGGGTATATGCATTGTGATTAGAGGGGACTTTCCGATCTCGTGATCGTCCTCCGACCGGTGATACGATCCCAGGTGTTTGATCCGCTTCCGCTGTAGAGATTCGGATTCCATATGGTGAACGGTAATAATCCGAATTCGTTTTGTTTATCTTTAGAATAATCTTCATTGGTATCAGAGCACATGTTTGGGACTGTATTCTGGTAGTATATGCCATGTTAGGATGTTTGTTTATTAATTTATTTTTGTTTGTAGAACAATAAATGAACACTAATGGCATCACACACATGCAAGTGTTTAATTTCGTTTTTCTGGAATAAATGTATGCGTATACATGTTATATGATGTTCTGGAAATGCATGTTATGTATAAACTTCAAAATTTGGAGAATTTTTGAAGAATGAAAGTTATGAAACCCGTAACTTTGTAGGGTCCAAAACTCATTGTCATTTTTTTTATTTCTCTGCGATCATGGTACTATTAGATAGAGCCTTCCGAGAGCTTTCCAACGATAGGTCATTTGCATAATTTGGAGTTGTATCGAGGAATAAAAACGATTTCGAATATTTATGTTGAAGATTAAATTCTGGAAACTTGTTTTGAGTTTGAATTTGGGTGAAGAACATGAAGAATATGTTCAACTCGCCAATGAGCGGAGAGTGTGTTTCACCCCTACCTCAAAAGTCAAATATAAGGGCATAAATGGAATTAAAATTAAATTTAGAGTCGGATGGTTGTGGTCCCGCAATTGGAAAACTTCGGGAAGGTGGCGCGTGTAGTACACTCTCCATTGCCGCGAGTGGGGTAAACGTGAAGCAATCTTAAGTGGATTGGCTTTTGACACGTGGCCACACCAGAAGGAGACACGTGGCGGTGTTGTGTACAGTGGGACACGTGGCCCATTCTTATTGTGACACGTGGCGAACGTGTTTGGTCTAGGAAACCGTCGACGGTTACCGGTGCCACGTCATCACCGTGGCGGTTACCGGTGCCACGTCATCACCGTCGGAAAGATTTTCCGATTTCGGTTTCCGACGCCGTTTTCCGGCGACCGTTAATTTTTCCGGTGATTTTTCCGGTGACCATCAATTTTTTTTCCGACCACCCAAAAGCGGTTTCCCGGTGGCCAAAAGTGGTTTTCCGGTTCCGGTGGTGGTTTTCCGGCAAAAAAAAAAAAAAAAAAAAAAAAAAAATTTAATTAAATGATATTCTTCGATATTTTTTTTTCTTTCAAGCTCGGATTTTAAGAAACGAATTTAGATGCGGTTTCTAATCACGGTTTCGAGGACGGATTCCGATAAAGGTTTCCAGTAAGGATTCCGGTGATATTCTCCGATGCTTTTTCAAGCTCGGATTTTAAAGAAACAGATTTAGATGCGGTTTCTGATCACGATTTCGAGTATGGATTCCTGTAATGGTTTCCAGTATGGTTTCTGGTTACGGTTTCTAGCATGGTTTCTAGTGATGGTTTCCAGTGCGGTTTCCGGTAACAGTTTCCAGTATGGATTTTAATGATATTTTTTTTTTTTTTAGTATGATTTTTCGATGTCGGTTTCTGAAATGGATTCCAGTGATGATTTTCGATGTGTTTTCTAGTTACAGTTGTCGGCACGGTTATGGTGCGATTTTCGGTAACAGTTTTTTATTCGGATTCCGATGATGGTTTTCAGTGGTATTTTTGGCCAACTTGGAATTTTCAAGTAGGAATTTGGCACCGTTTTTCTAACGGTCATGGATTTTTCCTGTGAGAATTTTGATGGAATTTCCCAACGAAAATTTGGCCACCGAAATTTAGCTTTAGTGGGAGCTATATATATGTTGAAATGCCTACGATTAGAATTCTCCATCCAATTAATTATGCAAACGGGAATAAGAAATTTCATTAGAATGTACAGTGGAAATGTACAATGTTATTAAAAGACAAAAGTTTCTAAGTGTCTTAGAAATTTTTAGAATAAATTTGCATCTTCTCATATGTCTTAATGGAGAAGATTGTATGAGTCTTATTAATGACATATAGCCGTAGTCAATTTGGACTCGTGCTTTTTATGTGGAGAGATGCAGTAGATGGTCTTTTAATGAAATTTCCCGAAGAGTTAATAGATCTATAAAGTTGGAAAAGCTAGAGTAAGGTACCATGATGTATTTTGGTCATCAACTGCTGTGCATCAGTTTACTTTGTAGTAAGAATCGGTTTGACCTATAAAATGTTTCTAGGGACTTGTGCATTGTATTCTTCTGTTATTTATGATCACCTGTCTTTGGGAATTCTAAATTGTTGAGTACAATATTAGAATTAGAATTTTGCGCAAATTACTGAATTTATGATGATTGAATTTTTGGAAACGGAAGATGATTAGACGCTTGACGACCTTTTCGATTCTGTACCTTAAATTATTTTATCATATTTTCGGTTTGTGTTTGCAGCAAAATTAAATGTGTGTATTTTTTGGAAGTTAATATGCTTGCATAGTAGATTGTATGTCTCTACATAGATTAGCATAAGATATAGATTATATATCTAAAATATTGTGGCTAATTAGTAAATGATAAACTAAATCGTGTAATCTAGTGAATAGATACAATAAGATTTAGTGTACTTTAAGAGTAAGAAGCTCTTGAGACTATAACATGAATCATGATTGAACCTCGGCATAGTACTTATTTGCTCGACATACAAAATGTGGAGGCTTATCAAGCTACAAGTTAAATTACTCGCATATTGCGGAGTATCTTAAATAGTAGCCTCACATGTACGTCTTTACAAGTACAATAGGATTTAAGTAAAGTGGTTTACCTTTCAGATTTTGGCTTGAAGGGAAATTTTAGTAGTATTTTGAGTACTAAAATTTCAGTTGGTACGGTATCAAGTTTTTAGTACTTATAAGAAGCGCTAAAAATTAGTGGCGGCCTCCAATAAGGATATAAAACATAATACACCAACTAAATGATTTGATCCCGTCTGATAGTTGGAATATATAAAAATTAATCTAACACGTATTGATCGCGTCATTTCGGTAGTAGAAGATGAGCGCTTAAAGAGGTGGCTTAGGCTTCTAGCCAATTTTATATGAAAAATTCCAACTTGTACAAAACTTTTAGTTTTGAGCATATTAGTGAAAATAGATATTTCCAAAAGGGGAAGAGAATCTTATCATAGCCACTTAATCTTAGATTGAAATATGCTAGAAGTTGAGGGATAACGAATTGAGGAAGGACAAAACTAAAATAACTTGTTACAATTGTGACAAGCTGGGTCTTTTTCGCTCGTGAATGCATTGAGTTGAAAAGCGTAAAACCCAAAACTCAAGAATTTGTTAAGTTATGCTAAAGTTTATGGCTAGGTATTTTCCTTCTAAATCTTGTTCTTTGTGGACGGTGGATAAGTGAAGATATACCATCCAATAAGAAACTGTAAAGCATACGTTGAGTAAAGTTAGACTATTAGAAGCAAGATGTATATGTGTTAGAACAATTTTAGAGTTAAATACCTACAAACTGGGTTTGCATGGTAGCTTAAATTTGTACTCCATGTTGTTCTCATATACACTTGAGATCTAACTGGGTTTTTAGTGTCCGCGGTTGTCCTCATTGATTTGGGTTATCGTTAATCATGATGGTTGTATGAATATTATTTTAGCAAATTATATTCATATGGTACTTAATAGTTGATTAATGGTTTCAAGATATTATACGTCAGTTTGGATGGTTATAATAATATTTGTTTTTCAATCATTGAAATGGTGATGATGCTGATATTTTGGCATGCTAAATTAAGTCTTGTTAGACTAGATAGAATGAGTATATCAGTCAGAGAGGACTAATTGGACTCATTTATCTAAAAAGTCATGCAAATTATCTAGCAAGAAAAACAACTAGAAAACCGTTCAGTAAGGAACTAGGTTATGAATTCCATTGTAACTAATTCATTAAAACATTTGTGATTGAATGAGTGTAAATGCTAGACATGAAATTTTAATATCTAGTTACATTCATTGATATCTTTAGATGTCTCGGTCATGTCTATTTGATCTGCCATAAATCGAAAGCATTGGATTGCATTAAATATTTGGTTGATGATCAAATTAGATAATAAACTTTTGAGTTTATAGAGTAAACCGAGGACATAAATATCTTTCTGAACGGTTCAAGGAATTGTTTAACAAGAAAGATATAGCAAAGATATTTATTTATTCCTAAAACTCTGCAGCAAATTAGTGTAGTGGAAATAAGGAATAAAATACTATTGGAAATGGTTAGGTTTGTGATGGCGCAAGTAAATTTTTAGTATCTTACTAGAAGATAGCTTAATTGATTGTTGCCAACTTAATCATGTTCCACTAGATCAGACATTTCAACACCTTATGAATTATGGACAGGTAGGTAGCCTGGTCTGACTAATCTATAACCCTGGGGGTATATAGGCTATATTTATTATCCATCTCATAGAAATGAGAAATTGAATGCAAGAAAATAATTGTATCTTTGTTTGATACTCTATGCATTCCAAAGGATTGAATAAACGATGGTGTACAATTAGATAGAAGTGTGACTGAATTAGAATCACAAGATGTCATTATTAGAGAATGAATTTCTTAGTAGAAGCGAGTTTGATATAGATATCTGATTTTAGGAATTGGATGATCTGTGTTAATACGCGAGTGGCGGTAAATTTAAATCTAACTTGATCCTCCATTCCTAGTGGGAGTATTTTTTCTATATAGATTTTCCATCCCTAGAGGGAGTGGAAGTCTACACCCTAGTGGGAGTAGAAATCCGGTTTTCTATATGGATTTTCCATCCCTAGAGGGAGTGGAAGTCTACACCCTAGTGGGAGTAAAACAGCTGTTGAATTAGCTACCGTGATGATTTACCAACTCGTTGAAATAATCATAAAATTATCCAATGACATCTTTCGGAGAATGAAAAGGGAAGATTTAATGATTACTTCATTTAACAGTGATGAGCCATGAATTTTTAGAATTGAGCTATCACTTCTATCTACTAAGACAATATGTGAATGAAAGCAATGGAAAGGGATATGGAGTCTAGAAAAGTGATCATGTCCAGGACCTGATTCACTTACCGTCTGGTCATTAGACCATTGTGAACATATGGGTTTCACATATCGTATGTAATGCGGAATGGTACTATTGAGAGGTATAAGGCATAATTAGTTGCAAGTGAAGAAACTTATTCTCTAGAAGTAAAGTTTTCTTCCATACGCATTTTTCTAACACTAGTCACATGAACCTGAAATTACATCAATGGATGTAAATATTGTGCTTCTCGATAGAGAACTAGAGGAAGAGATTTACATGGAACATTCTGTAAATTTTGTTTCAAAAGACCAAGAACGCACAAGTGTGCTTGGTTAATTAATGTATGTTTTGAAACAATCCTCTAGTAAGTGGTATTTTTGATTTCATCAAGCTGTAGTGTCTTACAGATTAATGATAACAAAAGAAAGCCATGGTAAGTACACTAAACAGGTTGAAGATAATTTTTATATTATTTATATATGTGGACTATATGTTTAGGCTAGAAATAATGAAGAGTTTGTAAAACTATAATGAAATAGTAATTCTCAAATTTTATTGAGACTTTATATGAGCAAAGTGGCTTATATATTAGGAGTGAGCAATTTCAAGCTCATAGATACTCCTATTATGAAATCACAAACTCTTAGCCTTATTATGTACCATGAAACTCCATAACATCAAGGAATTGATGACAAGTTTCTCATGTTAGTATCATACAAAGTCTCATGTACATTGTGATATGTACAAAGTCTATCATTAGTTACGCCGTAAGATTGGTGAATGTGCATCAATATAATCCTAGATTACAACATTGAAATGTTATCAAGAGGATTATAACATACCTTAAAAGTGCGGCTAACTACTTAGTGTACATTGTGATATGTACAAGGCCCAATAGAAATTATGCTACAAGATTGGTTAATGTAGACCAATATAATCCTAGATTGACAGGATTGTGACATAACTTTAATAGTAAGAAAATTACTATTTATGCTAGCATAATTACACACATAATGTAATAGAAATATGTCGTCAGGTTGAGACCGGCATTCTTACACGTGCGGTCGCCTTAGTTGCAGAGATAGCAAGCTGAGATGAGACACATATATATTAGAGAATATGTATGATATATTCTCGCGGAGCTAATGTATATGAATTTGTCGCCTTGACTAGGTCAAGATGAGGTTCACAATAAATGTATCTATATATATTTCAGAACCGATCATGATAGAACCCCACTATCATTGATACCTGATCAAGCCAGATGTGAGGTCTTAATGTGGCGCCAGAGAGAGGCGAGCTTTTAAGAACTCGGGTTAGTCACAAGAGTTGTGACTAGACTAAGATCTGTACAGTGAATAATATAAAGACATATGCATTCTTATTTAGAATGAAATTCACTGTAACACACGTTTCATACCGTGTGTGCTATAAGTGACCGACATGGAAAATGAGAGAATGAATCCCTGCTTCCTCATTGTGTAAGTTCCACTGAAGTTTTACATAAACTTCAAATGGTGTCCTCCTGACCATTCACTCTATCTTAAAGTGACAGGATAATGTTAGCACCTTTAGTGTGTTATTTCTATGGCTATGATAATTCAGCCTATGGGGCACATCTAAGGTAGCAGTTGTTCTGGAGACCGAAAGATAAAGATGGAATGGGAAGATTTAATGAATTTTTATCTGATTTTTGTATTCACTGGCCGGCCAATTGTATTTGGAGATACAATTGTGAATACATGAAATGTGATAAAGTCAAGCATAGCTTTTTGAGGGATTTAGTATGCTTTTAGACTGATAAAAAATTATAAAATTAAATCTAGGATACAATAATGAACAATGTTATCTCTTGTAAATAGAGAATTTACAATTGAGATTTGAGATTGTTAGCTCCCTTTTATATATATTGATTGTTCATAGGTCACACGATGCATTTACCCGTATGAACACTTTGTTGAAAATAATGATGATAATACTTGTGTTTTAAAGTCTCAAAGACTCCTCTGTATGTATCACATCCTACGCCATTTTGGGGATGGCAGATGTTGATTAATAATGTTGCATCCATGATGGGCTTATGGTAACTAGATTGCGTTGGCCCCACTTGTGCGAGTGGGAGATGTTAGTATATTTGGGTATGGGTTGAAGACCCATTGTACACCCAAGTGGGCCAAGATAAGCAATACATGGAGAGCCCAAAGTCCATGTACACCAAGCCCAAGCCCATGCATCAAATACATATAACTGCATGGCGGTTTTATGAGCAGTTAATGCATCAGTTAAAAGAAACTGATACACACAACAAAACAACATGCAATAACGTGAAAATGTTGGGGGTGTGTGGCTGTAAAGAGCATGTGAACTAGATACATGAGAAGTATGCAATTCAAGGCGTGAGTGAGTGCAATGCAAGATATAGAGTATTGCATGTGTACAAGTTTTTGTGAGAAACACAAGACAAACAGAGAAACACAAAGGAAAGAGATGTGGAGAGAATCTTTGGAGAATTTTCTTCCATCCAACATCAGAGTGTGGGTATATGCATTGTGATTAGAGGGGACTTTCCGATCTCGTGATCGTCCTCCGACCGGTGATACGATCCCAGGTGTTTGATCCGCTTCCGCTGTAGAGATTCGGATTCCATATGGTGAACGGTAATAATCCGAATTCGTTTTGTTTATCTTTAGAATAATCTTCAGTTAGTATATCTGCCTGTTGGTCTCAGACTTAACAAATGGGAATTGAGCTATTTTGGCCTTGAGTTTTTGTTTGATGAAATGCCGATCCACCTCAACATGTTTTGTACTGTCATGCTGAACTGGATTATGAGCAATGTGTATGAACGCCTTGTTGTCACACAAAAAATTCATCATAGAACCGATTTGTAACCAATCTCTATATCTTCTGAAGATTTAAATTACTATAAATAAACAATAAGCAATTTCAGTTTACTGTTCACCATCGGAATCGAATCATAGCAGAAGCGGATCGAATGCTGGATTGTATCACCGGAGGTCGGGGAACAATCACAGATCGAAATCCGAAAAGTTTCCTCTGATCACATTACAAATACCCACAAGTTGATCATGGATGGGAGAAATTTCTCTCATGATTTTCTCCATATCTCTCTCTGTGTTTTTCACTCACTGTATATTGCACGCACGCTATTGCCTTTTCAAAGAAGCACACTACTCTTTGTATTTCACTTTTTGCACTGCTTGTCTGTCAAAATGCAGACACATATATATAGGTAAACTGCTTTGACAATTTTACAGTAGTTCTCAGATGATAACAACATGAGTGGGTTTGTTTGGCAAGTTGGGCCTCATGATCATGATCAATGTATTTTGGTTTGGACCAGGGCCGGTCCTGACGTATTAGAGGCCCGGGGCGAAAATTCTGAAAAGGGCCCCTTTATTCATATTTATATTTTTTTATATACATAGAGTTATCATCCAAAGGAAATTCAAGATTTATTTCTCTTATAGGACCTTTTTCCACTAATAGATCCTTTGTTTTGTTATCAATGTTATCCCAATTTTTTGGATCATAAATATCCAAAGGAGTTGGTTGTTCTGTTCCATTGGGTTGAATTTCATCAATTTCAACTTCATTTAATTCTTCTACATGACTTGATTCAGTTTCCTATGAACAACCTAAACCTATATTTTTAACAAAGAATTTATCTAAAGCTCCTTTTTTTTATTCAAGTATTCAACCAATTCTTCTATTCTCAGTCTCTGTTTCCTTTTTTCACTACCAGATTTGTGTTTTTTAGGAAATATGTTTAACAAAAATGAATAAAACCTTAATAACCAAAGTACCGTATCAAACAAAGTTGTTAAAACACAAAATGAAACAATAAAACCTGTTGAGTGTAGAATGCCAATTTGAAGAATCAAAGTCCTCAAAGAGTCAAAGCTCAAAGTGCAATGTCCAAATCCAATTTGCTTCTCCTGCAAAGTGCAAAATAAAATCATGATTAAAACATACTTCCAATTAAAAAATCAACAATTGTTAATGGACAATTAAAAAATAACACTACCGAATGAAATACTTCAACCGAAAAGTAAAACAAGAAAGCAAATCCTTTTAATAGCAACTAAATTTGATCCACAAAGAAGTGAAAACACAGAAAAATTAGCTCAGTAGCTTACCTTACATCATTCCTCAAATTGTGATAAGATCATCACAATTGCGTATCAGAAAAATAAAGTAAAAATCGATCCTTCGAACAGCCGAACAGGCGAACAGTCCATCAGCAAAGTGAGTCTTGAATCTTGATGTAAATAGAAAAGTGAGTAAACTCTTGAATCTTGATGACTCTTGAACAAATTAGTGATTACTCAACAATATTTTGGCAGCCAAAAGAAATAGTGAAACACTTCTGTATCTGAGTATGAGAGTATCTCAGCAGAGTAACGGAAGAAAATCTATTGAAAGATGACTTCTGATTTTTTTTTTAATATATTGTATATTAAAAAAATTAATTTTTTTATGTAGACAAGACTTAATGCAAAAGCTAGCAGAGAAGAAAAAACAGCATAGAGGCTAGAGTGGTGGCTTGCCACTTGTCACTTGTCAACCTCCATCAAAGAATTGATACAAATATATTTTTTATGGGCCTATCACAATTTTTTTAAATATATTTTATACATATAATTTATAAAAATGAATTGGGCCATTTAATTTTTTTTTTTTTTTTTTTTTTTTTTTTTTTACAACAACTTGGCCCCTTAACTTATGTACCTAAAACCCATAACTACATAGACTTTAATAAAAAAGATTTGGGGCCCAAGGCGGTTGCACTTGGTGCACCACTCCAGGGCCGGCCCTGGTTTGGACCCATCTTGGGTGTACCCAAAACATATGTGCCAACATCATTTTTAACCAAAGAAGTTCGCAAAGCCCTTTGGTCATTCCTCTAAACTTAGCTTCTGCATCAGATAGTGCCATTACTTTCTGATTTTGAATCCGTTTTCGGATTATGAACTGAGATTCTCTCACGGACATGGATGTCTATAAAACTTCAGCCAAAAACTTGGAATTCGACTCGATACACAAGGACGAAAACCATTTACGATAAACACAAAAAAAGTTTCGTAAAATCCAACCCGGAACTCGAAAACTTATGAATGAGTAACTGAAACGTTTGGAACTCAATAAGGAACAATATAAGAACATATTTAAGTTCGATACTAATAAAAAACAAACAAATAAACACAAGAACACACAAGTATGTCATTTCCTAAAAATAGTCCTAGAACATGCAATTTCATAAAAGTCGTCAATATAAATCTAATGCGTGTGCATACAACAATATGTGTGTGTATGTGTTATACTAATTGAGCACAACTATGTAGGGATACATATGAATGCAATATGTGTGTGTGCTTAAACGTCTTGCAAGAGGAATAAGGTTTAGATATACCTTTGATGTGCAACAAAGCTTGCTCTTTTTGAACACTTCTCTTTGCTTGATGTGTTGTCATTCTTCTTTGAAGCTTGAGTCAAACATAAATCTAGACAACTAATCAATACAAAGGAAATATTGTTTTAATATGGAAATATGCCAATGAGACTCAAAAACCTAACATCCACTTGACAAAAACTTTGTGACTATATGTTTGTGTCATCATTACTTGTTCCTTGTGCATTTATAGTTTTTTGCGGTTACAATTTCTTGATTGCAAAAATCATTAAAAAAAAAAAACGTGTAGTATACGATGATCTAGTTTTCTATTTATGCTCTATTTTTCTTTTCCTCTTTCGATACTATAGATAAGTATTCAAATACACCAAAGTGAATATCAAGAAAAGTTCATAAATAATATTTATAAGTACACTTATCAATGAAATACATATTTGTTGTACAATAACTTTATATGGTGATACAATGATGTTGAATTGACAGACAGATGTAAATGGTAAGAAACCTTGGGAATACTTTAACTGTATTTTACTATCATCATTGGTTTTACATTTGTCAAAATAATTTTTGTGAGTGAGATATTTGTATAATATCATGGATATTGTCCAACTACTCTTTCTTGATTTTTATTTTATTTATTATTATTATTTTTAAATTATTAGTTAAATTTTCAATAGATTTTAATGGTTTAGTCTTTATAACTGTAGGAACAATGGCTTGTCTAAGCTTATCTCAAAGACAAACATTGAGAAAGAAGAAGATTTTGACTCTCTTCATGCATTGGTTGATTGTTATGCATGTTTACAACATTTTTGTGAATTGTTAGAAAAAATTATAATGCATGACATTCAATCCAAATCTTTAAGAAGACATTTGTATGTACTTGATATAGTTGTCAATAGGCAAATTGTGCATGAATTAGTTTATGAGAGTGATGATACTTGTGTAGACCAGTTGAGAATTAATAGGCTAGTTTTTACTAATTTATGTACGATTCTTGAGAATAGAGGTGGGTTAAGAGCATCTAGATATTTGTAAATAGATGAACAAGTGGCTATGTTTTTGCATATCTTAGCCTATCATGTTAAAAATAAAGTCATTAAATTTCAATTTATGAGATCTTAAGAGACCGTTAGTAAGTACTTTCACAATGTTTTGCATTCGGTCATTCGATTGCATGGGGAGTTATTGAAACCACCTGAGCCCGTTCTTGAGAATTCCACTAATGAGAGTTGGAGGTGGTTTAAGGGTTTTTTTTTTTTTTTTTTTTTTTTTTTGGTAAAATTTTCATAAGAACTTATCTCATTTTATTAGTACTAACACAATTTATTATAATATCTTAGAATTGCTTAGGAGTATTAAATGGAACTCGTGTTAAAGTCAGAGTGCCTATGTCAAAGAAACCCAAATATCGAAATAAAAAAAGTGATATATCGACAAATATTTTAGGAGTCTGTTTTCAAGATATGTAACTCATAAATGTATTGCCTAGATAGGAAGGCTCTAGATGGTAGAATCCTATGTGATGCTATACGTAGGATAAACGGTTTACGTGTTCCACATTGTATGATTTGATATTTACTAATAAGCATTATACACATTTGCAAGCTTATGAGATTTATTAATTAAATGAAAATAATATTTATATAAATTTGCAATCTTTCTAAGTTACTATTACCTTGTAGATGTTGGGTATACCGATTGCATGTGATTTCTTGCTCCCTTTTGTGGCCAACGGTATCATCTCATTGAATGAAAAAATGGGAGGCAACCAAATAGTCCACAATAATTTTTTAATATGAAACACTCATCTGCTAGAAATGTGATTGAGAGATGCTTTGGTGTGATTAAGAATCGTTGGACAATTATTAGGAGTCCTTCTTTTTACCCCATAAAGACTCAAAATCAAATAATTATGGCTTGTTTCCTATTACACAATTTTATTAAGAGAGAAATGTAAGATAATGGGAGTGATGTAATTTTGGAAGAGAGTGATGATTACGATGAAGCTAACGAATCAATAAGAAGTGTTGAATTTTCCCATGAGTGGAGTGCTATGAGAATCACCTTAGCGATGCACATATATAATGAGTGGAGACATCGTAGCTAATGTTGGATTGCTACTATTTTATTTTACATTTATGTTTTATTGTATTAGTTGGATATAATTTTATTTGGTTGTAATTGACACTTTGGTTGTATTTTTATGATTATTTTTTGTAGTTTTGTTTAATTCTATTATCTGTTTTTTGTTTTAATTATTGTTTTTATTTTGATTCATTATTGGTAAGATAAATACCTCGAAAACTAAAGGTTCTGGCCTAAACAAAAGGTTCTGGACTGAAGAAAGAGGATAACAAATTGATTGCGTCACTATTAAAACTCAACAATGATAGAAGGTTCAAGGCTGAAGAAAGCTTTAAACCTGGACATTTGAAAGAACTAGAGAAAAATTGCATGAAAAGCTATCTGGGTGTGACTTGCTAGCTAAACCATACATTGAATCATGAATGAAGACTTTGAAGACTAATTTTCAGATTATTCATGACATGTTAACTGGGCCCAATTGTAGCAACTTTGCATGGGATATAGAAAGGAAGAGAGTAGCAGTAGAAAAACTTGTATGAAATGCATATATTCAGGTTAGTATGAACTTTAATTTGAAGAAAGTATATATTATTTTTTTTACTTGAAACTCATTTATTTATTTAGTGGCTAATATACAAAGTCATAAGGAGGTTGCACCTTTCAAGTTGAAGTAATTTCCCTACTATAGACAATATGCTGAAACACTCATTGATGTAAAAGAGCAACTTCAAAATGAAGGAGGAGACTACAAAAACCTATATGTGATATAGAGAGGAAGAGAGTAACTATAGAAAAAACTGTATGGAATGCATATATTCAAGTTAGTATGAACTTTAATTTGAAGAAAGTATTATTTCTATTTTTACTTAAAACTCATTTATTTATTTAGTGGCTGATATACAAAGTCATAAGGAGACTGCACCTTTCAAGTTGGAGTCATTTCCTTATTATGAGGAGAAGCTATCCATGATCTTTGGTAAAGATTGTGCAACTAGACAACATGTTGAAACACTAGTTGTTGTAGAAGAGCAACTTCAAAATGAAGAAAAAGACTACAAAATTGATGATGATACTGATTTTAATAGTATTGAGAATGTCAACAATGCAAGTGATAACAATGTGGATGTTAAATTTGTTTCAAAAGCACCCAAGAGGAGTCAAAGTCAAATTGAGTGCTCTAATACATCTAAGAAACAAAGAAAAAGTAAAAGCTCTAGAGATCTTGTTAAGGCACTTAAAGAGTCAACCTTGACTCTTGTTACGGTTATTGAAAAGTCTTCTGCTCGTTTAAGTAAAGCTATTAGTGAAGATCTGAATGACAAACACATCCAACTTAGTGAGGAGTTGTCATGGACCACAACAATTACCATCATGGAGTGCCATAAAGTTTTTCGACTTATTGTGCAAGATATCGTCTTGGTGTCTTATTTCTTTAGCCTTTCCTAATAAGCTGAAAGATGAATGAGGTTAAAAGAATGCTTGCTGGAACCATTTAGGTAGTTAATTAGTAAATACTTTTTTTTTGTTTGCCATAACTTATACCCATTTTTTTGGAACTTTATAATATTTATGATTATCATTTATGACATTGGCTAAAAGTATGGTATATGTCTTTAGGATATGTTAGAAAATTGAATCAGATATGAGTTTACTAAAAGTCAATTCGTGTGAAATACAATATCCTTAAGGTTAGATTTTTCCCCAAGAACAATGTTCTAGTGCAAAATGGGTAATAGATACGCTCTAACTTCCATGATACAATGACTCTAATTTTGTAAATGTGCACTCCTAAATGCAGAATCACTAGAATAACTGTAAGTTTATTTTCTTCTTTGGTGGGTGGAAGAGATATATTGGGTGACATACACAAATTGAGAGTGCTAATTCGATTGTTTTCTACACCTTAAAATGAGTCACACTAGGACCTTGGGAAATATCTAGGTTTGCCTAGTTTTATAGGGAGGAACAAACGGATGCTCTTTTCTGATATTGTAGACTGAATTTGGCAGAAAATAAAAGGCTGGATTGGGAATATTTTGTCTGCTGGAGGCAAAGATATTCTCCTAAAAGCTGTAGTGCAATCAATGCCCACGTATGCAATGAATTTTTTTAGGTTGCCGCAAGCACTCATTCAAGAAGTGGAGGGAATGTGTAATAGATTCTGGTGGGGGAGCACTGGGATGAATCAGAAAATTCACTGGAGCTATTGGAGTTGCCTTTGTAAGCCAAAAAAGGTGGGTGGGTTAGGATTTAGGGATCTAGCAATTTTTAATAGAGCTTTTCTTGATAAACAATGTTGGCGGCTTCTTAAGTTTCTGGAATCCTTAGCTGCAAAGGTTTTAAAGGGATGTTATTTTTACGACTCGGATTTTATGCATGCTGGTTGTCGGGACTCAAGTTCTTTTTTGTGGAAGAGTTTGGTTTGGGGTAAAGGAATAATGGAGGCGGGTACAAGGTGGAGAGTTAGGGATGGTAAAACAATATCCAATTACAATGACATATGGGTTCCACGTGAGTTTACTTTCAAGGTCATTTCGAGTCCGGTTTTGGGTGTTAAGGCTACAGTTAGTGATCTTCTGAGCCCTCATGAGGGTATGAATGTAGGAAAAATAAATCAGAGTTTCCTTGCGGATGATGCAGCTGTAATCTTGAGCGTGCCTATAAGTGTGAATTGTGTGCCTAATACCCTTTTCTAGTACTATGATTCAAATGGCGCCTACTTAGTTAAAAGTGGGTACCAGGTAGGATGTAGCTTATGTAACTATCCTTCAACTTCTTGTCTAAATGGAGCGGAATCGTGGTGCAAGTTTCTTTGGAGGATCAATATCCCTTTGAAAATAAAGATTTTCATATGGCGAGCATGTAACGACTAGATTCCGACAATGGTGAATTTGAAAAAAAAAAAGAGGAATTACAGAAGATTTACTGTGGCCGCTTTGCAAAAGAGAAAATGAAACCACTTTATATGTGATCTGGGGTTGCAAAATGCTGAAAAAGGTGCAAGAAACATGGTTGCTGATGAAAGGAGTGACGTGTGGGAGTGAGGTCAAGATGATGGATTTCATGTTGGATTTGTTAGGTTTTTGAGTCGTGTTGGTATAACTCCATATCAAAACAACGTTTCACTTGTATTGATTAGTTGTCACTTGTCTAATATATATGATGATTCGAGCTTCAAGGAAGATTTGACAACTTATCAAGCAAGATGAAGTCTTCAAGAGGAATAAACTTCATTGCACATTAAATGTATATTTAGACCTCTTTCCTCTTACAAGGCTTAAGCGTGCACACACACATTGCATCCATATGTGTCCTTGCATTGTTTTGCTCAATTGGTATAACACATTCACACACATATCATTGTATGCACATGCATTAGATTTAAATTGACAAATTTTGTAAAATGCATGTCTAGGACTATATCTAGGAAATGACATACTTGTGTGTTCATGTGTTTGGTTGTTCATATTTTTGTGATATCAAACTTGAATATTTTCTCATATTATGCCTTATTGAGTTCTGGTCATTTCGGTTACTCATTCATTAGTTTTCGAGTTCTAAGTAGGAAGTTACGAAACTTTCTGTGTGTTGATCGTCCATGTATATCGAGTCGAATTCCTAATTTCTGGTCAAGGTTTCGTAGTCTTCCTTGTGCGTGAGAGAGTTATGGTTCGTAATCTAAAATGGATTCCAATTTGGAGTTCGAAGGCTGGAGAACAGACAAAGAACGTGAGAGGAGCGCGAGGGAAGAAGGAAATGGCCAAAGGCCATTTGCCACCTTCCTCGAGGAGGCATATGGCCATCTCAGGGAGGAGATCCCTCTGCACCCGAGATGGCCACATGCTTCCTCGGGGTGATGAAGTGGCGTGTGGCAATTAGTTGCCCGAGCCTCTCTTCTCTCCACCTCAATTTCCCTCCCTTTATCTCTTTTAAATACACACACTCTCTCTCTCATTTCATTTTAAGAAGAAAATGTGCAGAAATTTTCTCATTGATTCTCTCAACTTCCAAATACCATAACTTTCTCATTTCTCATCCGATTTGAGTGATTCAAGTTGGAGAATCTTCATATTGAAGTCGTCTACCTTCTTAAAGCATGAAGTCTTTTGCTCAAGTTTTTTGTTGATCCAACACAAATTTCATAGCTGCACTTTTTTACTTGGTAATTGTCTTATCTCTTGAGTTTTGTGCTTTATGATCTTCAATTATCTTGGGTTTTCTTCTTCTATATGTGTATGTTACTTGAGAAAATGGTATTGAGAAGATGAGCTTCAATTATAGGTTAGTCTTGTCTAATTAGAGACTTGAATGTGGACTAGGTTTTGTTAAATCTAGTTTTTCACATGTTTGTGACTTTTATTGTAACTAGCTTATTATCTAGGGCTATTTGAGATATGATTGAATTTATTTTCATGATTAATAACCTTATCATGTGCTAGGACTCATTAGTTGAACAAATCTAGGATTAGCACATTTGATTTTTTATTTATAGCTAATTAGGATTTAATTGATTATTGATTGATTATTTGCTCTAAATATTTGCTAGAATATTCATTGATCATATATTGTGAATCTAATGAATATTGTAGCATGTTTTTGTTTGTTACTAAAATCTTGAATATGTGCTTAATGTATATGATTGATTCAAGTTTTTGTTGCATGAATAAATCTAGAAATTAAATGTGTTTTGGTGTTTCACATGTTCTAGAATTTTATTCATGTATAGTAACTAGACAACTTTGATTTGTGAGCTTGCATGATTATGTCTATTTCCCATATAATGTATTGATCTCATATTCTATGTTGAGTGCTTGTTTTCATTTTGCATTCATTGATCACACTTAGGAAGTTCTTGTAAAAGACATGAAGTCTTGGCTAGGACAAGTGGTCCGGATAGCCAAGTAAGAAGTCTTGACTAGGATTGGGGAGATCCGGATAGTTAAGCAATACGTATGGCTAGAATTGGGGAGATTTGGATAACAATGCAAGGAGGCTTTCTAGAGGCATAGGTTGCCTTGGATAGAAAGTTGACCATGTTTTATTGGTAGGCCCGAGAGATTGAGTAGACATAGAGTCCAATAGAGAGTGTTTCATGTGTTGATCACTCTTGATGAATTTCTAATCTATCAATGGTGTTGAGTAGACATAGAGTCCAATCGAAAGTGTTTCATACTTTTGAGGAATTTCTAATTTATCATCCAATAAAAATAATACCCAATGATTGTGTATTCAACCCGTGGATGTTTCCTCTTCGGAGATTTTACCACGTTAAAAAATCGCTTGTGTTAATTCTTCCTATCTTTACCTTTTATATTTGTATGTGTATAGTTGAATCTTGTTTCATAATCTTCACTTCTAGATATCTTTGTAAACAAGATTTTGTAAAGTGTGGGATGTAAGCACTCAATTTGATCAAAGTTGTAAATATCCTTTTATTTGTATATTGATTTATTTGTATATAATCACATAATGTTTAGTACTTGTACATATTGAACATACATGTGAATACAAGTATCCTTTGATTTTAGTTTTAGTATAATTTCTTCACTTGCAACTTGTAGACATATATTGACAATGTTCATTGCATATGCTTTTCAATTGTCTACATTCATTTTTATACGACTAAAGTATTGTAATACAAGCTATCTAGAGGGACAAACTTTTGTTTGTTCCAAGGGATTGAAAAAGGTATAAAAACCTATTCACCCCCTCTAGGTTAGCTTTTGGCAAATTAACCATGTTTGTATATTTAAGGATTACCATACTAGGTAGGGTGGGGATGTAGTTGTTTTGTTCTGTGTGGTGATTTGGAGGTTATGGTTTCATCGGAACCAAATGGTTCATGATTTGCAAGGTTTAATGCTTGGTGAGGTGCTAGAGTGGTCCTAACAATATCTTGATGATTATAAGAAAGCTAACCACATGGGTGATGCTAAGATCACTAGCAATCCTAGGAATGATGTAGTTTAGCCGTTTAGGTTCCACCAAGCCAAGGAACATACAAAATTAATTCGGACGCAGGCACGCAGCTATTGACGTAGATGGAAAGGCAGTGGGCCGGTGTGGGTATTGTAATCCGAGACTCGGAGGGCCAGGTAATAACATCGAGTGTCCATGTAGTGGTTAACTTGGTGAGTGTAGGTGTGCCTGTGTTTTATGACGTGGTGCTGATTTTGAATTGGACGAAATTTTGGTTTCTTTAAAGAAGTTTAAGTTTGCTACTGTAAGTTATGTTCCAAGAAATGCAAACAAATTAGCACATTATCTTGCTACTGTAGTTGTGATCAGTTTTGGATGGAAGAGGTTCCTCCCTGTGTAATCTCTTTGGTTTGAAATAAAAACTTATGTATAGTGGACTATTGTTTAGGATATAAATGCTATAATAATTTGTTATTAGCATTTAATTTCTTCGGTTTTTATTTTGTAATTTATATTACAAATCAAAACTGATATAATCCATCATCAATACAATCTTTCAATGTCTACCAGCAAATATCAATTTCATATTGTCATTGCCACTGAATCATATCATTTCCAGCACTTTAATTCTCAATTTTAAATTTAAATTATTGGTTATAAATCAATCAAATAATTATTTCACCCAACAACTAGTGCTCAATATGTGTAGCAATTAGTTCTCGTTTCAAATCTTTGTAACAATAGTATCTCAAATTAATATTGTAATCAATTAAATATTGATTCAATACAAGATGATATTCAATCTCTTCCAATTCAATTTGTATTTGAAATAAATCACAAAATTTACAACAGGTCATTGATATGGCTAACGTTATTAGTTATGGTAAATGATCTATGTTGATGATATATGAATTAACATGTACACTCATTATAATGAGATGTTTTGATTATTATTATTATTATTATTATTTTTTAACTTTTTATGAAATTATGATGATGATATATATATATATTTACATGAACTCATTTTTCTTATAAATCAAGTGAGAAATAAATGACCCTCTTTGTTCTAATATATATCAAAAAGTTGTTTTCCATAATTAGTTGCCAAGTTATGTACAATTTAACATATTTCATCCATTCACTATAAGTGAAAACATGTTAATTATGGATAAAAAATGCAGTAAAAATTATTTTCATACAATTGTTCGATTTTAAGAGATTGAGAAATGAAAAACACAGCTCAAAATAAGTATAAAGTAGCAAAAAAGTTTATTTTTATAGAGTTATTTATTTGAAAATTTCATATAATTCTTTTAATTGAAAATATAAATTTTATTATTAATTAGATTAATATATACAGTTATTATAAATATATATATATATATATTTATTTATATTTATATTTTATTATTATTATCCATAGATTCAGAGACTAATCATAAAGTTCCACCCAAACAAAAATATCATTTTTCTTTTCCTTTCTGTTCTCATTCTCATTCCCATTACAATTCAAATTACT
This sequence comes from Acer saccharum, assembly GCA_030490815.1. Taxonomy (NCBI): domain Eukaryota; kingdom Viridiplantae; phylum Streptophyta; class Magnoliopsida; order Sapindales; family Sapindaceae; genus Acer; species Acer saccharum. The sequence continues at coordinate 29,699,160 of CM059866.1, forward strand.
ATTCCACCATGGTAACCGAACATCACCTTTAGTTTCGGGTTAGGGTTAGAATTAGGATTTGATGAATTAGGAACGTTTTGGTGATAATTTGATTGTATGAGGATATTAAATTAGTAAACAAATTTTCTAATTGGGGTTTTGACGCTATTGGATGATTGGGAACTTAGTTGATTTTAACCGAAAACAAGGAGAATGGATGAAATTATCCTTTTTATTTTTACAAAGGACCTTGTATAAAATTACTTGGAGGAAAGCATGAACACCAAGACCAGCTCGACAATGGAACCCGCGGCGTCGACTCAGACTCAGTTCCGTCTAGTCTGCTCCGCCTCCGCCGCCACCGCCGCAATCGGCAAATCGGAGTCTACTATCCAGCAGTTGGAGTCGCAGACGGGTGCAAGAATCCGAGTCCTCGACGACTCGTCTAGCCAAGACTGCGTGATAGTGATCACTGTGGACCCCATCGTAGCCGGTGAAGAAAATCGGGAGGAGGGGTCTTGGACGGCGGAGCAGAGGGCGCTGGTGAGGGTGTACGAGAGGACGGTGAGGGGAGGAGCAGTGGATCAACGGGAGGAGGAGGAGGATGGAGAAGTTGTGTGTAGGATGGTGGTGGGTAGTGTTGTGGCGGAGAAGATGGGTAAGGAGAGTTGTGATGGGGCTCAAATTAAAGTTTTGTCAAGAGATGATGTACCTGGATTTGCATTTCCTGGCGATACTGATGATGAGCCGATTCAGGTGAATTGAATTCTTTGGAGATTTAGATTTTTTTTATTGTTTTTTTTTTCTTTTAATGAATGCAAATCAAGATAACATGATTGTTGTTGTGAAATGTTGATGATGATGATGATCAGATGATTTTGTACAATCAAATGCATTCAGTATGAAACCGTTAAGTAACTAACCACCATAAACAAAAGTTTAAGCAGTAACTGTTAACAAAAATATTTGATCTTAAATAAAACCCCTCATGTGTAAGGCCGGATTTCTGGGCTTGTCACGTGATTGATACCCTGACCCATTTTGCGAAGTAATTGATCGAGAGGTTTGTAGGATTCGAACTCAAGACCGTTAAGTGATATAGGCTTGATAGGTGCACGGACCCATTTTTGCTATGTGTTGTAATTATAATTTATAAATAATTAATAGAATGGAGGTTTACGAGATTCGTGCTTGTCACTTGGATTGATGCACTGACCCATTTTCACTTCGTGTTGTATTAGTAATTAATTAAAAGAATGGGGTTTTTGGTATATTAACATGAGATGGCTAGGTCATATATGCTTTGATACCATTATAGGTAATCATAAAACCCGAAAGCTTAAGTTATTATGTTAGCATGGATCCATTTTCACTTCGTGTTGTATTAGTAATTAATTAAAACAATGGGGGTTCCGGGATGTTAATTGGAGATGGCTAGGTCATATATGCTTTGCTACCATTATAGGTAATCATAAAACCTGAAAGCTTAAGTTATTATGTTAGTGCCTAGCAATAGTATTTAAGCTATAATGTAAACTATGATTAAAGCCTTGGAGTGATTTTGTGGCTTTGAGGATATTTACGAATATTAGATTGTTTTTTATAGTTCTTTTGTATCCATTATACTAATACATTATGTTGGCTTCTGGTTTTCAGATAACAGGAAGCTTTTCAGCTGTAAAGAAAGCTCTCTTGTTGGTTTCAAGTAGTATTCAAGATAGCCCTAGAGTAGATGCAGCCAATATTAATGTAACAAAGCCATCAGGAGTAGGGCTCCACGGAAATCCTATGCCTGCGCCAGGAGAGCCATTTGCTCAGAGAGGTCATGGACCTGGTTTTCATTCGAGGGGGTATTCCTCTGGTCCAGGGCCTGAGAATGTTGGATCCCATAACAGAATGTTTTTTGAAGAGGATGTTGTGTTTAAGTTGTTATGCCATCTTGAGAAAGTTGGTAGTTTGATAGGGAAAGGTGGTTCAATTATACGAACTATGCAAAACGAAACAGGCGCGTCAATCAAGATTGCAGAAGTGGTGCCCGATTCAGATGAACGAGTTGTTGTGATATCTGCACGAGAGGCATGGAAACTTAACTGTTGTTGAATTATACTCCTTTAGTATTCTGTGTAGAGCTGCAAAATCCTTGCATATTTGGTTATTAGGGAGCTTTCTGGGTTTGATTATAAGTGCACAAGATTTGTGTTGGGTATAATTTGTTTTGATTTACTAAAAAGTGAAAATTATGCCCTGTGAAAATATTGAGTGTGCTTTTATGAACTAATTTTAATGTTTGCACCATTTCTTTCTTTGTCCGACTCCTCAATTGTTTCCCCCTTGGTGCAACTCTGTTTATTGGTTAAGTCTTGGATGAGTTAGAGCAGAAATATATCATTTCTGGGTGATTTGTGAGTCTTTATGGTGGGGTGGGACTGGGAGTTAGGGATCTGTCACCAGACAGATCACTCTTAGATTTCCCTTGTAGTCAGTTCAAATGCTGTCATTGGATTGTGTGCTTGGAGAATAAAACAGGTGAAAAAGAATCCCATACTATAATATTGGCATATCACTAGGGAAGTCATGGTTGACACTGAGGATTGGTATACATAAAAGTATTTTACATTTATATGAAATAATCAGTCCAGCATTTACTTATGTTCTTTATGGTTTTCCTGTTGTAGAATTCAGAGCAGAGACACTCTCTTGCTCAGGATGGCGTTATGCGTGTGCATGCTAGAATCACAGAGATTGGATTTGAACCTGGTGCTGCGGTTGTTGCTCGGCTTCTTGTGCATTCGCAGCAGATAGGTTGTTTGTTGGGTAGAGGAGGCCACATCATTACTGAAATGAGGAGAGCTACTGGTGCTAGCATACGTGTATTTCCAAAGGAACAATCTCCAAGGCGTGGTTCCTCAAATGATGAAGTTGTTCAGGTGATTACTAATTGCAGGCGTGTGTCGCTTTTCTGCTTGTTGTTGTATGGAAAGCCTTTAATTTATAGTTATACTCTACATATCTGATACATATCAGAGTGCATCCCCAACGTATCCGTGCGTTTCCGAAAAAATAAAAAAACAAATTCAGGATACTATAAAATTGTGTATCTGATACGTATCGGGGTGTGTCGGAGTGTCGGAGCGTGTCGAAGCTCCGACATGCCCCGATATATGATCCGTTACCCCAGAAGTGTCTGTTCTTTATAGCTATGTAGAACTCGATTTGGTGATTTTGATTTTTCAAAAACTTTGAGATCTATCTTTACTCATTTTGCACTTCCAGATATTTATTTGGTAATTTTGATTTTGTTATTTTATTTTTATTTGTTGATTTTCATTTTGGGTAAATAATAAAATCATTATTGTTAATTTTGATTTATTTTCTCTTGTTTTCAAATGCTAATTTGGTAATTAATAAAAAAATATCCACTAGAGCTCTCAATAGCATGGTCTCTTCTAAATTTCGGGCATAACATTATACTGCAATGACTTATGATGATAACCTGACCTTGCTTTGGCCTTTTCTTTCTTCTCTTGTCAAAGATGTTCCTTTCTAGCATTTGCTATTTTGGATCAATAATGATTAAACAAAAGAGCCTTGTCTTTTATGCAGACGTGAGTTTCTGAATTGTTTTCAGTTAATTATCAGCCAAGTACCACAAGATATGAAAAAAAGATACCATTGTTGTCTCTTTGAGTCCTTTTATTGTAATAATGCCATCACTTTGAATAAATAACGAATTGATACATAAGCATTTGATTAATGACGTAGGTCCAATAGAAGAAATAGAGAATAGATAGAGAAATGGGGTTTCAGAAGATAGAGAATTAGATGAAAGGGGAGAAACTATGAAAGAAACATGAGATTGGAAAAATACAATATTCTTATATTCTTTTATTCATTCAAGTCTTCCATACAAAAGACACTGAAGGGGCCTTTTATAGTGGCTAAACACAAATAGAAAAACAAATAAACTCCTGATAATGATAAAACATGATGAATCTCCTAATGATGATAGAGCAAACCTAAACTAATAATATCAAAATAAAACTACCACTAATACTTTTATTAATTTTGGTGGACTAAGGTGTTTACTCCCAACTTTAATTTCTCCTTTTCCTGTTTTGACATGCCGTGTTACATTTTCTTTTCTCAAACTATAATTTGGAATATTTTTTGTTTTGTGATCCTGTAAATACAAATATTAATCTTTCCCCCATCCCCATGGATCTTAAGTTGGAGGTGCTCTGTTATTATATAAAGAAGCAGTATTAGGATGTTCAAAATTGGCAATTTGTTGCAGGTTATTGGCAATTTGCACTCTGTCCAGGACGCTTTATTTCACATAACAAGCAGATTAAGGGAGACAATATTCCCAATGAAACCACCCTTTCCAAACAATGTCCCACCATACATGCCTCCTTTTCCAGAAATGCCTCCCCCTCCATTCAGGCCAAGACATAACCCGGCCTCTCCAGGTTCATATCCTTCTCCAGTTGCACCTTTTCACAATATCGACCGTGTTCCATCCCAACCTCTCGATCACCAGCCAGCATTTTCTCATGGTATGGATCGCATGGGCCCAAATTTGGATCGAGTTCCCCATCCATACGACAGTGAAAGACATGGACATGGTCCTATGTATGATAGGCCACCATCTCCAAGATCTTGGACACCTCAGGTTGGTGCTTTGTAATTCCAAAAGTATGCATATGGTTGGAACTTCATGAATTAGTTATAACCTAATTGCTGTGTTACTATTGTTTTGTTTTAAACAAAGTTATGATTATCATCATGATCATTGTATTTATGGGTTTGTTTCAGGCAGTTAGCAGTGGGAATCCCAGGGGGGTTGATGTTGGTTCTGGTTTTTCTGCAAGAAATGGGCCGTATGCCAGGTACTCCTTTTCCCCAGTATATTTGTAATTCTGATTTGTGCTTAATTTCAACTTAATTTACTTGATATTCTGGGATAGTAGATACACTGAAATGCAGCTGCATCACATGGTTTCTATGTCTTTTAACTCTGATATTGCATGTTTGTGAACACTGATCAATTACAAAGAACTGGCTCCTTGCCAACCTGAAATGTTTTAAAATTTTCATCTGAAATTGCACAGGAAGTTTTTTACAAGAAGAATTAGAAATCTTTTTATTTTTATTTTTTATTAATTGCACTAATCCAAAAATTTTTTGATTATAAATTACAAAGATTAAACAACAACAGCAAAATAAAAAATAAAAAATCAACATAGTGCGTGATTGTTTTGATATTCTTGGTAGCCGACTGGAATGCGATATATCATTAGAATGGATTTATGATGGTTGTCAGCTAAGCTTTGATGTGGATTTGGTAATCAAATAACACCAAAGCTCCTTTAGGTTTGCATTATTACATTTAGAAACAACTTTATGATTAATTGACACCGACTTTCCTTATTGTTAGTCAAAATCCATTTAAACTACCCATTGACCAGACCTTGAAAAATTCTAACATACCCATGATCCCTTACTTAAATAAGTAAAAAAATAAATAAATAAATAACAAAAAAAATGTTCCAAATCTCAAAAAATTCTATTTTTATTTAAATGGATTCAAATAGCAAACATACTTTTTTTTAAGGGAGCTGGAACCGTTCATCGTATGGATCTCCACCTCCATGAAGATCATCATCTCTAATTCTCCATGGAGATGGATAGATCCAAATAGTTCTCCAATACTTCAAAATTATTTGGCTGCAAGATATTGTAAGGTTGCTTCCCCTACCACTAAAGATTTCATTTATTGAACTAGCAACCAAGAATCATTAACTGACAAAGAAATAAAATAGACTTCAAAATGATTGCACTTAATAATTGTAGATTTTTCTGTATCCAAGTAGACTTCAAAATAATAATAATAATTGATTCAAATACCACTATACAATAAAACCCAACCAAAACTTACTTTCAGATGTTAATACATCAATCAACATCTAACTAGAAAAAAAAAAAACACAACATGATTGCACTTAATAAGTTCTATCCCTGTAATAATTATATATGAATATTTCAATTATTCTAGTATGTAAACATTTATTTTTTGTTTTCAGAAAACAAGAGACAATATATGGATTGAATTGATGAGATATTGCAACACAACTTATAAGATTGATGATAATGGATTCTCAGCGGATCAATTTGCTTTTAAGTGGTGGAAACTTTTTATAACGCAACATTGTTGGAAATTACAATCTTGACCTTACCCTTAAATTAGGGTTACCAAATAGTCATGAGGATGATCAAAATAAAGCTCAATGGCCTGATTTTGTTCCCAATATGGCACCACATAGCTAAACCAAACTCTAGGTTCACAGTCTAAATTATACTCAAGTATGGAGGTTCATGGTTCATGGTTCATGCATACTTGAGTATGCATGGTCCAAATAGATATGCATACTTGAGTATAATTTGGCTCATGAACCTTGAGTTTGACTTGGCTATGTGGTGCCATATTGGGAACAAAATCAGGCCGTTGAGCTTGATTTTGATCATCCTCATGACTATTTGGTAATCCTAATTTAAGGGTAAGGTCAAGATTATAATTCCAGCGTTGTTTTGTTGTTCACATTTGTACAATCTTGACCTTACCCTTAAATTTGGGTTAAGAAATAGTCATGAGGATGATCAAAATCAAGTTCAACGGCATGATTTTATTCCCAGTATGGCACCACATATCCATGCCAAACTCAAGGTTCATGGTCCAAATTATACTCAAGTATGATAGTTCATGCATACTTGAGTATGCATGGTACAAATAGATATGCATACTCGAGTATAATTTGGACCATGAACCTTGAGTTTGACTCGGCTATGTGGTGCCATATTGAGAACAAAATCAGGCCGTTGAGTTTGATTTTGATCATCGTCATGACTATTTCGTAACCCTAATTTAAGGGTAAGGTCAAGATTGTAATATCCAGCGTTGACACCCTCTTAAGTACAAGATGACTGCCCAATAAAAAACATTTGAACATGTTTGAATTTTGAGGAGCCCAAAGGACTAAGGGAAGCTGGAAGCCCTAAAAGTAACCTTCTCCTATAAAGACTGAAAATCATCTCCATTATAGCATTATTATGATTCCTGGCTATTTTCTTCCAAGCAGCGGAAATCATGCACCTATTACTACTGTTGAGATTGTGATTCCCCAAGTGTACCTGCCTCATGTTTATGGAGAAAATAACAGTAATCTGGGTCACATCATACAGGTGGGTAAGATCTTATTGATATTTATTTCTTAAGTTTTAGTCAATTTGCTATGATTTAGAAACCTCATTTTGACTGGGAAACCATACCTCAGATCTCAGGTGCAAATGTAGCTATTAATGACCCAAAATCTGGGGCTACCGAAGGTTTAGTTGTAGTTTCAGGGACACCAGATCAAACACGCGCTGCGCAGAGCCTTATTCATGCCTTCATCCTTTGTGGACTACCATTTTGAAAATTTTCTTCCATCAAGTGGCAACCTACAACTAAGGTCAGTTTTTCTGCAGAACAAACTGGTGTAGTCATTGTAGACTGTCTTCGTTTTAGTTCTGTAGTGTAATCTTTTGTTGTTATGGATAGGAAATAGAAGTACAAAATATTGCGGACAAGCAGCCCAGTAGAAGCTTACCATAAATAGCATACTGCATTTTCAGAATAGCTTATGTAGTCTTTGAGGAATAAATGAAGGCATCAAAATTGTATAAATTAGCTTATAATGCTTGGCATTTGTCAAGTTTGAAAGACAATTGAACTCTGAAATTAGCTTATAATGCTCAGACATTTGTTCAGTTTGAAAGACAATTGAACTATGGATACTTGAATTGAAATCAAGATTCAGACAGATGGTAGAATACTTCATATGGGCATTTTTTTTTCCATATCTATTCTACACGGATCATTTGATTGGATTGAAATTTGGAATGAATACACAACGATATAAATCATTTGAAAACATAACAGCTCTCCTACAAGATCAATCCAATATCATTTGAAGACTGTAGGTCTGTAGCTGATCTCGTACAAGATCAATTTGGATTGGCCCCAGTTAGAAATGTGATTAGAGGAACTATAGTCAGAGAAATTAGGCTTAAATTGATGTCAACCGCTTAAACTTTGGCAAATGTATTTCGATTTCATTTAGGTTTTTTTTTTTTTTTTTTTTTTTTTTTTTTTTGTTTCCCTATGATGGAAATCCCTTTAACCTGCCATGGAATGGTTTCCACCCTATGTCCTCCTCTCTTTATAATCAAAAGTAGTGGTTTCCATTCACCGAAGGTGTAGAAAATGCTTTGAAGTAGATACATTTGTAAAAGACTCCCTTTCTGGCTAAGGAAATATCAAATGCTTTTATAGGAAGCAGTTAAAGTGATTTTCTGATTTAACATCACCAACAGTTCTGTTACTATACTATTTTCCTTGGACTGAGATGAGATGTGAGAAGAAAATAAAGAGAGAAGAGTAGTCTTTTTTTTTTAATACAGATAAGAGTAGTCTTAAAAGAAAGAGAAATTGGTTTATTATGATATTAATTCAAAACTTGTTGTTTAACTAAAAAAAGAAGAAGAAGCAGTTACTGAATGGATCCAGACCACACAATTTCCTTATGGTCATGTGGCATTCAATATTTTAAAACTCATATGAATCTCAAATCTGAAACCATACAATACTTTATATTCAAATCAAATCTCATAGTCGTAGGAATTTTCCTAAGATTTGGAAATGGTTTTTTTTTTTTTCCCTAGTTTCTTTGTTTCCGCCAATAATCTATCTGTAGAAAGATTAAAACATGGTTATGCAATAATTCATTTTATCTTCATTGTGCCAAAATGGATTATACAATGAGAAATAATTGTGAGTCATGCTTCTTCTCTTCTCAAGTATGAATAGAATTTGATCATAGGCACAACTTGTATAACTAGAAATTAATGGGGCATTCTATTTGTAATACAAATAGATGCTTTTGTTTTGAAAACAATGATACAAAAAATCTGAGAAAAAGAAAAATCGTTTGGTTGGGATTTATAGAAGAAGGGTTTCTAGGCGCACTTTAAACTTATTTAATAATCTAAAATTTAGGATAGATTGTCAAGTTTTTTGAAATATATACTGTTTTTTGGCCCGAAGATTTTTTTTATTTAAAAAAAAAAAATAATAATTAAAGAAAGAAAAATCTTCTACCTTTTCCCTTCCTAAATGATTGATAAATTTGTCCTTATAATAAAACAAAAGGATTGAGGAGAAAATCCAGAATATCATAATTATGATGCTAATTTTTTTAGTGCTGCAACTTTAAACATCAGGTATGGAAACCACCAAAATGATTAAATTCACATTTCAACTTTCGGACATTTAGTGGTGGGTTCTCACTCAAAATACAACAAGAAAAAGATTACTTTAACAGGAATGTTTATAAAATATAGATATGGAGGTGTGCACGGAATCCCTTTGAAATTGAACTCATACAATTCAAATTTACAAACCTCTTTGATACGAGTAATGAGTGTGAGAGGCTTACCACCGGGCCTCCTCAACTTCAGTCAAGATAAACTTGTTTTAAACTCACTATTTTTCTTACATCCACTTCTAATTATATACAGTATTGGATGTACAATACTACAATGTATCTAGCCATTACATTTAATAATGTGTTTCCACATTCTTCTACATCATGTCTACTTTCAATTGTGAGTCTTTTGTGCTTCCAATGTGCCTATATGAATACAACTCGAACTTGCCATTTTTCTTACATTCGCATTTTACTATATTGATAGTACTAGATGTACATGTATCTAGTCTAAAAATTACAAAAATAAAAAATAAAAATAAATAAATAAATGAATAAACTTACTCAATAAACTTCTGAACTTGTTATTTTAATTTCTTACATCAGCTTTTTATCATATGAATAAACTTACTCCATGAACTTCTTCTAAACTTCTTATTTTTCTTACATCAGCTTTTTACTATATATTGTACTAGACTCACAATGTTTCTAGCCATTACATTAAATTACTTGTCTTCACAGTCTTGGTAAGTCATGTGCCTCCTTCAATTGATGTTCATGAGTCTTCTCTTCTTTCAATGTGTCACAAATGCACTAAGGAAATAGGGAGGCCTTTCTCGAAAACGGGTCCTAAAATGTACTTGAACTTTTCATTTGGAATGACTTTCTCCCACTTGAATTTCATGATCACATTATGTATGTAAACAAGTGTCTCAAATCGAGCATACTGTTTTCCAGGACACATCAGAGTCCCTCCTCCGAATGGTACAAAAGTATAGGGTGCAGGTATATTCCCTTCAAATCTTGAACGATCAAATTTCTCAGGTTCGGGAAAATATTCTGAATTTTTATGTGTTGAATGTGGAGTCCAAATCAACTGCTCAAAAATAGAATATAAGGCAGTAAGCTGCATAATTTTGAATGATAAACCTTCACAAAAATGTCATAGTAAGAATAATTTAGAATAGTATGGAGTGTTATTGTAGTACCTTCCATCCTTTTGGAATTGTATAACCTGCATAGGTGAACTCACTTGTGGCTTCTCTAAAGCCTCCAAGAGCCACCGGCACTAGTCTCATAACTTCACACGCCACACACCATGTATACTTCATCTTCTGAACATCTTCCCAATTCAACAACTCTCTTTCTCCTTTGGATTTTAAGATCTTCATTTGTTCTACATCAGAATAAATTTTACAATTAAATCGTAGTTTAATATAATTCGAATCTTCTTAAGGTTAAATATATAATCTATGAAATGTGTGGTACCTTCGAAAACCTTGTGGTAGACATGAGGGTAGGCAGCAAGATAGCTGATGACAAGTGTGATTAGGCTACTTGTTGTATCGTAGCTGGCAACGAAGAAGCCTTGGATTTTATCAATAATTTCAATCTCAGTCATTCCATCGAGAATCATGCTGGTCATCAAGTCCATTTTTCCTGAATTTTTATTCTCTTCTAACTCCATTTTTCGCTTTCTAATGAAGGTTTTAATCTTCTCTGTTAAAAATTTGCTTGCTTTCAGGGCCCGATTGAAAGTTGTTCCGGGAAGATTAATAGGCACCGAAATGACCCCAGCAATGGCAAGATCATAAGGCTGAGTGAATTCTGCTACAGTTTTGGGATCTTCAATGCTTAAAAACAATCGACATGCTAATGCAATTGTGTACTTTTTCGATAATGGAGAAACTCTCACTTCCTTGTATGGAGACCATTCTTTATGTATATGCTCTTTGGCCATGGAATCCATTACAGGTATGTAACGTTGAAGGGATTCCGGCTTCAGAAACTGCATCAAGTGGCTCAACGTTTTAACCATTTTTTCTCCAAAAGATTGATTAACATCAGGTTGGAAGAAAATCTTTGCGATGGTGCGTGGCCACCAAGATGTTACATTCTTATTTGGAGGTGAGTACAGAAACTTGTTGCTGGAAGGGCCACAAAAAACAGCAATGTCTTCTCCAAGCAAGGAGGTTTGGAACACATCCGCAGAGTGCTTTTTCATTCTTTCGGTAATGAATCTCTCCGGATTTGCACTCCGAAGAGACAAAGTGAAGTCCAAGGTTTCACCAAACAATGGGAACCCTTTTCTGCCCGGTGGAAGCTTGAGCTTGGCGGTGCCAGAAGATGATTTTTTATAGTAGATATTGTATAAAAGATAAATAAGACCAACAGAAACACAAAGGATTATTATAGAGTGATCATGTAGGTAGTATAATTGGTCGAACCAATGAAGATCCATGTTTTTCTACTAGCTAATTAGAGCTCAAGAAGTACTTGTAGACTTGGGTTATCTCTCACCCTTCTGCTTCCTCCGAAAAATCCCTAGAATTTCAGATTGGAAATACAATCGGAGTTTTTGGGGTGTTGGACTATTTGATATAGTTTTGTGAGTTGTGGTTACGTCAAGGGGATGTTTTCGAAATAAAATCAAAGTTTTCTATCTGCAAAACACTTTTTGAAAGATGAGGGCTGTTAGGGGAGATTCAAAATATATGTTGTTATACTCATACTTATGTAGTGAATGAAATGGTTGAGAATTTCATTTTGGTTTCGAAACACTTGGGCGCAAAATTTGGAGTTTGTTTGGAAATAAATTGAACATTATAAATTTGAGGTTGATGCAGGAGGTGGCCCTCCTTTCACATGAGTCATGAGTACCAGGGGCGGACTCTTCTCTTTATATATTAATCTTTTTCTTTATTTGAAAAATTATAGATAATTACTTTATAAAAATCTGAAAATGGTTTTAAATAGAATAATTTTTTTTTTTATTTACCTATTTTAACTTAAAATTAAAACTTCACTTGGTATAGCCGGTTTCAAACAGGCTGTTCCCAATTTGTATTAAAATAATATTATTTATTAATTATTAAAATAATTAAAAAGATTTAAAATAATTAAAAAATTAAACGTAAAATATAACAAATAGAAAAAAAATAAAATTTAATTAAGTAATATATATATATATATATATTTTTTGTAACTACGTTTACGACTACGGTAACTACATTTACGACTTTAGTAGCTACGTTTACGGCTTCGGTAACTATTTAATGATTTCATCAAAATTTTGCTTGTGACTACGTTTATGGCTAAGGTAACTACGTTTATGGCTTTGGTAACTACGTTTACGGGTTCGGTAACTATTTATTGGCTTTCTCAAAATTTTACTTGTAACTACGTTTACGGTTACAGTAACTACATTTACGGCTGTAGTAACTACATTTACGGCTGTAGTAACTATGTTTACGGGTACGGTAACTATTTCATGGTTTCTTAAAATTTTACTTGTAACTACATTTACGGCTATGGTAACTACATTTACGGCTTTGGTAACTACGTTTACGGGTTGTGTAACTATTTCATGGTTTCTTTAAAATTTTGCTTGTAACTATGTTTACGGCTACGATAACTATATTTATGGGTTTGGTAACTACATTTACGGCTTTGGTAACTATTTAAAGGTTTCTTAAAATTTTTGCTTGTAACTATGTTTACGGCTTTGGTAACTACGTTTACGGGTTCGGTAACTATTTCATGGTTTCTTCAAAATTTTACTTGTAACTACGTTTACGGCTACGGTAACTATATTTATGGGTTTGGTAACTACATTTACGACTTTGGTAACTATTAATATGAACCTCACCAAGAACAGTGAGACCCGGAACCAATATATGGTATCGAAGGATCGTTTTCTAATTCAAGTTTATAAAACAAAGAAAATAAAGGACCGCAACCCGTTATCTATAAGGAGTTAAGAACCAACGTTATCAAGAAGGTTGTAGACGCCACACTCAATAACAAGAAAGAAGGTGAGTGATAAGTTAAGTTTGAACGCCATAAGGTATAACCTTTGATAAGTTCATAGTTCAATGAAGAATCAAGAGAAAACGTTCTCTCAAATAATATTATTCCATTCAAAGTCTAGTCTTAAATAATACATTAGTGCGTCCCTTAAATACTAAAAATATCTAAACCCTAGAAAGAAAGATAAAGGAAATAAAATATTTGGCAATTAATGCCTTACAATCAAGAAACTAAATTGGGCAATAATTGCTTTACAAACAGGAAAGAAAATAAAGATTAAAACATGCAATTAGTTAACTTGTTCCCTATTTGGAAGGCTAAATTTGGAAACAAATCAGCCCCTTTGATGAGAATCAAGAAGCTTCACCAACGGATCCATTTCATGTTCCAGTTGGGCCAATTACAAGGGGCCAAGATGATCAAAGAAGCATTTAATGATGGGCTGATTCTGAGTTGCTGAAGTCCAAGTTCAGCCCGGATGAAAGTTCGGCCCACATGAAGACCAAATCCGGGCTGAACTTTGTGGGCCTCTACAGAGAGCATCTGAAGTCGGATCGTCTATTATAATATGTTTTCGGAAAGCCCAAGACGAGCCCTAAAGATGTTATGAAGAATCTGTCCTCCGTAACAGATCACAACATTCCCAAATTCGGCCATCTATCTTGTTGCGTGAAGACTTGAGCTGTACGAGAGCTGGACGTCGGGCTGAACTTCGTGGGCCTCTACAGAGAGCATCTGATGTCGGATTGTCTATTATAATATGTTTTCGGAAAGCCCAAGACAAGCCCTACAGATGTTATGAAGACTCCGTCATCCATAATAGATCACAACAGGCCCAAATTCGGCCATCTAGTTTGTTACGCGAAGACTTAAGCTGAGGAGTCCGAATTTCAGTTTTCCTTATTGGTTTCTAAAGAATAAAGAGTTGATTTGTTTCCCAAATTAAGGGGCTGATTTGTTTCCATCTTTTAGCCTTCCAAATAGGGAGCAAGTCAATTAGTTACTTGTTTTAGTTTATTTTCTTTCCCGTTTGTAAGGCATTAATTGCCAAATATTTATTTCCTTTTAAGTTTTAGGGTTTCAGTATTTAAGGGTCCATTTGATGTAATTTTCGGTAGACTTTAATTTGAATGCAAATTGAGAGAATTGTCTCTATTGTTCTTTGAGAACTAATTGGAACTTATCAGAATTCTCTGTGGCGTTCCTCCTTGACTTATCAATCGAGTATTCCATCCTTGATTGTGGCGTCCTCCTTCATACCAAGGTTCACATCTCATTATAGGTGTTGGATCGCGGTTTCCATCTAAACCAGAGGTTAGAACGATCCTAGGCATCAATCTTGATACAATCGACGAGGTTCGTATCACCCTTAATTTGGAAAACAAATAAGCTCATTATTCTTTAGAAACTAAAAAAGGAAAAAGCTGAAATTTGGACTCCTCATCTCAAGTCTTCGTGCAACAAGATAGATGTCCGAATTTGGGCTTGTTGTGATCTGTTACAGATGATGGAGTCTTCATAACATTTGTAGGGCTCGTCTTGGGATTTCTAGAAACATATTATAATAGACGATCCGACCTCAGATGCTCTTTGTAGAGGCCGACGAAGTTCATCCCATATTTAGTCTTCATGTGGACCGAACTTGGACTTCATTAACTCAGAATCAGCCCATCATTAAATGCTTCTTTCATCCTCTTGGCCTTGTAATTGACCCAACTGAAACATGCAGTTGATCTTTTGGTGATGCTTCTTGATTCTCATCAACTATTTAAAGGTTTCTTAAATTTTTTGATTGTAACTACGTTTATGGCTACGGTAACTATATTTATGGCTTTGGTAACCGTGTTTACAGCTTTGGTAACTATTTAATGTTTTCTTCAAAATTTTGCTTGTAACTATTTTTACAGCTACGGTAACTACATTTACGGCTTTGGTAACTACGTTTACGGGTTCGGTAACTATTTCATGGTTTCTTCAAAATTTTGCTTGTAACTACGTTTATGGCTACAGTAACTATAATTATGGGTTTGGTAACTACATTTACGGCTTCGGTAACTATGCTTACGACTTCGTTAACTATTTAATAATTTCATCAAAATTTTACTTGTAACTACGTTTACGGCTATGGTAACTACATTTACGGCTTTGGTAACTACGTTTCGGGTTTAGTAACCATTTATTGGTTTTCTCAAAATTTTGCTTGTAACTACGTTTACGGCTACAGTAACTACATTTACGGCTGTAGTAATTACGTTTATGGGTTCGGTAACTATTTCATGGTTTCTTCAAAATTTTACTTATACCTATGTTTACGGCTACGGTAACTACATTTACGGCTTTGGTAACTACATTTACTAATGGTTTCTTCAAAATTTTGCTTGTAACAACTTTTATGGCTACGGTAACTATATTTATAGGTTGTGTAACTATATTTACGGCTTTGGTAACTACATTTACTAATGGTTTCTTCAAAATTTTGCTTGTAACATTTACGGCTACGGTAACTATATTTACGGCTTTGGTAACTACATTTACGGCTTCGGTAACTATTTAAAGGTTTCTTCGAAATTATACTTGTAACTACGTTTATGGCTACGGTAACTAGATTTACGACTTTGGTAACTATTTATTGTTTTCTTCAAAATTTTGCTTGTAACTATGTTTACAGCTAAAGTAACTACATTTACGGCTTTTGTAACTACGTTTACGGGTTTGGTAACTATTTATTGGTTTTCTCAAAATTTTACTTGTAATTACGTTTACTACTATAATAACTACATTTACGGCTGTAGTAACTACATTTACGGGTTCGGTAACTATTTCATGGTTTCTTCAAAATCTTACTTGAATTATATATATATAACTATGTTTATTTTGAATTTTTTATATAATTTAAAATAAACTCAATACTCATATATATATATATATATATATAACATATTTATGAAAAAGAAAAAGAAAATAAGAAAGAAAAAAAAAAAAAAAAAAAAAGGAAACCCTGAAAATTCAGAAAATCAAAGCCCTTAATTTTTTTTCTTTTCAAAAAATATATTATTTCAATTTGATAAAAAAAAAAAAAAACCCAGAAAATCAAAGCCCATAAATTGAAAAGGGCAAAAATTCAACAAATAAAAAATGAAAGAAAAAAATAACAAAAAAAAAAAATCCTTTTTTTTGAATTTTTTTTCCTTTTGTTTTGTTATTTTCCTTCTCTTTTTCATAAATCAGTTTTTATATATTATTATTAAATAAGAGTTTATTTTAAATTATAGAAACATATTTTAATTATTTAAAACAAATTATATAACTACACACACACGCACATTTAAATCATCAAACCTCCAACAATGAGATGGAGTAGCTCAGCTGGTTAGAGTGTGTGGCTTTTAACTATAAGAATGAATGTTCAATCCTTGATGGAGGTGTTTTATTTATTTATTTATTTTTTAAATTAACGGCCTAAGATATTTTGGATGAAAAACTTGATAGAAGGGGCAAAATGACCAATATTTAGGATTTCAGGGGGTTGTCTGGTCATTATTGAAACTAACGGAGCCAGCTTATCTAATATAGCAAACCTCAAGGGGAGGAAATGATAATTTCCCTATAATATATAATAAAAATAGCTAATTTTCATGTGGGAGTGACATGTGTCATTTTTTTTTTTTTTTAATGTTATTATTGTATATCATACATAATATTGTATCATATATAATCATATAAAAATAGACTCTTCCAATTAGAAGTCGTCACATGTTATTTTATAAGTAAAAATCAAATTAAACCCATGTGTTCTTCATTTTTTTTTTTTTCAATATGTTTGCCTTCATATTTATATGTTTCTGCATATATCCACTCACACATAACATTTTTCTTCATATATTATTTTATACTTTTTCTTCTTCATTTAACATATTTTTTAAATAATCAATTTTACGGGGTTTAAAGTGAAGTATCTATTAGATTTGTTTTTCATATCTTATATGTTGAAAGTGAAGTATCTATTAGATTTTTGTCTTTTATATCATTTCTCTCATAATAATATGATTTGTATTGCAGGACTTAAGACACGATTTTACCCGTTTGCATTACAGGTAATTTCCTCATTCATCTCTTTCTTTATGTTTGTGTGTTTAGTTGGTTTTCTATATATATATATATATTTTTTATATTTGTTAATTACCTTATGTTAAACTCAATTTTTTTTTTTTTATTTGTAAGAATTTTGACTTTTGAAGAAGAAAGAAAGAAAAAATAGATAAAGCTTAAACATAGATGAATGATAATTAAATCTAGGATTTTTTTTTAATTTTATTTTTTGTTCTCAACACAACAATACAAAGAATGAGATATAAATTGATCATAAATGTTACTTTTAATTTGTTTGATTATCAATTTTATAATTTTAATGTACTTTTCATATTTTTTATCTACGGTTATTGCTAATTTATATAAAATGTTATAACTTACTTTTTTTCCTTTCAATTTTAATGTTGATAATTTAGTTTCTGCATAACCAAGTGTTGATTGCATTATATTAGGATAACTTTTGTCAAATTTAACTTGTTGATAACAATTTCCCTAATTAATCAAGGAAAAACTCCGTTTAAAAAAAAAAGGAAAAAAAATATTATTATTTTAGTCTTTTTCAATTCTTTTTAGTATTTATTTTGTATATAATTGTTATAACAAAAAATAGCTTCTTCTCATGAGAAAACGACTTGTCATCTATTTAATGTTATTATTAGGTCTTATTAATTTTGTTTATCTATTTTATATTGTTATTAAATTATATAATATTAATATATGTCATATTATATTATCGCATCATATATAATTATATAGAAATAGCTTCACGTGCTATTCATTAATATTCTTATAATTATCATATATAATATACAATATATCATAAATAATAATAAGATCACATATATTATACAATATATCATAAATAATAATAAGATATGATATTATATAATCATTTATAATCTTTTATGAAATATTTATTTACAATTTTTCATGCAATAAGATTATAACCACACAAAAAAAAAGTTTTTAATATAGCAGGCAGATAACATAAAAATATAAACGTTTCAGCATAAAAGGCCATTGTATGAGAGAAAACCAAAAGTAGCTAGTGGAAACATTAAACTTTCGTTAGTAACTACTTTTGAAACTTTAATTTTTAATAACCACTTTTTTTACAAAATTTCAGTGTATGTCCATAAATTACCAGAGTACCCTTGAAAATAGTTTATTTATTTATTTATTTTATTTTTTTTTACCTCGAAGCAAACTTGAAATCACAACTAAATTGAAATGTCCAAACTTGAAATCATGACTAAATTGAAATGACTAAACTTGAAATCTTGACTAAATTGAAATTATGATTATGTTTTTATATTCTTCCCCTTCTTCTTCTTCCTCTTCTTCTTCCTCAATTAGGTTTAGGTTTTTTTTGGTTTTCTTTTTATTTTGCAGACCACATTGCCATCTCATCGTTGTCGTTGTCGCCATCACGGTGCCAAGCAGTGACGCACGACAACGCGACAACACGAAGAGAGAAAGAGAGGTTCAGGGAGAGAGAGAGAGGACGCCGGTGACGATTTGATTGGTTCGGTTTTGACGGGGAAGACGCCGGCGATGATTTGCAGATGTTGGCTTTGATTTACTGGCGTTGGTTTGGACGGGGAGAGAGAGATTGGGGAGAGAGAGTAGAGGAGAGAGAAAGAAAAGAGAGGAAGAAGAGAGAGAGTGTGTTTGGGATGGTTTTTATATGGGGGTATTCAAGTAATTTTACAAAAACATGGTTATTAACAATTAAAATTTCGTTTGTGGTTACAAACAAAATTTCCATGTTTAGAGTGGTCATTTTTGGTAATTTTCATTGTATTCTATATTTACGGGGTTCCCCATTAATTTTATAATTGGTCTATTAAAGAGTTACAAAACTTAAGCCCAAAACTCAATTGTTTCCCTCTCCCATGGATGCCACAAACGATTCAGGTTTTAGAGTTTGTTTGGTTGGGCTTTTGAAAAACTTCTATTTGTTAAAGGTCTACTTGTAAATTTATAATAGATCTATTACAATTTACAAATAGAATTTTTGCCAAAAAAAAAAAAAAAAAAATTATAGTTGTTTCATTGGTAGACTTTTTTTTTTTCCTTTTAAAAAAATGTTTATTTGGAGAAGCTCCTTCTCATGAGCTTTTGCCTAGTAGAGATTTAAACTCTACTAGTCTCTACATAATTTAAAATAGACAATCTCAAAAGTCTAACCTAACAACTCTAAAAAAACTCAAATAGATATGTGTAGAGCTTCTAAGGCAGTAGAAAGCCCAACTAAATAAGCACTTAGAAATGAAGTGCTTGAAGCGATGTCGTTTGGAGTGGGTAAAAAAGGAAAAATATATAAAATTAAATCATGACCATTCAATTTATTAAGTGACACGTGTCTCTAGATCATTACAAGCTTAGGTAAAGCTTAGGTTATGAGAGAATCCAAAGAGTGGCGGTGATGACAACCCTTAAAATTTGTATGTACACCCCTTTCGTAATCACACTCATACAAATTTTTAAAAAATTTCTAGTTTGTACTCCAAGACTTTTAATGCATGATAACATAAAATCCTAACAAAACTGAACTTCATACAACTACAAAGTCTTAGAACGGGTGAAAGAAAAAAGGACATGTGTTACAATTCAATTGGGCCACATCACTAGGTCAGTATTTTGGGTGCTGGCCGGTCAGCACCCAAGTATTATCCTTTTAAAAATAAAGTTGTGCTAAAAAGCTTTCGTTTGGGGTAAGAAAAAAACAAAAATAAATAAAATGAAATCATGACCATTTAATTTATTAAGTGACATGTGTCTCCAGATCTTTAAAAGCTTCAGCAAATTAAGCTTAGGTTAGGAGATGATTCAAATCCTCAAAATGATATTAATTAATAGCGAGTGCAATTTTGTTCACCCACCTTAACTAGAGATAACCATTACCTCCCTCCCCAAATGTTGCCACGTGTCTCAAACTTTGGTTATCTTTGGGTTAACTTTGGACTTTGGGTTAAGTTTTGGACACGTGGCAACATTTGGGGAGGGAGGTAATGGTCACCTCTAGTTAAGGTGGGTGAGCAAAATTGCACTCAATTAATAGCGGCATCTTCAACACTTTTTCAGGATCTTACTTTAATTAAAATCAATTTTTTATTAATAATTATAAGTAGAAATTAATAATGATTTAATTTTTTCAAGTCAACTAAAGCAAACAATTTTTCATTGTTCAAGTGTAAGTCCCTACTAAGCACGATATTAAATATCAGTGTTCTAGTAATCGGAAAAATCGACTGATTATTACCAGAAATTCACTAGGCAGCCTTCCGCCGTACTAAAAAGCCGAAAATCGGTCCTTTTAGGCGGATGGCGACTAATCAACTGCTTTGAATCCGATACTGAGTTCCGTAATGGAGTTTACAAAATTCTAGCTCGTCATGAGTCCCGTTTCGATCAAATACATTCTACGGCCTAATTGCACGAACATCCCCTAACATTAGACATAATTACACGTATATGGAATTTTTACCCATTATTACACAAACCTCCCATGCCATTAGTGTTCAACGGTTAAACTTAACCGTTGACTCACTTTTCCATTTAAAAAGTCTAAAATGCCCCTGCTGTGTAATTTATTATTTTAAATAGTTAATTAAAAAAAGATCCAGCTTTTATTAAAAAAAATTCATATTTTATTTCAAAAAAATCCAGATTTTATTTTAAAAAACAAATCCATATTTTTTTTAATTTTTTTTTTTAAAATCTAGATTTTTTTTCTTCTATAAATGGATTTTTTCCAATCTAAAAAAAATAAAAAATAAAAAGCTTATAAATCAAATTCTAAAATAAATAAAAAATCAAAAACCAATTTTCTCTTTTTCTTTTCTTTCATCCATACTGCCATAATTTAATTACTTAATCTATTATTATTTATTTAATTTAATTTTAATAAAAAAAAAGGAAAAAAAAAAAGAAGCAGATGCCTAGAAGAACAAAGAATGCAAATGGAGAAATCTTCATTCTCCATTTGCATTCTTCATTCTTCTGGGCATCTATTTCTTTTTTTTTTTTCCTTTTTTTTATTAAAATTAAATTAAATAAATAATAATAGATTAAGTAATTAAATTATGGCAGTATGGATGAAAGAAAAGAAAAAGAGAAAATTGGTTTTTGATTTTTTATTTATTTTAGAATTTGATTTATAAGTTTTTTATTTTTTATTTTTTTTAGATTGGAAAAAATCCATTTATAGAAGAAAACAAAAATCTGGATTTAAAAAATATATATATATATATATATATGGATTTGTTTTTTAAAATAAAATCTAGATTTTTTTGAAATAAAATATGAATTTTTTTTTTAATAAAAGCTGGATCTTTTTTTAATTAACTATTTAAAATAATAAATTACACAGTAGGGGCATTTTAGACTTTTTAAATGGAAAAGTGAGTCAACGGTTAAGTTTAACCGTTGACCACTAACGGCAGGGGAGGTTTGTGTAATAATGGGCAAAAGTTCCATATACATGTAATTATGTCTAATGTTAGGGTATATTTGTGCAATTTATCCTACATTCTACCCTCCAAACTATCATGACAGAACTCCAAGCCATGCGCCTCTAACGCAGCACATCTGAAACCAAAATCAACCCTTTCACTCCTGAAAAATCCACACACCACCTAACCAATCCAACACTTTCCGCTCCACCACTGTTGGCCTGCTTGGTTCCCCACCTAACCAAAAATCAACCCGTCTTCTAATACTACACAAGGTTCGTTCCATCGGATTATAGGCCAAAAGGCTTGTGAAAGGAGCGAAAAAGGTGAACTGGATTTTTCTGCCACACCCGAAGAATTGCCTACCGAATCAGCTTTTACAAAACCGATTCAGGAAATTTCCTTCCATGCTATGGCTGGAACCAACCATCCTCGGACTATTTGAGTTGTTGGAAAATTGAAGAACAAGGGAAGGTATAACTCAAAAGGGAAAACATCAGCCCAAGTCAGAAATTCTGGTGAAATGGGCAGGGGCACCGCGAGAAGATGTGACATGGGAAAACGAGTGGCGTTTCTCACGTGATAACACTAACGATGCATCACACTCTGTTTCTAAGCTAACCACAGCTGATTGATCAAGTCTGGTTCAAGGTCTAGTTAGTTAACCATTGGTGGTTAAATAACAGATGTATGCTGATGTCAGAGTTTGTTAAATTTAGTCAGGAAATTCCTTATCTAATAAAGTCACGCTTTATGTGTGTCTTCCTAGTATAAATACAAAAGCTCTGTAATAGCTTCAGATATCTGAAGATAATAAAAAATTTCTGTAGAGCTCCATTAATGGAGATGAAGATATTTTTTATTATCTTCAGAAACAATCGCTTTGGTGGTCGATCAACCAACAGAATTCATTGCCAAGTGTGCAATAAACCAGGTCATGGTGCACTGAAATGCTATTATCGATTTGATCAGGTATTTCAAGGTTCTTCTTCTCAGCAACAACAGCCAAATCAACATCAAAGTCAAGCCTTTTACAACCAGCAACAGCCTCAAAATCAGTCTTTTTACAACCAGCAACAGCAGCAAGGACAATCCTTTTACAACCAACAACAACCACAGAATTTCAATGGTCAGATGTATACTGGTTCATCTCCACAAAACTATGCAAACCAAGGCATGTCTGATCCTCAAGCCAACTACCATCAGGCTGCCAATTATCATCAGACATCTGCCTTTCTTGCAACTCCTGAGACAGTCATAGATCCAGCTTGGTATCTAGACAGCGGTGCAATGAATCATATTACATCAGACTTGAGTAATCTGTCCATAAGAAATAATTACAGAGGTAATGACAGGTTGTTAGTAGGTAATGGTGAGCAGCTCTCGATTTCTCACATTGGTAACACTTTGGTTCAAGCTCACACATCATCACATCAACCCTTGAATCTGAAAAATATTTTGCATGTCCCTCAAATAACTAAGAATTTGCTTAGCATTTCCAAGCTTACATATGATAATCATGCTATTGCTGAGTTCTATGCTAATGTATGTGTGATTAAGGACCTCAAAACGAGGAAGGTTTTGCTTCGAGGAATGCTTAGAGATGGGCTCTATTGTGTAAGGCTCGATAAGGTGTCTCAAGTCAAAGGTGCAGATCAAGCTACTGGTGGATTTACTACTGATAAAGTGTCAAGTTCCTGCTTTTTCAATTCAGCAAATAAGACGAATTCTGGTGGTCATCAGCGACTTCAACCAGATGTTAACATGTTTTCTTCAAATGCTTCTGTAAACTCTACAATATGGCATGCAAAATTGGGGCATCCAACTCCCTTGATATTAGAAAAGATGTTATGTCACATTCACTTCAATAAAAAGTTTAGTGTTCCTCAATTTTGTGATTCTTGCAAGCTTGGCAAGCTTCACAGACTGCCATATTCTCCTGTCTCTATAAGTGCTACGGTCCCTCTTGAATTAATTTATTCGGACGTATGGGGACCAGCCCCAACTCTTTCCACAGAGGGCTTTCGTTATTACATTTCGTTCATCGATGCCTTTACACGTTTCACTTGGCTTTTTCCTATGAAGCTGAAATCTGATGCACTTGGCATCTTTATCCGATTTCAAAAGCTGGTATAATTACGTTTTGATAGGAAAATCAAAGGTCTGCAATCTGACATGGGAGGTGAATTCGTTGCCTTTTCTTCTCACCTTGCTAAGTGTGGCATACAAACTCGATTCTCATGTCCTCACACGCCACAACAGAATGGGGTGGCTGAAAGGAAACATAGGCATGTGGTGGAGACTGGTTTGACTCTCCTAGCTCATGCAAATCTCCCTCTCAAGTTCTGGTATGAAGCATTCAGTACAGTAACTTTTCTAATAAACAACATGCCTATTGCCAAATTTCAATTCATATCTCCTTTTGAAAAACTTTTTCAGAAAAAGCCAAACTACAACTTCCTAAAAACCTTTGGTTGTAGTTGTTTTCCTTATCTAAGAGACTACAACAAACACAAGTTTGGTTTTCATACTTCTAAATGTCTCTTTATTGGATATAGTCCTATACATAGAGGATATAAGTGTTTACATCCATCCGGAAGAGTTTACATTTCAAGAAATGTGGAATTCAATGAACTTGAATTTCCATATTCATGCTTATTTCCTAGTAAGACAACACCTGTTAGTTGTTCACATTCTTCAAGTATTCCTTTTTCTAGTGTTCAAACCGTGTTGTCCACTATCCCTAAATTTGTGGTTGCTCAGGATAGCACCTTTTCCTCTCCTATTCGTGATGTTCCTTCCCCATTGTCAGCTATTCCTTCTTCTTCCACCTCTGCTTCCTCTTCCTCTTCTTTATCTCCAACATTAGCTACTGTTCCCTTATCATCTCCTCAACATAATAATGCAGTTCATAGGCCTCTGCATCCAATGCTAACAAGGTCCAAATGTGGCATTTACAAGCCTAGAATACCCCAGTCTTTCATTAGCTGTTATCTCACTGAAACTGAACCTAAATCGGTTAAGCTTGCTCTTCAAGATCCTAGATGGAAACAAGCTATGACTGATGAATTTACTGCCTTACATGCTAATCATACATGGTCTCTTGTGCCATATCAATCCTCCATGAATGTGGTTGGGTGTAAATGGGTTTTTAGAGTTAAATATAATCCAAATGGCAGTATTCTTAAGTATAAAGCACGATTAGTGGCCAAAGGTTTCCATCAAATGCCTGGAATAGATTTCTTGGACACTTTCAGTCCCGTTGTTAAGGCTTCCACAATTAGAGTAATCTTCTCTATTGCGGTTTCCTTTGGCTGGGATATTGAGCAACTTGACATCAACAATGCCTTTTTGAATGGTGATCTCAATGAGATTGTTTATATGGAACAACCAACTGGCTTTGTGGACAGTTCGAATCCTCTTAATGTCTGTAAGTTGCGAAAGTCATTGTACGGCCTAAAACAGGCGCCTAGGAGCTGGTACACAAAGCTTAGTTCAGCTCTTCTTTCTTGGGGTTTCAAGAACTCCACCTCAGACACATCTCTCTTTATACGGTTTTCAGGAGCTGACTGCATTTTTCTACTTGTCTATGTTGACGATATCTTGATCACAGGTAACAATCCTGCTGTTATTCGTCAAGTCATCAGCACTCTTCACAATTCCTTTGCTTTAAAAACACTAGGATCAGTGAATTATTTTCTGGGGTTTGAGGCATTTCGTGACTCAAATGGTCTGCATCTAACTCAAGCAAAGTACATCTTGGATCTGCTGGGCAAAACGAATATGAGTGCTGCTAAGCCAAGTGATACTCCAGTTGCTGCTGGCACAAGGTTATCACTAAATGATGCTGTTGCCTTTGCTGATCCTACTCTCTATCGAAGCACGATTGGGGCCTTGCAGTACCTCACACATACGAGACCTGATATCTCCTATATTGTGAACAAACTCAGTCAATTTCTGGTAGCTCCCACACTAACTCACTGGCAAGCTTGTAAACGTGTCCTTCGTTATTTGAAGGGCACACCTCACCTTGGTCTTCACTTCCAGCCTGCCTCTTCACTGATTCTTGAAGCCTTTGCTGTTGCCGATTGGGCGAGCTGTGTTGACGATAGGCGTTCAACAAGTGGTGCTTGTGTACTGCTTGGTGGCAATTTGATATCTTGGTATTCTCGCAAACAGAAGGTAGTCGCTCGGTCGAGCACGGAGGCTGAGTATCGCTCCATGGCTCAGGTTACAACAGACATCTTGTGGCTTTGGTCTCTTCTTAGGGAGTTGCGTATTCCTATTGCTAATGCTGCTGTGCTTTGGTGTGACAACATTGGTGCGAATTCATTAGCACAAAATCCTGTCTTTCATCAACGCACAAAACATATTGATATCGATACACATTTCATCCGTGAGAAGGTTCTATCCGGAGAAATTGATGTTCGTTATATTCCCACTGAGCATCAGGTGGCTGATGTTTTTACGAAAGGCTTCACGAAGGATCGTTTTCGTTATCTGTGTTCCAAACTGAAGCTTCAGATTTCTCCTCAGTTCAGTTTGAGGGGGAATGATAACACTAACGATGCATCACACTCTGTTTCTAAGCTAACCACAGCTGATTGATCAAGTCTGGTTCAAGGTCTAGTTAGTTAACCATTGGTGGTTAAATAACAGATGTATGCTGATGTCAGAGTTTGTTAAATTTAGTCAGGAAATTCCTTATCTAATAAAGTCACGCTTTATGTGTGTCTTCCTAGTATAAATACAAAAGCTCTGTAATAGCTTCAGATATCTGAAGATAATATCACGAACTTATCCCGATTTTATCCTTACGGACAAGGATATTCCGTGTTGGGAGGAATGATATGGTCTCATGCATGAGGCCATGCAACATACTGAAGGAAGGACTTGATCATAGGCGACTTGGTCAAGAGAAGTTTTATTTATTTATTTAATTGCTAGTGTTGTTAGTGTGCAAATAAAGAGGAATCCATGAGTATTTCGTGGCTTCATTTGCTGTGAGCATCCCTATTGTTATAGGTAAAAATAGTCGTGATAAGACACGTCATCACCATGGAAGGCCAGGTCAGCAGAGGTCAAGATAAGTCAACCTATGGAGTATGAACCTTCACGATAACTTACTCGGAAAAGAGGATGAGTAGTCCGACCACAAACAAAGACGATCAGCATGAGCAGCAGATCGGATTCGGACACACTCGGGCACACTCGGGCACACTCGGGCAAACTCACTCGGGAAACAATAAAACAGTCACCAACACTTGCAATCAGCAACCAGCAGGTCCACGATAAGCAACGATGTGGATCATAAGAGGTAAAAAAGGAAACAGGCAGTTCTCCCGTGAATAAAGGAGAAAGAATTCCATTCAGAATTGAATACAGCCGAAAAAGGGAAGTGCAATCTAAATAGGACTAGGAAACCGCTCGAGACTTGGGGGCCACAACACTAAACCCTAGCGGTCATCTTGAAACCCTAGATACAACATGTATAAATACCCCTTTTATTCATAAAGCAGGACACGTGAGAAGTAAAACAGGAGAGAGAGAGAGAATAGTATTGAAAAGCTTGTAATCATTCTTTGTCATTCATCACCTTGTAATCGTGATTCATAGTGGATTTGGCTTTGTTGCTAGAGGCAACGATCCCGTGGATGTTTCTCCGATTTTTTGGAGTTTTACCACGTAAATCACCTGTTATTTCTTTACAATCTTTGACCATACTCTAATATAAACTGCAGCAATTCGAAAACGAATCGTTGACTTGGTGATCACCAAAAATCACCGTCAACAATTGGCGCTAGAAGAAGGGGGCACCCAGAACTTTGTGACAACAATGGCTGGCGACGGAGATGGTAGCGATTCCAGATACAGTCAGGGCGTGCCAAGTAACGAATTGGAAGATGACACCGCGCTCAATACGGCGGATGCAACTTTGACGACGGCAGACCAGTCGGCTGCCTTGGCTAGTATTCAACGTTTACCTACAGCTAATGAAGAAATCGCGCAGCGACTCCGTGCTTCTCTACAACAACTCATATCAGACGCAGCAAGGCAGGGAATTGATCTCTCTATTACGGAAGGTTTGATGTCACCTCATGAACTGTCCGCCCCAAGCCAGCAGACAGCAAGGCTGCGCTCCGCAGTAGTGATACCAACCCCTGATGCACCCCCAAAGGCGAGACAAGATCCTACAGGCAAACCAGAGATGCTATCTGAAAGAGTGGCCAGGAGAAGTAGGGAGCGCAGAGAGGGGAATGATTTCGACAAAGAGTACTATCAAGATCGAGTAGCCGGAGATCGAGACCGCCCCAGGAGGCGTGGCCACCGGAGAGACCGGTCATCCTCGAAAGAAAGTGAGCAGAACCATCATCGCAAGCGCCAAAGGGGCACAGTCCGACTGCATGGCCTAAACCGAGATCATAGAGAGTTGAATCCCGAGGAGAGGGGCCAAAAACTGACCATAAGCCAGAACTTCAATGCGTTAGGAGAGCCTGAAGAGGACAGAGACATACTTATACAGAGCCTCACCCGGGAAGTTCAAAATAATCGTCGGCAAATGGATGCTTTGGTCAGGCGGTATGGGCGTAATGAGCTGTCAGACGATGAATCCGGAAGCCCTTTTACCAATGGGGTTTTGAGGATGCCTTTCCCAGAAAGATTCAGAATGCCCCACATCGAGCTGTTTAAGAAGGATACAGACCCAAAAGAGCATGTCCGGAGGTATAGGAGCGCTATAGCGCAATATGTCCATAATGATGCACTACTATGTTTGAATTTTCCTCAAACTCTTGGGGATCTAGGCTCCCGGTGGTTTGGAAGGTTGCCAGCAGCAAGCATAAGTAGCTTCGGCGAACTGAGCAAGGCTTTCTCAAGGCAGTTCCTCGGGAATGTACACAGGAAAAAGTCAGTGGCTCATTTATCCCAACTCAAACAGGGAAAAGATGAGTCGCTGAAGAAATATCTGGGGAGGTTCGGTCAGGAAGTGTCCGAGATCGGAAGTGCAAACGACGAAGCAATAATTGCCGCGTTCATTAACAACCTTCAGAATGGCCAATTGTCCTTTGACCTCAGAAGAGCCCGACTAACCAGTTATGCCGATATGATGGACATGGCAGGGGGTTACGCCTTGGCCGAAGAAGAGGAAATTGCCACAGGAGGTTACTTCGTACATGGCGGTCGCCCAGAGGGGTCCAAAACCAAGGACCAGACCAAGATGCCCGATACCAAAGGTGACAAGCAGAAGAATAAAGCATGGGATGGTCGGGATGGACGACGAGCATACGACCCAAAAACCGATCAACCACGGCAGAGGTTCCAGGGCCGATATACAAATTATACCCCGTTGAAGAAAGATCAAGAAGAAGTCCTGGCAATCCTAGAAGAGAAGAACATGTCCAAAGAACCACCTAAGCAATCGACATATGCTCGGAGGGACACCACCAAATATTGCCGTTTCCACAAAGAGAATGGGCACGAGACATCCAAGTGTTTCCAGCTAAGGGATCATATCGAGACTCTTATTAGGGAAGGGCATTTGAAGGACATTGTTTTCAAAAAGACGGACAGGGCAGATGGACAGAAAGATAGCCGACAGGACGGACGGGCAAGAAAACTCAGTCCCAAGAAAGCCGAGGATGAAGGAGCAATTAACACCATCTTCGGAGGTCCAGCAACGGGCAAGAGTAACAGGGAAAGAACCCAGGAGATTTGGGAAGCTATGGAGGCACGGAGAGACCTGGACGTCAATTCTATTGAGCCCGACCCGAAAAGAATCAAGGAGGGCTGGGACCCGATCGTGTTCACAGAGGCCGACTCACACGGGGTGGATGTTAGGCCAAATGACGCACTAGTGGTCAGCGCTCGGATCGGCCATAGAGAAGTTCATCGAATTCTGATCGACAATGGGAGTTCGGCAGACATTCTTAGTGCAGAAGTATATGACCAGCTGAGGCTAGACAGGAAAGACCTACAGCCTTTTCCCACACCCCTTAGAGGATTTGGAGGGGTCGAAGTAAGGTCACTCGGCACGGTTAAGCTACCTGTGAAGATCGGAAAAGCCCTTTGCCAGAAAACAGTGCTGCTCGACTTTGTGGTGGTAGATACGGAAAACTGGCCGTATAATGCTTTACTGGGCCGACCTTTTTGAATAAAGCTAAGGCGGTGACAGCAACTTATGCCCTCATGATGAAATTCCCGACCGAATATGGTGTGGGAGTGGTCAAAGGGTCACAAGAGATGGCCCGAAGAGCAAACTTATCAGTATATAAAGATAGGGAGGTACGCCAGGTATACATGGTAACAGTCCAGCAAAAGGATAGAGAACCTGAAGAACAGGCAGAAGTGCCGAAAGATTTTGAGTTGGATCCCAGAGAAGGACCTGAGGATAGGGAAGACGAGCCGACCCAAGAGGTGGCACTAGACCCGGAAGATCCAGGTAGGACAGTGAAAGTAGGGGCAAGTTTGAGCGTACATGTCAAAACCGTACTTATTGCGCTACTAAGAAACTACAAGGATGTTTTCGCTTGGAGCCATGAAGATATGCTGGGGGTAGACCCGAAGGTGATTTCACATCATCTTTCCACCAACCCCGAGTTCCGACCCGTGGTATAAAAAAGAAGACTATTCAATCCAGAAAGAAGCGTCGCAATCAAGAAGGAAGTAGAAAAGCTACTTTCCGCGGGGTCGATAAGGGAAGTCAAGTATCCGGAGTGGGTGGCCAATGTGGTGTTGGTCAAGAAAAAGAACAAGCAATGGAGGATGTGTGTAGACTTTACAGACTTGAATAAAGCTTGCCCAAAAGATAGTTTCCCACTACCGAGGATCGACCAGTTGGTAGATGCGACAGCAGGACATGAATTGTTGAGCTTCATGGACGCCTACTCGGGATACAATCAGATCCGGATGAATAAGGCAGATGAGGAAAAGACGTCGTTTACCACGGACCAGGGCTTATATTGCTACAAAGTAATGCCATTCGGATTGAAAAACGCCGGGGCAACATACCAGAGGCTAGTAAACAGGATGTTTGCTCGGCAGATTGGAAAAAATATGGAGGTTTATGTGGATGATATGCTGACTAAGAGCACCACTGCAGAAAAACACACGGAGGATTTGAAGGAAACCTTTGACGTCCTAAGAAAGTATCAGATGAAGCTCAACCCAAGCAAGTGTGTGTTTGGGGTACCTTCGGGAAGGTTTCTAGGTTTTCAGGTGCACCAGAGGGGAATCGAAGTAAATCCTGAGAAGATCAAAGCACTAGAAGGAATGGCTTCACCCAGGACGCTAAAAGATGTGCAGAGGCTAACGGGATGCCTCGCGTCACTCAACCGGTTTATAGCCAAGTCAACGGACAAATGCGCCCCATTCTTTAAAGCAATAAAAAAGGGGAAAGGGCTCGAATGGAGTACAGAGTGTGAAGAAGCCTTTCAAAAATTAAAAGAATATCTGGGGAGAGCACCAATCCTTTCAAAACCGGTGGTGGGAGAAACATTATACTTATACCTCTCGGTCACCGAGGTGGCGACGAGTTCGGTGTTGATTCGACTGGAGGAAGGAATACAAAAGCCAGTGTACTATACAAGCAAAGCGTTGTTAGTGGCGGAAACCAGATACTCGCCGGCAGAAAAAATAGCGTTAGCTCTGATCACATCGGCCAGGAAGCTAAGGCCATATTTCCAAGCACATACAATAGAGGTATATACAGACTGTCCGCTGAAACTCATTCTTTAAAAGCCAGAAGTGTCAGGAAGGCTGACCAAGTGGGCGGTAGAGCTCAGCGAATACGACATCAGATACACACCAAAAACGGCCATCAAAGGGCAGGCGGTATCCGACTTTATAGCAGAATTCACCGAGCCAGACGCCGAGGTAAGGAGGGCAATGGAAGATGAACAGACTACTAAATTCCAATGGAAATTACATGTAGATGGGTCATCGAACACGCATGGCAGCGGGGCAGGAATAGTCATAACGACCCCCGAGGGGGATACTGTAGAATGTGCCATGAGGTTCTATTTCAAGGCAACCAACAACCAAGCAGAATATGAAGCCTTGCTGGCCGGTCTGAGGGTCTGCATAGCACTAGGGGCAGATGAGCTGGAAGTTTACAGTGATTCACAGGTAGTGGTCCATCAGGTACTGAATGAATACCAGGCCAGGGAAGAGCACATGATAGCTTATTTGGACATTGCAAAAAAACTACTTAAAAAGTTCAAAGCATACAGAATCTCTCAGATCCCTCGGGAAGAGAACGAAAAGGCAGATGCTTTGTCCAAATTAGCTTCAGCCACCACAAGCATCAGATCCAAAGCAATACCAGTGGCGCACCTGACTAAACCAAGTACAGCGGAACCCGAGGAAATCATAATAGCATAAATCCGACCTAGCCCGGGCGACTGGACATACCAACTCAGAAAGTACTTGGAGGAGAACATACTACCGGAGGATGCTGTGGAAGCTAAACGCATCAGATACAGGTCAGCCCGGTACACGATTCTGAGAGGAGAATTATATAGGAGAGGATTCTCGAAGGTATTGCAGAGATGCATTTCCGGTGAGAAGACTGGAGAGATCCTGAGAAGTATCCACAGTGGAGCATGTGGGAACCACACTGGGGGTAAAAGCTTAGCACACAAGATACTCCGGCAAGGGTTCTACTGGCCGACTCTGTTCGCGGAAGCGCAGCAATTCGCAGAAAGTTGCGAAACATGCCAAAGAGTAGCAAATGACATTCGGCGACCCCCAGAGTTGCTCAGAAGCTTAACCTCGCCTTGGCCCTTTGCCATGTGGGGACTCGACCTGATAGGACCAATGCCCACAGGAACGAAGGGAGGAGCCAAACATGCTATTGTGGCAGTGGATTATTTTACCAAATGGGCAGAGGCAGAAGCACTTGTACACATCACCGAGGCAAACACTACCAGCTTCGTTAAAAAGAATATAATATATCGGTTTGGGATCCCGAGCATCATCATAACAGACAATGGGACTCAATTCGATAATAAGAAGTTCAGAGAAATGTGTGAAGAGTTTAAGATCGCAAACTACTACGCATCGCCTGCTCATCCTCAAACCAATGGCCAAACGGAGGCCGTGAATAAAGTAATCAAGCACACATTGAAAGCAAAGCTAGAGGCAAAGAAAGGTGGCTGGGCAGACAAACTGCCTGAGGTGCTATGGGCATACCGAACAACTGTGAGGTCTTCCACAGGGGAAACTCCTTTCGCGCTGGCATTCGGGACAGAAGCTGTTATCCCAGCAGAAACTACTTTCACATCCCCCAGGGTCCAGCTATACAGTCCCGAGCACAATATAGACATGCTACAGCAGAACCTAGACGAGCTTGAAGAGATCAGAGACGCAGCACAAGTAAGAAATTCCGCATACCAGCAAAGGGCCGCTAGGTACTACAACTCTCATGTTCGGGAGCGGAGATTCCAACTCGGGGATCTAGTGCTGAGGAGAGTATCACCGAATACCAAGGATAAATCATCAGGATCCCTCGCCGACAAATGGGAAGGGCCATATATCATCAAGAGAATCGTAGGGCACGGGGCCTACATGATAGCCCGACCAGAAGGTAGCCTGGTACCCCGACCATGCAACGCACAATATCTGAAGATCTTCTATCCCTAAAAGAATCCGGTTATGGTTCTACAGTTTATTTATTCTGCTTTAGCTCAATTTTTTTAGTTTCTGCGTTGAAATTTTAGATTTATTTATTAATTTCATGTTCATGATCATCTAATAAAGTTCAGTTGCAAATACGATGTGGCGGAATCAATAAAATCCATGAGCAATATTTCAATGGAGGTCACTCAAGGCGACCGAATAAACGCCG
The DNA here is from genome assembly GCA_030490815.1 of Acer saccharum. NCBI lineage: Eukaryota > Viridiplantae > Streptophyta > Magnoliopsida > Sapindales > Sapindaceae > Acer > Acer saccharum. The sequence goes on from CM059866.1 coordinate 29,732,858, forward strand.
AAAAAGTCGAGCGCTATAAGACCGCGAAAGAGCGGACGAGTGGTGCTCGAAGGGCGGAAAAGCTGTAGTAGCATGCCCGCCTAGTTAAAGCGATGCAAACGCGTCCCTTAGCAAAAAGGCAAAACCGAGGCACCAGGATAACTGGGAAAATGCTCGGAGCGCCGCTAGAAAGACTAGTGAGATGCGCAGTCGTGTTGGCCGGTACAAAGTACCCCAACGATTCGACGAACCCTTGCGCAGATAAAACCAGGAGACGTCCTAGGTGACTTGTGCAAGGACCTCAACGTATGGTCGCGGCGAGCCCCGACGCAACGTGAAGGTTAAACAACCCCAAAAAATCGAAGGGTGTAAGCCAGTCACATAAGATACTCGGCAAAAAATTAGTTACCGGTTAAATAAGATACTCGGTCTAAATTGATAAGCCAGTTACATAAGATACTCGGCAAAAAATTAGTTACCAGTTAAATAAGATACTCGGTCTAAATCGATAAGCCAGTTACATAAGATACTCGGCCAAAAATTAGTTACCGGTTAAATAAGATACTCGGTCTAAATTGATAAGCCAGTTACATAAGATACTCGGCAAAAAATAGAATGTAAGAGTAAAATTTGGTCTTATATTTATAGTGTATAGAAAGATACAATGTATGATGTATATATGAAAGATGTACAAGTATAGTTACAAAAAGGGCTTGAAAATCAAGAAGAAGGCGCCGGGGGTGGTGAGCTGCTTCTGCCAACATCAGGGTCAGGCTCCATCACATACTCGCTCAGAAGACTGTCGTCCGATGGCCACACGATCACATCTTCTTCGTCATCCATCCAGTGACTGTAGTCGGTACCAGGAACGGGCCCCAAGTCAGGTATCTCGTTGTTAAAACTCGCCCTTTCACTGGCGTAAAAGGTAGAGAACGACTCGGCGGTCGGAACCTCAAGGTGCATGGGATGTGGCGTTTTTCCTTTACTTCTACAATACGCCCGCCACTCCTTCATCTGGATCCGGAGAGACTCCAAGGATGTATCCACATGCTTCCTAATTGAGAGGCTCCAGTTGGCCCGGGCCCGATCAGTCGCCCTATTCTTTTGCTTAAAAAATTCGCCGGCCGAGACCATTCCACGCTGGAACTCCCGAAGAAGCAGAGCATCATAGGCTGGAGATCTCTTAAAACGGTCAACGCTTTGTAGCTCCATTTCCAGCCTAGCTCCCTTCGACAGTTCCTTGGCCGTCAGGGCCTGACACTCCAAGTCGTCGATTCGACGTTCATAAGCAGACTTGGCGTCTTCGGCGTTCTGTTCGGCTCGAAGCAAGGCTTCCCGGGTGGATGACAGTTGATCCTGCAGAGTCCTGACCTCCTCCGCGGCAGAAGATGCCCGTTGCTCGGCTTCCATTTGCCGTGCTAAGCACTGATTTATGAGCATCTCACTCGACCTGGCCTCCTCCTGATGAGCTAATTCAACCCGAGAACAGTGATCTTCGCTCTCCTTCAATTGGGCTTCTAGCCTTCTTATTTTCTCCGCTTGGGCTTCGCCAGCTTGGCAAGCCCCAGACATCTCGGCCACCATCTGCAACAAACAAATCAACAACAAATAGAAATATAAGAAAAGGAAGAATGCGAAATGACGCATATGAGAGAGTGTCACTCACGTAGGAAGCGCTGTTAAAGAAATTATGGAGTCGGTCAGACACAGTCCTGGTCCTGAAGTGACTCCAATGATCCTCCCCAATATAAGCTCGGCCTGAAGCCATGGCCCTGAAAATAGTCTCGGGGGTGGGATCATTGATTTGGGGAGAGGAGCCCATATCACCCACATCGCCTTCGGGGAGTTCGGCGGACGGGGCCGCCTGAGGAAGGCCGGCTGAGCCACCAGCGCTCTCTCTGACCTGCTCCCGCGGAGGGGTCACGCTCGCATCACCCTCCCCCTCGTCCTCCGAAGAGGAATTAACATACGCAACTACTCGGGGAATCTTTGGAAAAGGGCGACCAGAAGAAAACGAAGCCTTCCTTTTCCCAGTCTGCCCAGCTTCAGTGTTGCTGTCCCCAGGAGTAGAAATCGGATCAGTAGAGGTAGGAATCTCCAAAGAAGAATGATTCGGTTCAACTGAAGTCGGAAACTCCGGAGCTACCGCACCTGAAGGCCCCCCAACTGCTTCAAAAGGGACGTTTTGCATATCAGCAGCAGAGTGGGGAGAACCAGATCCGCTGGGGAGATTCGCCTGCTCGGGCTCAGGGAGATCCCCTACTTTTTCTTTCCCCTTGGAGGAAGGACCTACGGGATTGCCCGAATCAACAGAGGTCCTACTTACTCCAAAGTTCCCCGAGGCACCCTCAGCTCCCACCGAACACACGGTCGGTTCTTGATCGTGAGCCTCCTCGGGCACATAATCGGGTACTCCCTCTTCATCATCTCCCTCGGGAACGTTCTCGGGAGTACCCTCGTCAGATTCGTCTTCAAGAGGGGCTATCCCAGCATCTCGCTGGCGAAGGACTGCCTTTCGACTCGCCTCGACGATGCCTTTCATCCGGCGTGCCAGACCATCACTGACTATATCTACATCAAACACTTAAAAAAAAAAAAGAGAAGAATCCGAGTTAGCAAGCAAGCTTAGAAGTCAGGTTGCAAATAAAAAATGCATACAAGAAGTAAACTTACGGCGTCTGCGGCACGCGGAAATCTGAGGGAAGAGATGGGCCTTGATCATTTTCCCCTCTCTATAGAGATAGGGCTTTCCCCTTTTCTCTAGGGGGCAGACTGCTGCCCGAGCTAAGGTCTTCAGCTCCTCATCAATAAAAGCTGAAGTTAGATGGTTCCACTGCGGCGTGCAGAAGTACCGAGGAACCCGGCAGGTCATCTGAGTGCCGTCCAAGTCGAAACTGATCGACTGGCCCCAGTCTTTGCCCACGAAGAACCAGCTGTTCTTCCAAAACTTGTTCGAGGTCGGGAAGCCCCAAACGAACCCTTTCATCTTCTCGTCCGTAGTCGGTTCGACACTGCCCTTGACCACGACATCCTTTGGAATCCAGAACTCAGGCTGGTTCGACTGGAGAAAATAAATCCCGATCTTCCCCACTGGCCTCAGCGAATAAAAATGGCGAACCTCGCGAGGGGTGGGAGGTGGCCGCTTCATTCTATGCCACATGTGCCACATGCACATCAGGATGCGATAACTGTTCGGCGTTAGCTGTGCCGGAGCGAGTCGGGCTTCAGCCAAGAACCAAGTAATGAAAGGCTGAAGAGGAAGAGTGACGCCGCAGGTGAGCATGGACCCGTAAATTGCTACGTGGCCAGGGGGTGGGTTCCATGCAGCCCGACCTTCGGCTGGAATCAGCGAAATCTCATTGCTGTCCAGATCGAATCGCCGCATATATCGCGTTATCTCGTCAGGGCCGACCACGTTCGGCTCAACATCATAGACGCAAATACGCTCGGGGGAGAAGGGAATGCGAGCGGCCCTGTGCTCCTCTTCAATATCATCTTCAATAATCCTTTGGGCCGCCACTCGGCTTTCCCGAGAATGCGAGTCTTTGTAAACTTTGCGAGTGGTCATCCTCTTTCCTGGTCTTCTGCTCGGGCGAATATCAGTACAAGCAGAAGAATCCGACCAAGCTTCAGGTTGGTATGAGTAAGGTGGTGATGAACTGGCAGAAGCAGAAGGGATCTCTGAAGCAGGAGGAACCTCAGAAGTTGCAGGCCTTTCCAGAAAAAGTCCAGAAATATCAACGTCGGTATAGCGCGGCTGATCGAAACGGGGCTCGTCTAATAACCTGTGAACAACCGACGCAGTGAAAGCATCATTTCGCTCAATAGCAATCATACCAACAGTAAAAAGACGATATCTAGCTCCGGAATCCATAAAAACTAACCTTGATGAAGTAAAGAATGAAGACGGCGCAGATCGCAGAAGAAAAAGCCTCCGAGAAAAAATCTGGGGGAAGAAGCAGGTAAACTCAAGGATGGCAGGGTTAGAAAAAACGGGCTAGTAAACCAAACAGAAAACAGAGGATCAAAAGGCACAGATAAAACCTCCTTCGAAGAGCACGCAAAAATACTGGAAGAGAAGATAAAAAGCTAAAAATGGAAAAAAAAAGGTGAAAGAGAAGAAATCAAAACCAGAATATATAGGCGACGTCTCGATTTTAAAAATACCAAAACCCTAGGAGCGGTTGCAGAAAAGCGGGAAAAAAGAGGGGTTAGGACTGATGACGTAGGTTGAGCGCAGACGAGCAGAAAGGTCACATCCCATAAATACATCGTACCACAGCCAAACAAATAGGGACAAGTGGCAGCAAGGGAACGTCAGGCGCCGCCAAAGAGCAGAAGCATCGCCATCATAAAGATTTGAAATGATTGATAAATCAAACGTGTGCGGTCGCAATTAAAACACGTCATTTAAAGCTCTGATCCAAACGAGGATACTTTAATGCAGGAAACGACAAGTAAGGATTAACCATAAAGAAATATTGAAGTTAAATATTAGACCCGAGAGAACTTGACTAAGCGTGATCGGCTCAAATATTTAAGGGGGTATTGTTATAGGTAAAAATAGTCGTGATAAGACACGTCATCACCATGGAAGGCCAGGTCAGCAGAGGTCAAGATAAGTCAACCTATGGAGTATGAACCTTCACGATAACTTACTCGGAAAAGAGGATGAGTAGTCCGACCACAAACAAAGACGATCAGCATGAGCAGCAGATCGGATTCGGACACACTCGGGCACACTCGGGCACACTCGGGCAAACTCACTCGGGAAACAATAAAACAGTCACCAACACTTGCAATCAGCAACCAGCAGGTCCACGATAAGCAACGATGTGGATCATAAGAGGTAAAAAAGGAAACAGGCAGTTCTCCCGTGAATAAAGGAGAAAGAATTCCATTCAGAATTGAATACAGCCGAAAAAGGGAAGTGCAATCTAAATAGGACTAGGAAACCGCTCGAGACTTGGGGGCCACAACACTAAACCCTAGCGGTCATCTTGAAACCCTAGATACAACATGTATAAATACCCCTTTTATTCATAAAGCAGGACACGTGAGAAGTAAAACAGGAGAGAGAGAGAGAGAATAGTATTGAAAAGCTTGTAATCATTCTTTGTCATTCATCACCTTGTAATCGTGATTCATAGTGGATTTGGCTTTGTTGCTAGAGGCAACGATCCCGTGGATGTTTCTCCGATTTTTTGGAGTTTTACCACGTAAATCACCTGTTATTTCTTTACAATCTTTGACCATACTCTAATATAAACTGCAGCAATTCGAAAACGAATCGTTGACTTGGTGATCACCAAAAATCACCGTCAACACCTATTATGTTTCTTAGTTGATTTACTACTTATCATTGAAGTTCTCTCATTTGAACAATCAGCCTATAAATAGCTGAATATAATTGGATTGAGGCATGTTGAATTATATAAATATAAACCCTGCCTTCAAATCTCTCTTTTCTCTCTTCTAAATTCTGCTATGTGTAATTGATACACAACATAAATCTGATAATAAAAATAAAAAAATAAAAAAAATAAATGATATGATATTTAATATGGTGAGTTGGTGACGGCTTTATTGTCAGAAAATTTGTGGTGATTGAGGCATGGTGTCTCGCCTTCAAATGCTGTCAATGATAATTATCAATACATACAAGCAATAGACTAGACCAAAACACAAGGCGGCAATTAGGCAGCAATTAGGCACCGCCTTGGTGGTCTAGGTGCTAGGTGCTAGGCGTCGGTCCACCGTACGATTAGCGCCTAACGCCTATTAAAACACTTGTTAAATATAAATCTATATATATATATATATAACTGAAGCGCACACCAGCTGCAAATATAAACATTTTAACTGACATTTTGATATCTACTGGTAATAATATGGCGATTCAGGTCTCCAAGCATCTAGAGCCATGGCGCGACTTGAAAGGAAAAGTGGTGATGGTGACCGGTGCTTCATCGGGGTTGGGGCAAGAGGTTTGTCTGGAACTGGCCAAGGCCGGCTGTCGAATCATAGCAGCAGCTCGGCGCGTTGATCGCCTCAATTCCCTGTGTGAGGAGATAAATTCTTCTTGTATCGCAAGTCATGATGATGAGGCAATTAAGAGTGCTAGAGCTGTGGCTGTGGAGCTTGATGTCTCAGCCGATGGAGCAACTATTGAGAGCTCCATACAAAAGGCTTGGCAAGCATTTGGGAGGATTGATGCTTTACTTAATAATGCTGGTTTTAGAGGTATTTACAATATTTTTGATATACAGTAACGCTTATAATAAATTAAATTTGTATGATTAATGAACACGTATATCATGTATATGTGTACGTATTTGATCAGGTGGTGTGAAGTCAGCACTGGATTTGTCGGAGGAGGAGTGGAACCGTGTGATGAAAACAAACTTAACAGGAGCTTGGTTGGTGTCTAAGTATGTGTGTGTACGTATGCGTAATGCAAATATTAGTGGATCTGTCATCAATATTTCTTCCGTTGCTGGTGCTCATCGTGGACTCTTACCTGGAATGGTTGCCTATGCTTCTTCAAAGGCAGCCTTAAATACCATCACAGAGGTACCTATAAATTATCCTATTTATATATGCCATAACATTTGTGACATTTTATGTACAGGCGCGGAGGCATTTGATAAGTAGCCTGGGCTGTAGCCCAGGCTAACTTTTTATTTATTTATTTATTTATTTTATGTTAATCCACATATAATTAAATTTACTTTCCTTATATTAGAGTGTAATAATTATATTTACTGCTATTATATTAGATTCTTACGAAATTACCCTTAATTTACAATTCTATTTACAAAACTAACCTAACTAAACACAAAAAGTAAAACACATCAAAGTATAAGACACAAACAAAATGCAACTTCTGAAAGCTAAACACGTTCCAAGTAGACAAAGTTCCACCTCTCAAAATTTCTTACAAATTGCCAGGTTGTCCATATGAAAAAAGAGATTACGAATATCATTGACTTATATTCTATAATAGATGAGTTCGATTCTATGAAATCTCGTAAGAAAAAATTGAGATTGTCTGTGACTATATTTGAATTGCATGCTTGTTTTTTATTTAGTCGTTATCTTTTAAAATGTTTATGTATTTTGTTTAGAACATAAATTTTGAGGAGTAACGTACCATTATCTCCCCTCTTATCTAAGTGTATATTTAATTTTCAATTAATATAATTTTCTCATATCGTCAATGTTATTTTTTTTTTTTTTAAATAGTAGCCCAACCTACCATAACATCTTGGCTTTGCCCCTGTTTATGTAGAACCTAGCTAGCTAGCTATTGACATAATATGTTAATAACCATCTTATCCAAAATGGGTATGATGGTCATTAATATGGTATCAGATTTAGGTTTTACTGGAGTTCTGTATTCGAGTTCCTTCACATGCATTTGTTTCTATATTTATTATGCAAGCTGCATGTCTATTTGGGCTTAGTCTATGTGTCAAGCCAGCCGCTCTGGCATGTGAGGGGTATATTAAGGTGTTTAAATATTATTGTTGTGTCATTTCCTACTGAATTAAACTTTTTGGTGTGATTATTATAATTAACATGATCTTCAATGTTTATATGAGTTAAGGTTTCTCCTGTTTGTCGAATTCAGAAATTTGTTAAATTCTTTAGACTGTGTGATGTATCTAATTATTAGAATGCAATTAACAGTGACATATGAATTTTGTAGGTTATGGCTTTGGAATTTGGAGAGCACAAAATTAGGGTGAACTCAATATCCCCTGGAATTTTCAAATCTGAGATCACAGAGGGTCTTATGCAAAAAAAATGGATGAAGAATGTGGCCATGAGAACTATTCCTTTAAGGACGTTTGTGACCTCAGATCCAGCTTTAACATCGCTCGTCCGCTACCTTATTCATGACTCTTCCCATTATGTGTCCGGAAACATATTCATCGTGGATGGAGGATTTACACTAGCTGGTCTCCCTATTTTCTCTTCTCTTTGAATGTTATTTCCATAATAGGCTTGGACAGTTTGTACTGTCATAATTAATGTCATGTATTTTGTTTATGCAAATGTTCATGCTTGATGATCTTTTGGCTATTTTTATTTTAAGAGAAGTGGCTTATCCCCTTTTTTATATATAATATATTCATTTTTATATTGCTAAATACCTTACAACAGAAAATACTAGCCTATTAGGTTATTTCCTTGATATATATTATCTTTCTCTTGTTTTTTATATTTTTAATATGGGATTCATTTTTATATTAAAAAAAAAGGGTGGGATTCATTTTCACCTTCTCTTCCTTCATACGTGGGTTAATTAATAGTTATAACCGAAAGAAAGAATGAATGTTATGAAATTAAAAATTAGTTTTACAAACTTAAAGAAGATATAATATTCCAAAAAAATAAAATAAAGATAAAGATGAGAATATGAATTGGAGACATGTCCTCCTCTCCCAACTCCCAAAATAAAGAATAGTTTTTTATTTTTTATTTATTTATTATTATTATTTTTTTAACATGATGATTGCACTACAACAAATTTGAGCTATAGGGACGAATTTTTTTCATCCCAATAGAATGTCTATTGGGACGAAATAAATTATTCGTCCCTAAAAATGCAAACCTGATAAAACTTTTAGGGACAAAAAAATTTGTCCCAATAGAATGCCTATTGGGATTTCTATTGGGATGAAATAAATTATTTGTCCCTAAAAAGTGCAAATATGACAAAACCATTATGAACGAAATATTTTTGCTCCAATAGAATAAATATTGGGACGAAATAAATTATTCGTCCCAATAAATTGTCTATCAGGACTAATTTTGTTCATAAGTGGTAAAACCTCTAGGGATGAAACATTTTTGTCCTAGTATAATGTCTATTGTAACGAAATAAATTATTTGTCCCAATAGACTGTCTATCGGGACAAATTAATCTATCTCTTAGGACAAATTTTATCCCAATAGGTTGTATTTTTATTTAAAATTATAATAATTAATTAGTTTTATTGAAAATTCTTGATTTTTTTTTTAAAAGTTTTTCCTAAGAGATAGATTAATAATTAAATTACCATATAAATTAGAAAACGAGGAAAATATAGATCATTTTGTTCGTCAAAGTGGTTCTCTATTGAGATGAATTTTGTTTTGTCCCAATATGTTCTACATAAGGATCAATTATTATTAGTCCTGCGAAGTTTTCTTTTACTTAAAATTTTAAATGTTAATTAATTTTATTCACTTTTTTATATTAATTACAATATATTAATTAAAAAATTATATTATTTTTATTTATAATTATAGTAACAATATTAAAAATGTTGTGATCTTAAATATTATAATCCACAACCACTTTTAGGAAAGTGGTTGTACATTTCTTCTTCTCTTTTGTGATAGGAATTTGATTATTACATTTGTTCATTAAATCGCAAGATATAGAGAAACAACTCTCCTATAGTGATTGCATTCCGAATCGTGCTTATAACAATTAATGTCACTAGCTAGGCTCCGATAGACTCATAACTCAGCTGTATATGATTTAAAAAATAGTTTTATTACATGCTCCGATAAACACTTTTTTTTAAAATAAAATAAAATTTGATTAGTGGAATGAGTTTAAATTTTTTTTTGCTTTGTGTAACCAGATTGGATCTCCATGACTTGTACTTGCCACCACAAGCCAAAATTCTCCTCCATCAATATTCTTCCTCCATCAAACCCCACTGAGTTTGAAACTGATTTCAAGACGTATCTTCTTTACTAAACCCATACTAAGAAACCATGAATCATCATCTCAATACCAACAAGTCCTCTATACAATATCCCGTAAAGACTTGACACCGCAATCGCCAGCCAAGGCTCTGATACCAATTGTTAGTAAACACTAGGACTACTCATGTACCAGTTGTTGGGAAAAGTCAATGAACATGGAAGCACATGCCTAATATTCACCATATAAAAAATAACATCTAGTAGAAGAAAAATAAGATGAGAGAACAAATAAACCAATCACAAATGAACACAAGATATACGTGGAAACCCTAAATCAGGGAAAAAAACCACAGGCCATCGGGAACAGAGAAATAATCCATGTAGTAAATTTGCACAACCACACACTCCAAAATTCTCTCTCTAACCCCAAACCCCAAAAACCGAGCCTTACTAAGCCCCCAAGCTCATAACCGAGCTTGCATCCTAGCTCTCAGCTTATAATGCTCAACGGGTCCTCCTTTAAGTACACCCTCGAATATCCCCATAGCTCTCACTTCGATCCCATGATATTCCCTAGATCCCTCCCCAGATATTCCTAGGGGTCTCCCCTCGGATCTCCCCACTTTTTGATGTTACAGTTGTTTCTTTTTTTCTTTTTACTCAACACTAAATAATCTAATATTACATGTATTTATATTAGAGTACTAGGGAAGTTTAAAACTAACAAAGAAACATTCTTTTACACGCACAAGTCTTTCTGATCCACGCAAAGTCCTACTCATTTACGCTCAAGACTTTCCTGTTCAGCACAAAGAGAAACTCATTTTCTTTTCCATAGAAGATTTCTTATTCCACAAGATTTCCTGTTTCACGCAATTGTTGCCATTACCACGGTCTAGGCCGCGGTCTACAGCCTGCGCCTTGTACCATGAAATACCTTCTTGAAACGATCGCTTAGAATACCACGGTCTGTGTATGTTGCCTTTGCCGTGCTGAACTCACTTGTATCGACCGCTCCCTATACTGCGGTCTAAGCACCTTGTCCTCGTCATGGTCTACATGCGGTTCTTCTCGAATTTCCTTTTTCCAGCGAATCTTCTGCCTTCCAAATTTTTCCTAAACAAGAATACCGACTTCTACACGTTACCAATGTCTTCAGAAAGTTTCCTATTTCACATTAGTTGAGTCTTGTTTGGTTTGCAATTTGTTCACTTGGGAATACAAGTCAAAACTTAACAATATTTTTGGTCGCATTGCTTTGCTCATGCAACTTGTGAATTAAAAATAATGTTATTATTTGGATGGAGATTCTTTGTACGAAGAACATGTGCGGAGGACTTTGCTTTATTTTATTTTATTTATCTATAAATCTCTTAACTTGTCAAGGACTCAACATTGTGTGTATATATATATATATATATATATATATATATAATCTGATTTTGTAATAAGTATTTAGTGAAATTGTTTTAGAAAATATTTTTAAAAATATTAAAGAGTAAAATTAATATTATTTGTAGTTAAATTATGTATATTATAATATTATTAATAAAACAATTTAAATTAATTAAAAATTGATTTATAATTGATTTATTTATAATAAAAATATTTTTTTCATCATTTTATAATTAAAAATAATTAACTGTTATATGATATATAATTATTTCATAATTATTTTCTCAAATCATTTTTAATATTATTATTATGTCATGTAGTTAATTGTAAACGTGTACTTGAAGTATTTTTTTTTTTTTTTTTTTGTCTTTTATTATATTTCAATTCTTAATAAATAAGTTATTATTGTTAAATAAGTGTATTTCATAAAAGTAAAATCATTTTTAATATCTCTTAAAAAAAATGTAAAATAATTAAATAGGTTTCCTTAAAAACTTATTTGTTATCGGAAAATTGTCACTGAGGTGAATTTCCAATTAACAATTCTTGTGACTGGAATCGGGGTGGATCATAGTCGGAGAGATATCACGTAGTTCAATATCTATGAGTTCTCAATAAAACAACTTAAACACAATGACGGTGAATCAAGAAAATATAATAGCCATAAGGTCATTGATAATAAACATGTAGTGGAATACAATGGAGACATTTAATGGTTATGGTAGAAAGGTTAAAACTTAGTTGGCGATGGAGATGGCGATAGAGATCTCATGCATGTCGATAAGTGGAAAATATCAAGTAAGGTTTTTGGACTCAAGTGGCCGTCCCTTTTCTGTATGATAACATGATGTATATATAAGTCTCAATACTTGCCCATCAGTACTCCTCTGAATTTGGTCTTGTGACCTAGAGTGTTTCGGGGCATTCCGTAGCAATTGGCGAGAAGATCGTTTTTTCCTTTCTAGGAATCATGAGATCCCTTATTTGGTGGAATTCTGATGGAGTTGACTTGTATTTCAAATATGACTCTTAGTGGCGGGAATGAGCATAATTCTTTATTTGTCTTGAACGGTGGCGTTTTATTGTCGCTTTAAGCTGTCTTTTTGAGTGTCCTAGACTTACCTTTACGATCTGTTCTTCCTAGTGCTTTAACTATCTGGCCAGCCGGTTTTTAGGGATGGATCGAGGTAGCTCACCCCTTTATGGAATCAGGGTATCGGGGACACCGGCTGATGCTGTAACGAGGTGTCAAAACAACCAAGTATTGGGATGCTTGATGTGCATAATAGCGGGACACTTGGTCTTCGTGGTAGCGGGGTGCTTGGTCTGCGTGGTAGCGGGATACTTGGTCTATGTGGTAGGGGGGTACTTTAGGACCCTGTTTTCTGTGTTACCCTCTACTTGGGAATCCCGGCGTCCTTGATCTCAGTCTGGATAGTTCGGAGGTGTGCCTGAGTACTTTGGTCTGGATTCTTTATAGGAGGTAGCTGGATTCTGCTTTGGTAGCTCTTTCAACCTTGAATCTGGATGGAAAATTCTTCTTTGAACATCAGTTAACATTATTAAATAGGTTGGCCCCAGAAAAAAATGAAAAACAAAATTTGAAAATATTTGATTGATCCTTTCCTGCTGACCAACTTTAATGTTTAAACTAAGCACGCTGATATCGTGGTTGTTTTTTTTTTTTTTTTTTTTTTTTCCTCTAAAAAAAAAAAAAAAACTAGTTGAAGCCACCATTTAACGAAATACACATCTTCGAAAACAACACCTAGCAACTCCTACATATATTACAATACATGTGGACTCAAATAAGGACACCTCTTTTTTGATGGTTGATATGTGGTGATATTGCTATCATAAAAATAAGAGTAATGCTAGACGTCTCAAATTTTTTCCTTAGATTCTATTCCAAATGATGTGGTACGTGAGGTGTCAACATCTTATATTGATACCTCACATGCCACATCATTTGGGAAAGAATTTAGGATGTCTAGCATTACTGTAAAATAATTAGTATATTCATTTTTATAAGTATATCCACATCTAAAATTTAAAAAATAAATATTATCGTAAGCACCCATTCTAATGTCAAAAGTACCCTTATTGAAATGAATATATTCATTTTTAATATATTTTATTTATAAATCCTCTTAAATTATTAACACACCCAATTTATATATATATATATATATATATATATAATCATATTATTTTTGGAATCAAATCATCTTCTATTGATGATCCAATTTATTTTCGGAAATGTCTCGAATGTAGAAGTCTAATGAAAAGGGAGATCTAAAACTAGATTGTATATGGGATCAATAGATTTTCAAACTGAAATTCTCTTATATACAGCTATTTAAAAAAAAATCATTGATATCTATGGGTACCTTTAAAAAAATATATTTTATTTATTGATAGAGTTCATAACTAGAATAAAAGAAAGACAAAAAAAAAGTAAAATTATACCTACCTCTGTATAATCAAAGTCCACTGAAAATTTGTTTTCCATTGCTTTGTAATATAATAATCATGTGATGATGAGAAAGTTTGATACTTGAAATAAAATTAGAGTTTAATTAGGGTTTATCATAAAAATTATGGTTTATCATAAGTTAGGGTTTATGTCTTTTTGTAATAAAAAAAATATAATTAAAAATATATGTGTAATTAATGAATGTACATAGTATTTAGTTTATTTTTAATTAAAGTAATTTGTCATTACTGGGAAATTTCTATTGGGATATTTTTGTAATTAAAATTTGTAATAAAATATAGTATACTAATTAGTTTTGTGGGTGGCAATATAGGCACCCAATTATTTGATTGTTATTTGATTGAATAACAGAGTATTAGATATATTTCCTTAAAGAGTTGACAACTTTGAGAATGATAAATATGAATGAAATATATAATAAATATATATGATTTTTGTTTCTATTGATCGAAGAAGTATCTCATTTTAACAAGTTGCTAAGTCAACATGTTTTGTATTATTTCAGTGTCGAAAAAAGAGGTCTAGCGGCGTTGTGCGGTGTCCCCATTTCCGTATTTGGCAAATTCGGCCATCAAAATCGGTCATGAAAAATCGGCCGAGTTGGCAGATTTTTAAGCGATTAATCGGTCTAGGTGGGGTCAAATCGTTGACCCGCCTAGCCAAATTTTTTTTAGAGGGTCCACCAGAATGGCACTGTTTGTGCTTTTGAATAACCCCAAAACGCCATTCTCATTCAATCATTCCCAGATCGTGAAAATCAAAACCCTAGACCAAAACTCAAATAAAACCCAAAATCAAACCTTTGCCGGTCGCCGACCACCACCTCTCGTCACCGCCAAATTGCGATGGCTTTGTGGCCTTTTACAAGACAAATTTGCAGGTGATGGCGATGGAAATGGAGTCGCGATGTCTAGTTTACTGGTGTGAAGCAAAGTTGCAGAAACAAAGGAAAATATCAAAATAGAAAAGTGAAGGAGAAAGTGAGAGAGATGAGGTCCGAAAAAATGGATTAAGATAAAGATTGAAACATGACAATAAGATAAGATTGTGATCTGGGTTAGTAGACTTGTAAAATATATATATATATAAAATATATTGAATTGGGCTTGTTGTCTAAAAAAACCCCATCATTACAGCCCAACAATTTGATTTAAGGCCCAACTCAATCATCCTGAAGTTTGATCTAAATAATCTGCCAGATTATAAACTTTGGAATAAAAAAAAAATAAAAAAAAAAAAAAAAAAAAAGTTAAAGTTTCACCCTAGGCGGGGTGCCGCCTCCTAGCGCCTAGGTGGACTAGGCGGTGCCTAGACATTAGGTGCTGGGCTACCGTCCGATTAACGCTTAGTATTTACTAGAACACTGATTTTTTTGTTGTATTAAAATTTTAGCCGAAAAATTAAATACTATTAGGCGCCTCCTAGCGCCTAGGTGGACTAGGCGGCACCTAGGCTATGGGCTACCGCCCGATTAGCGTCTAGTATTTACTAGAACATTGGCTTTTTTGTTGTATTAAAATTTTAGCCAAAAAATTAAATACTATTAGGTGCCTCCTAGCGCCTAGGTGGACCAGGCGGCGCCTAGGCTCTGGGCTACTGCCCAATTAGTGCCTAGTATTTACTAGACACTGACTTTTTTGTTGTATTAAAATTTTAGCCAAAAAATTAAATACTATTAGGCGCCTCCTAGCGCCTAGATGGACTAGGCGGCGCCTAGGCTCTGGGCTACTGCCCGATTAGCGCCTAGTATTTATTAGAACACTGACTTTTTTGTTGTATTAAAATTTTAGCCAAAAAATTAAATACTATTAAGCGCCTCCTAGCGCCTAGGTGGACTAGGTGGTGCCTAGATGCTGGGCTACCGCCCGATTAGCGTCTAATATTTACTAAAACACTGACTCTTTTGTTGTATTAAAATTTTAGCCAAAAAATTAAATACTATAAATTTCAGTAACTTATACTCTTTTATGCTAATTAATTAAGAAAAAAATTGGTTGAATTGTGACTGATAATAAAAATTAAAATAGAGCCTTAAAGATCTGTCAGCTTTGAGAATTGATAGTTTATAAATGAAATATATTTAATATATGTATTATTTTTTATATTTTTGCTTTTAGTAGTTGTCTAATTGAATATACTAAGGGCTCGTTTGGCACACCGTATTGGATTATATTGAACTATATTGAATGTATTATATTATATTGCACTGTATTATCATTAATACAAACCTGTGTTTAGTGATACATTGTATTATATTGTATTAAGTTATTCCTATGACTTTATTGAAATTTTTTCATATTAAAAAAAAAAAGTTAATAATTAATTTTAAATATTCTTTCCATGAATAAATCAATAATTATTTTTATATAAAAAATCAATAAATATTTAGTTTAATTGGTTTTTTTTTTTAATAAATAATATTTTTATATATAAAATAAATATTTCCTATATAATTTCGAAATTATAAAAAAAAAATTAACAACATAACACATATTTCAACAATATTCCATATTTGTTGAAAAAAAAAGAGAAAAAATAAAAGTGTTTTTTCTAATACAATACAACCTATTACCATCAAATATAATGTATTAAAATGTACTAAAATATAATTAAAATATACTAAAATAATACAATACAGTGTTTGGTGCAAACACTGTATTGTATTATTTAAGTATATTTTAATTGCCTAATATAATACAATGTGGCGAAACAAACGGGGCTTAAAGAATAAGTATATATCTCACTTTCACATGTCCTTAAATCAACACGTCTGAAGTCCTGATTTCGCTTTCATTATTTCAAATTGATCAATTACCTCTTTTATTCTTTTTTTCTTTCGATTGAATTTCGTTTCGCATTAGTTTAATTAATTTTGATGAGAATGGAAAATCCAAAGAAGAAAGTGTTGCTAACTTGTGATGGTGACGACATTTCGCAGAACATTGCTTTCCATTTAGCCAAACAGGGATGCAGGTTCATATTCTATTTTCTTCTATTCTTCTTTCTGTTTAATATATCTTTATCTTATATAATTTGTCCCTTTTGTATTCTTTGTTATGGAGAAGATTGGTTTTGATGGGAAAGGAGAGGCTTCTTCGAAGCGTCGGGGAGAAAATAAAAGGTTTGGTGAAGGGCGTCGAAGCAATGGAAGTGGTTGGTTTGGATATGGAAGATGAGAGTGAAGCAGCTTTTGATGAAGCAGTGAGCAAGGCATGCGACATTTTGGGCAATTTTGATGCTTTTGTGCATTCTTTTACTTATCAAGGTATGTCTGTCTGTTAATTTCATCTTTTCTGTTCTTTCTATACAATACAATTTCATTGGCTTCTATCTTTGATAAACTTGTTTATTTCATTGTTTGGTACTCTTCTGATAATTAGCTGTTTTTGGAAACTCATGATTATGGGAAACTATTTGTTTTTTAGTGGGTTAATTGCAATAAATTACCCTGACGTTTTGCAATATTACAGTTATATTGCACTTTCCTTTAATTAACACGAACAACCCGTTGACTAACCCTTTGACCAGTACAACTAACGAATGTCATAATTTTAGGAGGGTAATAAAGTCATTTTACCTTAAAAATTAAAAATGGAAAATTTTTCAGTTCAGTTGGTTTTTTTTTAAAAAAAAATAAATATTTTTTTTATCATTACCTTCAAGTCTTCAACATCAATCAAAGAAAAAAAAAAATCGAAGGAAAAAAATAAAGATTTTTTTTTTGGGAGATCTGGGAACTGAGGAACGCAGAAATCTTTTTCAATCATCAACATTTTTTTTCTTCTCCAATCACCAACATCATCAGTTTAAAGGAAAAAAAAAAGGTTAATCTCAATCTCTCTCACTCTCACGCACACACCACCACCAATCTAACATCGCTCTCTCTCAAGCACACACAGCAGATCTGGGTTCGACCCATATCTGGAATCGAACCAAATCTAGGTTCGAACCAGATTTGGACCGGTGCGAAGTGAAAATGGCGAGGCTTCACGGCGGCCATGTTCGCGATGGATCTGGGTCCGGTTTGGGGTGGTGGCTGTTTCGCCCATTATCTCATCAGAATCCCTTACTCTCTCTCTCTCTCTCTCTCTCTCTCTCTCTCTCTCTCTCCCCTAAATCTCTCACTATCTTACTCTCTCTCTCTTCCGAACAGTTAGCTGTTCGCGGCTCTGTTCGCCATTTGATGGGTTTGGATGTTTGGTTTCTAGCAGCCGGCTTCGATTTCAGCACTGATCTCCTCCGTTGAGAGGAGATCGTTGTTGGTGGCGGGAGGGTTAGGTGGTGGTTGGATTTTGGGGTTAGGGTTTTTGCCATTAATGGTGTGGGTACTGATTTCGGGAGATTGATGGTGTGGGTGCTAATTTTAGAGATAGGATTTGGGGGTTAGGGTTTTTTGCCATTAATGTTCTGTGATCTGGGTTGGGTTTGAGTTTGATGTTGATGATGGTGTTTTTTGGGTTTGGTGGTTGATGCCGATGACTGTTGATTTTTTTTTTTTTTTTTTTTCTGATTATCTCCATCGTATTGAATCTGGATTACTAAGGGCATTTTAGTCTTTTTCAAGTCAACCATTAAATCTAACGTTTGACCACTAACAGCAGGGTTTGTTTGTGTGATTAAGGTCATTTGTTGAATATTTTGCTACAAAGTCAAAACACATGGTAAGTTTGTGCAATTAACCCTTTTTTAGTTTTAAAAAGTCTTAAGTTAATGAATGACCACTCGGACAATGGAGGAGCGAGACTCACCTCTATTAATTATTAATTAAAGGGTTAATTGCACAAACATACCCTCTATTTATTTAATAAAATAAATTTCCTATTCAAACGCAAACATCCTAATTGGAATGTGTTTGGGGTATGAAAAATCAATATTGCCCTTGGGTAAAAGAGAGGGGTTACTTTGGTGGGTAAATTTCACAAACAAACCTGAATTTAGGTGTAATTGTATAAATATTCATTTTTTTTCTAATAATTACATAAATATACCCTACTGTCATTTGACTTTTGTTAAATTTAACCTTTAACCACATTTGTATCCCGAAATGACTAAACTACCCTTGAAAACTTATTTGTCTTTTCTTTTATTATTTAAAAATATTAAAAAATATTTACTTAAAAATTTGAAAAAATAAGTACAATTTTTTTTTTTGTTGCTTTTATTTTCTTTTTATTTTTATCATTTTTTTTATTTACATTTTCCATGTCCCCAAACACCAAATTTTCAGACTTCAAAAACCAACTTTATCATCAAAGCATTCAATTTCATACTCATCAACCCACAAACAATTTCATTTCATCAACACAATCAAAATCCACCAACAATTACATTTAATTAACAGAATCAAAACCCACAAAACTCACTAAACACAATCAAAACCCACTAAACACAGCCATTTTTTCAGTTTTGTGGGTTCTGATTGTGTTAAAAAAATGATAGAAAGAAAGCAACAAAAAAATTGTACCAATTTTTTCAATTTTTTTAAGTAAATACTTTTTAATATATTTAAATAATAAAAAAAGAAGATAAATAAGTTTTCAAGGGTACTTTAGTCATTTCGGGACACAAATGTGGTTAAAGGTTAAAGTTAACAAAAGTCAACTGACGATAAGGTATATTTATATAATTATTAGAAAAAAAATGAATATTGATCCAATTACACCTAAATTCAGGGTTGTTTGTGAAATTTACCCACCAAAATAATCTCTCCCTTTTATAGTTTTACCCAAGGGCACTATTGACTTTCTATACCCGAAGCACATTCCAATTGGGATGTTTGTGTTTGAATAGGGCATTTGTTTAAAAATTTGCTTTATTAGATAAATAGAGGGTATGATTATGCAATTAACCCTTAATTAAATATTAATTATTACTATTATAATAGTACAAGGGAGAATTGTATCCATTCCCCTTTAATTGCATCCAGATCACCTGATAAAGATGCTTTATTATACAAAATCACCCCAAGAGTTAACAATGTTATGTCAGTTTCTAACAGATGAAGGCTATTTTAGTCTTTTTATCAAGTTTTAGAAAAATGAAAAAGGAAAAAAAAAAAAAAATTATTGGGAAAGAGAGGTCTTCGTCTGCATCTCTCCCACCAATTTCTCACTCACTCCATCTCTCTCTCTCTCATCTTTCTCTCACCTCCAAACTCTACCTCTCTCGACTAATGGGGAAAGACGAAAAATCTCTACCGAACTTTGTGGAATTGAAATTTTCGAGTTTGATGTCATTGTTGTGAGGTTCAATTGATTTAAACATGTTATGGAGTTGGAATTTTTGGGTTTGGTGTTGTGAGTTTTAATTTGAGTTGGGTTTTCGAAAAGGATCGGTTTTGAAGATGGTGGTTTGGGTTTTAATTGGTTGCAAGATATGGGACTTGGTGCTTGCAAACCTCCTCCACTGCAAATTAATGGAGTATAGGAGAAGGCGTCTTCTTCACTAATTTGCAGTGGAGGCGTCATCTGTTTTTTTTTTTTAAATTTTAATTTAGGGATATTTTAGACAGTACAACGTCAGACTTAGTCAAACTAACGTAATATATAACTGGTGTTAACTAAAGGGGATGATTATGTTTTTTATCTTCTGGGATTCTGGATACGTTTAAGTCACACCTAAGGGGACGTGGGCACAATTCTCCCTACAAGTAATAACAAATTAACATTTGAACCACGCATATGTCAGTAAAACCCTAACTCTGACTCCACCTTGGAAATACAAAAACTTCAAAACCCACATCAACATTATTTGTCCTTGTTATTTGGCAACGATGAAAGATCAATAATTAAAGGGAGAATTACACTTAGTTACTTATATTTTAATGAAACGTTGCTTTTTTACTCGATTTATATGTATTAGAATTTTTGGTCCTCATATTTTTTTAAATACATAAAAAATGGTCCATTTTGTCCATTTTTATGACAATATCTATTAATCCGTAACTAGGTATTTTTTTGAAAACTTTCACCATTGGTAGGATTTTACCAGCTGAGCTACGCCCCTGTTGGTTTTTTTAAAAAAATATTTAGTTTGTAAATAAATCCCACTTAATGCCACAAATATCCTTTTATTTGTGCCAATACACTCATCTACACTTATTTTGTTTTCTAATAACTTTATTATTATTTTTAAAAAAATTATTTATTTCTTTTTATTCAAATAAATAATTTTTAACTCCTAAATACCTATAGTATACCAAAATAAGTTGGGTTTTGTGCAAATTTTGTTTATAGGGTAGATAAAAATTATGAAAAAGAAGATAATGCAAGATATTTACTGTACACAACTAAAAATAACGTAGACTACTAAAAAATTATTTATCCCATAAAAATTGAACTCTCTTACCACTAAGCTACATTGGGTGATAGGAACATTATGAAGTTATATATAGTTTTCAAAATATAATTATAAAATGAAGGTCTATCAATTTGTGGATTCACAAATCCAACATGCATGTTTGCTAGAACAACGTTCAACAGTTTACACATGACACAAATACTGTTTAGCATTTGGAGTTACAGGTATAACATGAAACAATAAATTTTAGTTGTAATTTGGTAGACAAACTTATATATTAATTTTCTGTTTATGTGAAACAGGAAAGATGCAAGACCCTCTAGAATTAGCTGAGGATGAATTCAAAAAATTAGCAAAAATTAATTTCATGGCTGCTTGGTTTCTCTTAAAGGCTGTTGGCAGAAGAATGCGGGACTCTAAGGCTGGAGGCTCCATCATATTCCTCACCTCAATAATGGGGGCTCACAGAGGACTTCATCCCGGAGCTGCCGCATATGGTGCATGCACGGCAGCTGTTCAGCAGTTAGTCAGGGTAAGTATATTTTATCAGGAAATGAGTAATGTTATATGGTCTAGATGTTTTGTTCAAATAACAAGGGTCCTATTGCTTCGGTGGCTGCAGACTTCAAAATGATGCTCCACATTCAAACCCTAATATTGTAAATATAATCTCATAGTTGCCCATTAAACCGTAAAATTTGAGAAGACTCCTCTCCTAGATGTGACTTTACATTCTGGGCCGTGCTTATAGAGCTCAATCATATTTTTTTTTTTTGAAATCTGACACTCTTGACCCACAATGAGTGTCAGATTTCAAAAAAAAAAAAAGTTTTGTTCAAATAATAGGACAAATGATTTGCAATTGCCATGTAGGTAAGGAGATTAATGTGCTTGTTACAAATCACTTGCCACATTATTTATAACTATTAAGGAATGCGAATATCACCTCCCTCCACCACTATTGTTTTGGTTTCTTGATTGTAATTAATATTCCTTTTGTATTTTCACTTTTTCAGACGGCAGGTCTGGAGATTGGGAAATACAATATCAGAGTGAATGCAATTGCCCGTGGGTTACACATAGAAGATGAATATCCAAAGTCAGTAGGGAAGGAAAGGGCAGAGAAGTTGGTCAATCGGATTTCACCTTTGGGGAGGTGGATGGATGTGAAGAATGATCTGGCTTCTACCGTTATCTATTTAATCAGTGACGGTTCCTACCAAATGACAGGGACAACCATCTTTGTTGATGGGGCACAGTCTCTTAACTTACCTCGGATGCGATCCTATATGTAATTCTTAGTACTGCTTCTATTTGAATTTATATTAATTCTAAAGTCTTAATTAATTGTTCAGTTGAAAGTTGAAACAAATGTAGCTAATTGCGTGTATGAAAACATATTCTCATCTATATTGCTACAAATTTTATAATTAATGAAATGATGCATGGTGATTCTGATGCTCTCTATCAACTTCCATTCATTTAATGTCAATTCTTTTTGTTTTTCGTTTTGGCTAGTTTTACATATTTATACTATTATTACAGCCCTATAAAAAAATAAAAAAATCATGGCTACTGCTTCGAGTTAGTATACATATTAATTACGTTTGATTCTCATACCATATTATTATTAGTGTTCAAAAAAATTTTGTCACTATTTCAGCCTGTTTTTGTAAGAATATCACTGGTTTACTAATTTAAGTTTAAAAAGCACCTATTTAGGTGATCAGACAAAAATACCCTCATTTTGTCTGTTTGTGTCTTTTCAAACGTGGAGAGAAAAAAGTTGAGAGAGCGAGAACACTAGAACAGTGGAGAGAGAAAGTATCGTTGCAAGAAATCCAACTGTAAATCTCACGGCGACACCCTTGTTCGAGCTTAGGTTTGATTTGATTTGTGGTTGATTATGTTTGTATGATGAGGTTAGGTTAGGGTTTTAGTTTCAGAAAAGAGTTGTTTTGAGGACGATGAATTTCTGGGTTTCCGTGACTTTTTCAAGTGTCCCGTGACTTTTGATAAGTGTCCCGTGACTTTTGTATAGTGTCCCGTGACTTTTGATAAGTGTCCCGTGACTTTTGATAAGTGTCCCGTGACTTTTATATAGTGTCCCATGACTTTTGAATAGTGTCCCGTGACTTTTGTACAGTGTCCCGTGACTTTTAATACTGTTCCCGTGACTTTTAATACACATCCCATGACTTTTCATACACCTCCCATGACTTTTCATACTGTTCCCATGACTTTTCATACACCTTCCATGACTTTTACTACTGTTCCCGTGACTTTTACTACACCTCCCATGACTTTTCATACATTGGTCCAGCCTTTTTGTTCGAGCCTTTTCTCCGAGCCTTTTCAATTAGATTCAAAATTTACACAACTAGCTCAACCCCCGAATGCGTCTGCGTAGCGCCACAAAACTAATTATCCAATGAAGTTGCATTGATAATGTTATGGTGTTCAACCTCCATTGGAGGTCTGTTATAAAAGAATGTGAAAGAATAAAATATCAGAAAACTTTAAAGTAAGAAAGAGAATGTGTAAAGTAAGGGCAATTTTGGTAAGTTCACCATAATATGTGCCTTTTAAACTTAACTTATTAAAGCAGTGACTTTGTCACCAAATCAGTTCAAAAAGGTAACATTTTCCACCATTTCCACTTATTTATTATTATGATATATTGTGAGTCAAATTGTCAAACGACGCATTAGTTACAAAAGAAGTCTTGTATTCCATGCATATTACTCATGCCAACTTGAAACGGATGATCTCACTATGAGAACATCATTCAAAAAATAATACGATACACAAGATAATATATGATTGGTTGAATACCTACAATTGGCGTTATATGTTGATGATAGTGCAACAATTATAATAGTGAGTCTGTCCTAATTAGCTGGACAAAAGCAAGAAGAAAAAACTAGATTACCACTACAAGAAATTTGATTTTTTAGAACATTGATTTTGGGCCGTTTGGTACTAAATGTTGCAATTGATAGCAATTAGAGGATTTTTATGGAAAATGTCACATAAACTGTGTTAACATGACTTTTTAAAGGATTTGTAAAATGCCGTTCATATAAAATTATAAAACAAAAGAAATGGAGACTTTTTAAGGCTATTGTTTCTCAAATTTCTATCAATTTCTCGAGGTAGGTTTCTCTATTCTCCGATTTTTTTTCTCACAGATGCTCTGTAACGCCGTCATTGCCGTCGATGTTACCAATTAGTAGATCCTGCGCGTTCAAGCTATTTCATTTATCATTTGATCGAGTAAAGTCATTTCATAATATCTCACTTTATTATAAATGAAGCTTTTTTACTTGCCTTTTTTTTATTTTTTTTTTATTTTAAAATTATTCGTAGCATATGATTTGTGTGGAACCTTTATCAAGTTAAACCCAGTTTGCTCAGATGCTGAGTTGAGAGGCCGACTTAACTTGTTTTCTTCATTCTATGTTTGTTTGATATAAAGTGTTAGCAGGTGACATATGTTTTTGTGTAAATAAGTTATTCATTTAGAGTCTCAGTGATTTTTGAATTAGAATAGAAGTACACATCAGTGTATAAATTCATATATATCTTTGTCTGAGTCTATTTTAATCATTTATTTTTCAGTTATATCTCTTTGGGATGGCCAAAACATCCCCCTTATCTATTCGTTATTGGTGTTAAATAAATTGAAAGATTTTAAGTTTTTGCTGGGTGCTATTTTGCATATTAGTGTAAAGAATAATGCTTCATAATATTGATAAACTTAATTTACAAGTATATATAGACATTACACAGGCCGTGAACTTGACAGAGTAGGAATTCTACTTATATCAAACTACTACACTTAACAACTATCAGCTAAAGTATAATTACAACAGGTGACAGTATAAGACAATAACAAAGACTTCAAGTAGGAGACGGAGAGGGATTGTTGTGAGACTTAAAGTCTAAGGTGGAGTTGGATTCCAAGTCTGAGTTGGAGTTGGATTGAATATCCTTAATACGCCCTCGCAAGATGGTGGGCATTTCAGAGACACCAATCTTGGACAGTAAAAATGCAAACCTTGTCCTGGACAGCGGTTTGGTAATCGAGTCAGCTAGCTGGTCCGCGGATGCCACATGTGACACCCGAATTTGGCCTCGTTGAACTTTCTCCCGAACGAAATGGAAATCAATAGCGATGTGCTTCATTCGAGAGTGGAAAACAGGATTGGAACATAGGTAGGTGGCACCAATGTTGTCACAAAATATTGTAGGCGGGGATGTTGGTGTGATGAGAAGTTCACGGAGGAGGGAGGACAGCCAAAGCACTTCAAAGGCAGCGAGCGCGACAGCCCTGTACTCCGCTTCAGTAGATGATCGAGCGATAGATCTTTGCTTGCGAGAGCACCATGAGATAGCATTGGAGCCAAGGAAGAGAACATATGCACTTGTTGAGGTTCGGTCGTCCTCGTTGCCTGCCCAGTCTGCATCAGAATACGCATGCAAGGTGATCGGCGAGTCACGGCGCAGTAGTAGCCCATGACCGGCAATACCTCTTAGATACTGAAGGAGGCGCTTGGCGAGAGACCAGTGCCCAGTTGTGGGTCGATGCATGAATCGAGCTAGTTTATTGACGGCGAAAGCAATGTCTAGCCTGGTGAATGACAGATATTGGAGAGCTCCAACCACTTGACGAAATTCAGTAGCATCTGTGAGTGAGGTGCCATCAAGGAGCTTGAGAGATTTATCAGTAGGCAATGGGGTTTGGACTGGCTTAGCATTAACCATCTTTGTGCGGGCCAGAAGATCGGTCACATATTTCTTTTGAGATAGAAATAGACCCTGAGAAGAGTCAAGGACCTCCACTCCAAGGAAATAGGACAGGCGGCCAAGGTCCTTTATGGAGAATCGTTGAGCAAGTGTAGATACAAATCTATCAACTATCATCGTATCGTTGCCAGTGAGAATTATATCATCAACATAGACTAGCAGAAAAATAACACACCCATTAGCATTATAAATAAATAACGAAGTGTCAGACTTGGAGTTGACAAACCCGGATTGGAGAAGGTAGTGTCTCAGTTCATTGTACTATGCTCGAAGAGCCTGTTTGAGACCATAAATGGCTTTCTTGAGCCGACATATATGTGAGGGATAAGCGGGATCAGTGAAGCCTGGTGGTTGCGCCATAAAAACATCATCATCCAGGTGCCCTTGAAGGAATGTGTTGTTTACGTCAAGTTGACGAAGTGACCATCCTTTTGAAACAGCAATACACAACAGAACATGAATGGTGGTGGTCTTAACCATTGGGCTAAATGTCTCAGTGTAGTCTAGTCCCAGTCGCTGATGAAATCCTTTGGCGACCAAGTGAGCCTTGAAGTGAGAAACTGAGCCATCTGGAGCTTGCTTGGTTCAAAACACCCATTTACACCCTACGATATTGTGAGATGTATGAGATGGAACCAGTTCCCAGGTGCCATTGCGGATAAGAGCATCAAATTCATCTGACATCGCCTTTCTCCATTCAGGGATTTTGAGAGCCTAAGACACACATGTTGGTTCAACCTGCAGAGACGGGGTTAGCACACTAGTGAGGGACATCTTTGTAAGGGGTTTGTGAACATTGTTTTTCGACCTAGTGACCATGGAGTGGGTGTTTTGGGCTGCAGGTACAAGTGTGAGACCCGAGAGTGGCTGATTGGGGTTGTGGCTCGGTGTTGCTGCAGATGGGACTGATGCGGAAGTGGGCTGAGCTGCGGGTGGCGCAGTGGCTAACAGTTGCGGGACTGGTGGGTGGTAATTGGTGGCAGTTTTAGGTGGGCGTGGGGATGCCGTAACAGGGGCAGCAGCTGATGCTCTAGATGGTGCTGACGAACTAGTGTCATCATGCAAAGCCATAATCGACTGGGAGTAAGCATGAGTGACGGGTACATTATCTATTAGGGAGAGGTGAGGCAGCCAGGAGATGCTCGACTCAGTGGTAGACCTAGGAGACTGACAGTTACGCTAAGCGTAGGAAAAGACTGACTCGACAAAAGTGACATGGCGAGAGACAAAAATACCATCGTTATCCAAATCTAGACAGTGATAAGCACTTTGAGATGAAGAGTATCCGATAAACATACATGCTTTTGATCGTGGTTCTAACTTATGGTTGTTGTATGGCTTAATCCATGGGTAGCACAGACATCCAAAAACACGTAGTTTATCATACGAGGGACACGTAGAGAAAATTTTCTCATACGGGGAGTGCATGTTCAACAGCGGAGTTGGCATTCTATTAATTAGATACACTACTATGGTGAAAGCATGAGACCAAAACTCAAGTGGCATGGAAGCATGAGTGAGGAGTGAGGAGTGAGAGACCTGTCTCGACAATGTGGCGGTGACGACGCTCGGAGACACCATTGTGTTCAGGTGTGTGTGGTGGTGTGGTGTAGTGTGAGAAGCCATGGCTAGAGAGTGTGTGTTTTAGGGCAATAAATTCACCACCATTGTCACTGTAGAAAGAAATGATGGGGTGTTTAAAAAATTTTTCCACTAGCGTTGTAAAACGTTTAAAAACGTCATGCACATCATATTTGTATTTTAATGGATACAACCACAAATACTTCGTAAAGTGATCAACAAATAATACGTAGTATTTGAAACCATCTTTAGAGATAATAGGGGAGCTCCAGACATCAGAGTAAATAACCTCAAGCGGTTTTGAACTAGAAACAGTTGAAAGCACGAAAGGCAATTTATGAGTTTTGTTACATTTGCACGCATTACATGGGACACTAGACTTATGAGATGATGAAACAAGTAGCACCTAAGACGACAATAGGTGAGTTATTATTTTTGACGATGGATGACCTAGACGATGGTGCCAATCGGGAATGGAGGCTTTAATACTGGAGAGAGCGAAGATAGAGGAAGATTTTGGTTAAGAATGAGTCGGCCATTCGTAGACACTGTTCATAGTCCGTCATTGCAGAAGCTGTGCCCCCGTACGGAGATCCTTCACAGAAAAAGAGCAAGGGAAAAATTCAACAGACACTTGGTTAGACATACAGAATTGGGATACATAGATTAAATTCTGTTTCATATTTGGAACACACAAAACATTAGATAATAAAAATTTTGAGGAGGGAGAAGGTAAGTGAATGGAACCAGTATGTGTGATATGTAGGCTTGAACCATCACTAATCATAATGTCATCGTTGCCACCATACGGAGTGTGAAGAGGGAGATTATGGAGATCAGTTGTCACATGGTGTGAAGCACCGAAGTCAATGAGCCATTCTGGAGAAGATGATGAAGTTGAAACTGCAAGGTTGGCCGAAGATAGAGCAGCAAAGTTGGCACGCGGCTGATCCCGCTGCTGCCATTGACGGGGCTGCTGGTGGCCTGGCTGCTCGCGTGGCTGTGATCGGTTCATGGTGAACATGGAGCAATGCTTCGCTGTGTGACCTTGTTCATCGCTGAGCTGGCAGAAATCGCAATAAGCTCGAGGTTTGTGTTAAGATTGTCGAGAGTTCTGGTTAGGGACATGAGTTTCAACTTGCCTACTGCTGTTGTTGATGTGATTCGAGCCTTGCCTGTTGCTATTGTTGTTGGACCGAGTAGGATTAGTATAGTGAGTTCCAGAGGAATACCTGTTGGCATAATTAGCCGTGATGAGAAATTTCTGAGCCTTAGCCGTATCTTGTTTCAAGATTGCCTCAAAGTTGATGAGTTTCTCATGAAGTTCCTCAAAGGTTGTTGCAGTTTCACGGGCCCGAATAGCGGATTAGATGTCTCGAAACTCATCGCCAAGACCGTTCAGGATTTTGACTGTAAGATCTTCAGTGTTTTCTAGAGCATCAAGCATAGCTAATTCATCTGCAATGCTTTTGACATGTTACATGTATTCTATGATGGATTGGGTTCCTTTCATAACACTGGTGAGGACCCCCTTGAGATACATGATATGACCTCTGGAAGGTTTTGCGTAAGTATTGGCGAGCGCAGTCCATGCATCTTGAGAAGTTTGAGCGAAAGCAATGAATGGAATTATTGTTGGAGAAATAGAACCAAGGATTGCATGTAGTAGCAATTGATCTTGTCGGGTCCAGATGTGGTGAGCTAGGTTTGGTGTAGAGACATCATCTACTGTCACGGTTGCTGGAGGGCATGGATTTCGGCCATCAACAAAGCCCATTAGGTCGAATTCGACTAGGAGTGTATGAAACTATAGTTTCCATGATTGATAGTTGGTAGCTGCTAATTTTAGAGGGGCTTGGGCAGCCACGTTAATGGAGATAATTGTCTTTTCTGAGGAGTTGATTTCATGGGAGGAGGAGGATGAAGAAACAACAGTTACGGATTGGGAAGATGAGGAAGAAGCGGTATTGGCAGTAGTAGCGATAGTCATGATGGATCGAGGAACTCGTTTGAGTTTAGAAGTGCTCTGATACCATGTAAAGAATAATGCTTCTTAATATTGATAAACTTAATTTACAAGTATATATAGACATTACACAGGTCGTGAACTTGACAGAGTAGGAAATATACTTATATTAAACTACTACACTTAAC
The DNA here is from genome assembly GCA_030490815.1 of Acer saccharum. Taxonomy (NCBI): domain Eukaryota; kingdom Viridiplantae; phylum Streptophyta; class Magnoliopsida; order Sapindales; family Sapindaceae; genus Acer; species Acer saccharum. Next base: position 29,762,280 of record CM059866.1, read on the forward strand.
AACTATCAGCTAAAGTATAATTACAACAGGTGACAGTATAAGACAATAACAAAGACTTCAAGTAGGAGACGGAGAGGGATTGTTGTGAGACCTAAAGTCTAAGGTGGATTCCAAGTCTGTGTTGGAGTTGGATTCCAAGTCTGAGTTGGAGTTGGATTGAATATCCTTAATAATTAGAACATTAGTCTATGTTGCCACTGAACACACAAATTTTGTGTTGTGTTGTAGGTTGGTCAGCTGGTGGATATCATGTTTTGATCTGTATAGGAAGAGATATGTTCGATGCCTTCAGGTACCATCTATTAGCTTGTTATTAGGTACTCTAATAAATGAAAGCCATATATCTCTGCTTAACAATAGTATTAGTGCTTTCTACTGAATTGATTAATCTATTGTTTTCATCATGAGCCCAAACAATAAAAAAAAATGAAGGTGAAAGGTGTCACTGTCCAGTACGTGTTAATCTTCTATTTTAGATTTCTATGTTTAGGTTGATCATTCTTTTAATTTAGATGTTACTGTTCCATTGTTGAAAATTTTCTTCTTTGTTACAAGTAAACTGTGTTCATTACTTCGTTCTTGATCTGTTCTAATCATTTTCTTTTAAATAAAATTGATTTTTGTTCCCATGTTTAGACATTAGGAATTGGATCTGGAACTTTGAACAGAATGCATCTAACAATGTCAACAATATTCTGGTGGGTAACAAGGCTGGCATGAATGAAAGCAAAAGGGTCTGTCTTCTCTTACTCTATTGCTATTTCCATTCTCTGTCTTTGCTGTGTGTGTTCTAGTTTGTCTGGGTATTCTAGTTCTAGTTTCATAATTTTATCCCAACATCTATGTGTGTAAGTAGTTAAAAGGCTTGAACATGGTACTTGGTCAATTGAAGCTACTCAACGGTGCATATTATTGTGCTAATCTCTTTCAATCCATGGCGTTAATAAGGTTTATTCATAGTAAACTTGATTCTGTTATGTCTACTCAGTGCAATTGCCACAACCAGTTTAGGATTAGTTTAGGATTTTTTATGGTTAATTTGTTTTTAATCTTCTGATTTGAATTGGATAACAAGAGCTGGACAGGTACTAAGAGATGTTAAGGATCCAGAATCGATATCTGATCTCATGTACAGAATGGGATTGATGGGGCTCATTATGGCTGATGTTCCGGGTGTCAATCAAGATAAGTTAAGGGATCAATTACTTTTGCACTTTTGCTTTGATTGTTTTTCCAATTTTTTGTATTTAAAATTAAATAGAAATGAGGTCTTAATGGCAGATACACTGGACTAATTTACTGGCATTGCGGACATGGATCCTGATAGGTGGCCTGATTCAAAATGAAGATATCTATTGGTTTGAATTTGTTACTGAGCTTGTTTATGTTTTAAATATTTTACCTCATAAGTTTCCAGTCTCTTAAGTTTCTGTAGTTCTGTTAAGAGTAATATTGCTACAGCTCATTCAATTGCTTCTACAGCAACAAATCAAGCTCAATCAGCTGAAGCAGAGGAATGTGATCATCATCATTGCAATCAGAGTTTGGTTAGAAAAAATGACTGTGACTGAATTCTCCTAGTCATGTTATCATTCCCTGATGCTGACTTGGCAGTTTGTTAAAAATCAGTTAGAAATAGGAATCTCGTGTGAAAACTGACTCTATGAATCCCTGAGTCCTTTGTGTATATATATATATGCTTGTAAGAGAAAGTTAATTAATCAATCAGAAAAAGTATTTTCAGTTTTCCTCTGAAAAATATCTTCGAGTTCCATCAATGGAGTTTTAGCTCTCATTGTAACTTTCTCTTTATCTTTTAGTTGTTTCTTCTCTGTGTTTGACATTCTATCAAACACATTGACTGCACTTCACAAACATTCAGTTTTAATTTGGTATCAGAGCTACTCGACAAACGTCAATGGAATCTGGATCCAATAGTTCGTCTTCTCTTCGTACTAATGAAGACATGTCTTCCTCACGTCCTGCTACACTGATCTGAATTCGCTTGCAAAGGCTCTCAACTTTTATGTATCTCTGAAACTTGATACTGCTAACTACATCTACTGGAAAGCACAAGTGCTTCCAATGATCAGAGCACTAGAACTTGATGATATTGTGCTTGGATTGAAGATCTGTCCAGAGAAGTTAGTGGAGTCAACATCAACTACTAAAAATGGCGTGCAAAAAGAGATGGTGGTTAACACAGCGTATACAGCCTGGAGAAGAGCTGATCAGATGCTCTTAGGTTGGCTGCTATCTACAATCAGTCAAGAGGTCCTTGGGCAGGTAACGAACTGTTCTACCTCATATGAAGCCTGGAATATTCTTGATAATCTCTACTCACAAACTTCAATGGCTAGAGTTCTACAATTAAAACAAGAAATGCAAAATATTAAAAAAGGATCATTGTCAATCTCTGAGTTCTTCTTGAAAATCAAGATTTTAGGAGATAGTCTTAGAGCAGCCGGTCAAGTTGTGAATGAATATGATATGGTACTCAGTTCAGTTAATGGTTTAGGTCATGACTATGATGCTGTAGTTGTGATAATCACTTCTCAACACAAGTCAATGTCACTAAAAGAAGCACAGTTTCTGGCAATGATGCATGAACAACGCCTTCAACACTTGAACACTGTCTCACATGATCTGGTGACTGGAGCTTCTGCTCAATTTGCTGCTAACAATGGAGGTAATTCTCGAGGAAGTTATAACAATAATGCTGGAAGTGGAAGGAATAATAATAGTAGAGGTCGTGGAAGAGGCAAAAGCAGGTGGAATAACAGCAATAGGCTGGTGTGTCAACTATGTAACAAACCAAGTCATGCTGTTCTTCAGTGCTATAGGCATTTTGATCAGTCTTTTCAAGGCAATAATCAGCATCAAAATGTTCAGAACTTCCAATAAGTCACTCACAACCAGTCAGTGCCTCAAGCTTACTTCAACCAGGCCTTGCCTTCTTCTTCATAGCCTCATTACAATCAACACTTTGCTGCATACTTCACATCTCCTGAGACAGTTCAAGATCCTGTCTGGTACATGGATACAGGGGCAACCAATCACATCACTTCGGAGCTTGGAAATCTCTCGATGAAATCTGATTACAGAGGTAATGAGCGACTTACTGTTGGCAATGGTCAACAACTTGCAATTTCTCACATAGGTAATGCAAAACTAAACTCATATACCATTCCTTCCAAGACATTGCATCTTCAAAATGTTTTGCGTGTACCTAACATAACTAAGAATTTGCTTAGTATTTCTACTTTCACTAGAGACAATCATGCATTTGCTGAGTTTTATGATGATCATTTTGTTATAAAGGACAAGGTTACGAAGAGAATTCTTCTTCAAGGACAGCTTAGGGATAGACTGTATAAGCTTGAAGTCAGCAATCCTCCTTTAAGAAACAAGTATGCTATTTTGTCTGAGCCTGTGTCTGTTTTTTTTGTCCAAATCGTCTTTTGATAATTGTAATAAAGACCATGTTACGTGCTGTACTTCAACTAGAGGTGCTGTGCACAATGTGTTCAATGCAAACTTTGCTGCTAAGGTTAATGCCAATCTATGGCATGCTAAGCTTGGCCATCCTTCATTGCCTGTTTTTCGTACTGTAATGAAACGTATTCAGCTCAATAATAATGTCCATTTTGATTTCTGTGAGTCCTGTAAGTTAGGAAAAATTCATCAGCTGCCATATCCTAATTCTACTTCAGTTACAACCAAGCCACTTGAGCTTGTGCATACTGATTTATGGGGTCCTGCTCCCATGTTGTCAACAGAAGGTTATAGATACTACATTTCATTTGTTGACTCTTTTAGTCGTTTCGTTTGGATTTTTCCATTACGTCTTAAGTCTGAAGCCTTCAATGTGTTTGTTCAATTTCACAAGATGGTTAAACTTCAATTCAACACTAAACTTCAGTGTCTTCAAACTGATATGGGAAAGGAATTCTTGCCTATTCTCACTTATCTTAAGAATCTTGGTATCGCCTATCGGTTGTCTTGTCCTTATTCTCATTAGCAAAACGGTGTTGCTGAGAGAAAACATAGGCACCTTGTTGAGACGGGGCTCACCTTGCTTGCTCATGCAAACATGCCTCTCAAGTTTTGGGTGGAGGCTTTTCAAACTACTGCAATTCTCATTAATAACTTACCATCTCCTCAACTTCGTTTTCTGTCTCCTTTTGAGATTCTCTATAAGAAAAAACCAAACTATCACTATTTCAAGTCCTTTGGGTGTTCCTGTTATCCCTACCTTAGACCTTTCCACTCTAAAAAATTTCAATTTCATAGTTCCAAATATGTTTTTCTGGGTTATAGTTTGCACCATAGAGGATACAAATGTCTACATTCTTCAGGTAAAATCTACCTGTGTCGAAATGTCATCTTCAATGAGTTAGAATTTCCCTTCAAGTCTTTGTTTAGTTCCATTCTTGGGTCAAGTTCTAGCTCTTCTTGCAGTCTTCCTACATCAGTTTTACATACTGTCTCTCCAATTTATTCTACCAAAGCATCTTCAGCTGCTCCTTTACGTAATAGTCATCAAGATGTTTCTGTGCAAAATACAAACTCTCCAGGTACTTCTCATTCTAGTCAGGCTACTCCTGAGTGGCACACAGCTTTGCCTATTGCTGAAAATATTACACAACAACCAACTCAGCCTGTAGCACCATGATCGGAACGATTTATACACCTTTTGAGGTCCCCATTTCCTGTCGTTTGCTTTCGTTTTCGAGCATTTTTTGTGAATATAATATGTTTTTGTGAGCCTTGTGTAGGTTCATTTTGTTTTGGGAAGTCTACGCGCGATAATGAGGTGTTTTCGGGCCAAAACGTAGCGCGAAAGGACGAAAGAAACTGGTGTTGAAATTTTCCAGATTTCGTCGAAGCGTACCGCGTTAGACCAAATTGCGTACCACGTTCTGTACCGCGAAAGTTGGCAGAAACATTTCGTCAAACAGGACGTTAAAGCGTACTACGACCCATATTACGACCTGCACGAGATTTTGTTTTTTTAGGGATTTTCTTGAGGGGTATTCATGTCTTTTCACCCCTATTCTTGTACCCTAACTATCCCCACTATAAATATCCCCTATTCTCTCTCTTCTAAAAAAAGAAGCACTCAATCCCTAACTCTCCATCTCTTTCTCTTCTCCTCTTTCACGCCCCACACCAAATTTCTGCCATCTTCTTCATCTTCTTCATTTTCTTCACCCAATAAAGGAGAGGCCCATGCTCCCATGGAGGTTCTTCCTCCATGGGAGCTTCCCAAACATCTCCACTACCCCCATTTTCACTTCCTCCATCCATTTTAGACGAAATTTCAAGGAATTAGGAGCAATTTCGAGCTAGCAAAGATATGGAGCATCTTTGGAGGCTTGTCTTCAAGGGTTTGCTTTTATTTACTCATTTCCTTGTAATTTCTTGCTTCTTTGATGTGTAACCCCAATTTGGGGAATATTGTAAACCCTCACATGTGCTATATATATGTATTTTGTTCATAAATTCGTTTGGGTTTTGTTTTGCTCTTTGATTTATGTATGTTTAATCTCTTATTATGAAATTCATGTTTGTGGAGGTTAGAAATTGACATGTATGCTTGAATGGGAATAGGAGTAAAGTAATTAATGTAGGAGTAGATTAATTTAGCTTCCCATGATTGTTTGTATGTTATTGGATGACCAAAATACCATTTATTGAATGATTTGAGTGTTAGGGATTTTATCCCTAAAAGTAGAAAAGGCTAGTTTATGCATTTAGTTGCTAAGTTGGCTTTGGTTCACATCCTTGTACTTAATGGGTCTTTTTAAGACACATTCACCCATCCTTGGCTGGAAAGGGTGATGAATTGATTTAGGGAAAATTCCTAAGTCAAGAGGAGAACCCTTAATTCATTTGAATGTTCTTAATGTTTAACAATTTGCATTAAAGCACATGTTGTTTGGTAAACTTGTTTCCCATTTTTAACCATCCTAGGGAGATTGATAAAACCGAATTCGTATCTAGAGTAAAGACCATTGAATTCCTCTTGTGCTCGTGTAGTTATAGGGGTATTTCATTGCTTAATGCTTTCACTTGGTTAGCCACCTTGTGAATGATATTTAGGCTGTGTGTTATATATCGCGTGGTGTCGCATTGACATGCTCATCGTGATATCCTCTACATTTGACCAGAAAGATGAGAGATCACTAGGCTGGCGTGTAGAGCTCGTGTGTGTGTCCCACAGTCCTTAATGAATCCAAGCATTTATGCATGGATAAAATCTCTATGTCGCTCGAGAGAGGGTAGAGATTAATTAAGGGGACACGAGCATATAACATTCGTGTTATATGGGTATCTCGTATTCTTAATGCTTTCACTTAGTTGCCATTCTGTATTTGGTTAGCCTCATGGATGAATTATTGGCTGTAGTATGGCCCACACGGTTGCGCATTATATGCCCAACGAAATAACCAATGTATTTGACCGGAAAGTTGAGAGATCACTAGGCCGGCATACATGGCTCTTATTTGTGTCCCATAGTACTTAATGAATCCATACATATGTGTGGATGTGATTTCTAAGATTCGAGAGAGATTAGAGATCAGTTAAGGGGACACGAGTCTATTATATACTTGCACATTGAGGGACTAAGTGAGTCTAGTCCGTAATTAGAAGGATTGATACGGTTGAGTCATTTCCCTAGTGTAACCACATTTCATGCCATCTCTCTATTCCATCCTATCATTGTAAATATTATTGTTTATCATTTATTTATTTATATTATTATTTACATTTTCCATCCACGCAACACATGAGTTCTCTCGGTGTGTTGTAATAATAGCTAGAACCGGTAACGGTCGACGGATTCTATCTCCCTACGGAACGATATCCTCACTTGCCGCTGTGCTAGTCTCTGTGACTCGTACGCTAGCGAGGTCGAACTTAATTGTTCATCTTTTGACCGACACTGCAACGACGTGTCGTCACACCACAACTTGATATAAGTCAGCCTACTTAGCTTGATCAGTCTAGGCATTCTATGATTACAAGGTCCAAAGCAGGGATCTTCAAGCCTAAAACTTATTCAGCTCTTTGTACCTCTCCTTTTTGGGCTTGTTGCTGAGTCTGAACCGAGGAATGTTAAGGCTGCATTATCAAATTGCAAGTGGTTACAGGCTATGAAAGAGGAGTTTTGTGCCCTGCAATCGAATCAGACTTGGACCTTAGTGCCACGAAATTCTGATATGCATATTGTTGGCAACAAGTGGGTTTTTCGTGTGAAATATAAACCTGATAGGAGTGTGTTGAAATACAAAGCCAAGCTGGTTGCTAAAGGCTTCCATCAACAAGAGGGAGTTGATTATTTTGACACCTTCAGCCCTGTAATCAAGCCCTCCACTATAAGGATTGTTTTTACTCTTTCTGTCACTTATAATTGGGAGATTCAACAGGTAGATGTAAACAATGCATTCCTCAATGGAGAGCTCAATAAACTGGTGTATATGCAACAACCAGATGGCTTTGTTGATCCTTTGAAGCCTACTCATATTTACAGACTCAATAAGGCATTATATGGGCTTAAGCAAGCTCCAAGAGCTTGGTTTCACAAGCTCAGAACTGCTCTGCTTGGTTAGGGTTTTGTTAATGCTAAGTCTGATGTTTCTCTTTTTATCCACAAACAGGGTCAACATGTTGTTTATCTGCTGGTATATGTGGATGATATCCTCATCACAGGCAGCAGTCCCTCTTTGGTGGCCAAGACTATACAAACCTTGAATTCTACCTTTGCTTTGAAAGTGCTTGGGCCAGTTAGTTATTTTCTAGGCTTTGAGGCCAAGAGAGATGCAAATGGCTTATGTCTAACTCAAACAAAGTATATAGCTGATCTTCTGTCAAAAACTCAGCTGTTGCATTCAAAACCATGTTCTACACCACTCAATACTGGCACTAAATTGTCTCTTCATATTGGTACTCCATTTTCTGATCCTTTTCTTTATCGAAGTACCATTGGAGCCTTGCAGTATTTGACTCACACTCGACCTGATATCGCCTTCACTGTAAACAAACTAAGTCAGTACTTAGTAGCACCAACTGATGTTCATTGGATGGCCTGCAAAATGGTACTCCGTTACTTGAAAGGCACAACAACTTATGGCCTGCATTTTCGACCTGCTAGCTCTCTTTGTATATCAGCCTACACAGATGCTGATTGGGCCTCATGCTTGGATGATAGAAGGTCTACTAGTGGGTGCTGTGTTTACTTAGGTCCTAACTTGATTACATGGAGTTCACGTAAGCAGAAGGTTGTTGCTCGCTCCAGCACAGAGGCTGAATATAGGGCTCTAGCTCAAGCCTCAACTGAAGTTCTATGGCTCACATCCTTGTTTCAAGAACTTGGCGTTTCGATTAACAAGTGTCCTATCATTTGGTGTGATAACACTAGTGCTGGTTCCCTTGCCAAGAATCCTATCTTTCATGCACGGACCAAACATATAGAGATTGACGTTCACTTCGTCAGGGAAAAGATTGCAAATGGTCAGCTGAGTGTTCAATATTTACCGACTGAGTATCAAAAGGCTGATATCCTCACAAAGGCATTGGCTACAGACAGATTTGAGTTTTTGCGATCCAAACTGACTTTGGTTGAAGTCCCTAAGTTCAGTTTGAGGGGGGATGTTAAGAGTAATATTGCTACAGCTCATTCAATTGCTTCTACAGCAACAAATCAAGCTCAATCAGCTGAAGCAGAGGAATGTGATCATCATCATTGCAATCAGAGTTTGGTTAGAAAAAATGACTGTGACTGAATTCTCCTAGTCATGTTATCATTCCCTGATGCTGACTTGGCAGTTTGTTAGAAATCAGTTAGAAATAGGAATCTCGTGTGAAAACTGACTCTATGAATCCCTGAGTCCTTTGTGTATATATATATGCTTGTAAGAGAAAGTTAATTAATCAATCAGAAAAAGTATTTTCAGTTTTCCTCTGAAAAATATCTTCGAGCTCCATTAATGGAGTTTTAGCTCTCATTGTAACTTTCTCTTTATCTTTTAGTTGTTTCTTCTCTGTGTTTGACATTCTATCAAACACATTAACTGCACTTCACAAACATTCAGTTTTAATTTGGTATCAGAGCTACTCGACAAACGTCAATGGAATCTGGATCCAATAGTTCGTCTTCTCTTCGTACTAATGAAGACATGTCTTCCTCACGTCCAGCTGCAACTGATCTGAATTCGCTTGCAAAGGCTCTCAACTTTCATGTATCTCTGAAACTTGATACTGCTAACTACATCAATGTGTATTTTCGGCAGTTTCATCGACCGTCAATTAGTTAGATGATTTATTGTGTGGCTTAAAGTTATGTTATTTTATATCAATTTTTCTATTGTCAGTTCGAACTGACAAAAGATATATCAGTTTCTTGCCTGTGGACCATTAGATTTAAATACTTTGACTTGGTTGCATGCACTTGTCAAAACATCTTTTAAATCCAATAGTCCACATGTAAGGAACTGATATATTTTATATCAGTTCGAACTGATAATAAAAATACTGATTTTATATTAGGTCTATATATGTAATATAGTAGTAAGCTATGTAAAATCATATTTGGTAGTAGACTTTGTAAAATGATATTCTTGGTTATATTATTTTGTTCTTCAATTTAATGTTATTACAATCATATGTTTTATTTGGCTTCTCTATTTTGTTCAATTTGATTATCTTTTCATTTGGGATAGTTTCTACATTTGAGACTTTTTTTGGCCTCAAAACTAACTTTTATATGGCCTTTTATTGGCCTCAAAACTCCCTTTTTTTACGGCATTTTTTGACTGCCCTAACATAATTCTTTTATGGCATTTTTGGGCTGCTCCAAAATGCATTTTATATGGCATTTCTTTGTTGCCCAAAAATGATTTTTTTACGGCATTTTTTGCAACATTAATGACATGTTGCAATAGATTGACATTTTTTTTTATGACTTCATTCATAATAACATTTTACTAAATGCCGTAAAAGGGGTTTTGCGGCATTTTTCAAAGCTCGTAAATATACATTAAAATCAATTAACCCACACTTCAAACTATTTGATCTCTTTTAGTGAAATAAGAAGCTACACCTTAATCACCCTCAAACCAACCTTAGAGAGGGTTTCAATTTAATTTGTATTATATTTGTCCATGGCACAAAGTCTACGTACATATAATTTATTAAAAAAAAAAAATGAAGAAGAAGAAACAGAATTCATTCAAATCACTCCCAAAAGAGCCAACAAGAAACAATTACCTTGGGTAATCATCCAAGATCAGATTCTCCACACAAAGCGGACAATCTTCCAACCAAACAAACTCATTAACAAAACATAAACTAAACTTTGTAATCCGGTGAGCCACCTTATTAGCCTGCCTTGGTACAAAACCAACATTCCCAACATACCACCTTTGAATCAAATTCACTACAAGAAATTTGGCTTTTCTCAACGCGCAAGCTTATGTTATTGATACGCCTGATGCCAATTTGCAAAAAGTTTCAAAGTTTTTTGCAACGCGTAACGTATGTAGTCGTAGAATAATTACAACGTACTACATGCGTTATCATTAACATTTACCGCAACACACAGTTGATATATGTTGTCTTACCATGCGTTGTCTTAAACGAATTTCCCAACACGTATCGTACGTTGTCTTAGGTTAAGAAAAAAAAAAAATTAATAAACATAATGTAACACCCTTATTTATAGGTTAAGACAATTTTTAGATGTGAGTTTAACTTTGTTAAATACTTAAATGTTACACACTTATTTATATATAACACATAAATTTTATCCCAGCATTTAATTAAAGGGCTTAGTTATTATACAGGTTCCATATAGCTATAAGTTAATTGTTAGTCATTTGATTTCTCCAATGATTTACGAAAATTATGCATTTAAAAATAAAATAACTTTCTATCATAATTCATAACTACCCATGTAACTATACACGTCATGTATAATAGCTAAATCATTTGTTTAAAATCAAAAACTTTCGGGTTAGAGGTCTATCGAAACCTATGATATTAATCGTTACAAACACACGACTCCTAATACAACTCCCATTATATGAGATGGGTCTCCACATTTTATAGTTAAAAGGGCAAAAGTAGGAATTAAATCATTTTTCATAAAAGATTGAGAAGGGAAAGTGCATATATCACTTTGCTAATGGTGGTTGTGCATTTTAATATTTACGATAACAACGTCCATAAGGTGTGTGTTGCCAAATATTATCATTTTCACAACGCACAAGTCAATAATTTCTCATACACCAACATGCATATTTTATATTTGTTGTGGGATATTAGCTTTTTTCGCAACTTATAAGCAAACAATTGCTAAAGGGACTTGTAGAATTTAATTTCCCAATGGAATGAATTTATTGAATCAATACAAGAAGATTTATACAAGTGATTTCCTTACTCTACAAGTCTACGATTCTATAATTTAGGAATACAATAATAACAAATCTTCTATACAAAAAGGTGACTAATCTCTAATAATAATAACATTCCTAATACAAAAGGTCAACATTCCTAACACTCCTCAAGTTGGAGAGTGAATGTCAAGAACTCCCAACTTGCGAACCATGGGAATGAAATTTTCATGCAAGTCTATCACTGGTTTTTGTATATATTTAGGTGATTCTCTTATTTCTTGGAAGAGCAAGAAGCGGACTATTGTTTCTCGATCTTCTATAGAAGTTGAGTATCGTGCTATGGCATCTACTACAACAGAGATAGTTTGGTTACATTGGTTATTGGCAAATATGGGTGTTTATCTCTCTGATCCCACCCCTATGTATTGTGACAACAAAAGTGCTATTCAGATTGCTCACAACTGATTCTTTCATGAGTGGACCAAGCACATCGAAATTGATTGTCATCTCACTCGTCACCACCTCAAGCATGGCACCATTACTCTACCTTTTGTTTCTTCTTCCATGCAGATTGCTAAATTGTTTACAAAGTCGCATCCCATTTTACGTTTTTGGTTTTTAGTTGGCAAACTCTCGATGCTTCTTGCAGCCGCATTGTGAGTTTGAGAAGGGATGTTAGAGTTATTATGTTATTATATATTATTTGTAGTTATTTCTTAAGTAAGGGCACTATTGTAATTTTGCTAGAGCCTTTATGATGCCCTACTAGAAGTGTGTGTATATATATTCTTGCTTTGCTTGCTGCTGTCTAAGACAACAAACATGAGCAGCCTTTTTTTTTTTTTTTGTAAACTTTGTTCTTTTTGCATTAGCTATGAATTACATGTGGGATTTTTCATGGATTGTTCAATATTATTTCTCATCTGAATTCACATATAGAAGGCCCCAAACTTTTTGGTACCGTCATATTTATCATCAGCATAAGATAAATAAAGAAGATTTGTCAGAAATATTATTTTGTTTGTCACCCTCAACGGTTTATGTCCATTCACTATAAGAAAAAAAGCCTATTCGGACGAAAACTTATAGGGACAGTTTTTTTTTTGTCCCAATAGGATATCTATTGGGACGAAAAAATTATTCGTCCCTAAAAAGCGCAAAATTGATCAAACCTTTAGGGACGAACAAATTTGTCCCAATAGACATTCTAGTGGGACGAAATAAATTATTCATCCCAATAGATTGTCTTTCGGGATAAATTTTGTCCAATGTTGTAAGACCTTTAAGGACGAATTTTTTTTGTCCCAATATAACGTCTATTGGGACAAAATACATAATTCGTTCCAATAGACTGTCTATTGGGACAAATGTATTTCGTCCCAATAGGTTTTCTTTTTATTTAAAATTATAATAATTAATTAATTTTGTTGAAAATTCTTGATTTTTTTGTTTGAAGTTTTTCCTTAAAGATAGACCTTTAGGGACGATTTTTTTTTTCCCAATATAACGTCTATTGGGACAAAATTCATAATTCGTCCCAATAGACTGTCTATTGAGACAAATTATTTTCGTCCCAATAGGTTTTCTTTTTATTAAAAATTACAATAATTAATTAATTTTGTTGAAAATTCTTGATTTTTTTTTTGAAGCTTTTCCTTAAAGATAGATTAATAATTAAATTACCATATAAATTAGAAAATGAGGCAATATGGATCATTTTGTTCATCCAAAATGGTTCTCTATCAAGATAAATTTTGTTTTTTCCCAATAAGTTCTTCATAAGGATCAATAATTATTAGTGTTGAGAGGTTTTCTATATTAAAAAAAAAAAGGAACTGAACCGTAGGAATTGGAATCGAAACTACTGGTTCCGAATCAAAAACTGGAACTGCCAGTTTCAAATCGAGAACTGGAATCGGGGTCATGTCTAATTCTGAGTACAATTAACGATTGACCCTTTGATCTAACAATATATGATTTTAACAAAATAGTTTAATAAATGTTATAATAAACGATTTTTAATATCAATTTATTTATCATATAAAATAAAATTTAAATGAGTGGAATCAATCTACAAATTAAATTTTGAATGAAAAAAAATCAATAAAAATTTAATAAGAAGTAGAGGTTATATATAAAAACTATGCTTTTATTAGCAAATTCAAAGTAGCAAGATGGATAAGGCTCGTCTCACTCACTGTCTCAGGTTCAACACTCCTTGACAACATCCAATTAATGCTGTGAGCAGATGGAGCTGATGCGTGGGTGGGTCGGTTAAATTTTGTCCCTATAAGATATTTAAAGGGACTTAATATTTCATCCTTACAGATTGTCAAAGGGGACAAAAATACAAATTTCGTCCCTATAAGGAGTCTTTAGGGACGAATTTCAATTTTCGTCCCAAAGAACCTATTGCGACCCACCTGAGGCGACGTAATTTGGGAAGAATGTTTTTCGTCCCAATAGGTCTATAGGGACGAATTTCGGGCTATTGGGACGAAAAAAAAAACATCCCAATAGCCCTTTTATTTTTGTAGTGATTCTATGAAAAAATATTTCTCCAGCAACAAATTGAGCAAGATCATTGATGAACTTGTTTTAAACTCACTATTTTTCTTACATCCACTTCTAATTATATACAGTATTGGATGTACAATACTAAAATGTATCTAGCCATTACATTTAAAAATGTGTTTCCACGTTCTTCTACATCATGTCTACTTTCAATTGTGAGTCTTTTGTGCTTCCAGTGTGCCTATATGAATACATCTCAAACTTGCCATTTTTCTTACATTCGCTTTTTACTATATTGATAGTACTAGATGTACACGTATCTAGTCTAAAAATTACAAAAACAAGAGAATACTTTTAATAGAGAATGAATAAACTTACTCAATAAACTTCTAAACTTGTTATTTTAATATATTAATTACATCAGCTTTTTATTATATAAATAAACTTATTCCATAAACTTCTAAACTCTAATTTTTCTTACATCAGCTTTTTACTATATATTGTACTAGACGTACAATGTTTCTAGCCATTACATTTAATTACTTGTCTTCACAATCTTGGTAAGTCATGTGTCTCCTTCAATTGCTGTTCATGAGTCTTCTCTTCTTTCAATGTGTCCATAGGAATACATCTTCAAATTCATGTATCACAAATGCACTAAGGAAATAGGGAGGCCTTTCTCGAAAACGGGTCCTAAAATGTACTTGAACTTTTCATTTGGAATGACTTTCAACTTTTCATTTGGAATGACTTTCTCCCACTTGAATTTCGTGACCACATTATGTATGTAAACAAGTGTCTCAAATCGAGCATACTGTTTTCCAGGACACATGAGAGTCCCTCCTCCGAATGGTACAAAAGTATAGGGTGTAGGTATATTCCCTTCAAATCTTGAAGGATCAAATTTCTCCGGTTCGGGAAAGTATTCCGAATTTTTATGTGTTGAATGTGGAGTCCAAATTAACGGCTCAAAAATAGAATATAAGGCAGTAAGCTGCATAATTTTGAATGATAAACCTTCACAAAAATGTCAAAGTAAGAATATAATTTTGAATAGTATGGAGTGTTATTGTAGTACCTTCCATCCTTTTGGAATTGTATAACCTGCATAGGTGAACTCACTTGTGGCTTCTCTAAAGCCTCCAAGAGCCACCGGCACTAGTCTCATAACTTCACATGCCACACACCATGTATACTTCATCTTCTGAACATCTTCCCAATTCAATAACTCTCTTTCTCCTTCGGATTTTAAGATCTTCATTTGTTCTACATCAGAATAAATTTTACAATTAAATCGTAGTTTAATATAATTCGAATCTTCTTAAGGTTAAATATATAATCTATGAAATGTGTGGTACCTTCGAAAACCTTGTGGTAGACATGAGGGTAGGCAGCAAGACAGCTGATGACAAGTGTGATTAGGCTACTTGTTGTATCGTAGCTGGCAACGAAGAAGCCTTGGATTTTATCAATAATTTCAATCTCAGTCATTCCATCGAGAATCATGCTGGTCATCAAGTCCATTTTTCCTGAATTTTTATTCTCTTCTAACTCCATTTTTCGCTTTCTAATGAAGGTTTTAATCTTCTCTGTTAAAATTTTGCTTGCTTTCAGGGCCCTATCGAAAGTTGTTCCGGGAAGATTAATAGGCACCGAAATGACCCCAGCAATGGCAAGATCATAAGGCTGAGTGAATTCTGCTACAGTTTTGGGATCTTCAATGCTTAAAAACAATCGACATGCTAATGCAATCGTGTACTTTTTCGATAATGGAGAAAATCTCACTTCCTTGTATGGAGACCATTCTTTATGTATATGGTCTTTGGCCATGGAATCCATTACAGGTATGTAACGTTGAAGAGATTCCGGCTTCATAAACTGCATCAAGTGGCTCAGCGTTTTAAGCATTTTTTCTCCAAAAGATTGATTAACATCAGGTTGGAAGAAAATCTTTGCGATGGTGCGTGGCCACCAAGATGTTACATTCTTATTTGGAGGTGAGTACAGAAACTTGTTGCTGGAAGGGCCACAAAAAACAGCAATGTCTTCTCCAAGCAAGGAGGTTTGGAACACATCCGCAGAGTGCTTTTTCATTCTTTCGGTAATGAATCTTTCCGGATTTGCACTCCGAAGAGACAAAGTGAAGTCCAAGGTTTCACCAAACAATGGGAACCCTTTTCTGCCCGGTGGAAGCTTGAGCTTGGCGGTGCCAGAAGATGATTTTTTATAGTAGATATTGTATAAAAGATAAATAAGACCAACAGACACACAAAGGATTATTATCAAGTGATCATGTAGGTAGTATAATTGGTCGAACCAATGAAGATCCATGTTTTTCTACTAGCTAATTAGAGCTCAAGAAGTACTTGTAGACTTGGGTTATCTCTCACCCTTCTGCTTCCTCCGAAAAATCCCTAGAATTTCAGATTGGAAATACAATCGGAGTTTTTGGGGTGTTGGACTATTTGATATAGTTTTGTGAGTTGTGGTTACGTCAAGGGGATGTTTTCGAAATAAAATCAAAGTTTTCTATCTGCAAAACACTTTTTGAAAGATGAGGGCTGTTAGGGGAGATTCAAAATATATGTTGTTATACTCATACTTATGTAGTGAATGAAATGGTTGAGAATTTCATTTTGGTTTCGAAACACTTGGGCGCAAAATTTGGAGTTTGTTTGGAAATAAATTGAACATTATAAATTTGAGGTTGATGCAAGAGGTGGCCCTCCTTTCACATGAGTCATGAGTACCAGGGGCGGACTCTTCTCTTGAAATATATATATATATAGAGGAAATTGCAAGAAATGATCAAAAAGTTTATTGGTTTATTGTTTTTAGCCACAAATTTATTTTTTATTATATTTGTCACTTTTGTGCTTGAACCGACAAAATTGCCCTCAATTTTGTTTTATTCATCCGAAATTTCCCACTTAAAATTTCCCCCTCTCTTCAGTCTTGATACTCACCGATTTGTCTTCCCAACGATTCAAAATCAGATCTCTCTCTCTCTCTCTGATAATTCCAAAATCAGATTTCTCTCTTTGCTCTCTCTTTAGCGACCGTCGATCATCGCTGCCGCCCCCTAGCCTGTCGATGCCGCCAACTGCTACGACCGTCCTCTCGAGCCTGTCAACGCCGTGCCTTCGCCTTGGCCGTTTTTCTCTCGTCGACGACGCAGCCTTGAGCGACCGTTCAAGCCCGTCAACGCTGTGACCAGTTCTGTGTTCAAACAGCAACACCACAATAGGTTTTCTTTCCATTTTTGTTGGTTTCTAGTAATTTGTTTTTGGTTATGAGTCTATTTGTCGATCTGGATCATCTAGGGTTTTTGTATTTGATGTGGGTTTTTAGTTTGGGAAACAATGCTTGCTCAATTTATCTTCAATTTGAAGTGGGTTTTTTTTTTTCTTTGTTTGTGGTTAGATTATTGAAATCCAATTCTTAAGATGGGGTTCGTGTATTTTTGTTGAAATAGTAATATTATTTGAGTTTCTATTTACGAATTTTGAGCTCTAATGAGTGTTTTGTACAATGCAGAAATCGATGTTTCCCCAGATGCAGAGAATGCACTTGACAAAGCTATGGAATTGGAGGTATTCCGCATATTCACTTATAAGATTTTATCTGTTGTTGGCCCATGATTACAAGCAGTAGCTATATGTGGCAGAAAGTTAAACATTATATGATAGTATTTTAAGGTTTCTCTGCTTTGTTCACTGAAACATAGTTCCTTCCAAGCCATACGATAATTGTAGAGATTAGAAAAGAAAATTTGTGCTGCCAGACCTTGGCAAGGCTTGTGGTTTTTATAATTAATTCTGAGGCAAGTTGAATGTAAGTTATCCAACAAACAGATAAAACTGTGTAGATTTATTTTCGCTCGAGTCTACACCCCTTTTTCAGTTGACGCATGGTGGTAAGATTCTTTGATAAGCAACCACTAAATGATGATGACAATGCTCATGCTCATGCGTTTAAAAAAACAATTGAGTGTTTTGTACGAAAATTGCTCATAATTCTTCCAATGTTGTTGCTACTCTCAATTAAGCAATTGTTTTGTTTAATATGTAGCTCTGGTTACATGTTTGTTTGTTTCAATTGGGTATTCATATGTTTCGATTTGGATTAAGTGTTTGTATGTGGCTTCGCTGGTGTTCTCTGGCGTGTTTGTATTGTGTGGCATCAGTTTTTTTTTTTTTTTTTTATGTGCTTTGGTATTCTTTCTGAGCTGTGTGGTGTGGAGGTTTCTTAGGCTTTTTAGAGCTATCCTATTTTCTCAGGCAGTTTTTGCTCTGTCCTTCCTTCTCCTGTTTTACTTTTGCCGACTGTGTTGTTTGTTGTCCTCTTGGCTTCGTTGCCGTTTCAATGAATCTATTGCTGTTAAAAATAAAAAATAAAAAAAACCCATGCCTAGCCATTTAAGTGTTTTGTGGTTAAACTTAGTATTACTTGAAGGGTCTGTCAATTGTCTATTGAATGGTAAATTCTTGTAATAGGTTTGTTCATTTATATGGTATTCGTTGTGATGTGTTCATTTTGAGTGGCAATTGAAGTTTGTGTTTTGTGCTTTGATCGGAGTCTTGGTACTGTTGATTGGTGAACATGAGGTTGTGGAAGGTTGTTCGGTTTACAATCGAAGAAGAACTTCTGATAGAAGGAAGAGTAAAGGCAAGGAAGATGAAGTGGGAGGGATTGGCTTCTTTGGGAGGTGATACCGATGCGCATCCATATGTTTCATTCACAATCAATCTTGTTTGATTGATGATGAACAAATGCTCATTTGTACCAAATTGAGAGTCCGGTGATTCCTCTAAACCGACAATAATGGGTAGGAATCGAAGATAATGTATATTAGAATTTGTATTTTATGTTTATGTATATTAGAATTTAAGGGAAAGATCTTGCCATTTGAAATTTGTATTTTAAACTAGTATTACTTTATGTATTAGTGAGTGAGAAGCTTTGGAGATAGAGGATGTTCTTATAATGTAATTATAAGTACTTTATTATACAATACACACTTAAGTGTAAAACATATTAATTTTTACATTTTTAACATATATCGAAGTTTTTCAACTTTTCTATTTTTATGTAATTACACCATAAAGATGCAAATATGGAAAGTCAACGGGCATGTAACATGAAAATTAAATGGCATGTCACATGAAAATTAAATGACATGTAATTTGGAAATCATTTGGCATGTAATTTGATATAAAATTAGCATGTAACTTGAAACTCAACGAGCATGTAACTTAATTAAAAGGCATGTAACTTAAAACTCAATTGACATGTAACTCTTGGAAATCAAATAACATGTAACTTGAAATTCAACTAGCATGTAATTCTTATATTAGAACAAGTTAGTTTACTTCTTTTAGGTTAGTGTCACTTGCATGTATCTTGGTGTACAACTAACATGTAATTTGAAATCAATCGACATGTAATTTGAAACTTCATTGACATGTAGCTTGAAGCTGGAGTGGCATGTATCTTGCACTACAACTAACATGTAACTTTAAACCAACTAGCATGTAATTTGAAACTCCATTGGCATGTAACTTGAAACTCAAGTGTGCATATATAACTCAAACTTGGACAACCTTGTGCAAGTAAAACAACATATCCTGCTAACCTTGAAATTACAGTTACATGTCAGTTCCTTTCGAAAGTTACATGTTTACATGTCAGTTGTATGTCTAGTTACATGCCTAATAATTTCAAGTTACATGTCAGTTGTTGTGCAAATTACATGCTACTTGACTCTTCAAGTTACATGCCAATTGATTTATAAGTTATATGCTAGTTTAATTTTAAACCAATTGATTTCCAAGTCACATGCTAGTTTAATTTCAAGTTATATGCTAGTTGAGTAAACTTAGACGTCATTTGATTTTAAAGTTACATGCCCGTTATATTTGGAGTTGCCCGTTACTATCCAAGTTACATGCCCGTTATATTCGGAGTTGCCAATTGATTTTCAATTTACACGTCAGTTGTATTTCAAATTACATGCCAATTGTAATTGAAATTACATGTCAGTTGTTTTTGAAGTTGCCATACCAGTTGTATTTGAATCAAGATAAATGAATCAAATTATTTGTAAGAAAGATACATGTCAATAGATACAAATTAATCATAGGTATGGATTTTTATAGTATCCATCCATTTCTTACATATTATATGGTTTTCCTTCTCTTCATTGTCTACATGTTTATAGGAAGTACAGGCCAACAAGTGACATGAGTGAGGCTCCAACCAAGTATCCAACTTTGCAGAGGCACCGATGGCTTCAGTAGGTGCATGAACTAGGACGTCCCTAGATGTAAGAGCTAGGGTGGACATGGAAGCAGCAAATTATTCACCACTCAATAAAATGTGCATGTGTATAGACGCTTCTACCAGCCATGCTACCTGGATAAACGCATCTTATTCAGAGATGCTTCTATTATTAGCACCAACAATTCAGCAAAGATATAATTTGCTTTAAAAGCTAGCCAAATGAAAAAGGAAGATACATGCTTATCCCAGTACTCCAAGTGATAATAATACGTGACAAATGTTCCAAACAACATTCCAATCCAAAAACCCTATAGAGCAAATATAAATCATTTAGTTTTACCCAAATTTGTTGAACCAGACTTGTATGGGGCAAATTTATATCAGAAACTTTCACACTTTTGCAACAAATATGATCATATTTCATATATGAGCTGACAGTAGCATTACAAACCAATTTAGAATTCTGATCAATGCACCTGCTTAGCATATTTGGCAAATTATTACATTCATCAAAATTGAAACCGAATGCAAGCTAGACAAGCACCACAAATTAGTTACATATCTATTCATTTCACAAAATAATTCATTAAAAGCAACATAATTCATTGATATTCATTCACTTCACCTAACAAAACATCTATAAACAGAAGCAATTTAGGGGTAATTAACTACCATGCATTAACTTTCATCATCAATGTAAATGAAAAAAAAAAAAAAAGCAATTCAACATTATTTACCTGAAATTAAATTTCTTCACATTTAATCCTCAGGAAGCTTCATCAATTTGACCAATCTGCAAGAAAATAATTAAATTGTAGTTGAAGAACTTCACAATAAGAAAATCAAAATTTCATAATATGATAATAACAAAAGATTTGTTCAATTCAACAAGAAAATCAAAATTTCAACAAAACCACATCAAGAAGAAATGAATCTAGCATTCAACATGGTAATAAGAACTTGAAGAATACATTTTGATTTGTGAGAAGCATACATTCCCTCCTAATTGTGATATGAGTATTCCTCTGATTTGCCCCTATTTTTGAAAAGTTCCCTCATTATTCGAGAAGAGTCACAAACTAGAGGAATACTGAAATCTTTTTTTTTTTAAAACCCTATTTTATTCAAAACTGTTGTAGGATGAATACCTATTAACTCACCGGTAGTTGAAGACGGTGTCGACGAGTGACGGCGACGGCGTCGACGAGCAAGAGCAGCGGCTTCGACGAACGAGGGAAGCAGCAGCGGCGGCGAACGGTAGCTGAAGACGGCGTCGACGAGCAAGGGCGATGGCACAGACAAGCAAGGGTGACGGCGCGACGGCAAGAGGGCGGCGGATTCGGCTACAGCTGCGACGACAATCTCTCTTTTTCTATTCCTTTCTCTCTCTTTCTCTGATTGTTGTTGCCCGATGAACCCTAACCAAAAAAAAAAGCTTTTTTAATTCAACTTAATTTATTTTATTTTTTTATTGTTTAATTTCAAATTTAGGGGTAATTTTGTCCAAAAATGGTTAAAATTGATGAAAACAATAAAAAATAAATTGATGGCTAAAAATAATAAACCAATAAATTTTTTGGCTCTTTATGAATTCACCCCATATATATATATATATATATATATATATATATATATATATTAATCTTCTTTTTTATTTTAAAAATTATAGATAATTACCTTATAAAAATATGAAAATGGTTTTAAATAGAATAATTTATTTTGTTTACCTATTTGAACTTAAAATTAATAGATAACAATAAACCAATCACATTTGACGAAAATATTATTTGAATTTTAAATAACTTATGCAACATTACTCTTGTTACATAGTTTTTAAAAATATGTAATTTTATGTTTGTTTTATATATAATATTACATATTTAATGCCAACAGGAGCGTAGCTCAGCTAGTAGATAGACGAGTTTGCGGTTTAGGCAAATAACTCTCAGGTTAGTGGCTCGAATCGTACCAATGACGAAAACCTTTAAAAAAAATACCTGATTCCGAATTAATAGATATTGTCAATTTTTTTTATTTTTTTTATTTTTTATTTTTTATTTTTGTTTTAACATATTTACATTTAAAAGGGTTAATGCTAATTATGCTGATAATGAGATAGTAAAAAAAAAAATTACTTATTTATTTTTTAATAAAAAAAGAAGCTAATTGTGGTGTTTAAATGAGCACGTCACCTCTTAGTAGAGATGGTAGTGCACCTCTCTTCCACGGTTATGGTGAGGGGTTCAAATCCCACCATGCGCATTTTACAAGCATATGTAGGGAGTTGTCCCACTATGCGCATTTTAAAAGCATGTGTGGGGAGTATTTCTCCCGATTTGTGAGAGTAGTTATTCGGACCGCACTTGTTTATCTTATCTTGACAGGTATCGACTATCCTATTGTAATAGTTGTAACTTATAATACTTTATATATATATAAATGTTCAAGTCAGTGCGTATTAATATAACTTCATTAGTGCGTTAAATGTGGACCATTAGATTTACATATTTTGACTCAAAGTGTAAGGTTCAGCTCTATAATTTATGAGTAAGATGTCAAGAATCCATGATGGGTATATGTATTTCAAGAACGAAATTCTTGTAAGGAGGGAAGAATTGTAATACCCCAATCCAAGAAATTTACCCAAATCCATAATCCAAACCCAAACATATGACCCAAGACCCAAAAGTTGGTCCAACTAAGATTAAAAATAAAAAATAAGATTTGTTTCCATAAAAATTGACAGGTGGCAGCAGCTGGAGAAATGTGGCAATTTGGGTGATGGGTGGCGATGCATGAAGGATGGAGATGGTAAGGAAATGAATAAATTACAAGCACTCCACGTCTCTACCTGGCAGCTGGTTGCCTCTTCATTTAAATTCTATTTTTATAAATTCTTCTTATCTTCTACGAATTCACTTGCAACCCTTTTTCTCTTCTTAATTAATTTATTGGGTAAATTACACTCACACGCTTAAGGTTTGAGGCAAAGACACTTAGATAGAAAAGTTTAGTTATTCTACATTAACACCCCTGTATTGTCGAAAATGCCCTTGCATAATAATAAAAAAATAAAAGTTTTTTTACACTTACATCCGAGGGCATTTTGGACCTTTCAATGGTCAAATAGGGGTATTAGTGTAGAATAACTAAACTTTTCCATCTAAGTGTCTTTGCCTCAAACCTTAAGGGTGTGAGTGTAATTTACCCTAATTTATTCATTTCCTTACCATCTCCATTCTTCATGCATCGCCACCTATCACCCAAATTGCCACATTTCTCCAGCTGCTGCCACCTGCCAATTTTTATGGCAACGAATCTTATTTTTTATTTTTAATCTCAGCTGGATCAACTTTTGGGTCTTGGGTCATATGTTTGGGTTTAGATTATGGATTTGGGTAAATTTCTTGGATTGGGGTATTACAAGTAAGAGTGTATGTACTTATCAAAACTTCTCTATAATTAGTGGTCCACATGTATTGGTAATGATATAGTTACATCAGTGGATATTAATATAGTTACATCAGTGCGCACGGCCTCACCTAAAATATTTTTTAATATATATACACAGTCTTTCTATTATCAGTGGATTTAAATAATTCAATTGTATTGTATAATTTTAATACTTTTCTTACGTATTTTTTATTTTACCATATTTTCCAATTCCTTTCTCAAATTTTCATCTTTTAAAACAAAATAATTCACTTTTTTTTTTTTTTTTTTTTTCTGCATCAACAACTTCTTAACTACCTTTTTGTGGCTACTTAATTCAATTTTATTTTGCATTAAATTATATATTATTATTTTGAACTTTTATTATTTCTAATAATTTTAGTTTGACATACCTAACACATCCAATCAATAAACCCTATAATCTCAAATGTTAATTTACTGTATTAAAATGGTTCATTTATTATTATGATTCATTTTATTTTATCCTTAGCATTTTTCTTTATTTTATAATTTTAATGTTTTCATAATCAAAGAATAAAAAAAAAATCAAAAACATGTTTAGTAATATTTATTAATCAATTATTTTTGTATAAATTTAAAGTGAATTCATTATAAATACAATATATATATATATATATATATATATATATAATTATAAAATTAGTATGTAATTTATTATTTTAATAATAAATATTGTAATTTTTAATTGTTTATGTTGTTTTTCTGGTTATTATTATTTTTTTAATATCCTTTTTTTTTTTTAATGTAAGATTATTTAGTTCATCTTAAGTAAGTGTTCTATTTGTTTTACTTTATCTAACTTCGTTATACAATTAATTTTGTTTTATATATATATATAAAACTCACTTTAGTTAAAAAAAAAAAAAAAAAAAAAAAAAAAAAAAAAAAAAACTCATTTTACTATTACCTTAATTTTTCTTCAGTATTTTTTATTATTATATATAATTGTTATTTTGTTCAAGTGCCCCACCTGATTAAAATTAATAGATCCGTGTATATATATATATATATATATATATATCCAACAAGAAAGTATAATTATGTGGTGGGCCAAGGGTCCAAGATTAAAGAGTTTGTGTTTTTTTAGGTTGTTTTCTTTATTTCATTTTTGTTTTACAAGAGTTTATCACTAGACTATATCTCAGCTTTCGTCACATTCTTTTTTTTTTTTTCCCAATTCTCTCTCGTATTAGTTGCATTCAAAATATATTGGACTATTGCAACTCATTATTGTGTTTTTAACTTCCTCCTTAATAGGGATGGCAAAATTCCCCGTGGGGACCCGCAATTTTGGAGTGGGGATGGGTTTCAATTTAGTGGGGATGGGGCGGGAATGGGGATAGATAGTTTAATCCGCAATGGATATGGGGCGGGGATGGGTTTTATACTCCCCACCTCGTCCTGCCCCGCTTAAAATAATACTTAATTAAGTTACGTAGTTTCAAAGAAAATAAATATATCTAAGAAAAAATATATATATATATATATATATAAATACATTAACCCTAACTTTACATCTCTTCACCGTTACTTAATATAAAGTGACAAAACAAAATACTATTAAAAAAACCCTAGCCGCTAACTTCAACTCTAAGTCTCTAATCCTCAAACAACTCGAAGTTTACCGTTCAAGCTTCAACCTCAAACATAAGAGGACATATAGTAAGTTTCTTTCTCAAATAAATTTTAAAATTAAAAGTTTAATAACAACGGTTTTTTTTTTTTCAAGTTTATTACTTTAATAATTCTCAACTCTTGAATTAAATTTGATTCGTTTATCACTACTTCAGGTAGATACAAATATGTTTACAGACGCACTAGAAAGTGAAGACCCAATACTGGTGTTATCAAGAGAAAATTGTGTAAACATACAAGAACAACATAGGGTGGAAACAAACTAAAGAAGAGAGAACTAGAGAAATAAATACAACTATTAGATGATTAGCGTTACGATTTTCGAACATTTAGACTTCATACTTTATGTTTATATTTGAAAATAATTGAATTTACTTGTGAGAATTATGTTTATGAGATTTTTTTAATAGTTTCTTGGAATTATTTACTACTTTATATATAATATCATATTCAATGGTTATATATTTATTATTTAAATAATAAAAAAAATTATAAATGGGGTAAATGGGTGGGGATGGGGAAACCACTCCCCATTGTACCCCGCCCCGCCCCAACCCGCTCCATCTATGGTGGGGTTTTATGAGGGGATGGGTTTTCAAAAAATAAATGGGGTGGGGTGCGGGGAAGGCCCCGAACCCGCCCCATTGTCATCCCTACTCCTTAAAAGTTATATTTCAAAAAAAGAAAGGGTCAGATTAATTAAGTTAATTAATTTATAATTAATCTTCTACAATAATTCTTAAGAATATGTAATCAAAAGTACCCTAAATTTGAATAACCATATTCCAACCCTCCAAATCATTGGCGACAGTGACCTGCATCGAGAATTTTTTTTTTTAGAATTATGATATTTAGCTAGTAATTAAATTAATAATTGAATCCACACCCAAAAAAAAAAAAAAAGCATGCATGAATGGATTCGGATCTCTTTGATGTTTTTTGATGGTTTATACTAGTTATAGCAGCTAACATTAACAGCATAAAACATATGAACGTTAATGTATTTATGTTCACACTAATTATATATATATAAATGTTCAAGTCAATGCGCACTGATGTAAATATATGAGGACATTGAATGTGAGCCACTTATTTTCCATGCTTTGACTTAGTGTGTATGGACTTGTCAAAATTTCTCCATAATGAGTGGCTCACATTCAATGTCCTTATTTATTTACATCAGTGCGCACTGATGTGAACGATACCGTATATATATATATATATATATATATATATATATATATATATATATAATTATGGCCCCCCTTAATTAATCTCATGTCTACTTCATGATCATCACTTTGTCACATGCATATATCAGCAACCTGCTTCTTTTGGAAACTGATCCCCTAATTCACTAAACTGGCAATGCTTCTAATTTCACGTCAAACAAATTTCTCTCTTTCAATTTTCTCAGTAACTTTCTTTCCCTAGCTTGCAACTGTCTTTCTCTCCCAATTTTCTCAATAACTTTTTTCTCTTTATAATTCTCTTTTCTCACTCTTATTAGAAACCAAGTAATTAAGGGGGGTGTATTCAATTAGGATTCTTGAAGACATTTAAAGACATTATAAATCCTGGTGTATTCAATTAGGGCATTTAAAGACTTTAAAAAAGTCTATATGAATCCAGTGGTATTCAATTAGGATTTCTATGGACTTTTAAAGAATCTTTCCAAATCTAGGTGTATTGAATTGGGACTTTAAAAATGTCTATAAGAATCCAGGTGTATTCAATTATGACTAGATTTTAAAGGATTTTCTTAGGTCATGGATTTTGGTGGATTTTGGTGGATTTGATGGTGAGAGATATAAATATCAAATGCCATAACATGTCCGGCCTTCTCCCCAAAGATTTTGGTGGACTTTGCTCTCTCTTTCTCTCTCTAAAACAGAAACATGGACTTATGACTCGTCAAAAACACAAACTCAAAAATAAAGATTATTCGGAATTACGGGTATCTTACAAGTTTTTGATTTTTATTTTATTTTTATTTTTATTTTTATTTTTATTTTTTTTACTGAGAATGAGTGTTGCTGCAATTCATTTGCGTAGGACGTTACAGGCGCTGTCCTTCTATTGGAACAAACAAACAGAATCAGAGATTTCAATTTTTCATAACTATCAAACTAATTTCTCCAAAGAAATTAGCCCCTATTCTCTATCTAAGCCTTTCATTGTTTGATAATGTCATCGGGAATTTTACCAACTAGTTCCTTCAAAGACTTACAATTGGGTGAAAAATCAAATTCATCTTATGCCACCTCTTGTATAGATCCCTTTTTCTCTATGGACAGACTTGTAACTTCATGTGTATTATCATTTTCTAATCTTTCATTGAAACGGTCTCTCAGAAATTCAATAGCCATGAAGGTGAGAGACGAGGCTGGGATGTACCACGTAATCCTGGGGATGCTTCCTCTAAACATTCCCTTCGGACCTTCAATCATCCAGATCTTGTGTACCGCATCCAACCAGCCATTATACCTTACGTTTGATATCTGTAGCGATAAATTTTTTTGATTATTTATAGTAGCGATAAAAATTATGTATCTTACAAGTATCTTACAAGTTTTTTTTATCTTTATTCCGAATAATTTAAGTATAAATTTGTGATTTGTAGTAGCGATAAGACATCTTTTAAGGTTTGAAATTATTTATTATATAAAAATTACTTATATATACGCAAATATAGATTAACTAGTATATCAAATTTTGTTCATTCCAACTTCAAAAGTTTTTTTTTTTGATAATTAGCTATAATTAACTTATTATTGATAAATCAGAGATAACAAATCCATGAAAATCTATGGATGTCTAAACAAATCCATAAAAGTCCATGTGGATTTATAAAAGTCTGTAGAAATCCATGAAAATCCGTCACTTAAAAAATGTCTTTAAATGTCCTCAAGAATCCTAATTGAATACACCCCCCTAAGTTTTTCTCTAAATGAAATCTTGTGATGCAGAGGCACCACCATACCATCTCCATGAAAGCTATAGAGATATGTATCGTGAAGATGGGTCAAGTGTTGGGAATTTGAACCGATGAACACGATAGCAACATACCTAATATTCGCTCATAACTCATAGCAATAAACCTCTATAGCAGAAAAATAATATGAGGTAAAATAAACAATCACACAACATAAGATATAAATGGAAAACCCTAAATCAGGGAAAAAAACCAGGGGCGTCAGGACGATAAAGAAAGTACACTATATGATAAATTGTTATAATTATAAACTACAGGATTCTCTCTCACACCTTAACCCCAAACCACAGAGCCTTACCAAGTCACCAAGCTCACAAATCGTAACCCTCATCTCACAACGCTCACAAGATCCTCACAAAGAACCAACACCCCACCCCCAATATCCCCTAAGTCTCTTATGAATATCACCCAGGAATCTCTAACTTGATTTACCGATATTCTCCGGATTCCTCTCCGGATATTCTAGGGTTTCCCTCAGATCTCACCTAGTGATTTTTGTGGGAGTGTTTGAGCCTGTATATAGACTTTCTGAGTGTGTGCTTGTTCATGGTTGGATCCAACAATTATGATCTTCCAACAACAGTTTATTTAATCTTTATTAACTATAATACCTTCCAATTTGTGTTTATACTGTAAGAAAAGCAAAAGTACCCTCTGACTTCAAAATATCAAGAGCATCTTTCGAAATCTTTGACTAATAGGATTATATTATTGAATATCCATACTCCCACCAATTATACTATTTAACAGATATTAATTTGTTCAAATTCTCATATTATATATATGTATCTTGGATAAAGTCATAAAAACGGTGGGCAGTACTGAAATTTGTAACAAATAAGGAAAAAAAAAAACGATCTGATCAAAGAAAAAGATGTGTCATAATGTTGAAAGGTGAATATGTATGAAAACTGCATGAGTGAGAGTAAAGAGTCATAAACAAACATAAATTTTTTAAGGAAAAGGAACCATTTGTTATTGTCATGTACGTGATCTGCTAACCAAAAAGACTCGAGAACTCATAAGTGAAAAGACTATAGAGAAAAAACACATCAGGACCTATACCCAAATGTTAAAGTTAAATGACAATATAGGGCACACTGTATTGTATTATATTTTTTTGAACACTTACATGTAGTAGCTTACTTTGCATCAGCCACAACATTGTTTTGCAGCTTTATATATATATATATTAAGATACATCTGTTGTCAAAGTCCTATGCAAGCTCAAGCTCGTGGGTTTAGTCAAAATCATGGTTTGGCTTCTAGAATGTATTCAACAATTCCATAATACTGAACACTTAGCCATCTAGCACCTGGATATATCTATATATGTGTGTGTTGTTTATGTGGCTACTGGCTACATATAGTGAGAATTTGGTGACAAGAACTAACTAAAACCTTTTCCTTTTGTAATTTGTAATTTGTTGGGGAGAACATTATAGATGATAAAATTAAAATAACAAAGTTCATCCGGGCTATTGTATGCTAGTATAATACTAATTATTAAGAGATGTCAAATGGAGAATTAATTAATATGGTTCTTATGGTGTTTACTATATATGATTTATGGGAATAAACATTTTGGATTAGGGTACAGAGAAAATGGTATTAGCAACATGGTAATTGGAAATGATAAAAATTGACGGTAATGAGAATGACATTACGAAACATGTTCAAGTTGGCTTGCCCATGTATGTGAAGCCCAAAACTTACGAGTGCATTAGTGATAAGCATCATGTGCATTATGTAGACACTTTTTCCTTGCTTGATAAAGTGAAGAAAACAGAAGAAATGAAAAAAAATGTTATCTCATATCTGCTGCACTTTTTGTGCCCTTTCTGATAATTTCCAATTTCATCACAGTTTCATTATATGATTGAGTCGATCAGTGACCTCATTGAACCAACAAGATAAAGGTAATGTGTAATTTTGAAATTGAATCATACACACATTTCCTCATGGCATTCTCACTGATAAGCATCATATGCATTATACAGAGACTTGTTCACATCCTCTCTTTTTTTAATCCAATATTTATCACAAATATCATGTAAGATACAATGGACTGTTATATATTAATCAATTTATTTAATTATACTATAGAAGTAGTGATGATCAAGTGTCTAATATTCTTCTGAAAATATTATATGCTTGTCAAACAATTATAAAATTTAGAGATGCTTCAGTGAATCAAACTTGTTACATATCACGGTGGAAGGATGGGAGGAGAGAGATAAAATATATATCTGCCTTATGATTTGAGACAGAGAACACAGTTGGAGGATGGGAGGAGAGATAAAAAAAATCTCTTATTTATGATCCAAAAAACGGTGTGTTTCACTGGAAGGATGGAGAGAAAATAAAAAAACTAATCTTGACAATCAAATTTTAAGTAATTTAATGCCTTAGAATTAATGGCTTACATTGATATTATTCCAGTTGTTTAAGTACACAATTTTGATTCACTTAATTTTATCCCAATTGTTAGATTAAATAATTCAATTTAGTCGTCGTCATCATCATCACATATATATATAGTCTTTCTATTATCAGTTTGAACTGACAAAAGTTATATCAGTTCCTTGTATGTGGACCACTGGATTTAAATACTTTGACTGACAAGTGCATACAGCCAAGTCAAAGTATTTAAATCCAGTGGCCCATATGCAAGGAATTGATATAACTTTTGTCAGTTCGAACTGATAATAGAATTTTTGTATATATATATATATATATATATTTATATATACACTGATGTAAATATATAAGGATATTGAATGTGAGCCACTCATTTTCCATGCTTTGACTTAGTGTGTATGCACTTGTCAAAACTTCTCCATAATAAGTTACTCACAATCAATGTCCTTATATATTTACATCAATGCGCACTGATATGAACATAACCATATATATATATATACACTAGCTACTTCCATTTCAAACTTTACATTTTCTTATTGCTTTGTAGTTTCTTCTAGATCACATATTTTAATGCCATATAATTAATTTCACTTATCTTTTCCAATTGTTTAATTACTTTATAAAAACACACTTGGCTCCCATAGATTTTGAGATATGTCACTCTCAAAGAAATATGATAAATAATATATATTTCCTTATTCATGAAATTTTTGTTAAATGATTGAGATGGTGACCTCATTAAACCAACAAGGTAAAGGTAACATATATTTTTGAAATTGAATCACACACACATTTCTTCATGGCATTCTCACCGATAAGCATGTGCGTTCAACTAAACGAGTATATGCAAAATGCACATGCTTATCATTCACAACCTTTCCTTAATTTGCCATCTCAACTTTTTCTAACAGGTTCACATATTAATGAAATCTTTAAATCTTATATAAATCATTCTCAATTTAGTTATTATTATTATTAAAATTTCAGAAGCCATTAATGCACCCTCTAGAAAAGTGCAGAGAATCACATTGCCTTTCCTTTCCTTAATTTGTCATCTTAACTTTTCTAACAAGTTCATATATTAATGATAAGTTTTAAATCTTATGTAAATCATTTTCAATTTATTTAATATTTTTCCATATTTATCAACAAAACATGTGAATCTTGGAAGTATAAAGGTGTCATTTCCAGGGTCACAACAGGTTTCCCTTCCTTTGTCACCTCAATTTTCATTACCAGTATGTATCATCTCTTGTTGAGTTATGCTTCAGTGAATCAAACTTGTTACATATCACAGTGGGAGGATGGGAGGAGAGAGATAAAATATATCGCTGCCTTATGATTTGAGATAGAGAACATCGTTGGAGGATGGGAGGAGAGATAAAAAAAATCTCTTACTTATGATCCAAAAACGGTGTGTTTCACTAGAATGATGGGAAAGAAAATAAAAAACTAATCTTGACCATCAAATTTTAAGTAATTTGATGTATTATAATTAATGGCTTACATTGATATTATTCCAGTTGTTTAATTACACAATTTTGATTCACTTCATTTTATCTCAATTGTTAGATTAAATAATTCAATTTAGGCATTATATATATATATATATATATAGTAGTTCTCTCATAAGGGATCCCTTATTTTAATTTCGGTAAGGACCACCATGAAATCATATCGATTTGAATGAATTTTAATATGAATTTTTGTGTGGATGATAAGTTCGTTGAAATCTACCTATGAATAAAATTTGAGAATTTTTCAAGCACGAAAACTATTTTTACAGATTTTTTTTAAATATGAAGGCATTAGAAAAATAGGCGAAATATAGGAAATTCAAGAAAAATAGTTTTCGTGCTTGAAAAATTCTCAAATTTTATTCATAGGTAGATTTCAACGAACTTATCATCCACAAAAAAATTCAGATTAAAATTCATTCAAATCGATATGATTTCATGGTGGTCCTTACCGAAATTAAAATAAGGGATCCCTTATGAGAGAACCGCTGTATATATATAATAACCTTTTTCTTACTTTTGATGTGGTTGCGACATGTATCCTTCATTAAATGTTAATAATATAAAAGTATAGATAATATAATATACCCTATATCATATATAACGTGTCAATTTAATAAATGCTTACCTCATATATTATAATCATATCATATTATCATATTATATAATATAAAAATAGAATATTCCCATTGTTTTTTCTTTTTTTCTGTTGTTAGTCAAAGAAGTGAGTTTGAACAGGTTTTGCTGTTTTGGCTGGTCCTGTTGTAGTTTTTTGATGCCCTCTTTCTGGTGCTTGCCTTTGGCTTTCTATATACTCACCTTTTCAAAAAAAAAAGTGAGTCTGAACTTTTAGGTTTTATGCACATGATCAACTGGAACCAGAGGAGCTTGAAATTGAGTGGCATGAGCCAAGGAAAAAAGAGATTTCGGTCAAAGTCGGACTCTATGTTCATGGAACCATACTCGGCAACGGAAGATCAAAATCAAACCAATATTCAAACACACCACTTATTCAGATTGGTGGAGTGAAGACGAAGCAAGAGATGACTAGGTACGTTGGGAAGACCATGTCATACATCTACAAAGTCGAGATGAAGAAGAATGGCTCCCGCTATCGCTGCATTTGGGGAAAGGTTACCAGGTTTCATGGTAATAGCGGCATTGCTCAAGTTAGGTTCAAATCGAATAAGCCACCCAAATTGATTGGAAGCAAGGTCAGGGTCTTCATGTAACCGAGCAACATCTGACTATCTGAGATTCCGAGGTAACTAGGTCATTAATCTGGTGGTTGAAAACTATTGTAAAAAACATTATTATTATTAGTGTTCTTTAGAGTTGTCTCGTATGCTCATTTATTAATGTTCTATGGTCTTTGGAGTTGTCTCATATGCTCGTTTATTTTGTGCCGAATTAGTTTTTCATTATATGTTCATTGATTTTTGTTTATTATAGATTTATTCATCATATTTTGGCATGTAAATGTGTTTTGCTTAAATGCTTAATGCATTTCAGATTGGAATGATGAAAAGATGTTATTATATCTATCTATCATATGTGAATCATATCATTAATGTGAGTAAGCTATTGTTTAACTTTTTCATATATAATGATAAAATAGATCCATATATCATGTCATCTTACCTTGAAGGCCTCGTGAAAAATGTGAACGAATATTCCTATTTTTTTTTTTTTTTTTTTTTTTTTTTTTTTGTTAGTCAAAGAAGCAAGTTTGAACTTTTATGTTTTATTCACGGGATCAACTGGAGCCAAAGGAGCCTGAAATTGATTGGCATGAGCCAAAGAAAAAAGAGATCTCGGTCAGAGTCAGACTTTATGTTCATGGAACCATACTCGGCTATGTAAGATCAAAATCAAACCAATATTCAAACACACCACTTATTCAGATTGATGAAGTAAAAACGAAGCAAGAGGTGACTTGGTACGTTGGGAAGAGCGTGACATATATCTACGAAGTCGAGACGGAGAAGAATACCTCCCTCTACTGCTGCATTTGGGGAAAGCTTATCTAGTATTACGGTAACAGAAACGTTGCTCAAGCTAGGTTCAAATCGAATATGCCACCAAAATCGATTGAAAGTAGGGTCAGTGTCTTCATGTAACCGAGCAACATCTGACTATTTGAGATTCTGAGGTAACTAGGTCATTAATTTGGTGGCTAAAAACTATAGTAAAAAACATTATTATTATTAGTGATATTTGGAGTTGTCTCGTATGCTCGTTTATTAATGTTCTTTGGTCTTTGGAGTTATCTCGTATGCTCGTTTATTTTGTGCTGAATTGGTTTTTCATTATTTGTTCATTGATTTTTGTTTATTATAGATATGTTCATCATATTTTGACATGTAAATGTGTTTTGCTTAAATGCTTAATGCATTTTAGATTGGAATGATAAAAATATGTTATTATATCTACCTATCATATGTGAATCATATTATGAATGGGAGTGAGTTATTGTTTAACTTTTTCATATATCATGATAAAACAGATATATATATCATGTCATCTTACCTTGAAGGCCTCATGAAAAATATGAGCAAATATTGCTGTTTTTTTTTTTTTTTTTTTTTCTGTTGTTAGCCAAAGGAGTGAGCCTGAACTTTTAGGTTTTATTCACATGATCAACTGGAGCTAGAGGAGCCTGAAATTGAGTAGCATGAGCCAAAGAAAAAAGAGATCTCGGACAGATGTCTTTTTAGATTGTAATGATTGGAATATGTTATTATATCTACCACACCACTTAATGCATTTTAGATTGGAATGATGAAAATATGTTATTATATCTACCTATCATATGTGAATCATATCATGAATGGGAGTGAGTTATTGTTTAACTTTTTCATATATCATGATAAAACAGATCCATATATCATGTCATCTTACCTTGAAGGCCTCGTGAAAAATGTGAACGAATATTCCCGTTGTTTTTTTTTTTTTTGGTTAGTCAAAGAAGCGAGTTTGAACTTTTATATTTTATTCATAGGATCTACTAGAGCCAAAGGAGCATGAAATTGAGTGGCATGAGCCAAAGAAAAAAGAGATCTTGGTCAGAGTCAGACTTTATGTTCATGGAACCATACTCGGCTATGTAAGATCAAAATCAAACCAATATTCAAACACACCACTTATTCAGATTGATGAATTAAAAACGAAGCAAGAGGTGACTTGGTACGTTGGGAAGAGCATGACATATATCTACGAAGTCGAGACGGAGAAGAATACCTCCCTCTACTGCTGCATTTGGGGAAAGCTTACCTAGTATTACGGTAACAGAAGCGTTGCTCAAGCTAGGTTCAAATCGAATATGCCACCAAAATCGATTGAAAGTAGGGTCAGTGTCTTCATGTAACAGAGCAACATCTGACTATTTGAGATTCTGAGGTAACTAGGTCATTAATTTGGTGGCTAAAAACTATAGTAAAAAACATTATTATTATTAGTGATAGTTGGAGTTGTCTCGTATGCTCGTTTATTAATGTTCTTTGGTCTTTGGAGTTTGGAGTTATCTCGTATGCTCGTTTATTTTGTGCTGAATTGGTTTTTCATTATTTGTTTATTGATTTTTGTTTATTATAGATATGTTCATCATATTTTGACATGTAAATGTGTTTTGCTTAAATGTTTAATGCATTTTAGATTGGAATGATGAAAATATGTTATTATATCTACCTATCATATGTGAATCATATTATGAATAGGAGTGAGTTATTGTTTAACTTTTTCATATATCTTGATAAAACAGATCCATATATCATGTTATCTTACCTTGAAGGCCTCGTGAAAAATGTGAGCAAATATTGTTGTTTTTTTTTTTTCTTTTTTTTTTCTTCTGTTAGTCAAATGAGTGAGTCTGAACTTTTAGGTTTTATTCACATGATCAACTAGAGCCAGAGGAGTCTGAAATTGAGTGGCATGAGCCAAGGAAAAAAGAGATATCGGACAGAGTCGGACTCTATTTCATGGAACCATACTCGACTACAGAAGATCAAAATCAAACAAATATTCAAACACACCACTTATTCAGATTGGTGGAGTGAAGACGAAGCAAGAGATGACTTGGTAAGTTGGGAAGACTATGGCATACATCTACAAAGTCGAGATGGAGAAGAATGGCTCCCGCTACCGCTGCATTTAAGAAAAGGTTACCAGGTTTCATGGTAATAGCGGCGTTGCTCAAGCTAGGTTCAAATCGAATAAGCCACCCAAATCGATTGAAAGCAAGGTCAGGGTCTTCATGTACCCGAGCAACATCTGATTATCTGAGATTCTGAGGTAACTAGGTCATTAATCCGGTGGTTAAAAACTATTGTAAAAAACATTATTATTATTAGTGTTCTTTGGAGTTATCTCGTATGCTCGTTTATTAATGTTCTTTGGTCTTTGGAGTTATCTTGTATGCTCGTTTATTTTGTGCTGAATTGGTTTTTCATTATCTGTTCATTGATTTTTGTTTATTATGGATATGTTCATCATATTTTGGCATGTAAATGTGTTTTGCTTAAATGCTTAATGCATTTGAAATTGGAATGATGAAAATATGTTATTATATCTATCTATCATATGTGAATCATATTATGAATGGGAGTGAGTTATTGTTTAACTTTTTCATATATCATGATAAAACAGATCCATATATCATGTTATCTTACCTTGAAGGCCTCGTGAAAAATGTGAGCAAATATTGCTGTTTTTTTTTTTTTCTTTTTTTTTTTCTTCTGTTAGTCAAAGGAGTGAGTCTGAACTTTTAGGTTTTATTCACATGATCAACTAGAGCCAGAGGAGTCTGAAATTGAGTGGCATGAGCCAAGAAAAAAAGAGATATCGGACAGAGTCGGACTCTATTTCATGGAACCATACTCGACTACAGAAGATCAAAATCAAACAAATATTCAAACACACCACTTATTCAGATTGGTGGAGTGAAGACGAAGCAAGAGATGACTTGGTAAGTTGGGAAGACTATGGCATACATCTACAAAGTCGAGATGGAGAAGAATGGCTCCCGCTACCGCTGCATTTAAGAAAAGGTTACCAGGTTTCATGGTAATAGCGGCGTTGCTCAAGCTAGGTTCAAATCGAATAAGCCACCCAAATCGATTGGAAGCAAGGTCAGGGTCTTCATGTACCCGAGCAACATCTGATTATCTGAGATTCTGAGGTAACTAGGTCATTAATCCGGTGGTTAAAAACTATTGTAAAAAACATTATTATTATTAGTGTTCTTTGGAGTTATCTCGTATGCTCGTTTATTAATGTTCTTTGGTCTTTGGAGTTATCTTGTATGCTCGTTTATTTTGTGCTGAATTGGTTTTTCATTATCTGTTCATTGATTTTTGTTTATTATGGATATGTTCATCATATTTTGGCATGTAAATGTGTTTTGCTTAAATGCTTAATGCATTTGAAATTGGAATGATGAAAATATGTTATTATATCTATCTATCATATGTGAATCATATCATGAATGGGAGTGAGTTATTGTTTAACTTTTTCATATATCATGATAAAACAGATCCATATATCATGTCATCTTACCTTGAAGGCCTCGTGAAAAATGTGAACGAATATTCCCGTTGTTTTTTTTTTTTTTGGTTAGTCAAAGAAGCGAGTTTGAACTTTTATGTTTTATTCATAGGATCTACTAGAGCCAAAGGAGCCTGAAATTGAGTGGCATGAGCCAAAGAAAAAAGAGATCTCGGTCAGAGTCAGACTTTATGTTCATGGAACCATACTCGGCTATGTAAGATCAAAATCAAACCAATATTCAAACACACCACTTATTCAGATTGATGAAGTAAAAACGAAGCAAGAGGTGACTTGGTACGTTGGGAAGAGCATGACATATATCTACGAAGTCGAGACGGAGAAGAATACCTCCCTCTACTGCTGCATTTGGGGAAAGCTTACCTAGTATTACGGTAACAGAAGCGTTGCTCAAGCTAGGTTCAAATCGAATATGCCACCAAAATCGATTGAAAGTAGGGTCAGTGTCTTCATGTAACCGAGCAACATCTGACTATTTGAGATTCTGAGGTAACTAGGTCATTAATTTGGTGGCTAAAAACTATAGTAAAAAACATTATTATTATTAGTGATATTTGGAGTTGTCTCGTATGCTCGTTTATTAATGTTCTTTGGTCTTTGGAGTTATCTCGTATGCTCGTTTATTTTGTGCTGAATTGGTTTTTCATTATTTGTTCATTGATTTTTGTTTATTATAGATATGTTCATCATATTTTGACATGTAAATGTGTTTTGCTTAAATGCTTAATGCATTTTAGATTGGAATGATGAAAATATGTTATTATATCTACCTATCATATGTGAATCATATTATGAATGGGAGTGAGTTAGGGCGCGTTTGTTAACGTTTTCAGAAACTGTTTTTTGTTTTCTGAGTCACAAAAACAGGAAAAACCCGTTTGGTAGATGATTTCAAAAAACTGTTTTATAAAACATTGAGAACAGTTTTCAGTTTTAATGAACAAAAAATTGAGAACTCTGAGAACAACAATTTGTTGTTTTCAGTATTCTTGAAAAAAAAAATTTAGCAATAAAATTTACTCAAACCAAATCCATCTTTTGGATCTTCACGGATCTATATCAAAAAGATGATGATGATTTCGATAGGTTTGATGATGAAAATTAAATTTATTTATTATTTAATTTTAATTTTTTTTTAGTTTTAATGTTTAATTATTTTAATATCACTTTTTCATTATTTATAATATTAATCTTTTAAAAATGATTTTAAAAATATTATACTAAACACGTTTTTTATGTTTTGATTCTCCGAATATCGTTTTCAACCATTGCTACCAAACGCGTTTTCGAATTCAAAAAATCCAAAAATCAGTTTTTCAAAAACTTCAGATTAAAGAAAACAAAAACTGAAAAACGAAAACGTTACCAAACGGCCCCTTATTGTTTAACTTTTTCATATATCATTATAAAACAGATCTATATATCATGTCATCTTACCTTGAAGGCCTCGTGAAAAATGTGAGCAAATATTGCTCTTTTTTTTTTTTTTTTTTTTTTTTTCTGTTGTTAGTCAAAGGAGTGAGCCTGAACTTTTAGGTTTTATTCACATGATCAACTGGAGCCAGAGAAGCCTGAAATTGAGTAGCATGAGCCAAAGAAAAAAGAGATCCCGGTCAAAGTCAGACTCTATGTTCATGGAACCATACTCGGCTACGGAAGCTCAAAATCAAACCAATATTCAAACACATCACTTTTTCAGATTGATGGAGTGAATACAAAGCAAAGGTTACTTGGTACGTTGGGGAGAACATGGCATACATCTACAAGGTCGAGACAGAGAAGAACGGCTCTCACTACTGCTGCATTTAGGGGTTGGGTCTTCATGTATCCGAACAACATTTGACTGTCTAAGATTCTGAGGTAACTAGGTCATTAATTTGGTGGTTAAAAACTATAGTAAAAAAAACCTTATTATTATTAGTGTTCTTTGGAGTTGTCTCGTATGCTCATTTATTTTGTTCTGATTTAGTTTTTCATTATATATTCATTGATTTTTGTATATTATGGATTTGTTCATCATATTTTGGTATGTAAATGTGTTTTTCTTAAATGCTTAATGCATTTCAAATTGGAATGATAAAAAAAATGTTATTATATCTATCTATCATTTGTGAATCATATCATATCAATAACTCTCTTTCTTGAGCCTTTTATGTGGTTGGTAAAAGCTACTAATTAACCACGTTAGCTAAAACAATTATTTCAAATCATGTATGCTTAATCATAATTT
Source organism: Acer saccharum (assembly GCA_030490815.1). Lineage (NCBI taxonomy): Eukaryota > Viridiplantae > Streptophyta > Magnoliopsida > Sapindales > Sapindaceae > Acer > Acer saccharum. The sequence goes on from CM059866.1 coordinate 29,802,312, forward strand.
TGATCTTAAAATCTATGATGTCACAGTTAATAAATGGGTATATCTTAAATCTTAATGATGATTAATTTTCATGTGAGTTTAATTGTCACATTATAATTTTGAATTGAAACGGGTATTAAATGGGGCAAGGCTCTTGTCAAACTTTGTTTAGTCCATCGAGTAAATACAAGAATAAGAAGAGGAAAAAAAGAATATAGGAAGAAGACTTGTTTGTCAACTTTTTCAGACTCACAGATTACTTTTTAGACTAATTGGCACTTACTCCCTTGAATTATACGCAAAGTTGCAAACTGCCCTCTGAATGTTTTTTTAGGTATTAAACCCCTCAAATTGTTGGAAATTGACAAAAAGTTACGGGATAGGGACAGAACAGTTATTTTGTTTGATTATCCTTACATTTGCCCCTCACGTGCATATGTACAAAGGGCAGTTTTGTCTTTACAAGTTAAAAAAATTAGGGTTCAACTCATGTTTATTCTCCTCAAATTTCCCAAATTTTCCAAATTTCTTATTCTCTCATCTACTTTGTCGTTTTGAAATTGAAAAATCGAAAGTTAAGGATTTACGAAGATTGCATTGTGGAGTTTAAGGGTTAGAAATTATCGCTAACTCGATTAGGGTGGTCTGGTGTTGCTGCGTTTGCAACTTCGTTGATGCTGCAACGTAAATGGTTGGAGAAAGAGAAAACATTGATGAAGTGCCGGAATATGGTACGCTTTTTTGGGCTTTCATTCTTGGTTTTGGTTTGTTGTTGTGAGTTGTTTTTTCCTGTATTTAATATATTGTATGAGGAATGTTTGACTGCATATGGTCCCGTGAATTGTATGAGGAATTTTTTGAATGTCTATTGGGTGAAATAACTTTTTTAATTAAATGTTGGTCCTTTTTTCATTTGTAATGGTTGTAGGTCCCGATGACAGTATTACTTTTCGTTGTTTTTGTTTTGTTTTGTTTATAGTATTTAAATGTGCTACATTGGCCCCTTTTACACTTTGGTTGTAGGTCCTGATGGCATAGACAGATTCTTCAGCTTTAGGGTGCATCATGGTGGACACTTTGATGACTCAATGGTTAACTAAAATGGGGGAAGGATTGATTATATTGATTATGTTAGTATAGATGAATTGTCTTTTTTGGATCTTGATAATATTGCTATTAAGTTAAATTATAAGCTCCATGTAGAGTATTAGATTCAGCAGCCATGGTATGGAAAGCCCAATCACTGATAAAAAATTGTTGTGGTTTGAGGATAAAATTCCTGAGAATAAGGTGATAGATTTGTACATTGAGTGTATACAACCATTGCAAGCTTTCAGATGAGATGAATTGATCCCATCTCAGCATCCAGAGTCTCAGGGTTTATTGTATGAGATTAGTGATGATGAAGACAATGGGGCAGCAGCACACACTGAAGTTAATAGGGCAGCAGCAGATACTTAACATAATGGGGCAACAGTAGATACTGAAGTTAATAGGGCAGCAGTAGATACTGAAGTTAACTTACATTTGGGGGATGCTGAGGATAATTGGCCTTCTGGTTTGGATAATTGGCCTTCTGGTTTTGGTAATTAGCCTGCTAGTTTTGGTGATGGGCCAAGTAGTGTTAATGAAGAGGGTGATGAAGAATTGATCGAAGAATATGCTGATAGAACTAAATGTTAGAGGAAAATCAAGGGTAAGTACATAGTATAAGAGGCAAAATAGGCAGAACCTATTAAGGGTGATGAATTAGTAGAGTCTGATTAAGATCAAGAAGCATAAGATATAACAGCTAAAACTTGAGTAGATCTTACAAAGGATTGGGATTCTTTACAAGTTTCAGACCTACCTCATGCAACTGAATTTGATAATGATGATGGATCAGATGATTTAGGGAGCTTGGATGGATATAATGGTGAGGAGGGTAATGAAGGACTAGTGAGGAAGTTTATCAAAAGAATGTACCATGAGTTAAATCCAAGACATGACATGTAAGATTCAGTTTTTAGACTTGGAATGGAGTTTCACAATGCTGATATGTTTAGAAAGGCCATCATAACACATTTTGTAAGACATAGAAAGGTTGTTAAGTTTAAGAAAAACGATCCCAACAGGATTAGGGTAGTTTGCAAGGATGAGGTATGCAAGTGGTTTGTACTTGCATCTTGGTTAAGTGATCACAAGAATTTCAAGATCGAGTCTTTATTAGATGATCACACATGTGTTATGCCCTTTAAGAATAAGTATATTAGTTACAAACTTATTGCTGAGAAGTATATAGGTCAGTGGAGGGCAAACCCGGACTGGAACTTTACTGAAATGGTTGAGCAATTGAGTGCTAACACTAATGTGGATGCATCAAAATGGCAGTACTATTGTGCTAGAAGTGCTTTAAGAAAGGTGATTCAGGGTAGTATTAAGGAGCAATACTCGAACCTTTGGGAGTATGCTGTAGAGATTAAAAAGATAAACCCAGAAAGTTCGGTTATAATGAAGTGTTATATGGTAACTAGTGGTGCAAATCCAAGGTTTCATAGGCTATACATTTGCCTTGGTGTTTTGAAGAAGGGATGGAAAGAAGGATGTAGGCACATTTTAGGTTTGGATGGTTGTTTCGTCAAAGGATATCACATGGGGCAACTTCTAACAGTCATTGGGGTTGATCCAAACAATCATATGTACCAAGTAGTATATGCATTGGTGGAGTCTGAATGTAGGGAAACGTGGCTATGGTTTTTAGAGCTACTGAGTGTAGATTTGGAACTGAACAACTCTTATGGCATCGTGTGGATTACCGATAAACAAAAAGGATTAATAGATGCCATTATGGAAGTGTTTCCACATTCTGAGCACCGGTATTGTGTCAAACATTTTTACAACAATTTCAAAAATTCAAACAAGGGATTGATGTTGAAACACCTTCTGTGGGGTGCTACAAAGTCTACAACTAAACAAGTGTAATAATTATAAATTGTTTTATCTTATGGTTTGCTTATTGATTTATGTTTAACTTATTGTACATATTTTGTGTTTCATTTGTCAAGTTTACACAGTTTATGGAAAGGTTGAGGATTGAGAGTCAAGCTACATATCAATGGTTAGCTGACAAAGATCATTTGCACTGGTCAAGACTCAAGAGCCTTCTTCAAAGACACTACACTATGTGACATGTTATGCAATAACATGTGTGAAACCTTCAACTCAGTAATACTAGAAGCTCATGACAAGCCAGTGATCATCCTTATGGAAATGATAAGGATCTATTTGAAAAAAAGGTTAGTGACAAAGAGAGCTGAAGTAGAGAAATAGCATCATCAAATAGGTCAAAAAGTTATGAAGTTTTCTGAGAGGATTAAGATGAAGAGTAGCATATACAACCCTGAGTACAGTGGGAACTATGTATATCAAGGAAAATGGAGGTGAGCAGCTTATGGTTAACATTGATCAGAAGACATGTGCTTGCAATAAGTGGCAGCTGATTGGGATTCCATGCATTCATGGAATGGCTGCCCTATTGAGTTCCAACTGAGACCTTATTGATTTCATAGACAACAAGTACAAGAAGGAAAGCTTTCTCAAGGCTTATACCCTAGTAATTTATGGCATAAATGGGCCAAGCATGTGGCCAAAACCAATAACATACATGTTGAATGCCGAGACTTCAAAAAACAGAGGGGCAGGTCAAAGAAAGTAAGAAATCTTCAATCTGATGAGGTTAGGATATGAGGGAAAAGAAAGCTGGGGAGGAATTACATTGTGGTTAGGAGCAACAAATATGGCAGAGAGGGCACAACAAGACCACTTGTGACAAAAGAGGTAGAAGAAATGTAGTAGGGTCTAAAGAAGGGAATGCAAATGTTGGAGGGACTCAATCAATTCAACAAAGACAAACTAGACATGCTTAGATTGATTAGCTGGTTTTTTGAGATATTGAATGTGTTTGAGATGTTTTATTGGTGCCTGTATTTTTTATGTTAACAATAACCCTTAATATTATCAAGTTTATTTAGCTTTTGTTATGTTGTAAACATTGATCCTATGCTTAAGTTTGTAATGTTGGAATTTGCATATGCTTTTGTTACGTTGTCAACACATTCAATGTTATCAAGATATTTGCTCTAACTATTGTTATGTATAGACACAAGGTTAGCTGATTGTATTGTTATCAACACAGTGTCTAATTTTATTGTTATTGTTAGTGAACTGTATCTGTATTGTTACACATATTTGCTTTTGCTCAACATAATTTGAATAATCAAACTAACACAATTGAATGTGCAAAAAATAATAGATCTTAAGGTGTAGCAACTAACATAATTGCTTATAAAAGCTTCATTGATGAACATTAAAGTACAACCAAACTTGACACATATTTTGTCTTACAACCAAACTTGACACCTATTGCTAAGAAGTAAGAACCAAAACAACACAATCCTATATAAAAGAACAACCAAACTTGTCACCCAATGTTAAGAACCAAAACAACAAAATCCCAGATAAAAGAACAACCAAACTTGTCACATATCTTCCAGACATTTTTTTGCTCGCTTAAAACACACAAAATCCCTATTGCCAGAACAACAACAAGAAACCAATTTCTTCTTCTGTTGTCAGGGTTTCTTCTCATTCCTGTTGCAGCAAAACTAATTTCTTCTACTTCTAATGTTATTTGAGTTCTATCAATACCTTCAAAACCATTATTTTCCCCCAATCTCATCTCAAGCTCCCGTATTCTTATAAGCAATCCAAGAATAATCTTTTTGGACCGTGCATAAATCAGAGGGTCATACCATCTGAAGAATCCACAATTTACATCTCTCTAACAAGAAACAAAAAAACTAATCAACTTTTCAATTGTTTCAGATATTAACAAGCTTAGAAAATAAAAAAACTCATATTAAACACACACAAACCTGAAAATTTGAGCAACCACAGAAACGTCTTCATGGGTTTGATTCTGTCTATGATGTGAAACGCATAGCGCTTATTCCACATAAACACTTTGGGTCAAAATCCCCAAAATCCAAGCCTTCATTCATATTCATGTTTGCCTTAGGAAGAAAAAAGTAGAAGTTTAGAAGATGAAGATGAGGTTTTCGAAGATGAAGATGAAGATGAAGTTTCGACAAAGAAAAAGAAGAAGAAGTTTTTGAAGAAACATATAATTTTAGACAATAAACTTGTAAAGATAAAACTGCCCTTTGTATATATGCACATGTAAGGAAAATCAAACGAAATAAGGGTTCCGTCCCTATTCTGTAACTTTATGCCAGTTTCCAACAATTTGAGGTGTTTAACGCCTAAAAAAGCATTCAGGGGGCAGTTTGCAACTACATGTATAATCCAGGGGGTCTAGTGCCAATTAGTCTACTTTTTTATTAATATAATATAATATAGAGCAAATTGCACTAAACCTCCCTGAGGTTTGACCTCTTGCACCTAGAAACAACTTTATCATTAATTGACATTCACATCCCTTGCCGTTAGGTCAAACTTAACTGTAGACTAACGGTTACCTTTAAAAGACTAAACTACCCTTGATCCCTAAATTAAATTAATAAAAAAACATTTTTTAAAAAAAATAGATCTTCACCATTCATCTCAAACATGGATGGTGGAGAATGGAGATCAAATAAAATTTTAAATAATTGAAAATTGAATCGAATTAGAAAATATATAAATAAATAAAAACGGAAATTTAAAAACAAAACAATTTTTAAAAGCAAAAATAAAAAATAAAATTGGAAAATTGGAAAAAAAATATCAAATTTTATTATGCATCAATGATATTTATAAAATATGATATATATATATATATATATATATATATATAAATATATATATATATATATATATTTCTAGTTTTTCAGTTTTACTTTTATTTTTGCTTTTTAAAATTGTTTTGTTTTTAAATTTTTATTTTTCTTTTAATTTATATATTTTCTAATTTGATTCAATTTTCAATTATTTAAAATTTTATTTGATCTCCACCATCCATGTTTGAGATGGATGGTGGAGATCCATTTAACAAAAATGTTTTTTTTGGTTTTTGTTTTTTTTATTCATTTAATTCAGGGATTGGGGGTAGTTTAGTCTTTTAAAGGTAAAGTTAGTTAACAATTAAGTTTGATCTTATGGCAGGGGGTGTAAATGTCAATTAATGATAAAGTTGTTTCTAGGTGCAAGAGGCCAAACCTCAGGGAGGTTTAGTGCAATTTGCTCTATAATATATAATGGTAATCAAATAGATCCCAAACTGAAAGTTTGGCTTTGGACGAAATTGCCCCTTCTAGACCACATTATATGGGCGGTACTCTTTTTTTTTTTTTTTTTTACCTTCTTTTCTTTTTGGGTTAATAATAAAAACTTTCCAGCGCCTTCCAACTATTATGGGGAAAAGTAGAGCAATAATAATTTTCAAAAATAATAGTAGAGATAATTTTTTTCTAAAAAAAAAAAAAGGGGGGTAGAGAATTTTTTTCAAAACAAAAAAGTAGTAATAATTTTTTTAAAATTTTAAATAATCATTATAATCACAACTACCACTACAAGAAAAACTGTCTTTCTTGACAGTTTTTTCAAATTTGTTATTTATCTTTAATAATTTTTTAAAACTTTTACTTCCTATTTTCAACACCAAACAAAATCCCGATATGTATTTATTTTACAATAAGATATCGGTTTTTGGGTAAACCGATATTGGATAAGTAAAATTTTAAATTTAATAAATTTACTTTTAAATCATTTACTTTTAAAAAAATTCAAAAAAATAATTTTAAAAAAATTGTTTATTTATTTTGCACCATCTTGTTTCATACTAAGAGACGCGTTAATAATTCAATTGCCTATATAAATTAGTAATCTGAGTCTTACATTTGTTTATTAAATTACAAAAAGCATGTTGAGAAATATCTCCCCTGTAGTGAGAGTTGTATTCCAAATCATGCTTATTACAATTGATATCACGAGTCTCCTATAGGCCATGTTTGGTTGGATGGAATGGAATGGAAAGAAAGTCATTCCATTCGTTTGGTCTGTTAAAATGCAATGGAATGGTGATTCCATTGGAATGGGGATTCCACCATTTTGGTGGAATGGGCATTCCATCCAAAAACCAATGGAATGCCTTTCCATTCCATTCCAAACTAAAATTTATATTCCATAAATACCCTCATATGCTCCAACTCCATTCCAACAATACCCTCCTTTCCAAAAATAATATATTATTATTATATATTATATTATTATAATATATATAACGATATATAAACATATATAATATAATATATTTATATATTATATTATTATATATATATATTATATATATATATATATATATATATATTATATATTATTACGTTATATATAATATATAATATTAATATATTAATATATATATTATATAATATATTATATTATATTATATTATATAAATATATTGTTATATATATATATATATATATTATATTTATATATATATTATATAATATATATATTATTATATGTATTATATATAATATATATGATTATATATTATATATTATGTATATATAATATTATTATATTTAATGATATATAATTATATATATATATATATATATAAAATATACTTTTATGTTTTATTATTATTATCTATAATATATCATATTATTATGAATGTTTTATATTTAGAGGTATTTTGGTCAAAATACAGTTAACTTCATTCCATTCCGTTGTTAACCAAACAAAATAATACTGGTTCAGAGACTAATTCTAAAGTTCCAACCAAACAAAAAACTTAGTTTTCCTTTCCTTTCGATTCTCATTCTCATTCTCATTCACATTACTATTCCGATTACCATTCCACCATGTAACCAAACGTGACCATAGAGTATTGACCAATAACTCGACTATATATGTTTTAAAAAATATAATTTTATTAAAAGTTTCAATAAATATTTTTAATATATGTCTGTCATATAAATTTGAATTTTAATTAATTGAATAAATTTAAATTTATCTAACAAGGTTTTTATTTATTTATTTATTTCTAACAACTCATATAGGTTATATATAAATATTGTTCAGTTGTTAACAAATCAAATCTTGTAGTCAAATGGTAAAGACTTACAACTTTTGACTTGAGTAAAGACTTACAACTTTTGACTTGAGGTCTCAAGTTCAATCCCTAGTAGGGCTAAATATTGTTCAATTGTTAACAAATCAAATCTTGTAGTCAAGTTGTAAAGACTTACAACTTTTGACTTGAGGTCTCAAGTTCAATCCCTAGTAGGGCCGGGAGGTGGTGTATAAATTTTTTTTTGTTATTTAATTAAATATTAAATAATGACAGTTGTTTTAAAAACTGTCAAGACCTTTCTTCATATTAGCATTAATTCTTGACGGTTTTTAAAACTGTCAAGAAAACTTTTCTTAACAGTTTTTAACTGTCATTAAATCTAGTATTTTCTTGTAGTATACTTTATATTGTATTTTGTTGTTTAACCCTGTGTTGTGGACTTGTGGGTTCCTCTCTACAAAATTCAAATTTATTGTAATTATAATAATTATTATTATTTTAAAAAAATTGTATTTTCTTGAATGGTTATCACTCAATACCGAAAAACTGAATTTATTAAAAAGCCTTTCTGGCCTACATGAACACAAGTAACACCGGCCTGAATAATAAGTCCCAAGACAAAAATTGAATACGATTTACAGGGTGAATTGCTCACTATATTATAGGCTTTCTTGGTTGTTCATTATAAATTTATAACACGTTGAATTGGTAACAATGGGAAGCCACTCCACTACAAGGGAATAACCATCCACCGCGTGATACCCAGGTGCATGTTCTATGGAGGAAACTTCACGGAAGGAAACAGACTCGGAGGTGAGTCCATCTACGGCAATAGTTTCACCAACGAAAACTTCGTAAACAAGCACACCGGTCTCAGAATCCTCTCCTTAATGATCGGAAAAAAAAATTAATCTAGCCCGCTCTAGTGTTTAATCCTGGTTACATCTCTGCTATAGATGTTATACAACAATTTGATCGGAGCATATTTAACAGTTCATGACTCCTTAGAACAAAGCTCAAGGCCATAATTAACAAAATTTTGAAGTATTACAATAAGAGAAATAACAATGGAGAATGCCAATTTATTGAGCTGTTTTCCTCATACAGCTACCATTACAAATTTGTTCAAATTTTATGGAAATTATCACTTAAGTTTGAATAGGTTCCAAGGAAACAGGAAGGTCATGGACCGGAAATGGCGCTGCAATGTATTCGTACTTCTCATTTGGAATGAGTTTCTCCCACTTGAATTAGGTGACGATATTATGCATGAAAACAAGTATCTGTAATCGAGCATACTCTTTTCCGGGGCACATGTAAGGCCCTCCTCCGAATGGCACGAATGTGTACGGTGGAGGTCCGCTCCCATCGAATCTCAAAGGATCAAATTTCTTTGGATCCAAAAAGTATTTAGGGTTTTTGTGTGTTGTATGAGCATTCCAAAATATCTGTATATATGTCATACAAAGAAATTAATTATTGATGAACTTAATTAATTGATTGAAAAAAATAATTAAATCAATTAGTGCATGTGAATTAAGTTGTTACCTTCCATCCTTTTGGAATTGTGTAACCTCCATAGCTGAAATCAGTCTTTGCTTCTCTGAAAGCTCCGATTGACGGTGGATAGAGCCTGAGTACTTCACTTGCTGTGCACCATGTGTACTTCATCTTCTTCACATCCTCCCAATTCAATGGCTCTCCTTCTTTTTTGGCCTTCAATATCTCCATTTGTTCTTCATATACTCTTTGATACACATGAGGATACTCTGCTAGAGACTTTATGATGAAAGTGATCGCGCTACTTGTTGTGTCGAAGCTTGCAACAAAGAAGGCTCCGAGCTTCTTACAAATATCAACCGCATCAAGATCATCATGAAGCATGCTTGTCATCACATCCATTTGATCCGGGTTTATATTCATTTCAAGCTCCTTCTTCCTCTTCGTTATCAACCCCATCACGATCTGTCGAACAACTTTCCCTGCTTGAACATGTACGATAGTAAGTCGTACCTGGGACATTGATAGGAACTGAAATCAACCCTGCAATCACACGATCAAAGGGTGCAGTGATTTCCGCTACGTCTTTAGGATCTTCAATGCTGGCTAGCAATCTACATGCCAATCCGAATGTGAATTTCTTCACAAGTGGAAACACTTTAACTTCCTTGTAAGGAGACCACACTCTGTCTCCAAATGCTTTTTGGCCATGGCGTCTATAACGGGTATGTAAGGCTGCAGAGCTTCAATTTTCAAGAAACGTGGCAAGATGACACGGATTTTGGCAGATTCTTCGACGGAAGAATGGTTTTTACTGTCGTGCATCATGATCTTTTTCATGGAAGGTGGCCACCAAGCTTGAATGTACTTGTTAGTACCAGAAAACAGACATTTGTGAGCGGAAGCACCGCAGAAGACAGCCATGTCTTGTCCGAGCAAAGAGGTTCGGAAGACATCAGGAGAGTATTTGGCGGTTCTGTCGTTTACGAATTTCTCAGGATTACCTCTCTTTGCATTGATCATCACATAATCGAAGGTCTCTCCGATTAACGGATAGCCTTTGTTTCCTGGAGGAAGGTTAATGGTTTTTGAAGATTTGAAGAAATGGAAAAGATAGATAATCCCGACTGAGACATATAGTATTATCAAGTAAAACAAGTACTGATACAAATCAAGATCCATCTTTTCTTCTTCTTGATAGATAGATAGATAGGAAACCAACCAAGGAAAATTCACTTGATCACCTCACCTGGTGGTTTTGTTTGATTGATGATTAGAATACTAACTAGGTTTCCTATATTTATAGCCAACGAAGATACTTACTTGGCTTCGTGAGTACTGTGTATCCATTTTTTTATAATATATTTTTTAATGGTACTATGATTGTTTATACTAGCTAGTGATTTATTAGCCTTTTTATTTTAACAAGAAATGTTTCAATTGACCAGCGTTTTCAATTTTTTTTTTTAGACCAGTCTATTTAATGTTACACGATGGCTTCGGGAGTAACCATTTATTTAGTATGATAAGTAATACATGTGAAGCTTAAGGAGATCTGATGAATCTCACATTGAAAACACATATAATAAGAGAAGGATATATAAACTAATGGATGTCACAATCTATTATAGTAGTCTTTTGAGATGTCAAGCTATTAATTTAGTTGAAACCTTTTGGCTACATCAAGAAGGATGAAGCATTTTTAATATTATGTAATAAATTTTATAATTTTATAAAATTATTAATTTATGCGATAGTCGGACCGAAATTTTACAATAGGTTTCAAAAAGGAATTATTAATTATCATAATATAGGGGTTTATTAATTTTTTACAATTTATGCTGACCCGAGTCAAAACCAGAATTTTTTATTAATTTAGAGAAGATTAATTTATCCGATCTATGATGAGATCAATTATGATCAAGTATGAAAGACATGTGGGACATAATAATAATAAGAGTAATGCTACTTTGCCCAAATTTGGTGCCCAAATGACGTGGCAACACTCTTAACCATTCATTTAAATCAAGCAAATCTAATACAATATAAATTAATGGATGAGAGTGTTGACACGTTATTTGGGCACCAAATTTGGGCAAAGTAGCACTACTCTAATATTAATAATTAATTAATTAACATTGTATAAAACAAATACATCATATTTCAAATTGACTTGTTAATTAAATAACTGAAATACATTTTGACTTGGAAGTTTGTGACAATTTTTAATTTTACCGGTTACCGGTTGCTGGCCTCTCTTATTTTATATTATACAATTGTTTTATATAAATTGGTGTTATACTTATACTGTTATATATTCTTTTGTGGATGTAGTGTTGCACCGATGACTTCCAAGTCTTCGACATTCCATTTTCAACAAGTAAGATGAGGATGGAATCATTGCATCTTTGAAAATTCTTTGATCTGTAAGTAGGTGCCACCAACCAATTACTAAAATGTGACAGTGATACTTCTATCTTCTTTGTTTCTTTCAACAATTTTTTTCTTAGAAGATTCAAATATTCAAAAGTCATTTGTATGCTAGTCAACTCAAAACCAACGTGATCACTAAATGAAAACACACCATGTAAATTCTAAGAAAATATATAAAGCAATTCTAGTTATATATATTATGGAGGTTAATTATTTGGGGAATTGCACAAACTTCCCTCAAGGTTTGATGAAATTACACAGATATGACAGTTTTGGCCATATACACACAAACTTCTGTCAACAATTGAAAATTATTGCACAAACATCCCCTGCCAATAGATGGATCCGTTAGTCAATGGTCAAAAGTGTAAAAAGTCTAAAATACCCTTTATTTTTTTTCTAGCTTTCAGATGTATAAAGGTTAGACCCTCAATCTCGGATTCGGTGGCTTGGACGTTTTGTCCAAAGGGCACATTTTCAGTTCAATCTTTTCGCAAGGTTTTGGACGATAACGCTCATGTAACTAGCTCAATTCCCACTCCAATATGGAACAATTTTTGTCCTCCCAAAGTGGAGATTTTTGTTTGGAATCTCCTTAAGGAAAGGGTGTTAGTTCATGAGGTTATGATTCGCTTTGGCATGGCGATTAGTATGAATTCAGCTTGCTCGCTTTGTGGCAGTCATTTTGAAACAATTGATCATCTATTTCTGCACTGCCGGTGGTCGTGGAGACTTTCGGTGGAGGGAATGAGTTTGTGGGATGTATCCACTTGTCCGAACCAGAAGCTGATTTTTTGGTGGAAAGGTTGGAGATCTTTGAGCCCTGGTCCGAAATCTTTAAGGGCTTGAGTCTCTCTTTTTTATGCTATTGTGTGGACAATTTGGGAAACTAGAAATACCAGAATTTTTTATAACAAAAAGGTTCCTTTTGACCATGCTGCAGATTTGGTGAGGTTTAGAGTGGGATGGTGGTTCAAGCATCATAGTAGAGGCTCTCATGATTCTATCACTTCAATTCTTTTAAATATCAGAGATTTGTGTGTGGACAGCAAGAAGGTTAAAAGTATTTGTAAGGAGAATTGGAACCCTCCAGGTATCAATGACCTCAAATTTAATGTGGATGGTTCCTTTAGAGGAAAGCCGGGGATGGTAGGAATTGGTGGTGTTCTTAGAGACTCAAATGGTAAAATCTTATGTCTCTTCTCGAAGCACATTGGGTTGGAAGAGTCTAACACTACTGAGATCTTGGCCATTCACAGTGCCCTGAAGCTTTGTTCTTCGAGACGGGGCTGGTGGACAGAAACATCGTTATTGTTAGCGACTCTACGGTGGCGGTTTCATGGGCCAATAACACAGATGACTTTGGAAGTCTTAAACATATCGATATCGATATCATTTACGACATCAGAGTTTTCATGAAGTATTTAAAAAATATCTCGATCATTTTCAACCCAAGAAATATGAACTCGTTTGCCGATAGTCTTGCCAAAATGGGCTCTAGCAGACAGGGGGATATTCTGCAGTGGGGCGATCTTTGATTTGCTTTGTGTTGTTTTGTTTCGTTTTGGTTATCTCTGTTGCTCCCTGCCTTATTTCTGCTGTTTGGTCTTGTCTTTCTTTGTGCTTTCTCTTTGCCTGGCTCTGTTTTTTGCCTGTGTTGGCAGCAGGGGCTGTGGTGTTTTGTGGGCGTTTTTCCGATCTTTTGGCCGATGAATAAATGTGTTGTTCTAAAAATAAAAAAAAAAGATTTAAGATACATTCATATTTTCTAAAAGATTTTTTAAATATTTTTTAATCTTATTTTTAAATTTTTTGTTTCATTTAAAATAAAAATATAGGGTATTTTAGACTTTTTACACGTTTTACCATTGACTAACGGATCCATCTAATGGTAGAGGATGTTTGTGCAACAATTTTCAAATGTTGAGGGGAGTTTGTGCGTATATGGTCAAAACTGCCATATTCGTGAAATTTTATCAAATCTCGGGGGATGTTTGTGCAATTCCCCCATTTATTTTAATAACTTTTTAATAATACAAGTTTACAATTAATCATGCTTGTCACTTAATGTATTGATTTCCATGTCTTAAATAATAGGGTTAATTGCATAAACTTACTTTGAGTTTTGTCTTTGTAGCAAAATATTCAACAAATGGTCTTAATTACATGAATATCCCCTGCCGTTAGTGGTCAACCGTTACATTAACGGTTGACCAACCAAATCTTTGAAAAGACATATTTACCCCTATCATGTTATCCCGAAATTGATTTATTTATTAAAACAATTAACTTAATTTTTAAAATACAAAAAAAAAATTAAATTAAATTCATCACCTCCGTGCACACCAACATCATCACCTTCATCCCAAAAATTCCCAATCAAAACAAACCATCAACAAAATACAAATCAACGAAAATATATACAAAAAAAAAAAATTAAAATTTTAAAAAAAAAAACTTCAATAAAAAATATATAGTTTTCTAGATTTGGAATCAAACTCCAGACACCACCATTATCTATTTCTTTCCTCTCACCGCCGCTCACATCAAACCCCATCATAATCTTTGACCCGCCGTCATGTTGCGCCGCCGCTGCACCAGCCTTTGTCTTTTCTTCCTTCCGCCGCAAGCCCGACCATCTCCCTTCCTCCTCCATCCGTCGCCTCTAATCCCACCCTCTGTTCTCAATCTCCTCCATTTTCCAATCAGTTTCCAAAAACCAAAATGTTCAATCATTCTTCCAAACCAAAAACCTAACTGAAATTGAAATCCACCACACCAAAAACCCCACCAAAATCAAACCCAACCCTAAACACAACCACCAACACCCATGGCTACACCCACACCAACACCCATGTCGATTTCACTGGTGAATAGAAGAAAAAGAAAGCAGAGATAAGATAGATAGGAGATTGAAAATAGAGGAGATCGATGGAGAGGGATTCGTGAGATAGGGATTCACGATGTGAGAGAGAGAGAGAGAATATGCGGTGGCTAGGAGGAGATCGGCGTTCGTAGAGGGTGGAGGTCAGTGTGGTTTTGGCGACGGCGGCGGTGGCAGTGGCTGTGGCTAGGGTTTTGGTGTTTGAGAGGTGGTGGTAGCTAGGGTTTGAGTGTTTGAGTTGTGGTAGATTAGGTTTGGGTTTGAATGTAGAAGATGAGTGGTGGTGAACCGGTCGGTGATGGTGATAATATTTGTTCCTTTTTTTTTTTTTTTTTTTTTTGAAAGATTATTAAATTTGTTTTTTTTTTTTTTAACAGTTTTTTATAGTATATTGATTAATGAAAGTTTTAGGGCTAATGTGGCAATGTGTGATTGGATAATTTATTTTGATTTTTTTTCATTGATTTAATAGCATGGGAAAAGACCAAATTGCCCCTCTACCATTACTGACTAACAGAAATCAACCGTTGACCACTGTCAGTCAATGGGTCAGAGGGTATATTTGTGTTATTATGAAAACTTTTCCGGTTTTAATGCAATTAGACATATACTTAGGGTAAATTAGTGCAATTAACCCTAAATAATATTGTTAAACATTTTTCTGACAACTTTAGCTTTGACTCTTTGAGTAACAATTACTAACAGATCAATTATATTATAAAAATAATTTAATTCAGTTTAAAAATTATAATATGCGATTGTTAAATATATATATATAAATTATATTGATTAATAATATTGTATTGCTGGGTATTTTGTTAGTCAATAATATTGGAAAAAAGAATATTCAAAGTTGATTACTTGGTAGTCTAAAATCAAAATTAATTTGATATTCTTAAGTCACCATTAAAATCGGAATTCATTTTGTACGGAATTTCAGTCTCAGGTGACAAATGCGACCACTGAACAGCCACCAATCAGCAACGACCCAACCGCTAGAGTACTAGACTTCTACATTTTTGTTTTTTTCCTGATCATATTCCAACTTCGAAATCAAAATCAATACTTTGATGGATGAATTTGGGGTTCGAATCCTACTAATGACAAAATGCTTTAAAAAAAATACATGATCTAGATAGGTGAATAAATAGATACCGTAAAAAAAAAAAAAAAAAAAAAAAAATTTAATACTTCGATCTTAATATTCTTTTGAAAATAACAAATTCAAAATATATTACATCTCATATAGTTATTTAACAAGTTTAGGAATCAAATTCTCGTGCTAATTTATCATATAATTATATATATTGAACAAATATTCCTAGCAGATCAGTTATATAATCGGTTTATTTTCTAATATAAAAAAATATTTACAGAAAAATACAAAAAAAAAAAAAAAAAAAAAAAAAGGTTGGCCAAGCGGTTTGCCTCTCACACCTTACACTGTGAGGTTGTGGGTTCAAGTTTGTCCCATCTCCCCTAAATCATGTATTATTGTAATATGAAACCAACCTGCAACTATCCAATGTGGTTTGGTGATAAAAAACAGAACATATTAAATTGTTTTGTTTGATTTTTTTTTAAGTGGTCAAACAACGGATTGCATTTAAAATATTTCCTTCCAATATTTTCCTCCAAAAGATAACTTATTTCCAATTAATATTATTAGATAACTTGTTTCCAAATTATTGGATTGCTTTTAAAATATTTCCTTTCAATATTATCCTCGTAAAGATAACTTATTTCCAATATTACTGCGATAAAGAATATTGCATTTAAAATATTTCCAAATATCCTAAAATGATGTTACATACAATTATACAAAGATGAAGTAATCTCCAATTGTTCTGATAGAGCAAGAGAATGGTAGGTGTTTCAACTTTTGATTCATTTGACGCTGCCATCATCCACGTTAAAATCATGTACAAATTAATGAAAGCATACCTGATAGTGATACCTCAGGCTTCTGCTACTCTCCACCCTCCAGCCACCTCTTTCAAAGCTTTATCAAAATTTAAAAAAATATAATACATTTATATTTGTTTAAATACCAATTTACGTATAAACGAATAAAATTATGCAACAAAACATGCCACGACATACATTTTGAGGGGAATCACAAAGATCATATTCCCAATAGAGATAAAATTTTATTGGAGATAATTCACATCTTCAAGTCTGAAAAAAAAAAAAAAAAAAAAAAAAGAATTCAAATGTATTGTAATATATATACACACGTACGGGTCCCCTAATGTTTAAATATTTAAAAATAAATATTTTTTAAATTAATTATAAAATTATTTTTATTTTACTATAAAATATTCACTTAAACTTTAATTAATTATAAATTCCTGATTTTTTTTTTTATAAATTCCAAGTAGTTCGTAACTTTTACAAAAGTGACCAAATTGGTCCCTAATTTTTTTAATTACAAGTACCAAATTAGTCATTCTATTAACATTCCAACATCCTAACCATGCCACCGGCTAAAGTCTCGTTTTGCTTCGCTTCGATCCAAGATTGGCGTTTCAGATGGAATGAAGTACCATCTTGCAGGGGCATAATCAGAAAGAACCAACACCATCAAATCATTCCACAGATCAAGGAATCATTCCACGGATCAAGGTTGACTATCCCTTGAAATTAGGAATGTTGTCTTCGCACATTTTTCATAATTCTAGGTATTAATTTGTTTCCTTTGTAAAGCTCTTTGTAATTGTATACATTCAAACATATTGCAGTAATACAATCATCTCTTTCCATCACTATTATCTCTGCAGTTGTTACAAATCATACAGTAGTTATCAATCGTTTATCACACTAATTGGAAGTAGAGCTTGGTATGCTTTTTGAAGTAGAGTTTCTAGAGTAGATTTTTTACTAATATAGTTTTTATTGAGTAGAGCTTTTACAAAATGAGCTTATGGTTATATAAATTACAATAAAGGGGTTGACAATATATTTTTAGAAATAGTTTTTGGTTGTTTAAATTACAAAAAATGTGTTGACAATGTATTTATAATGAAAAAGTTGTATGGTGGAATATCTAAAACTATAAAGGGTAGTTGAGACAATTCATATATTTTCAAAAATCTTAAAAAAAATATAAATAAATAAAAATAAATAAATAAACTTTTTGGAAAAGCCCAAATTTTGTGCTTCTTCTGATATGTATAAAATAGCTTTTATAAAGGATAGATAAGACAATTCATATATTAAAAAAGCTGTTTTTGATCAATTTTGTCAAACAACCCAAAAAACTTCAAAACAACTTCTAAAATTAAAAAAGTGCTTTTGGTCTTTACAAAAGCCATACCAAATACACACTAAGTTCTTTAGCAAAAGCTTCAAGTTAAACAACATTACTTTTGTAAGATTATAAGAGTAATTTTATAAGTCCAAAAAAATCAGTATTTTCATCTCAAACAATGCAATGTGGTAATTTTACTCTGTTTATTATAACTACCAATTGGATATACTTAATATCATTTAACACGTAATAATATAATTCATTTATATGGAAAAACAAAATTGTATGAAAAAATTTTAATTTAATTTTTTATGTTTTATTGAATTTTAATTTAATTTATTTATTTTTACTTGGGGTAGGGGATTCAAACTTGAATGTATTGTTGTTTGATTAAGTATATACATTCAGACATTGCAAGTTTTTTAAAATGGGTTAGGCTAAATCAACTTAAAAAAGTGACTTAAAGATCCCAACCATCCATTGGCTCTTAATCCAATGGCTGAGATTTGAATGCATTTATGACTCTTGGATAAGAGCCAATTGGTAGTTGAGATTTTAAATCACTTTTTAAGTCACTTTTTTAAGTTGATTTAACCTAACCCTTTTTAAATTGATCAAAACTTTTAACACTTTGGCTTGCTTTAATGTTGTACAACACTATTGATGTTTTTTTTTTTAATAAATAAAAAAACAGGCACTATAATTTTATTATTATATATCCAGACATTACAAGATTATTATATATGATGATGAGATTTGCTCTACATTACAGTTTTATTTTCTCACTCTCATTAATTTTACAAACTTTTATGAGGCAGTGGAACTTTCCTGCAATATTGTGCTAGAGCCGCCAATGGGAAAATATTCCTGTACAATCCATAGTGTAATACTCCAGTTTTCAAGAAAGATCCAGTGATTTCCTGCAATACAAATTAATAAGAAAAAAATTAGTGATATTGTAGCGAAATAATAAATTAATAATAATTATAATTATAAAATCATACAATAAATTTTTTAACATATACAATTATACCTGTTGGGGGTAGTCTCCATTTTCCAATTGAGAGTTGATCAACAATTTTGCACCACGATGAATAGGAGTTGGATCTCTCTCAGCCTAATAATTATATAATAAAAATGATTTTAATTATCGAATGTTAATTAGTTAGTTAAATGAGTGAAATTGAGAAAAGAATCATAATTAATGATGAAGCTGACCTGCCCAGCATGAATTAAACCTGACACGCCCAATGCAGTCTGTACCAAATTGGATCTATTTCCTTCAAGAGGTGTATATATCTGTGTATCATCAACATTGATGTTATTAAATTTACATACCATAATTGGGCAGTCCGGCAATATCTCAGGTTCGAATGAAACTATTTACCATATTTACACAAGAAAGAGAGCTCTCTCCCCAACCACCATCTTCTAATTGAGTTTTGAGAAGAAAATCGACTCCTCTCTGAATGGCCAAACTGTTGTTGTAAGTTTTGCCAGCAGCAGTCAATCCTGATAGCACAAAAGAAGTAGCGTATACGAAGCATATTCCCCAATTTCCATACCTATAACACACATATATATAGATGGATTGGTAGATTTAATAGTTAGTTGATATATATTGATCACAAATAATCTGAAAAAGAAGGAAGAAAGAAACATTTATGTACCATGAACCATCAGCAGTTTGTTTATCTTCAAGGTACTTGACAGCTCTCACCAAGAAATTGTCAATCTCTTTCTTTCTGTAATGTGGGTACAATTTATTGAACAAAACAAGCGCATCGATTGCTGATGCAGTGCACTCAACATACCTGTTTCAATGGTCTTTATGAGATCAAAATCATACATATATATATATATATAAGGTAATTAAATGTATAACATGCAGCAAATAGCTAGGGTTTTACGTTTGATCGGCAACAATGTCCTCCATGAACTCCACCGAATTGAACCACTGAAATATTACAAAACCGAAACCGAGTATAAGTCAAATTAGGGTTGTCATATATAACAATGAAAACTCAACTCAGTACTTCAATGATGTCGAAGTAGCTACCTTTAATAGTGATGCGGATTGTGCTGGCTCCCAGATGGCCATGCCACCATCTTTAGCCTGTAATATTAATTTATGTTAAAAAGGAGTCAATTTAACAAGATTTTTGATAAATTCTTCAACATATTAGTAATTGAAAACTTTACCTGCATAGAGAGTATAAAATTAACAGCCTCGTATAGCCACTCTGTTTCAAATTTCTCACCAACAATTTCTGTCGGCAACTTGTTGAGAAGTAGACAACACTGAAATACAAAAATGTTTTTTAACATTATGATCAGCAATCTATTCAACTCTAAATTTGATCATGAAATTCTCCCATTAATTAAGTACCTTCAAACTTATGGACGTGCCATCTGAAATTTGCCATCCATGATCTTGATCAGAGAAAGGCCATGACCCTTTCGAGAAAATGTGACGATAGTTGTTTTGCCAGTCACCTGGAGGATTGTCCCTTATCTGCAAAATTAATTTCCTAACAGGATATTAGTTTAGGTGAAGATAATGATCAAGATATATTAATATATGTGTAGTTTTTAATTAAAATGTTGATGAAGAAATGATCGTAGGAATAATTATGTATGGAAAACCTGAGATTTCTTCAAGAATTCGAATCCTTTAGTGAGTGTAGGTCCAATTTCATTGGTGAGATTTGCAGCAAGCAAAGCTTCCATTGCAAGACAAGCATCCCACGCTTGACTGCCAAATGTCTACATAAACAAGGCAAGTATAAGTATATATTTTCAAAATCAACGGATTTGAAATACTTATCTATCAGTACGTAGTAGTACTAACCTGAATTTTCATTCCATCTTCACCGAGCCAAAAGTAGTCTCTAATTCTAGCAAGATGCTTCTTAAAGGCATCACCATTAGGATCTTCAATCCAACAAGCAAGCATAGCTGGTGCCTATTCAATTCAAATGCCATCTCATATTCCAATAATAATATCTATTAATTCGAGACCAGGTATTTTTTTTTAAAGCTTTCACTTTTAGTTTTCATATAATAAAATACAAACTTTGATTATTATAACAACATTATCTATATATATGTTTCATTTGCAATCTGATGTACCTTCACCAAACACCCTGCAGTAATGTAACGACTGGCTTCATCTTCATAATGAACAAAATCGATAACCTTTTTAAGAGCCTTCTCTCTAACAAGCTTATTTAAAGGCCAACGACTCAGAAAAGGCTCGGTAGACAAGTAAAGACCATCAAGGAATAAATCCAACAGGAATGAATGAGGGTTAAATAGATCCTCCTGAAATACAAGTGTTTTTGCTAATTTATTAGTTTACAATAATTAAGGATATAATTAAGAGCCTTTATTTTTTAATTTGTAAATAGAAATCACCTTTGCACATAAATGGCGAATTCCCCACCAATTGATTTCGTTGTAAGGTTGAATGAGGAGCTCATTTCTTAGTTCCTCAATTAATGGAGTGATTGGAACACAAAACCTTTTCCCATACAAATATGCCATAGATGTGTAAACTGTTCTACCATAACACCACAAATTTCCTGCATACACAAATTAAAGGAAAATTAAAAATTACCACCATATATATCAAATAAATAAATGTGAACTTATATATATTTTTTACGAATTCTCTCACAACCACATATTTTAAAGACAATACTGATTATGTATAGTAGTAAAATCTATATTTAATTAATTTGTGAAGTATTTAATTTGGTGCAAACCTGGATGAAATGGTAAAGAAGAAGGCATGATCCACAACTCAGGAGTCAATGGGTTGAGCCCAGACCAATCCACTAATCCAAGTGTCTGTGACAAAACACAAAACAAAACAAATGACACGTGTGTATATATATGATGAATATATATGGTGATTATATATATATATATATATATAATACGTACCGCTAGCCAAATTTTTCCCCAAGAGGGCACATAAGTGAGACCACCACGGTCAAGAATCCATTTTCGAGCTCTAGCCAAAGCATTGTTTTGACCATCATCAGGTCCCAATCCAAGCAAGCGCATGACCACATAGTTGTAAACTGTACCATACATGCTGCTCACTGTGGACTCCACATGTAAACCCCATCCACCATCTTCACGCTGATGATTGTACAGGTAACGGAGGAGTTCTTCACGATGCTGGGGACTGACTACTGAATTCAGATGCCCAACAGCATACAAAGCAAATATCTGGAATAATTTTCAGACAATCTCAACAGATCAATGACCAGCCAGTAAAAAAAAAAAAAAAAAAGGTCTGAATTAGATCATGATGAGAAGAGACGACGTACAGATGGAGCCATGAAATAAGATGAGCCGGAATTTTCGGCAGGCCAGTGGCCGTCGTGAGTCTGTATGGCTGAGAAGAAGTGGACAGCCCTCCTCATTGATGTCAAGGCTGTTTCATATGTTGTTTCCTCTCCATCTTTCACTTTTACTGCAGGAATTGTTTGTTTCCATTTCTTCTCTCTGAGTGTCTGCATATAATAATAATAATAATGTATTAAATTGTTCAAAGACAATCATGTTTTAATTAAATAGATATTTTGTAAGGAATTCAACAAAAAATAATAATAATAATTAGCGAATCTAAATTTGAGAATTTATGTTGTCATAAAAGTCTGCTAACTATGTTGACAGTTTATATATATACGTTGAATTAATAAATTAAAATTCCGTGATTCTATGAAATTACAATGATTTAAAAAAAGATCTTAAAATTCCAAAAAAAAAAAAAAAAAATCTTATAAGATTTTATATTAAAAAAACAAAACTATTAGTGAAAGACCAATTTTTCTCTCATGAGCATACACCTATGAGCATATCTTGAGCATATTAATACACATCACCATGTTTTTGCCATGTAAGCAACATAACATCAATCATAATAATACACATAGTAAAAGTGTGGTGATTTGTATTATTATTAGGAGCTTTAGATAAATAAATTAAAAATTCTTATTATTATTACAGTTTCTCAAATTTAGATTTGCTAATTATTATTATTATTATTATTATTATTATTATTATTTATCTAAAGCTCCTAATAATAATGTATTTTAATAATAATAATAATGTATTTGCATCCAAATTCAATAATAATAATATCAAAAGCTCCTAAAAATTCTCAGGCGTGCAACTTTTAAATTGACTAAACTAAAAGAAATTTATCATGCAAAAATTAAAACTCTTTTTATTTATTTATTTACTTATTTTGTATATTAATTTCTTATAACGGAGAAGAGCTTTAGTTAATATTTATGTTTACAAGGGGAAAACTAAAATTTTGAGTTTCGGCCTTTTTCAGAATTTAATTGGTCAAAAATATTTTAGAAGTCCCTAGCTAGTTATACAATTTCATTTAATAAAAAGATCTACCCGTATAAACTCTACCTGAAATCGCCAAAATAGATCACTGTTTCCCGGAACCTGACGCCGATTCTTTGTGAAATTGTCTCGAGCTTCTTCAATCTCAGCCAACTCCTCAGGGCTGGGAACATAATCATGATCAAATTCCCAAACTTGCCTTCCGGCATAATTGTTTGTACTCCAGAAATATGGGCTGTCTTCACCCTCTGCAATCCTCAACCTCCACATATCTTTTCCCTTCTGTTAATTGTCTGCTCACACCACAGTACAAATCTCATAAATTCAGATAATTCAAATGCATTTTTAGCAACACGGAATTCAAAGATTTGGATTTATTTATTTATTTATTTATTTTGAAAATAATCAGAATGTTCTCATCTGAGAATTTCTAGAAAGAAAAAAAAAAAAAAAAAAAAAGTTTGTGAATTAGTTTACTTAGCTTGATTTTGCATGACAACACTGATTTCACAAACTGTGATTATTTCGGTAGAATTGGTAGTTATAGCGCGAAGTGATCGAATTTAATGGTCTCATTTCCTAACATATTTTGAAGGTGATCGAATGAAGAATTATGCATGTCAATACATAAGTATATATATATATATATATATATATATATATATATATATATATATATATATAAAATAAGTAGTATTGTAGTAACTTGGAGAAATTGCTGACAACTTACAAATGCAGGAAAAAAAAAAAGCTTATTTGAGAGAGAATTGTGATTTGAGAGCTCTAAAAACTTGTGATTTGTGTGGAGTTATCAACTTTTCCACAACCTTATTTATAGACGGGTAGGGTCGATGTGGAATGCTTAACAATTTTTTGATAACCGGCTATAGCCGGTTTCCCAACAAATTAATATATATATATATATATATATATATATATTATCAATAATGCTAAACATCCCACCTAAAATCCCACCTTTTTCATCCCACTACATGTGGCATGTGATGTGTCAAATTGTGAGTGGATACACATTTATCTCACCTACCCCATGTATCCACTCACAATTTGACACCTCACATGCCACATATAGTGGGATGAAAAAGGTGGGATAAAAGGTGGGATGTGTAGCATTACTAATATTTTATATATAAGGAATATATATTATTCAGTTAAAAAAAAAATTAATTCATCTTCTCCAATAAAAAATAATCTATTGATAGAGCAGATCGCTCTATCTAAGTTTGGAGGAGATCTGGAAGTTTTCGAAATCTCTTTCCAACCTTTTCTTTTTCTTTTTTTATTTGTTTTTTTTTATTATATATATATATATATATAGTCTTTCTATTATCAGTTCGAACTGACAAAAGTTATATCAGTTCCTTGTATGTGAGCCACTGGATTTAAATACTTTGACTGACAAGTGTATACAGCCAAGTCAAAGTATTTAAATCCAGTGGCCCACATGCAAGGAACTGATATAACTTTTGTCAGTTCGAACTGATAATAAAATTTTTGTATATATATATATACAATGAGTAGAGTAGTTTCCTTCCTGAGGTGGAAACTACAGAGATGCTAAAACTCGATTATTTAATAAAAACTTATGAAAATGTATTTAGAAAAAGGGAATAGTTGTTTTAATAATATATAAATAAATAAATTAAACATGGATGGAATTGGGATGGACGAGCTTGGGGTTTGGGCAAATGACTCTCAGATCAGCGGTTCGAATTCTATCAATGGTGAAACCTTTCAAAAAAAGTATCTAATCCCGGATTTATAGATATTGTTGGTTGCAAACTTGCAATAATGTAGACACATGTTGGCCCGAGGAGAACAAAATAAAGCAACTGTAGTTACTGAGACCATCTAATGAGATTGCATCAAATTAGAATTTTATAATTTATTTTTATAATCCCAAAATAATTGATATATCTCATTGAATGGTCTTACGGTCGCACCACATGCCTATGCAAGATTTTCTCCTTCTATTGTTAGTGGACCTTAGCTCAAATTTAATCTTCCAAAAGCAATTATGTTTTTTTTTTAATAAAAACAAAAAAACGACATTAAAGTCTTTCTACTCATTACTTATTTAGCATTAATTAAAACAAAGAATAAAAACATTACTCACAGTTACGGATGAGTGGATGACACAATCGCTATTGAAAAACACTTTAGTCTTCTACCTACGGGGAATGCTATCTACCTTTCCCATTTACCTTTCCCACTCATTGTTTGACACATATACACATTTTCATTTAATAAAAAGCTCTCATTTATTGCTACAAAGCTTGTTTACATATTTACCCCTTATTAATGAAATGATAAAAGCAAATATCAAGGGTAAAGACGTAAACAAGATTTGTAGCAATAAATGGGAGCTTTTTATTAAATGAAAATGTGTATACGTGTCAAACAATGAGTGGGAAAGGTAAATGGGAAAGGCAAATGGGAAAGGTAGATAGCATTCCCCTCTACGAAATTACCGGTACTCGTTAAATAACAACTTCTAATTACAGTAATATTATTAATTACCACCGCTCTAACATACCTAAATGGGTACGGAGTGTTCATTCAACATGTTAATATACTAATATCTCATGTCTCATGTCTGAGTATACACCGTAAAGAAAAATGCAGAGATCATTTAAAATGTGATGTGGCACGTTTGTCCACTAAATTTTTGATACCAAGTCATAAAAAATCTTGTCAAGTCTGATATTTTTAAACCTAAATTGAAATTTAATTTTAATTAAAATTTTCCCTCTTCTCCACTACAACTAATTTTTTTTCTCACTTATTTAACCTATCCGCATCTTCTTCCATGCACAGCTTCTCTCTGTCTTTTATT
Source organism: Acer saccharum (assembly GCA_030490815.1). Taxonomy (NCBI): domain Eukaryota; kingdom Viridiplantae; phylum Streptophyta; class Magnoliopsida; order Sapindales; family Sapindaceae; genus Acer; species Acer saccharum. Next base: position 29,828,647 of record CM059866.1, read on the forward strand.
TCTTTTATTTCTTTTTTTTTTTTGAAACTCTGTCTTTTATTTCGGTTCTCTTGATTTTATATTTCTTGATTTTCTTGGGTATATAAATGGAAATTCAATTTTACATGGTTTATGGTATAAGGGAGGGACTCAATTTTCGCAATTATCGGAGTTGGAAAAGAGAAAATTTTGTATTTATGAAGTTTGGAGCTGTTAAATAAAAATAATAATAATAATAAAAACAAAAATTGTGATTAAAAAAAAAAAAAATTGGTTGCAATTGCGATCAGAAGTCGTTAATGGAGAAGATGCAGAGAAACTGATGAATAAGATTAAAATTAGATTTAGGTTGAAGAATATTTAACTTGCAAGTTTTTTTGACTTGAAATTTTTTTTTGAGTCCTTAAAATATCTAGCACTCTTTTCAAAGTCATTTATGGAAAAGTTACCCACTTAATAAGTTTTGTAGAAATAGCACCAATTAAGGTGATCAGCCAAAATTACCCTTAATCTCTCTTTATCTCTCTCTTTCTTCCTTTCTCTCTTTCTTCCTCTCTCCTCTTTTTTTTTTTCAAGAACCTCCATTGATCCATCAATGGAGGTCAGACAGACCTCAAGTGGAGGTCGAATGGAGGGCAAAAGACCTCCATTGAAGTCGAAATGACCTCGACCTCCATTGGTGGTCGATGAAGAAGAAGATTAAAAAAAAAAATTGGAAATAAGTCTTGGGTATTTTGAAATAAGTCTCGGGTATCTGAAATATGTCTCAGGTAGTTGGAAATAGCTTGAAATAAGTCTTGGGTGACCCACCAAAGCCTTATTTCTAAATACCTGAGACTTATTTCCAAATATTCGAACTTATTTCCAGATTTTTTTTTTAATCTTCTTCTTCATCGACTACCAATGGAGGTCGAGGTCATTTCAACTCCAATGGAGGTCTTTCGCCCTCCATTTGAGGTCTGTTCGACCTCCATTGATGGATCAATGGAGTTCTTTGAAAAAAAACAAAGGAGAGAGGAAGAGAGAGAGAGAATAAGTAAGGGGCAATTTGGGCAGATCACATACTTTGTTGCTATTTCTATAAAACTTATTAAGTTGGTGATATTACTACAAAACCAATCCAATTTGGTGCTATTTCTCTCTATTTCCTCATTTGTTTTATTTTTTTATTTTTGATATTGCATTGATAATTGTGGGGTTTTTTTTTTTTTTTTTTTTTTTTTTTGAAAAAATAATTGTGGGGATTTGAAAATATGATTTTGTATCGAAAATCTAGTGGACATACCATGTTTTAAGACTAAACATCTCGCAGCCTTGGTTGGGGATGTCAAAGATAATTTAATAAAGAGTAATGCTAGGCATCCCAAATACTTTCCCAAAAATATGCCTAAATGATGTGGCATCCTAGTAGATTTAATGAAACTTGACACCTCACTTGACACATCAATCACCTAATTTTAATAAAACTTGATTTAATGATCCATTAATTTTTCACTATTAGCAAATCAGTCCTTACAATGGATTTAATAAATTTACGTTTGAAGATTTCCTTTCAGTTTAGGATTCTTTCTTCTATCCTCTTTCTTCCGTATCCCATCTTCTCTCTATAATTTTTATTGAAAGCTATATTGTTGATCAAAAATCTCAGAAATCAATACATTAATATTTGTCATCTTCAACTAAAATAAAGAGGTATTGTTTATCCCCTAAGTTTTTTTCCTTGGATTTTTTTTCAATAGCACTGTGTAGTTATATGAAAATAGCAATTCAAACAAGATCTAATCTTAACTACATGGCTTGCTATAATCATCACTAGTCTTTTTATCTAAATACAAATGGATGGGTCATATTGTCAATTCATGATTCAATATAAACATATCACCTCTAAAGTAGGACGCAATTTAAGCATCTAATTATATTTGATCTGTTTTGTTGTCCAATTTAAGCATCAATTTAATAACATACGAATAACATGCACTAAAAAAAATATATATCACGTTCTTTCCTAGTAGTCACACACTTATCGATTTGGCTTCTTATGATATACTGTCAAACAAATATTGAAGAACTAAAAAGAAAGAAAGATAACTCATATAACTACATAGTGCTTTCGAAAAAAAATCCAAGGAAAAGGGTTAAACAATACCTCTTTATTTTAGTTGGAGATGACAATATTAATGCATTGATTTCTGAGATTTTTGATCAACAATATAGCTTTCAATATAAATTATAAAGAGAAGATGGGATACGGAAGAAAGAGGAAAGAAGAAAGAATCCTAAACAGAAAGGAAATCTTTAAACGTAATATTTGTTAAATCTATTGTAAGGACTGATTTGCTAATAGTGAAAAATTAATGAATCATTAAATCAAGTTTGATTAAAATTAGATGATTGATGTGTCAAGTAAGGTGTCAAGTTTCATTAAATCTACTAGGATGCCACATCATTTGGGCATATTTTTTGGGAAAATATTTGGGAAGCCTAGCATTACTCTAATATATATATATATATATATATATATATATATACAGAAATTATATTATCAGTTCGAACTGACAAAAGTTATATCAGTTCCTTGTATGTGGGCCACTGGATTTAAATACTTTGACTTGACTGTATGCATTTGTCAGTCAAAGTATTTAAATCCAATGACCCACATGCAATGAACTGATATAACTTTTATCAGTTCGAACTAATAATAGAAAGACTGTGTATATATATATATATATATATATATTTGCCTTCATGTGTGTTAAATTTGAGTGAATGCAATAAAATGATATCAAAATCAAGAGTCGGTCAATTAATGAATGGTCAGCATCACATCATTATTATTTTTTTATTGACTTATTGTATTAATTCAGTTTTTTTAGTAGACTCAGCCAGTCAGCCTCGCCTTAGGTGTGAAGGCGTTTAACGTTAAACCAATCTCATCTAGTAAATGTCACATTATTATTATTAGGGAAAATTACACAAACATAACCTGACTTTAACACATATATGAGGCATAATCCAGTTTTGCTAAAATTACAAGAAAATACCCTTGATTAACCGTTGACTGACAGTTGACCATACTAAATGATAAAATGACCAAAATGCCCTTCTTCAATGTTTTATTAATTTTTATTTTTAAAAAATACTGTAAATATTAAAATAATTAAAAACTAATTAATTAACAATATAAAATTTAGAAGTCAAATATTACAAAATGTCCAAATTACCCCTCAATATTATAATTTTTTTAATTTTTTAATTGTTTGATAACTGTTTCGTAGGTCTCTATGGAGATCAATTGCTATTTATTTTTTGCTTTTAAAATTTAATTTGATTTGCTTTTCTTTAAAAAAAATATAAATTTAAATTGTTTTGGTTGGCTTTTAATAAATAATTAACAGTTATCAAACATTAAAAATATTATAATATTGAGGGGTAATTTGGACATTTTGTAATATTTGACTTCTAAATTTTATATTGTTAATTAATTAGTTTTTAATTATTTTAATATTTACAGTATTTTTTAAAAATAAAAATTAATAAAACATTGAAGAAGGGCATTTTGGTCATTTTATCATTCAGTTTGGTCAACTGTCAGTCAACGGTTAGTCAACTATCAGTCAATGGTTAGTCAAGGGTATTTTCTTGTAATTTTGACAAAACTGGATTATGCCTCATATATGTGTTAAAGTCAGGGTATGTTTGTGCTATTTTCCCTTATTATTATTATCTCTAACTGGTCAATTTCTATACACATGTAAGATGCATCATTCGTTATTCTATCTTACAAATATTATTTCTAATTTAATATAAAGTTATCCAAACAAATCGGTTCATAGACTTTTTGCATGACTATAGGAGATCTTAATTGAGTTTTATTTTTTTGTCTCAGGGTGTAGTTCAGCTGGTAAATGGACGAGATTAGGGTTTAGGTTCGAATCCTACTAATGGTAAAAAGACTTTAAAATATACCTGCTCTAGATAGATAAATAGATAGATACTGTTAATTTTTTTATAATATTTTTAGTAACTCTGAATGAAAAAAGAAATTGTAAAAATTGTGACTGTTGTGACCTGAGAGTGACAACAGTACACTTGCAATAAAATATCGATAAACTCGAATGCAATATCCAAGAGAATTCCGACAAAGTTTGATCAGTATTTCAACTTTTAATTAATAAAAAATGAAATTAATTAATTATTATGTTTCTTGACAAAACAAACTCTTCAACTTTGAATAACTGGAATTCCTTGACTTGAGTCGAGATGATATAAGTATAACACACTCTTAATTTTACAGATAAATTATAGGGTTCTTTTATGATAAGATTAGCCCTGAAAAAATCTTTAGGACCAAAGTTATTACATAAACGTTGTGAAACTGGTTCCATAATATACAACAAAATATAAGTAACAAAATCCTCCAAATCCTGTTAGCAAATTATAAGAGATCTTGGGTATTTTTAATTTGTTATCTAGTGTGTGTTTATTTTTTATTTTATTTTTAAATCAAATTGTTATCTAATGTTGAGTAGTCTAAATGGGAGAAAATATTGTAAAAATCCTGGTCGCACTTGTCACCCCAATTGTAATAATATTCCAAAAACAACAAAATATTCCAACTCGAAAGCAATATTTCCACAACTTAATGAGGCACTAAGTACCAAAATATAGTCAGTCAAGAGTCATGACCAAATTAATTATAGAGTGACAAGTTATACTTATGAACTTTGAATCACTCGATCTTTGACTTCAATAATATTAATTTTCCAGTCCAATATGATATGACTTCATCACTCAAACGATAAAATATATATAATTTCCTGATAAAAATTCGAAAGGAAAAGAATATAAAGTTTTTCCCAATTTTCCAAAATTCAACGTTTCCTAATGATGATTTGGAGACATCTGAAGGTTCCATTGAAATATTCCTCTTTCTCGCCTCTTGTTCTTCGGTTCTTGTGTTGATAATTAAGTAATTTTTTAAATATTCATTTAATTTTTGGAAATGTTTGCTCTTTGTCAAAAGTTCCATATATTGAAATGATTTATGCGTGCTTGTAGAGTTAATTTACTAGTATAAGTTAGACGACTTTGGGATAAAGAAATGGCAATTGTGAGAAAGGTTATCAAAGAAAAAGTGGATATAACCAACAAATATGTAGCTCAGCTGGTAGATAGATGAGCTTGAACTTGGGTAAATGATTTCCAGATCGGTTCGAATCCTACCAATGGTGAAAACTTTCAAAAAATATACATGGGCTCGGATTAATAGATATTGTCAATATATATATATATATATAGTCTTTCTATTATCAGTTCAAACTGACAAAAGTTATATCAGTTCCTTATATGTGGGCCACTGGATTTAAATACTTTGACTGACAAGTGCATACAGCCAAGTCAAAGTATTTAAATTCAGTGGTCCACATGCAAGGAACTGATATAACTTTTGTCAATTCGAACTGATAATAGAATTTCTGTATATATATATATATATATAATATTTAGCGGCGGTTAAAGTGAAAATTTAAAAACATTATATTAAATATATATTTTATGAATTTTTAATTGATTTTTTTTAGGGCCATGGCCCCTGCTACGACTAGGAGGGATTATAGCGCGTCTGACTTATACAGTCAAACTCACTCACGTAGTATGAACAACTAATCAAAGGAACGATGCATGACACATGACATAAATTAAATAGGTTTGGCATATACACAAGACATATTGAAACATTTCTTATACCGAAAGAATGTGGATTAGGTGTTAAAAAGTGGTAGTACATGATGATATTCCAGCTATTTTGTATTCTCTAATTTTTCTGGTTTTGAATTGAATATTTTCTTGAAAAAAAATATATTAGTGGATGGTATCACAATAAGAGAGGAACTACAACAGGAGAATGTTTTGCTTATATTTTTCCCTGTGCGAACCGCAGTTTTTTTGTGTGTTAGCCTGAATCAAATCTCTTTCAACAAAATATTGCAATTGCCATTTCCTTATTTGTCATCTTTATTAACTCGGTACATGACTATTATTTACAAATTCTTCCAAACACGTACAGCCGTACAGGTTAAACGTGAAGGAAACAATCAAGATTGAATAAAACATATAGTAGGCAGCGGTTGCTGACCGGCGGCAGCGGTTGTCTTATTCGTCACCTTAGAAAGAAATTTTATCTCAATTTGGAACAAATTTATTCATGTCTGTGCTAGATTCGTTGCAAAATAAATATCCAGGTAATTCGAATTTTTTTTAACTTATTTGGCAATAAAAAAAGAGTAACGATAAGCTTCCTAATTTTTTTTTCCGAATGATATTGTCAAGTGATCTGTCAATGTCTTGTAACTCATGAGATTATACGGTAAGTGATGTGACGTTGACATCTCACGTGCAAGACCTGCCCTGAACATAGGCCCATAAGACGGCCGCCTAGGGCCCCCATTTTCCAAGGGCCCCCAAATTCAGTTTACCATGTATTTCTATCTTTAGGCCTGAGTTTTTTTTTTTTTTTTTAATAAAAAGAAACAGCCCAAATATCAATTATCACTTAAAAGGCCCACTAAAGAAATATTTATATACAACTCCTATGTTTTTTCTTGTTAAGAAAAGGCCCATTAAAGAAACAAAATCATTATATTTACACTATCATAACATATCAAATTGTAAATTTTATCTTTGAGGCCTCAATTTTATAGTTCGCCTTGGGCCTCCGAAATCTAAGGACCAGCCCTGCTCACGTTTCAACATCTCATTTGGAAAAAAATTTGAGAAAAAAAAAATTATGAAGCCTAGCATTACTCATAAAAAAAAAGAGTAGTACTATATAACCTAAAAATTTAACCCAAATGATATAGCAAATCAGTTGTTATCATCACACAGATTATAGAATGATGTGGTGGATGATATGACAAGACAAATCACTTGCCACATCAGACCAGCATTAGTGTAAAAAAAATCTATATATCCACCTATCTACGCTAGGTATATTTTTTTAAAGTTTTTTGTCATTGGTAGCATTCAAACAGAAGTCATTTACCAAAATCTTAAACTCATCCATCTATCAGCTGAACTATGTTCCAAGGGGAAAAAAATACATTACTACCAAATCAATCAATGATCCCATGTGAGCCATCTTTTGGTACATTTTGGAAATAAAATATTCTTAGTAACGTCACCATCTAATTCAAACCAGATAATCTTTTGGGTTCTATCACCCAAAAAAAAACTCCACCAATTAAAAATACTATCACAGATTACAAACTTATCAACTTAAAAAACTATAGTAAGGATAACATTTTTTTATTTAATTTACGGTCAATTATATATTTTTCCAAAATATTAATGCTCAATCAAGCACCATATAATCTCATGATTTACATATCTATATATTATATATTTATATATCATATTGATATTTTAAATTTGTCATATATAATTGTTTATTTCTTCAATAATTTAGCTATTTATAGGATCCCTGAAATTTGAGCAAGTTATCAAGATAAATAATATTTAATTGAAACTAACCATATAATTAAATGAGTAGTATTTTTTTTTTTTTTTTTTTTTTTTACACCCAACATTATTGTTTTGATTGTTTTTACTAAACTTTCCATTGATGAGACATTGATTGTTTTTACTAAACTTTCCACGGATGAGACAAAAATACCTTTAATGATTTCTCAATTAAAACACACTGGCCTTCTTCAATTAAACACACCATCTGTTTTCTTAAATTAAACACATCAGTTTTTTTTTTTTTTTTTTTTTTTTTAAATTAAACACACCACCAGTTTTCTTCAATTAAATACACCACCGTTCTTCTTCAATTAAACACACCACTAGTTTAATTCCTAACGTGTTTAATCTGTATATTTAATTCCCAGTGTGTTTAATTCCAATTTGTTTAGTGCAGGGGTAAATTTGTCTCTTTAGTGGAAAGTTTGGTAAAAACAATGAAAACACTAATTCTAATTAAAAATAGAAACCCCTTAATTTTTTTGGTTAAAAAGTGTTAATTCCATATTTAAGAATTTAAGCAACCCTAAAAAACATTCTTACACTCAACCACCACTTCAGTTTACCTCATATATATACAATAATTTTTAAATCAGCACCCTCTTATTGTATTACTATTAGCACCTCTTAATGAAAGCCATTGGATTTAAATGATTTGATTCGGCTGCATGTACTTGTCAAAGCATCTTTTAAATCCAATGACTTTCATTATATATATATATATATATATATATATATATATATAGAGGAAATAGGGGTTAATAGCCAAAAATTAAGGCCTCTCACTGTTTTTGTCCACCATTGTCATTTTTATTGTTTTTGTCATTAAATGGGCTGTGAGGACATAATTGCCCTTATTTGTTTTTCTTAATCTCTTCTCTTTCCTTTCTCTCACTCATTTCACGTCTCCCACTTCTCTCTCCTTTCTCTCTCCATCACGCCTCCTCCTTCTTCTTCTTCTTCTTCTTCTTTCTCTCCTCCTCTTTCCTTCTTCTTTCATGCCTCCTCCTCCTCCTTCTTCTTCTTCTTCTCCTCTTTCTCTTCCTCTTTTTTTTTTTTTTTCCAGATTTTTTAAAATATTTCAGATTTAAAAAAAAAAAAATTGAAGATCGGACGTCCGATCTTCCCTCCTTCTTCTTCTTCTCTTTCTCTCCTCTCTTCTCTTTCTTTTTCACATTTTTTCCAGATTTTTTTTTTAAATTTCAGTTTTTTTTTTTTTTTTTTTGAAATCTTGTTTCAGATTTTTAAGTTTGGTTGTGGTTGTGGTTGTGTTTGTGGTTGATTTTAGGGATTTTTTTAAAAAAAGTTCAGGTTTTTTAAACAAAAAAATTTCAGATCTGAAAAACACACCAGATTTTTTTAAAAAAAATTCAGTTTTTTTTTTGGGTTGAAAAATTTTCAGATTTAAAAAAGGTTTGGATTTGAGTTGTGGTTGTGGTTTTAAGAGTGGTTGTGGTTAAGTTTGAGTATTGTTTGTTTTTAAAAAATTCAGATTTTTTTTTGTTCAAAATTTTTTCCAAAAATTTCAGGTTTGAGAATTGGTTGTGGTTGTGATTTGGTTGTGATTTTTCCAGAAATTTTTCCTAGACCGGTGTGTTTAATTGTGTTACTGGTGTGTTTAATTGGGTTGACCAATTAAACACACCAGGTGTAAACCAATTAAACACACCAGAGAACCCAATTAAACACACCAACATTATCATTAAACACACCGGACTAAATTAAACACACCGAACTAAATTAAAACACCAGGTAAAATGAATTAAACACTGGACTAATTAAACACACTAGGCCACCAATTAAACACACCAGACAAAATGAATTAAACACACCGGTCTAATTAAACACACTAGGCCACCAATTAAACAAACCAAGCCAAACCAATTAAACACACCAGTGTAAACCAATTAAACACCCTAGGCCAAACCAATTAAACACCCCGGTGCAAATCAATTAAACACACCAATGCAAACTAATTAAACACCATAGACCTTGGTGTGTTTAATTGTTTTTGCCTGGTGTGTTTAATTGGTGGCTTGGTGTGTTTAATTAGTCCGGTGTGTTTAATTCATTTTATCTAGTGTGTTTAATTCATTTTGTCTGGTGTGTTTAATTGGTGGCCTGATGTGTTTAATTAGTCCGGTGTGTTTAATTCATTTTGCTTGGTGTGTTTAATTCGTTTGCTTGGTGTGTTTAAACAAAATAAAATCTGAAAAGTTTGTTTGAAAAAAATCAAATCCGAAAAATCTATTTTTTTTCAATGTAAACCAATTAAACACCCTAGGCCAAACCAATTAAACACCCCGGTGTAAATCAATTAAACACACCAATGCAAACTAATTAAACACCATAGACCTTGGTGTGTTTAATTGTTTTTGCCCTGATGTGTTTAATTGTTTTTGTCTGGTGTGTTTAATTGATGGCTTGGTGTGTTTAATTAGTCCGGTGTGTTTAATTCATTTTATCTGGTGTGTTTAATTCATTTTGTCTGGTGTGTTTAATTGGTGGCCTGGTGTGTTTAATTAGTCCGGTGTGTTTAATTCATTTTGCTTGGTGTGTTTAATTCTTTTGCTTGGTGTGTTTAATTCGTGGCTTGGTGTGTTTAAACAAAATAAAATCTGAAAAGTTTGTTTGAAAAAAATCAAATCCGAAAAATCTATTTTTTTTCAACAAAACTCAAACCCAAACACAACTCCCACCATTCATAAAAACAACAACAACCCAAACTTAAATACAACCACAAATCAACAACTAACACTTAAATCCAAACCTATTTTTAAATCTGAAAATTTTTCAAAAAAAAAAAAAACTGAATTTTTTTAAAAAAATCTGAAAAATTTCTCAAATCTGAAAATTTTCCTTTAAAAAAAACCTGATTTTTTTAAAAAAAATCTGGAAATAAAAAGGAGAAAGAGAAAGGGAAAGAGAAGAAGAAGAAGAAGATGATGATGATGAACTCATGAGAGAGAGAGAGAGAGAGAGAGAGAGAGAGAGAGAAGACGTGAAAGAGAGGAGGAGAGAGATAGAAGGAGAGAAAGAAGAAAGAGGCGTGAGAAAATGTGAGAGAGAGAGAGGGATTTTTTTTATGTAAAGATGGGCAATCTTGTCCAAAAAGTGAAAATTTTGACAAAAACAATACAAATCATAATCTTGGACAAAAACAGTAAAGACACTAATTTTTGGCTAGTTATGAAGTTGACCCATATATATATATATTAGAGAACTTCAGTTTGCCTTAACCTACCGACAAATAAAGTAAAATATATAATTATCGATATTCTTATTGCTTTATTGGCCTAATTGTTGACTATAACAATTTACAAGTGATGAATTTTTAAAAAGTCCCAGTGATCAATTTCAACAATGATACAAAAGAAAAATTAATAAGAAAACATGTTTAGAACTTTAGACTACCAAATAGTCAAACGAAATATGTTAACTAATTAATCGATAGAAAGAAACTACGTAGACAATGTAAATTCTTAGAAATTGCAAAATAAAAAATAAAAAAAAATCTTCAGCATGCAAAGGTGAAATTAACACTCCAGAGAAATATTTTGACTGTTTGATTATTTTATTAGAGATTTGTAGACCAAAAATAGTAGGATCTTTGTCTTGACTTGACTAATAACATACAAGTGAATTTTGAAAATTCCAAGTTTTGATGTGATAACCACGATTGCTGACTAATCCAGCATTGAATTGAATTTTGACTTGATCAATTGTTAAGGAAACAAACTAGCAGCAGCACTTGTGTTGTGTTTATATTCCTATGATTCAAGGAAATTTGTTGCATGACCCAATATCATTGTGCATTGAAAAAAAAAGAAGAAAAAAAAACCATAATCTTTTAAGGAATATATTTCCATACATTAATACATATATATAAATCGACGGTCAATGGAATGGTCAGATTAATCAACTTCTACTTTGTAACTGGACAATGTGGTTTTATTTATTAGATTAAATTATTTCATGTCAAATTCATTTTTATTTGTATTTTTACAAGAAGATCTTTGGTTGCCATAGCACGTTAAAAATTAGCTTTTTTTTTTTTTTTTTTTTTTTTTTTTTTTTTTTTTTTTTTTTTTTTTTAACTGAAAAATTAGCTATTTTGAATAAATTAGGCGAAAGAGATTATAAAATTATAATGAAACCAATAAATTAAAACCCCAAAATTGTGACAATCAAAATTAGGCAAACCCCAAAAGCCTTAAATAGAGAAAAAATTTGGGACCAAGTTTTTTTTTTTTTTTTTTTTTTTTAAAGCTTTTGACATTGGTAGGATTTGAACATCTGATCTAGGAGTCATTTGCCTAAACTCTAAGCTCATTCATCTACCAACTGAATTACACCACTGTTGGCTTGATATTTTCACTTTTAAAGAATAACAATCATTCCTTTCAAACAACCTTTATTTTAAATTTATGCAACCTAGACATGAATTATGACAAGTAAAATCTCACGCTCACACTTTTCACTTTTTTCTTTCTTTTTTTCTTTAAAGAAATTTGTATTTATTAGTTATTATTACCAATTATAATATTTTTTTTTTTTTTGAAAGAAATCTGAATGGTACAACGCAGACTTCTATTTTGATAGCACTGTCGTCAAGCCCATACTGCAGTAGTATCAGCAGCCATGCATGGGTGAGGTTTTGCCGTTGGATCAATCCAACGGTCCACAAAGAGAATGAGAGGCGAGAAGCAGGTGACCGGTTGGAACTGTGAAAGATCAATTGTGAGAATAAGAAAACTTATATCAATTTGAATATTCAAGTTGCATATACCGTTACAAGTTTTCTTAATTATAATATTTTTATGAGCTTTCAAAAAAAAAAAAAAAAAAAAATTTAAGAGCAAATTTCAAAACTTACCCTGACATTTAATGTAATTACAACCACGTGCAACTTTTGCTCGTATTTACTCGGACATACCCTGCCGTAGATTACTACCTTTAGTTTGAAATGACTAAAATAACCATATATACTTTAATATTGTATCTTTTCAACCTATTACTTATTTTATCTTGTTTTATTCCCATAAAATTATTTTTTCTAATATTTAAAATAAATGATTGAAAATAAAAGAAAAAAAAAAAAATCATCATCATCCATCAATCTGAAAACACTCCAAGCCAGATTTTTTTTCTTTCAAAAATCAATTACACGAAGAAAATAAAATAAACAAAAATATCTAAACACAATGTAACAATCCAATAACAACTCTTTCTCATTAATCCAAACTTGAAATTTTCAATCAGATTCCAAAAAGAAATGAAACCAATAAAATCCCCCCAAAGAAACCAATAAACCAATATATATATATATATATATATATATTTATTTATTTATTATTTTTTTTTTTTTAGAGCAAATCTACAATTAAATTATGGACGGATTGATTCAACTGAATATGGATTTGTTAGGTAAATGGAGATGGAAGGAGTGGATTTGAGGGATTTACGGCAAGGGATTTTCGTACAACTCTGAACAAAATCCAATACCTATATCAATGAAGTTGTAGTATATATTTTCATTAAATCTCAAATTTATTGTCAACATAATAATAATTATAACTTAAATTATGTAAAATGTGAAGGGTTAGGCTTTAGAAGTTAAGAACAAAGATGCACATTTTCCCTTGGATCCCTAAATCTCCACATCCCCATCCCCATTTGGGGAATATATATATATTTTTTTTTGGGGAAAAATGGGGAAATGGAAGGAGAATGGGGATGATTTTCATCCCCAAATTGAAATGGGTATAGGGATGGGGATGGGGGGGAGGTCCCCCATCCCCATTTCCCCATTTCCCCATTTCCCCCAAACATATATAAATATAATTATAATATATATATATATATTTTATTCTTTAAAAACCCTAACTATATATACTCATTTACTCTTTTTAAAGACAAAACCTAAAACCTAAATCTAAAATCTCCTCTCGATTTGTAATGGAATGTTTTTTTTTTTTTTTAGTTTAATTTATAATTTTTAGTCAAATGAGGAAATGGGGGAATGGGGAAGGAAACAGGGAAAAACTAAAAAAAAAAAAAAAAAAAAAAAAAAAAAAAGAAAAAAAAAGGGGGGGGGTGGGGGGACTGAAAAAAAAAAAAAAAAGGGGGGGGGGGGGGGGGGGGGGGGGGGGGGGGGGGGGGGGGGGGGGGCGGGGAGGGGAACTGGGTTGGGGATGGATATACCTTCCCCAAAATTCCCATCCCCATTTTCTCCAAATGGGGAAATGTGTTGTGTGTGTTGGGGGGTGGGTGAGAGGGGAGATGGGGGAAGGGTCTAGGAAGTGGGGAGGGGGGGACCTATATCCATCCTCATTCCCCAACGTGCATCTCTAGCTATGAAAGTCTTCAAAAAAGTTTTTGAAACATTATAACAATTCAGGAATTGAGGGAAGGTGACAGACTCGAACCACAACCTTATGGTGAAGGTGTGAGGGGCAGACCACTAGGCAACAGTATCTTGTCAAGAAAGTCATCATAAAGTCTCTAGCAGAGATATCATGTGTATCAAAGAGTATATGAAGAACAAATGGAGATATTGAAGGCCAAAAAAGAAGGAGAGCCATTGAATTGGGAGGATGTGAAGAAGATGAAGTACACATGGTGCATAGCAAGTGAAGTACTCAGGCTCTATCCACCGTCAATCGGAGCTTTCAGAGAGAAGACTGATTTCAGTGGAGGTTACACAATTCCAAAAGGATGGAAGGTAACAAACATAATTCACATGCACTAATTGATTTAATTATTTTTTTCAATCAATTAATTAAGTTCATCAATAATTAATTTTTTGTATGACAGCTATCTATATCTATATAATATAGTAAAATGGTACTTCACCTTGACAGTGTCGTCGTGTGGAGATTTGACATTTTTTTATGATTAGTAGAGTTATGGAGGATTTAAATTTTTTTTTTTTTTGAATTTTTTTTCTCAATTATTGCATTAATTTATATAGTTATTACTTGAGTCTTTAGGAAATTTTTAAGTATCCAATTCCATAACTATTTGCATGGTTATTTTGGCCAAATAAATTGATTAGTATTATTATTATATTTTTGAATGTTTTAGCTGCCTTGAGTCAGTTTAGGAATTATTTAGTTGTCCAATTATTGTTATTTACGTTAGTTTTTGAATTTTTTTAATTTGCTCAATTATTGCATTAATTTCAATAGGCAGCACGGTGTAATTGCAATTATGAAAATTGTGTTGAAGAGCCCCATACATAAACGGTTGTGGACTTCAGAACGTCAAGAACGGGCAATCAACGTTAATTGTCGGCAAGATCAATAGGAATGGTTGAAAGTATGTGTGAAATAGGAGTTTTTTTTTTTTTTTTTGAATTTTTTTATCTACTCAATTATTGCATTAATTTATGTAGTTATTACTTGAGTCAATTTAAGAAATTTTTAAGTATCCAATTCCATGACTCTATCTGCACGGTTATTATGGCCAAATAAATTGATTAGTATTTTTTTTTTTTTTTTTTTTTGAATGTATTAGCTGCCTTGATTACGTCAGTTTTTGAATTTTTTTTAATTTGCTCAATTATGCATTAATTTATATAGTTATTACTTGAGTCAATTTAGGAAATTTTAGGCATCCAATTCCATGACTCTATTTGCACGGTATTATATCAGGTATTTCCATCAGACTCTTCATTTTTCCCTGTTTTCTAAAGTTATAAATTCCACTAATAATCTTCAATATCCAACATTTTCTATAAATAGCCCTCACACGTGTCAAATGATAGAATAGATTGATACATTCTTTTGTTAAAGGTACATATGCTTTTGATTTTGTTTTTGTTTCCATTTTTTTAATATGTTCATAATTGTATAATTGTTTTTCAATTTTGTGTAGATTGATATCGTTCCTACAACCATACATAGAAAGGTACATTCTTTTCCTTTTTTTACCTATATAAGTGTTAGAGATTAGTTTTATGTTTTTTTCCCTAAAAAAGAATAATTTAAACGGAAATAAATAAATAAATAAATTAGAGATTGGTTTTACGTTTTTTTTTTTTTTTAAATAGTTACTGATATTTCAGTGTTGATTTGCATTTTATGAACAACATTTGATCTTCTTTTATATAATTGTTTTAAAATTATTTTAAGTATAAACTAATATTGTGTAGTGTTGCATGCGGCCCTATTATACATATAGAATAGATTTCTACTTTTAAAAAAAAATGATATAAACAAAAAATAATTTTTTTAAAAAAACTTGAGAACATTGTTTACGTTTTTTTTTTTTTTTTTTTTTTTTAAACGTTTTGTTGTTTCACCATCCTTCTCATTTAATAGTTAGACTCTCCATTTGGTATATCCTCACTCTAAATCATTTTAAACCGTTATGATAATACTTATATATGTCAATGTGTGTAAATCTTATAATTACATCTTTAAACTATCTCTTGGAAAAAATAAATACAGGACTTTAAATATTATAATTAAAAATATAAAACCTTCAAAATCATTGTATTATTGTTGCACCGATTTAATAATTTTTTTAAAGCTAACCTATTTAATAACAATAATAATAAAATAAAATAAAAACATAAACAATGTTCTCAAGCTTTTTTTAAAACTATTTTTTTGTTTATATCATTTTTTAAGTAGAAATCTATTCTATATTAATAATCTTTAAAAAAAAAAAAAAAAAAAAAAAAACAATGTTCTCAAGTTTTTTTTTAAAAATTATTTTATGTTTATATCATTTTTTTTTTTTTTAAGTAGAAATCTATTCTATATGTATAATAGGGCCGCATGCAACACTACACAATATTAGTTTATACTTAAAATAATTTTAAAATAATTATATAAAAGAAGATCAAATGTTGTTCATAAAATCCAAATCAACACTGAAATATCAGTAACTATTTAAAAAAAAAAAAAACGTAAAACCAATCTCTAATTTATTTATTTATTTGTTTCCGTTTAAATTATTCTTTTTAGGGAAAAAACATAAAACTAATCTCTAACAATTATATAGGTAAAAAAAAGGAAAAGAATGTACCTTTCTATGTATGGTTGTAGGAACGATATCAATCTACACAAAATTGAAAAACAATTATACAATTATGAACATATTAAAAAAATGGAAACAAAACAAATCAAAAGCATATGTACCTTTACACAAAAGAATGTATCAATCTATTCTATCATTGACACGTGTGAGGGCTATTTATAGAAAACGTTGGATATTGAAGAATTATTAGTGGAATTTATAACTTTAGAAAACAGGGAAATATGAAGAGTCTGATGGAAATACCTGATATAATAACCGTGCAAATAGAGTCATGGAATTGGATACCTAAAAATTTCCTAAATTGACTCAAGTAATAACTACATAAATTAATGCAATAATTGAGCAAATAAAAAAAAAAAAATTCAAAAACTGACGTAATTAAGGCAGAAAATACATTCAAAAAAAAAATTTGTTTTTAAGATGTTGATGTCTACTTATCTTATAATTTAGATTTTATGGACTGCAATTTATCATTTTATCTACATATCTTATAATTTAGATTGAGATTAGAATACAAAGTAATTTTTTTTAAAAAAAAAAAAACTGAAACCAGAAATTGTAGATAAAGATTAAAAATTAAAAATTAAAAAAATAAATTGAAGATAAAGATAATGTTAAAAAATAAAGATATAATATAGTAAAATGGTACCTCACCTTGACACGTGTCGTCGTATGGAGGATTTTAACATTTAATTTTTATTGATTAGTAGAGTTATGTAGGATTTAATTTTTTTTTTTTTTTGAATTTTTTTATCTGCTCAATTATTGCATTAATTTATATAGTTATTACTTGAGTCAATTTAGGAAATTTTTAAGTATCCAATTCCATAACTCTATTTGCACGGTTATTTTGGCCAAATAAATTGATTAGCATTTTTTTTTTTTTTTTTTTTTAATGTTTTAGCTGCCTTGAGTCAGTTTAGGAATTATTTAGTTGTCCAATTATTTTTATTTACGTTAGTTTTTGAACTTTTTAATTTGCTCAATTATTGCATTAATTTCAATAGGCAGCACGGTGTAATTGCAATTATGAAAATTGTGTTGAAGAGCCCCATACATAAACGGTTGGACTTCAGAACGTCAGAATGGCAATCAACGTTAATTGTCGGCAAGATCAATAGGAATGGTTGAAAGTATGTGTTAAATAGGAGTTTTTTTTTTTTTTTTTTTTTTTTTTTTTTGAATTTTTTATCTACTCAATTATTGCATTAATTTATATAGTTATTACTTGAGTCAATTTAGGAAATTTTTAAGTATCCAATTCCATGACTCTATTTGCAAGGTTATTATGGCCAATAAATTGATTAGATTTTTTTTTTTTTTTTTGAATGTATTAGCTGCCTTGATTATGTCGTTTTTGAATTTTTTTTTATTTGCTCATTATTGCATTAATTTATATAGTTATTACTTGAGTCAATTTAGGAAATTTTAGGTATCCAATCCATGACTCTATTTGCACGGTTATTATATCAGGTATTTCCATCGACTCTTCATTTTTCCCTGTTTTCTAAAGTTATAAATTCCACTAATAATTCTTCAATATCCAACATTTTCTATAAATAGCCCTCACACGTGTCAATGATAGAATAGATTGATACATTCTTTGTGTAAAGGTACATATGCTTTGATTTTGTTTTGTTTCCATTTTTTTAATATGTTCATAATTGTATAATTGTTTTTCATTTGTGTAGATTGATATCGTTCCTACAACCATACATAGAAGGGTACATTCTTTTCCTTTTTTTACCTATATAATTGTTAGAGATTAGTTTATGTTTTTTTCCCTAAAAAAGAATAATTAAACGGAAATAAATAAATAAATAAATTAGAGATTGGTTTTACGTTTTTTTTTTTTAATAGTTATGATATTTCAGTGTTGATTTGGATTTATGAACAACATTGTGATCTTCTTTATATAATTGTTTTAAAATTATTTTAAGTATAAACTAATATTGTGTAGTGTTGCATGCGGCCCTATTATACATATAGAATAGATTTCTACTTTTAAAAAAAAATGATATAAACAAAAATAATTTTTAAAAAAAACTTGAGAACATTGTTTACGTTTTTTTTTTTTTTTTTTTTTTTAAAAAAAACGTTTTGTTGTTTCACCATCCTACTCATTTAATAGTCAGACTCTCCATTTGGTATATCCTCACTCTAAATCATTTAAACCGTTATGATAATACTTATATATGTCAAATGTGTGTAAATCTTATAATTACCTCTTTAAACTATCTCTTGGAAAAATAAATACAGGACTTTAAATATTATAATTAAAAATATAAAACCTTCAAAATCATTGTATTATTGTTGCACCGATTTAATAATTTTTTTAAAGCTAACCTATTTAATAACAATAATAATAAAAAATAAAAAATAAAACATAAACAATGTTCTCAAGCTTTTTTTAAAACTATTTTTTGTTCATTCTTAGAGAGTGTAAGTGGGAGAGTTGAGTTGGTTTCTAAGGAGGCTACCAAAGTTCCATTTCATCAATAAATTCTTTTAGCCATGTTTACGCAGACTTTACCCAGTCATACTACCTCTTTTTGTCTGATTCGGTTTACTTGGGCATGAAATTCCTGCACTTACATCATGCTTTCTTGTTTGTATAAAAGTTAGTTTTATGTTTTCCCCTTTGAACTTGTTGTCAAATAAAAGTTTGTATATTAGGCGTGTATTGGGCAAGAAGTTTGATGATTTCTTCTATAAGAGAATATTAGGGTGTGTTGCTTCTCAATGTTGGAAGCATTAGGATTTGTAGAGACCTATGAGAGTTTTGAGTTGATTTAGATTTCATTTGCAGGGGTTAATATTGGCATCATAAGGTAAAGAGATTTGTTTGGTTTAGGTATAGTCAAAGACATGGTTCTTGCAAGGAGATTTTTTATTGAAGTGGTTGTTTGTTGGGAGTCTCGGCTAGTTAAAAGCCACCATATCAATAAATTTATATGTATATATATGGTGTACGTGCTGTGTTTCTGTGGTGAGTTCTGAATGTCATATGTGCAAGAATATTATTATACTCGTTGATTTGATTTTGCATTGATTACACCATAACTGAAACTTTTCATTGCAATATCATCTTTGTTTGTGCTAAGTGTTTGCATTTGTCAAAATGATAAGAGGGAAGGGAAAGAGAAAAAATTTTCGAGAATTTTTTCTAGGTTTAAAATTTCCCATAACTAATATGCAATATGCATTAAGAATCTCAACTTGGGCAGGGGTTCTATTATAACTCGATATTTATCAGAATAAATTTTGTGATATTTTGGATTTTAGAAATGCTGGAGAACATATACTAATATCCAATATTGACCCCTTTTGAAGATCATTCATCTTGCAAGTTGTTGTTTGATAAGATAAACAGGTTTAAATGGTTTCCCAGGTGAAGCAACCAGTTGAAAGAAGCTGGAAAGAAATATGCATTTTCTTCATTTGCTTTATCTGTCTTCATGTATTTGTCACTCTTCCACTGCTTTTTGGTAATTTCTTTGTCCTAAGATTGTATTATATATACTTGAATGAGATAGAAGAAGCTTGTTTGACAGGTTGTCAATGTTCTCTTTATGGTCCCTTTTTGTTTTACTGATTCCAACAACTGCTGCTATGATTTTATGGTCAATGCTCCATACATTTATTTCTTGATTAGGAAGGCTGTTGTTTGAAGAAAAGAACAAGTGATGTTTGAAAATTATGGACATTCTTTGTTCAAAAACAATACTAATGGTTTAAAACATTAGTATTTGTGTGACTGACAAGTGTTTCTCGGTTAATCATATGATATACCAAGACTTCTCTATAGAACTAAGTAAAATCTTAATTGTACACATTATATAAGAAATTGTATATCATTAATTAATAATTATACACTTTATTAAATACATGTCTCTTAACATGTCTTAAATTAATGATTAATTACCTAATATATTTATATGATATCATGTAATCGTTAATTTTGTGATTTAAGGTAAGAATGATATCATAACAACATTGTTTGGGTGATAATACACCCCCAATTCCGTGCAATTCAAAAAATTTTGATTGATATTTTAAATTACTAAGAATGATATCATAACAACATTGTTTAATTAATTAAGACTTGCCTAAACTTGTATGCACTTCATTGAGAATCAAGTTTTGACTAACATAAGAATCTATGCTGCAATGGATAAGAGTATCCTAATGGATTTAAGCATGGCCACAGGAGAGAAGGTTTCCTCGTAATCGATACCTTTTTTTTTTTTTTTTTTTTTTTTAAAGGCAATCGAAAAAGAGGCACCAAGCCAAGCCACACAACAACACAAACAAAACAGCAACAAAGAAACAAACCCCAACCCAGGAAAGCAACAAACAGGGGACAAACACCCAACCCCAAAACCTTAGAACACACTCCACTGCAGAAAATTAACATCGGGAAGGAGCCCTTTCTTCGCGAGAGTATCCGCAAACGAATTAGTCGATCTAGAACGATACTCCACCGTAGCTGAACTAAAACTGCCGTAATCGATACCTTCTTGTGAACATTTAACATTCATATCCATTTTATATGATTGATATTAATTTAAAATATCAATCATAACATTAATTTTACACCTTCTATCATATGGGTGTTGACAAGGGCTATCATAAATAAAATTAGTTGATAAATTTTATAAATTAATTTTTTAATTGTATTAATATATAAATGAAATTATGTGATCAAAAATGTATTGACAAGGGTTGTATCATATTAATACATGCAACAAGTTGCCAAGTGCCATATACATACAACATTATTACTGATTGATGTATATACTTAACTAAATGACCTCTTGTAAAGCTTCTCCACCGATTGGTCTTGGATGGAAACCATGTAGTAGATTCAGGATCTATCCAATTACATGGTTTCGATCCAGAACAAACGCCCTAGAAGCTTTGCAAGAGGTCATTTAGTTAAGTATATACATCAATCAGTATAGTTGTATATATATGGCACTTGGCAACTTGTTGCATGTATTAATATGATACACCCTTGTCAATACATTTTTATCCTGATCTTGGTTACTTTCTTGGTCTCCTTCTGGTAGGCCCAAGTTTCTTTTCTTCTGTTGTTTCTTAACCTTTTTTACGGGTCTTAATAGTAGCCAACTTTCCAACCTAATGAATCTGAGATTCATAAGTAGGAGCAGGTGGTTTAGGAGCAACAGAATAAAATTATGTTTTTCAGCTTGCAGCTAACAACCCATTTTCCTTTTCCATGTGACATAATTATCTCTGGTTAAAATTTACTAGTTCAATGAGTGAATTATGTTTAGGATATTATCATTAGCTATTAGCATAGAAAACCCAATGATTAGTTATTTTTCATTGAAATATGAG
Organism: Acer saccharum; assembly: GCA_030490815.1. Lineage (NCBI taxonomy): Eukaryota > Viridiplantae > Streptophyta > Magnoliopsida > Sapindales > Sapindaceae > Acer > Acer saccharum. The sequence goes on from CM059866.1 coordinate 29,850,556, forward strand.
CTAAAATCATATCTGTCTAGGATATTAAGATTAACTATCATATATTAAGCATAAAATATTTGTATTGATACTAGCTTTAAACATTTCGTATATATTTGATTATTTTTCATTTTCTTAAGTATATTATCAGGGATTGTATTAAAATGTTATTAATTTTTAAGCAAATAAGCCGCACGTTTTATGGCCGTCTTTAAAGAAGTAAACTTGACCAGTCTATAATTAGTTGTTAACCTACTTGTATCCACGTATAACCGGTTGATATAAATTATGATTAATATATGAAATACATGTATCATAAATAATAATATTTAGTAATTAATAAATACTCATTATGGAATATTTAATATATTTAATATTTATATATGAATATTACATTTCATGAATATCATCATGGTCTAATCCATTATTTTATACATATTTTAATATAAATTACTAAATTAAAAAAAAAAAAAAGGAGACCAATATGATTTACGAAAATTAAAAACAAAAGTCTTAATAATGATTGATATATTTATCCTAATTACATACGAGAGTATTATTAATCTTATATATACATATTTTAATAATAACAAATTATTAACTATATTACTATATAATTATTATCACTTAATTATCCTGTTGTGATAATATTATATTATTAATCTTATTATAATATATATTATTTATAATTTTATTAACCAACATAATAACATTAATCTTAATAACAATTGATCAATCTTAATGTCATTAGGCAAAGATAAATTATATAAATGTATTATATATTAGATTATTAACTTTGCCATATTATAATGAAATATTTAATATTATTTAACAATAGAATAATATTCGTATAATAAGATTAATATATAATTATAACATGAATATATATTATTAATTGCTCAAATAGGGAGTAAATTCATATATTTATATAATAAGATTAATATATAATTATAATTGATAATGAAATTACTAATGTGATAATATATTATTAAATATATTATTAAATATATTATAAAAATATATTATTAGTAAGATTATCATCTAACAATTAATTTAAACCATGCTGAGTCATAGCCATTTTATTTTTGATAAAATCATGTAACTTTAAATTATGAAAGTTATGTCAAGATTGTACTATTATTACATACATTACAACACATAAACCATAAATCCATACATAGACAAGATAAGTATATGATCATATAAGCATAGTCTATAAATATCAATTAGTTGTATGAGGTATAAGAACACATAAACTCAATATCAAAGGATACTTGTACTTCAATATTTGTTCAATGTATTACAAGTATAATCAAATAATACTATACACAAGAAATACAATATACAAAAGAATTATATTTACAAGTAAGATCAAATGACTAAGTTCACAAATCACACTTTACAAAATCTTGTTACAAAATACATCACAAGAGAATATTATGCAACAAGATAACAACATACACATATACAAATATAATAAATAGAGATAGGAAGAATTAACAAAAGAGATTTTTTAACGTGGTAAAACCTCCAAGGAGGAAACATCCACGGGTTGAACTACAACCATTGGGTACTTATATATATTGGAAGGTAAATAAGAAATTCCACAAAGTGACCAATCTTTAGCTCACCCTACATAGTGGAGTCTATGTCTACCCAAACCTATTAGAAAGTACGAAATCCCTCAATGATGCGGAACCACCATATTGGACAACATACAAAACCAACATCGATGGAAGATAAGAAATTCCTCAAGAGTGCATACACATCCCATGTACCCCGCTCTTTTGGAGTCTATGTCTATCCATACGCCTAGGCCTACCAACATATAAACCAACTCCCTATCCAAGGCACTCATGCCTCTAGAGAGCCTCCCATGCATGACTATTCGAGTCCTCCCGACTTAGCCATGGCTTCTTGCTCGGTTATCCGGACCTCACGTCCTAACCAAGACTTCCTTGCTTGACTAACCGAACTGCTCATCCTAGCCAAGACTTCATGCCTTTTACAAGGACTTTCTAGTGTGATCATGTGAATGCAAATGATGCAAACAATCAATTCAACATAGAACATGTGATCAGTACATTCCATGGAACAACTAGACCTAAACATGTGTGAGCATAAGTAAAGTAATCTAGATGCCAAAACATGAATTAAACTTAGAGCAAGTGAAAAGCATCTAACACATGATCTCATAGTTCTATTCATCACATATAACACTTGAACATTACACATTCATGAAGCACAAGTTCAAGATGCTATAAAAATACAATAAAATGCTAGAATCATAAAATTCATTTAATGAATATTCTAGCCAAAGATTTGGAGCATGGATATATTGATAAATCAATTGAATCATAGATGTCTCTAAAAACACATACAAGAGCCTTAATCCTAGATTACATCAATTAATGATCAAAACACATTTCAAGGATTATTAATCATAAAATGATTCAAAAGGTTGAGAATTCATCTCGAAAAATAACGACGAACACAACTCAACGAATGAGAACGAAAAGTAGCGTAGCTGTATCGTTTGGACTCGAAACTAAATGAATGAGTAACCGAAATGACTGGAACTCAATAAGAAATCATAAGAGATCATGTTCAAGTCCAAATACAAAAATACGAAAACAAATAACCATAAAATCACACACATATGCCTTTCCTAGACATAGTCCTAGAACATGCAAATTCCAATGATTATCAAATTAAAGCTAATGCATGAGCATACATTACCAAGTGTGTGAAAGTGATATTTAAATGATATTCAACCATGAAGGAACACACAAGAATGCCATGTGTGTGTGTGTGTGCCTAGCCTTGTAAGAGAAATGAGGTCTTATATACCTTTGTAGACCGATGAAGCACAATTCTCCTTGAAGCCGGCATCTTGCATGAATTGTGGCCAAGACATTCTTTGACGTCTTGAATCTTCAAAACTAAGACTACTAAACATTACAAGAAAAACACGTTTTGATATGGAATACATACCAAGACAAACCAAAAACCTAACATTATGTTTTTCAGCTTGCAGCAACAACCCAATTTTCCTTTTCCATGTGACATAATTATTACCAGTTAAAGTATTATCTTTTAGGATGTTGATTAGGGATGGGGTCTATTAGGATTATGCTCAATAGAAAGAGTGTAATATGGTTTTGACAATCTTTTCAGATTAATAAAGTGATTTCTGGTTTAACAAATCTTATAGCATTTATAGTTTAATTTTTATAATTGTCAAAAGTAAATAATCATAATGTCAACAGACTATGAGAAAAGAAGAATTGTTCGTACATCTGGATATGTATGAGGTAGACACAATTCTTTGGTTAGTCTTGGATAATGTTCACAATTTAAGGTAAAGGTTGGGCACCTTTATCTTGTTAAAGTTGTAGATTCTTATGCTAGCATTTGAGTGGGATCAAATGTGGTATGATGAGTCTAAAATCATCAAAGTGGCTTTGAGTAAAAGAATCTAGTGCACTAGGTGCATTGAATAGGATCACAATGAAATACTTTATTTAGAACCGTCACTAGATAAAAGTCTTTTCATTATGAGGATAATCGGAGAGTCTATCTTAATCCTGAAATAAATGATGGACTTATGGTTGCAAGTGTTATCATTTGAGCTATTAATGAGTACGATTATATAGCATAGTCTATCCTCGATAGTTTAGTGGTATTCATTTGTTAATCGATAGAGGACTTCATTTATAGATATGGACATCATGACTCCATTTATTAAATGAGAGTAAAATATCATCATATGGATGTTTTAAGGTATTTGATATTAAATCTTAACGTTAAGTTTTCGATAGTATCTATTGAAACATGGCTTCTGAACAAGTCAAAATATCCAAGTTCAAAATGTGGTCATATGAGTAAATATGGTAACTTGGAGAGTTATAGGCGGTCTATGAGCTCTTGGCGATTACTGATATTCTTCATAAGAATATACTCCCAATAAGATTGTCTAGGGTATGAATGAGAAACATTTATGACGCATCCGGACCGGTTCTACAATTATCACTACCAATTACTCTATCCTACTTCGGTTCTACTAAAGGGACGTGCGAGTCTTTCAGCCTTTGCAATCGTACAAGTCGTTAAACTAGTGTAGTGTACAAAGTAAGGGTATCAATCCCAATGAGAGCTAGGATGGCTAGTGAGAATTAACGCTACTGAATCGTTATTAGACTAAACTAATGCGATATTAAAACGATTTAAGATTAATAAGCTAAGATGCTAGGGGACATATGAAATTAGCAATGATGCACCTCCAAGTAACCACTCTTATGCAATATAGATCAAAATCACTTAGTCAAGTTCCATTTATACAATAAGGCACACACAACAACTCACTCAATATATACTCTAAAGTTTTAGATGAATCATTAAGTGAATGTTGGCTTTGGAACTAAGATTGATAGAGTGAGTTCATAAGAGATTCTTGTTAATTAACACACTCTATTCAATGAGTTATTAAATGACAATACACAATTCAAATGTTAGGAATTTAGTATTTCATCAACTCTTATATAATAACCAATACATGCTTCCTAAGATTTATGAGAGACATGTTATGATTCATCCATTTAAGCATACATAAACACAAGTGATTCATACAAGAAGAGTGGTAGCAAGTAGATTACATCATTACTTTCATAAATCACCCAACATTAGTGGGTTAGTTACACATGATGTCTAAAAATAACATAAGTGTAGAGAAAGAAAAAGAAATACAACCCTTGAAGCCTTGATCAATTCCAAGGCCGGACAACACCTTTCTCCACAGCAAATACAAGTCAAGATGAACACAAGTAACTCTCAAGAGCTGGGTGAACTAATTACTCATATGAAAAGTGATCAAGTTTTTCTTAACTACTCTATTCTATGATGCAAATCCCATTAACTACTAAGAATCTATTACTAAGCTCTTTTGTCACCCTTGTTCTACTGAAAAACTATTGTATTTATGTCTTTCATTCAAGTTGGGCAAGGAAGTGCCAGAATTGCCCTTTTCGTGCTTCTGGCAGGTTCCGTCTGCAGGTTTGGAACCCGTGGTTAATTCCCGCGGTGGAGTCCTGTTGCTTCTGGTCTTCTTTTCAACGGCTTCCTTCTCACTGGCACGAACTCGCTAGCTTCGTTCACTATTCTCGGTGGCTTCAGGCCTTCTGCCTGGTGGGACTTGTCTCTCCGGAGGAACTTGCGATGAAATCTCCAGCGAGTTCAGGTCTTCTGTTTGGCGACTAATGTCTCGTCAACTGTTGCCGCGACTTTGTGCCGCGGGTTTTGTCCCGCCAGACCTTCTTCCAAGGCTTTTGCTCCTCTTTGGTCCAACTTTAATGCAAACACCTTCTTGAATGGGTATATTACCTGTTCTTAACCAAGACACACGTTATGTACACAAAAATGCTCGGAAACGAAAACAAAAGAAAGGAAAAGGGAGCGTTAAATGTGAACATTTGAAGCGCAATCAATTTACTTATTCTATATTTATTTAAGAGTGCAATTTTAGTTCTTTAGTGGAATGAACTAAAATTAATAGATTGAACCTAAGTGAATCATTTATTGATTGTGATTAGGTTATGTCTATTGAAGCTTAAATTTAGATAGCCCGTCAAGATCCCCAATCCACACGGACTTGTATGGATCATTTGATATATTCTACCGGACTGATTATGTGTCCATCTAGAATTGTATTTAATATATTAAGAATATAATTTGCACATTATTTATTTAATGGGTTGTTAAATTATATTAATATATTAATGGAAGGCATGTAGGCTTGTTTCTTTTAGTAAAAATGGGTCTAGTTCACATGTGGGCTTTTTATTTAAAGTCTAATGGATTAAATATAATGGGAAAATAATATATGGCCCATGTATGGTATATGAGCGGCAAGGCTAATGGATTAGCTTAATATATTATTTTATTTTATTATTTAATTGAATGGGAATTAATTAATTAATTAATTATTTAATTAATAATCAAAATCTTTTTCTAACTAGGAAATATGTTTCTTAGTATTATACTATTGTTGGTAGTATAATAAATATTAAAGACTTTATTTGGTAAGTAGATAAATAAAAGGAATTTATTTATCTAGTCAAATTATGAAGTTTTTGATATAGTCACAAATACACTAAAGAGTTGGATTAGGGTTTGGAATTCTAAAAATTGATAGAAGTCTTTGGTGAAAACACAAATCCTCCTTGTGTGAGGATTTCGGCCAAAGATAAGAAATCTACCTAGGGTTAGGAGTTAGGCTACAAGGCATAAATCCTACCTGGGAGAAGATTTAGGCTATCACCCTATATGGAAAGATAATCGGTCACCCTAAATATATATGACAAAAGAATTCACCTATAGATATATATATTATTGATATGGCAAGTTGAATTCACATATATATATATATATATATTACTTTATATGGCAAGTAGAATTCGTGCACTACACATATAATTATGGTGCAAGGAATTCGCACCAGATATATATAATATATTGTGCAAGGAATTCGTCATATGTATGTACATATTCACTATGAAAATGTTCAACTATGCTTTTGTTAATAAACTTAAACTTTTTATGGTATTTATTATAACATCTTCCTAAAACAAATATTTTTATTCTTAAATTTTTATATTCTGCATCCATATTAAAACCTTTTGTTTGAAAGCTCTAGATTTGCTCGTGTGTTACTAATGAGAGCAAAGCCTAATTTATACAAAAATTTACATATAAAAGGCCAAAACATACGGCCAACTATAAATTATTATTTTACAAAAAGTAAGGCTTAATTCTGACTATTGAGTTTATCGATGATTGATGTTGCTGTTGCTGTTGTCAGTCTTATCTTCAATGCTGTTGCTGTTGTCAGTCTTATCTTCAATATTGTTGATCTTATCATTTTATCTTCTGACTCTGGCTTTGATCTTATCTTCTTATCTTCTGACTCTGGCTTTGATCTTATCTTCTTAAAAGCTTTACTCAAAGCAATAGTGCAAAAAAGCTCAATATAGGACCTTTTACAATAAGCAATAACCCTGGAGTTCCTTTTCAACCGTTAAATCAACTAAAAGATAAGCTTACTGAACCACAACAAGCTTTGCTTAACAATATCTGGTTTTTTAGAAATGATAATAAAGGATTTTTAAATTCATTAAATGTTTTAAGCCAGTATTTTGTAGAAAATAACAAGTTTTCATGCTATGTAGTTTATAGAGGAAGAAAAGTTGGAATTTATTCAACATGGCAAGAGACTTCTATGTATGTTGAAGATTTTCCAAATCCTATTTTTAAAGGTTTTTACTCATTGGACGAAGCCACTAGATCCTTAAATATGTTTTTACAAAACCAAGATGGCTTTGAACCAATTTTAGAATTTAATGGAATTATTTATGATCGTAACCAAGTGATTAGCTTCATGAACCATTTCAAAACAATAAATGAAGCAAATCATAGAATATCAGAAGATCTAGAAAGCTGTAAAAAGAGTATGCATGATCTTTTAGAAAAAATCCAAGATGAAAATACAGAGTTAAAGAAAAAATTAGAAGAAGCTGAACAGCTAGCGGAACAACTCCGAAGAATTAACTTATCAAGCCAAAAGAATAGTACAGAAGCTGACGAGGAGGCAAATTCTGTAGAAAAGCCCCTTGATATTATAAATATTACCCTAATGAGGGATCAAGCTAAAAATCTTCTTAAAGCAGTAGAAAAGCTTCCTGTAGATATAAAGCAAAATATTTTTGGTATAGCACAAAATATCCATTTAAAGCGTTTTCTAAAAATCCAAAAGTTTTTAGCCACAGGTGTAGGATTACCTGAGGGTATGACTACATGGTTACAAGAGAAAAAAGTTCATAATCAAGTTATATTTAAATTTGTTTCTGTACAAATAAATTTAAATATTTTTCCACTAGAATTTGAAATCCCTGATTTTGCCGATAAAGTTAGTATTGAAGAACTATTTAGTTATGGTATTATTGACGGGATTCATGCAACAAATATTTTAAAAATCTCCTTTTTTCCTGAAAAGCTTCAACAATCTATCAGGATGTTTGGAGGAAAGCATGGTTTTTGCCTCGACATTGACTCAGTTCCTTGTGAATGGATTGTCAACCAGCCCTATAGGTTGTCAAACTATTTACCAGCTTATCACTTCATAGTGATAGTGCCATACAATTTCCCTGTCGAATATATACGAGAAGATTATCCTCATGATTATGGTCAGGACATCTGTCTTGAACATCTTCAACGATACAGAGCCCAGAAGTATTTCAATTGTGTAAATTCGTTCAGGCCAAAGCTGATCGGACAGACTCCTCACATGTCAATCTTCGTACGGAGTCACGAGGTCATGTCAAAATATCCTATTCCATGGATATTCCTTAGTCCAGAAACAGATGATTACCTAAAGGAAATCCAGGAAGCGGAGGAAGATAGGATAAGAGAATTCCTCACTGAAGAAGAAATAGATGAACAGTTCGATGATGAAGCCTATCATAATTTAGACACTTAAACAAGCATTAAGTTAGTACAACAAAGTGTCGGTAGAAAAAGACAAAGATAGGAAAAAAGCAGGATAAGAAGATAAGATCAAAGCCAGAGTCAGAAGATAAGAAGATAAGATCAAAGCCAGAGTCAGAAGATAAAATGATAAGATCAACAATATTGAAGATAAGACTGACAACAGCAACAGCATTGAAGATAAGACTGACAACAGCAACAGCAACATCAATCATCGATAAACTCAATAGTCAGAATTAAGCCTTACTTTTTGTAAAATAATAATTTATAGTTGGCCGTATGTTTTGGCCTTTTATATGTAAATTTTTGTATAAATTAGGCTTTGCTCTCATTAGTAACACACGAGCAAATCTAGAGCTTTCAAACACACTCCCACTCTTTTGTAATATTTCAATCTACTCACTAGCAATCAATAAAGTTGTGAATATTTTTCAAGTAAGATTTTTCATTTTAGCCCTCTACTTTAACTCTTTTTCAGTTTTTATTTAACTGTTTCAACACTAGGAAGTCTTGCCAGGTTAACGAAAGCATAAGAAAAGTATTAAATTTCTAGCGTAACTCGGTCCTAATAAAGATTTGAAAATTTGGTTTTCAACTATAAAGGAACTTTTTCTATAAAAGTACCTAGTAGAGATCCTGTTTTTATGAAAACAGAATTTTAATATTTTCTGGAAAAACTCCTTGGTGGTCTATGTGGGTAAGTCCTGTTTGGAAAGGCAGTAATAGACTTTAGGGGTATTTTGAAAATTCGTTTTGTTTGAAGGTGGATTTTTTAAAGAAATTTACACCATTTGGAGTTATTAACATGCTTCCACTATTTCCTAATATAAAGTTTAATCCTAAAATGAACTTATAGTTACTTACTTGTTTTGATACTAAGGTCTGGGGCAGGTTATGTACTTCGCCATTAATCCTAATTGGTATATTAATTATACAGTCAGTTATTGGTAATAATGATCCATTAAACTGTCTTAATCCTACCTCTGTTCCTAACTTAGTTCTAAATTCTTCTGGAGCTAAACTTTCATGTATAATGCACTTATTAGCACCTGTATCTATCATAGCTTTAGTACAGATTCTTTTAGATTTATAGAGAATTTCTACATCTATTAATATGAGTTCACTTCCTGCTCGATTTACTTCTTCTCTTTCTATGCATTTGTTACAATAATATAATTCTTCTTTTTTATAACCTTTATAGAATTCTTTATTGCATTCTTTACAATTTTTTCCTAAAAAGGAAACAATTTCTTCTAACATATTAACACTATCTTCTGTTCCTGATGTATCATTTTCAGATTGTTCATCTGGTCCTGATTCTAAACTAGACTCTTCTTCTTCATCCAACATTAATGCTTCATATTCTTCGTGATTTTCATAATCTAATAAGACTACAGTATCTTCATCAAGTAATTCTTTTATATTGAATATTTCTTCTAGGTCTTCTAAATAGTCTTCTAAGTCTAAAATATTTACTTTATTATTCTTAGTTTCAAGACAATTAGGTTTGATATGTCCCATTTTTCCACATAAATAACATTTACAATCTTTGTGATTTTTCTTTCTAAAAATTCTTTTTCCTTGTTTAAAAGCTTTTTGGATTTTTTGCTTATTATTAGCATAATTATAAAATTTTCTTTTATAAGGTTTTTTATACTTATCCTTTTTGTATTTTTTAATTTTTCTAGTTTTATTTTTATTAAATCTATCATATTTATGCTTATATTTTCTAGTCTTTCCACAACCTAATGTAGGTACTTCATACAAATCTACACACATTCTACTAAATTGTTGTTGTGCTTGTCTTCTAAGTTTTTCTTCATCACATAAATCTCTAATTCTTTGTCTTACAAATTCTACAGCTGGTATTAAAGAAATCTGCCAAAATAATCCTTCTTCTTTTCTACTTTTAAACCATTCCTTTAAGTCTTTATAAAGTTTTTCTCCTATTTTTCCAGGTAACAAACAGGAAAGGCAGTAATAGACTTTAGGGGTATTTTGAAAATTCGTTTTGTTTGAATAGAAACCATGGGATCTTGAAAGGCCTGTTTGAGTTTCTATATAGATTGCACACCCTCTTTTTCAGTTTGGTATCAGAGCCTAGTTACCTTTAAATTTAATATTTTGCTTTTGTTAGTAGTTACAGAAAGGCAGACTTCTAATTACAACCTCTGAGACTTCTCAAATATTTTAAAACAACTGCTTATATTACATGCTATATTTGTTTATTGTGTATCTATTATCATTTTTCGCTTTGTATTTACTATCATTGTATGATTTTAGTTTCAGTAATATATTGTGGTGTGTAGTAGCAAACGTAATATATTTTGTTTGTTGGTATAAGATATTAGATAAGCTTGTTGGTATAAGATTTTAGATAAGATTAGATAGAAAAGTTGTATTATTGTACTTGTGTCTTATTATTGTACTTGTAGACAATATATATCACTTTGCATGCTTTACGTAACATTTACTTTGTTTTATAAAAATATTATATAATTGTATTATTAACTTTTAACTTTATTGTATTTGTATTATTTGATTTTTAACTTTATTGTAAGATTATTGTAAGAATATTTTATGAGCCTAGTTAGTCCCTTTCAAAATATAGATCAAGCCTTACTAGAACTATCAATTAATAATTCAGATAGATTATATTCATTAAAAAAGAGATATTTAGAGTTTATAGAAATAGTAGACAGAAAACTTAAAAATCAGTATAGTTATTTTGACCAGATTTATCTTCAGAGTAGAAATAGTTTCCCTGTGTTTGAAAAAGATCTCTTAGAATTAGAAAATATTAAGATAAATAGTGAAAATATAATAAAGAAAATAGAAAAGATTTTACAAGAAAATAGTCAAGCTTCAACATCAGCTTCAATTTTAGATATACCAGATTAGATGAATAACGAACTTTCTGAATCTCAGCAAATAGAACATATAACTGAACGATTAGGATATTGTAGAGTTAAAATAAGAGATTATAATAATAAGCTTAAGGAAGTTGAAACAGACGAAGAAAAAAGGAAGGTTAAGAGGTAGAATAGCAGGAGTAAAAGCAGCAGAAAATCGTTGGAGAGAAATATTAGGAGGTATAAGCCAAGACAAAGAAAGCTTTAGTAACCCAAAAAGAAGAAAACTAGAATAGAAAGGTTAATGTATTTGAATTACTGTTTCCTTAATATTTACTTTTTTGGACCTTTAGATCATTTCAGTACATATCTAAGAAAATTAAACTTTTATGAAGCAGAACTAATTTTTAATTACTTATTGATAAAAAATAGAGAACCATCTAGAGAAACACTTATTTTAGAGAAATTAATTTTAGCCAGAAGAAATATCATAAACTTAATAGAATTAAATATCACGAAGTTCAAGGCAGATAACAGAAGAATTTTGCCTTACATATGAACTTTAAAAGATTAGAATATTTAGATCTAGAAATAGCAGGGTTGAGAAAAACAAAAGTAAATCTACAAAGCAATATAAAAATTAATTGTAACATAGAGCACTTAGATAATCAGTACAAGCATATTCCACATACTAGTAATAGTCAACAAAATTTCATCGTAGACTTAATAATCAATTTAGGTCAAAGCTTAGAAGAAAATATAGACAAGACTAATAAAAATATTACTGATCTAGCAAGCCTCTTTGAGAATAGTAAAATAAATACACTAAGAAAGAATTTAGATTACATAAAAGAACTAATAGGAGACTTTAATAATACTATAAAAAGATTTCCCAGTAAAAAGGAAATATTAGAACTAACTAATTTAATAGAACAAAAAACTCCTAAACCAGTAGAATTAGAAATAAAAGTCTAGTTACAAGCCTCAGCCTAGAAATAGAAAATATAAAGCAGACTCAGCAAGAACTAAGATCACAAATTAAAAGACTTACTGAATGAACCATTTAGAAACAATTCTTAATGAATTAACTATAGAAGCTCCCAATAATTTACCTATAAGCATAAGTGATAAAGTTTTTAACTTAGAAAGTAATACAGTCACCCAAGGACAGTGTAATACCATAATAAAGCTATTAATTAAAGCTTTAGAGCGAATAGAAGAATTAGAAAGTAATATTAATAAAATTATACATAACCAAGTAGATCCAAACCATATAGCCTGGTTAGCCAATAGAATAAACCTATTAGAGAAAAAGCAAGAAGTTCAAGACATTTTAGGACCAAAAGTAAATTTATTTAACAAAAATGGAATTAACAAGATCATCTAGTTTAAGACTACCAGTAGCTAGTAGAGTTAGAAATATCCTGAATTATAGTAATAAAGGAAAAGAAATAATAGAACGAACAGAAGATTTAATCCAAGAAGAAGATGTAAATAAAATGCTTGAAGTAGGATTTAGGCAAGTTAGGAAAAAGAATCTATATCAAGCAGGAATATTAGATAGCTTTAAAAGCAGTTTGTATGTATACAAAGATGAATTTACAATTGGAGTAGTTAATAATAGAGAAGAAATTACATTAATAAGCCCTCAAAGTGCTAAAGAAATAAAGAAAAATGGTTACTCAGCTATACATTTAGGTGTAGTAATTATAGGAGTACTCAGCCAGACTAGAGCAGGATTAGATACTAAAGCCCATCTGTATCTTTATGATGACAGATTTAACGATCACGAACAAGCTCAGCTAGCAACCGCTGAAGTAGATCTTAGAAATAAAGTAGCTGTAGTAGGATGTCTCCCTGATATAGACATAGACATAAAAGAATTTTGTAGTAAGATAAAATTAAGCATACAAACAAAAGGTTTTAATATGGATGCAGAATATAAAAATTTAAGAATAAAAATATTTGTTTTAGGAAGATGTTATAATAAATACCATAAAAAGTTTAAGTTTATTAACAAAAGCATAGTTGAACATTTTCATAGTGAATATGTACAAATGCAAGTTCCTAAAAGACTTAGTACAAGTGAATTACAAGGGTTAGAATGGAAATTACCACAATTAAAGACTCAATTAGTAGAATTACCAGAAAGTAGTAAAATTTATACTGATAACAAAGATCAAACTTTTCAAAGATTTAGTAATTATAAAACACAAAGTAATATGTCTATAACTGAAGAATATGATTCAGAAGATGAAGTAAATATGTTAAGATTAGAACAAACCATAGACAGAGTTAAAACCCTAAATAACAATAGAGAACAAATAATAGATTTGATTTTTAGTAATCCTAATAATTATCTAGAAGAAGAAGTATTCGAAGAACTTTGCAATAATATAGAACTAGAAGACAAAGATGTAGATAATATCTTATTAGAAAAATTAGATTTTGAAAATCTAAGAAATGATTTATCAAATATAACATATCTAGATGAAGAAATATTTGTAGGAGAAGAAGAAAAACCTAGAACTTTAGAAACAGGTAGTGGAAGTGGAACAAATGTCCCAGATACAGAAGGATTCCCTAAACCTCGAATAGATGAATATTTAGAAAATAGAGGAATAATAGACACAAAAGAAAAATATAGAGATATAAAAGACACAGAAAGAGTTTATAGAGCTAAAACTAAATTAGAAAGCTAGAGAAAAGAACCAGAAGCAAAGGATATATTAATATTAAGCCTACAAGGACACAGACCTAGTGAATGGAAGAAAATATTTAGTAAATGGGAAGGAAATTTAATTAGACATGCTATGGAAGCATTAAATAATATAGTAGATTATAAATATAAATTAGTATATCTAGAAAGCACATTAGGATATAATGAAAAACAAATTTATTTAGGATGGAGAGAATATATGAAAAAGGATGACATAAAGAAAGTAGAATTAGATGAATTTGAAATAAATATAACAGTCCTAAGTTTTATAGATGCAATTAGAAAATGCGTTTTAGGATCTTCAATGGAAGAAGTAGATGATGCCCAAAAGCAGATTAGAGCTATAAGAAGTTTAGAACAACTAAAAATATGTGATTTACACTATTTTGATTACTATGTAGATATTTTCTATAAATATTGGAGTCAAATAGGAAGACCCTATGATGAAGAATTATTAATGAAGTTTGTAACAAAGTTACCTGGAAAAATAGGAGAAAAACTTTATAAAGACTTAAAGGAATGGTTTAAAAGTAGAAAAGAAGAAGGATTATTTTGGCAGATTTCTTTAATACCAGCTGTAGAATTTGTAAGACAAAGAATTAGAGATTTATGTGATGAAGAAAAACTTAGAAGACAAGCACAACAACAATTTAGTAGAATGTGTGTAGATTTGTATGAAGTACCTACATTAGGTTGTGGAAAGACTAGAAAATATAAGCATAAATATGATAGATTTAATAAAAATAAAACTAGAAAAATTAAAAAATACAAAAAGGATAAGTATAAAAAACCTTATAAAAGAAAATTTTATAATTATGCTAATAATAAGCAAAAAATCCAAAAAGCTTTTAAACAAGGAAAAGAATTTTTAGAAAGAAAAATCACAAAGATTGTAAATGTTATTTATGTGGAAAAATGGGACATATCAAACCTAATTGTCCTGAAACTAAGAATAATAAAGTAAATATTTTAGACTTAGAAGACTATTTAGAAGACCTAGAAGAAATATTCAATATAAAAGAATTACTTGATGAAGATACTGTAGTCTTATTAGATTATGAAAATCACGAAGAATATGAAGCATTAATGTTGGATGAAGAAGAAGAGTCTAGTTTAGAATCAGGACCAGATGAACAATCTGAAAATGATACATCAGGAACAGAAGATAGTGTTAATATGTTAGAAGAAATTGTTTCCTTTTTAGGAAAAAATTGTAAAGAATGCAATAAAGAATTCTATAAAGGTTATAAAAAAGAAGAATTATATTATTGTAACAAATGCATAGAAAGAGAAGAAGTAAATCGAGCAGGAAGTGAACTCATATTAATAGATGTAGAAATTCTCTATAAATCTAAAAGAATCTGTACTAAAGCTATGATAGATACAGGTGCTAATAAGTGCATTATACATGAAAGTTTAGCTCCAGAAGAATTTAGAACTAAGTTAGGAACAGAGGTAGGATTAAGACAGTTTAATGGATCATTATTACCAATAACTGACTGTATAATTAATATACCAATTAGGATTAATGGCGAAGTACATAACCTGCCCCAGACCTTAGTATCAAAACAAGTAAGTAACTATAAGTTCATTTTAGGATTAAACTTTATATTAGGAAATAGTGGAAGCATGTTAATAACTCCAAATGGTGTAAATTTCTTTAAAAAATCCACCTTTATACAACCAAAGTTAGAAACCAATAACCTTCCTTATATAAAGAAAATAACTAATATAGAAAAACCAGTAAATATAGAATATTTTGATTCCTTACTAGAAGATTTAATAGTAAATTTAGAATCTGATCAAGTTTTAAGTTATGAAGAAATAGACGAATATCTAATGGAAAGTTATACTGAAGATCTTTGTATAATCTCTAGAATAGAGTCTAACCAAGAAAACCCAGAAGAAAAAAGTTGGCCTATAGATGTAAAAAATAAAGTAGAAGCTTTAGAAAGAACAAAAATTATTAGTGATAACCCACAAAATGAAAACTCTACAGAAATATATAAGTTAGAAATAATAAATCCAGACATTACTATAATAACTCAGGATTTAGCTTATAGTTTAGAGGATAGAAAAGAATGCAATATGCATATTAAAGAACTCTTTGAACTAGGAGTAATAAGAGAAAGCACTAGTAGACATAGAAGCCCAGCTTTTATTGTTAGTAACCATAGTGAACAAAAAAGAGGAAAAAGTAGAATGGTCATCAATTATAAAAGATTAAATGATAATACTTTAAGAAATAGCTATAAGCTTCCCAACAAAGATGAATTAGTAAATTGTATACAAAAAGCAACATGGTTCTCCAAATTTGATTGTAAAAGCGGTTTTTGGCAAATAAAGCTAGATAAAGAATCTATCCCTTGGACAGCTTTTAGTTGTTCAGAAGGACATTTTGAATGGCTTGTAATGCCATTTGGATTAAAAAATGCACCTCAAGTATTTCAAGCTAGAATGGATAGAATTTTTAAAACGTTTTCCAGTTTTTGTATAGTCTATATAGATGATATTCTTGTTTTTAGTAATAATAGATATATCCATACTTCACATGTTCATAAAGTCCTTGATCTATGTAAAGTTAATAATATTATACTTTCTAAAAAGAAAATTGAATTATTTAAGAACAAAATTGATTTTTTTAGGATTAAAAATAGATAAAGGAAAAATAGAACTCCAACCTCATATAACTACTAAAATATTGAATTTTCCTAATAAATTAGAAGAGACCAAAGAGCTACAAAAGTTTTTAGGTTTATTAAATTATGGTAGAAAGTTTATACCTAATCTAAGTACTTTAGTCAGACCACTTTATAATAAACTTAGCAAAAATGGTCAAAGATATTTTAATAATGAAGATATAAAATTAATCCGAAAGATAAAAGAAATAGTAAAAAATTTAGGACCAATAGCTCTCCCAATTGATAGCTACTATAAAATAATACAAACAGATGCTAGTAGCATAGGATGGGCTGGAATTCTTATCCAAAAACCTAGTAAAGGAAGCCCAAAGGATACTGAAGAAATAGCAATGTATTCTAGCGGTAAGTTTACAGAACCCGAAAGTAGAAAGTCCAGTACTGAATTAGAACTATTAGGAATAATAAATACTCTAAATAATTTTCATATATATATCCAAAATGAATCTTTTACTATTAGAACAGATTGCAATAATATAGTAGAATTTTATAAAAAAGTACAAAAGAAAAATTTTGAAAAGAAAAATTCATTCATAAGCAAAAGATGGATAAGTTTCTTAGAAACATTAACTGGTAGAGGATATAAAGCAGAATTTGAACATATTAGTGGAAAGGATAATACTATAGCAGATATATTATCTAGACTAATAAATATTTAATTTTTGAATGCAGAATATATGGCTGGAAGCTCAAAAAATACTCAAAAAAGCTTTACTCAAAGCAATAGTGCAAAAAAGCTCAATATAGGACCTTTTACAATAAGCAATAACCCTGGAGTTCCTTTTCAACCGTTAAATCAACTAAAAGATAAGCTTACTGAACCACAACAAGCTTTGCTTAACAATATCTGGTTTTTTAGAAATGATAATAAAGGATTTTTAAATTCATTAAATGTTTTAAGCCAGTATTTTGTAGAAAATAACAAGTTTTCATGCTATGTAGTTTATAGAGGAAGAAAAGTTGGAATTTATTCAACATGGCAAGAGACTTCTATGTATGTTGAAGATTTTCCAAATCCTATTTTTAAAGGTTTTTACTCATTGGACGAAGCCACTAGATCCTTAAATATGTTTTTACAAAACCAAGATGGCTTTGAACCAATTTTAGAATTTAATGGAATTATTTATGATCGTAACCAAGTGATTAGCTTCATGAACCATTTCAAAACAATAAATGAAGCAAATCATAGAATATCAGAAGATCTAGAAAGCTGTAAAAAGAGTATGCATGATCTTTTAGAAAAAATCCAAGATGAAAATACAGAGTTAAAGAAAAAATTAGAAGAAGCTGAACAGCTAGCGGAACAACTCCGAAGAATTAACTTATCAAGCCAAAAGAATAGTACAGAAGCTGACGAGGAGGCAAATTCTGTAGAAAAGCCCCTTGATATTATAAATATTACCCTAATGAGGGATCAAGCTAAAAATCTTCTTAAAGCAGTAGAAAAGCTTCCTGTAGATATAAAGCAAAATATTTTTGGTATAGCACAAAATATCCATTTAAAGCGTTTTCTAAAAATCCAAAAGTTTTTAGCCACAGGTGTAGGATTACCTGAGGGTATGACTACATGGTTACAAGAGAAAAAAGTTCATAATCAAGTTATATTTAAATTTGTTTCTGTACAAATAAATTTAAATATTTTTCCACTAGAATTTGAAATCCCTGATTTTGCCGATAAAGTTAGTATTGAAGAACTATTTAGTTATGGTATTATTGACGGGATTCATGCAACAAATATTTTAAAAATCTCCTTTTTTCCTGAAAAGCTTCAACAATCTATCAGGATGTTTGGAGGAAAGCATGGTTTTTGCCTCGACATTGACTCAGTTCCTTGTGAATGGATTGTCAACCAGCCCTATAGGTTGTCAAACTATTTACCAGCTTATCACTTCATAGTGATAGTGCCATACAATTTCCCTGTCGAATATATACGAGAAGATTATCCTCATGATTATGGTCAGGACATCTGTCTTGAACATCTTCAACGATACAGAGCCCAGAAGTATTTCAATTGTGTAAATTCGTTCAGGCCAAAGCTGATCGGACAGACTCCTCACATGTCAATCTTCGTACGGAGTCACGAGGTCATGTCAAAATATCCTATTCCATGGATATTCCTTAGTCCAGAAACAGATGATTACCTAAAGGAAATCCAGGAAGCGGAGGAAGATAGGATAAGAGAATTCCTCACTGAAGAAGAAATAGATGAACAGTTCGATGATGAAGCCTATCATAATTTAGACACTTAAACAAGCATTAAGTTAGTACAACAAAGTGTCGGCAGAAAAAGACAAAGATAGGAAAAAGCAGGATAAGAAGATAAGATCAAAGCCAGAGTCAGAAGATAAGAAGATAAGATCAAAGCCAGAGTCAGAAGATAAAATGATAAGATCAACAATATTGAAGATAAGACTGACAACAGCAACAGCATTGAAGATAAGACTGACAACAGCAACAGCAACATCAATCATCGATAAACTCAATAGTCAGAATTAAGCCTTACTTTTTGTAAAATAATAATTTATAGTTGGCCGTATGTTTTGGCCTTTTATATGTAAATTTTTGTATAAATTAGGCTTTGCTCTCATTAGTAACACACGAGCAAATCTAGAGCTTTCAAACACACTCCCACTCTTTTGTAATATTTCAATCTACTCACTAGCAATCAATAAAGTTGTGAATATTTTTCAAGTAAGATTTTTCATTTTAGCCCTCTACTTTAACTCTTTTTCAGTTTTTATTTAACTGTTTCAACACTAGGAAGTCTTGCCAGGTTAACGAAAGCATAAGAAAAGTATTAAATTTCTAGCGTAACTCGGTCCTAATAAAGATTTGAAAATTTGGTTTTCAACTATAAAGGAACTTTTTCTATAAAAGTACCTAGTAGAGATCCTGTTTTTATGAAAACAGAATTTTAATATTTTCTGGAAAAACTCCTTGGTGGTCTATGTGGGTAAGTCCTGTTTGGAAAGGCAGTAATAGACTTTAGGGGTATTTTGAAAATTCGTTTTGTTTGAATAGAAACCATGGGATCTTGAAAGGCCTGTTTGAGTTTCTATATAGATTGCACACCCTCTTTTTCAGTTATTTTAAAAGCAAGGAAATTAGGCCACCACCCTATGTAAGAGGAGGGATAGAATTCGGCCACCCTAATTGCTAGCTTGAGAGTTATTTCTTTTGCTTAGAAAAATAAATCCAACTCTTAGACATAGTGTGATTTTCGGCCAAGAGGGAAAGGAGAGAAAAGAACGTTTTATTTCGATAGTGCACTAGTAAGCTTTTTGATCAAAAGGTTTTGTGCACAACTTCAAATTGGGTTCATGTGAGTTTCAATCAAAAGATTGACAATTCAAAAGTGACCGGACGTTCTTCATTTTCTCTTGAAAGGTGATTATGACTAACGAAAAAAAAAAAAAGTTTTTGTTATCCATCCTCAGGTACATAATTCAAAGAAATGGAGACCACGCTCCTAGGTGATTTACGTTTGTGATTGGATTGGAAAATCTTGCGGATTACCATCAACGCAACGTCAATCGGATCACGCGACAAAGGTACAATATCTTTTAGTTATACATTAATTAGTCGAGGGTTAAGGTTAAGGGTTAAGGTTCATCTTTAAAAAAGAAAATTTTTTGAAACATACTAAAACCTATTTTAGTCTCGCTTCCGCTGCATGCACGTGTTTTTCCCTATAGGGTCATGATTTCTGAATAAAACAAAAAAATTTATAAGTAAATAATTAAGATAAAGCACTTTCGAATATTTATTTTGAATTAAATAAATAATTCAATCGAAAATTTCAACTGTGATCCAACACCTATAAATGTCACGCCTCCTTTGGGAGTTCGCACCATCTACTAGTTGGACTAGGTCCCACCTAATTGTTAACATAACAACCAGCGTTTTCAATTTTAGTCTTGTGATTTTATTGACAAGAATTCTTGGGAGAATATCAATAAAACCACATTGAGTGTGTTACGAAGATTTTGACCCTCAATATTTTCCCTCACGAAAATCCCTCATTTGGGAGTATCATTTGAGTCAATTGTCTAGTCTATCCTTGTAAGGAAGTATCTTGCTAAATTCTATTCATGGATGCCCCTTGGGGGGTTATCACACAAAACATAAAGCTCAACTAACATTGGAGGCCATAAGTGTTTCAAAACACCTTCTCCCACTCAATTATTTAAGGCATGTGATTAAATTCCATAGAATAATTTACCAAGTTATCTAAATGTCAATTAGATATCTAAATCATTCAATGCATGTTCATACCAAAACAGATATATGAGTGGCACTCCTATTCTATATGACATGTTATCAAACAATGACAAACATTGTAATATTTACGAAAAAATAAATAGCCACAATTTTGGTCCATCCTAGAAAAGCAAGTAAATTAGATATGTTTGGAATACAAAAACCCTAACTTGGCAGACAAGTCTTCAAGCGGCCATCGCACGAGCACCTTGGCTGCCCCACCCATGGGCGTGAGCATGCACCCAGCCCCCATGGGCAGCCATGCGCCCCACACCACAACAAACGCGGCAGTTCACAAGATTTTACTTAGTTCTATTATCCCTAAACCGATAATTAATCAGATATTAATCTTAGCTGTAAGACTTAAATCTTTATGATATACAAAATAGTTCAAAACAATTATTTTACATATATCTAAAAGATAAATTGGTGTATATTTACATATAACAATTGTTTTATTATATAATATCCAAGAGAATTCCGTATAATTGTTTAATTATATATTCACACGATATTAATATTAGATATATTTTTGGCTAATATGGATATTTAACATGAATATATTAATGTATTTACACCCCCAATGGTTAAAATATATTAATATGTAATTAATGTTCATATCTATATTTAACAAAAATGTAATTTCTTTTCATATTATAGATATTTACTGCAGGAGTTAATTTTGTGATTTAATTTCACATATTACAAATTGGTATTCTTTAGTAATTTTAACATACAAGTAAAATATGTCCCTATCTAAGTTCTTTAAGATCAAGTATAACAAATTTAAATTATAATTTTAATATCTTATATTGATAACTAAGATAGGGACCTAATGCTTTGTCTAGCTAGCAGTAAACAAAATAGAAATGATGTTATACCGGAGCAGAGGATAATCTCTTTTTAAATTGATTTTGACTACAACATCCTCTACAATAGAATTCCATACCGTATAAAATGTTCATCAACTTCTTATACGAGGTCCTACCAAGAGCCAGAAAGCATTCAAAACCTCAAAATCCTATGGAAACATTGCAAGCAGATGATAACAGTATAATTGTGACCAAGAAATGGAATTCTATTAATCAATCAGGACGTCCAACCCCTATTTCCTGGGCTACAAGCGTAACAAAGAGTATATATAAAAGAAAAAAAGGGAAGAGGATCATGCAACATTTTGTCTATCTCCTGCCTCATGGCTCGACCAATCAACATATCTTTGGTGAACATTTCTAGTTATGATAGATCAGAGCAAATGTTGGTAAGATATTATTGACATGTGTATGTTAAAATATATTAACATTTCGTATAAATAGTATCCCTTGACTTATTTTATGTTGGCAAGGTTAAAATATTAACCTAATAGTATTAAGCGTTAATATTTTTCCCCAAGTAGTAATCTATTACTGATTGTATCCCCGCAGCATGTGATTAATCGTTGTTCATGCTCGCTAATGGTTGAGTTTTCTAAGAGCGTCTTGTGGCATGGGATTTTGAGGGAGTTTAACATGATCTTTTTGGTTTTGTAGGTAAATAATGTTGGGACAAATATCAGGAAGCCAACTGCTGAGTACTCCTCCGAAGAATACTCGAAAATAATGGTTACCAACTTTGACTCTGCATTCCATCTCAGTCAACTTGCACATCCTCTTCTAAAGACATAACTTGCGATAAATATCAAACTATTGTAACTACAATTATCATTAATAGCAAATTGCACTAGATTAAAGTATTTAAAATTATAGCAAATATATACTTTATATATTTGTCATTTGTATTTGCATTTATTAATATATTTTAAATTGAGTAACAGCACAATAAAACCAAAAATTGGCTTGCTTATTGCTCACATGGACAAAGATATTTATAGTCTGATAAAACGGAGTTGATGGTGTTGAGTCGCAGAGTATGAATATGTATGACATGTCAATGTCTTCAGTTTTCGGGTTTGTATATTTGTGTGCCTCGTGTCCGTTTTATCAGGTTTGGTGGTGTTGTGCTTCTTGTGAAGCAAATTTGAGTATTTTAACTGTGAATCACTTGTTGTTCTTGATACGTACGTCTTGTTTGGCATGAGAGAAATAGGAGAGGATCAGAGGAGGAAACGGAGAGGAAATGCAGTAGTATTACTACTATAGAGCTATAGAGGATTTATGTGGCATTGTCATTCTTTTGTTTCTTTGCTGGCGTAATAATCTGTTGCTTTGTTTCATGAAACTGAATTCTGAATTGAAGGGGTAAATCCAGCAAGAACAAGAGCGAGATTGATCATTCAAATGATAAAGTACTTGTTGTTCCTTATGACAGCTTAGAACCCATTTCCGAAGGTAATTTTGAGTTCGAATCGGCATGTCATTTGTTTACCATGAATTTCATCTCTGTTATTGCTGTGGGAGTTCATGACTGACTTATACATTAGACGTACGCACGCACACATACACACATCTAATATGTTCAAAAAATATAATACAGTTTCAATCTTATTGTAAACACAGATATTTCAGAAACTAAGATGCTTTTGGACAAGCTTGTGGTGGTGAAGTTCGATGGAGCTTCGGGAACAAATATGGGTTTTGGCTGCCCCAAGTAAGCATTAATTGTAACAGTTGATACTGTGCATATATATCATCTACACAGAGTATCCTGCTTAGCTGAACGTGACTTTTATCAAGTCTCTTGTATAGATACTTCATTTGCGTATAGACTCTATGTCCCTGTTCTTAATTTTATATGTTGAATTGTCTGTTACTTCCATCGTCTATAGTTTATTGTAATATTTCAGAGCTTCAAATGATGTATATTGTCTCTTTAGTTTCAGATAAAGGCCATTTACACTATCCATGGTAATTGTACGTAAAATCGTTTTTTGACTTTCAACCTTTTTTTTCTCATGCAGATCTGCGATTGAAATTCATGATGGATTGACATTTCTGGATTTGATAATTAATCAAATTGAGGTTAGTCTTTGCCTTTTGTTTTTGTTTTTCTCGTCTTGTCTTTTGACATCAAATTGTTTGAATCTTTTGTAGTCTCTCAATTCCAAGTACGGATGCAAGGTTCCTCTAATACTTATGGACACAAACGAAACAAATGATGATATCCAAAAGGTGATCTATTCGGAATATCTTTGTTGTGTCTTTGACCTCTAATATTAACAGATTGTACTCATGCAACCTGTCCAATGTAGGTTTTGGAGAAATATTCCGGTTCAAAAATTGATATCCATTCTTTTAGCCAGGTTAGTAAGCTAGCATTAATTCTCCTGTTTATATGTCATCTTTTACATTTTGTTTTTTTAAATCTTTGGTTAAGAACAACTTTCTTTGTTTGTTTTTTTTTTTTTTTTTTTTTAATTTTTTTAATTTTTAATTTTTTTTATTTTTATGTAGACCCAGCAACCTCAACCAAAATTATTTGAAGGACAGAGTGGCAAAGAATTGTACGTTCTTTTCTTTCGTTTGTTTCTTCCTTGGCATTTGTCCCTTTTTTTATGACTTTAAGATGGTAGATTGTGTGATTAATAGGGGTAAGCTTTGTGGTCTGGTAATGGATATCAGAGATTTAAAGCATTTTTCTTTTCAAAGTTTTTTTTCCTCTCATATATAATTTTTAGTCCTTACTATTCTGATTCTGGCATGCTCTGTTGCTGCTTACCTCTCTTGAATGTTATATTTTTTGATCAGATACTTATTTTCTTCGTAAAATGAAAAATGGGCCACCGTTGATTTTCTTACTCCTTCCCCCGAACAACCTTCTTCTTCCCCCTTAAGAATAATTTTTATATCAAATGACCATAACCACCGTAGTTGTTGAAAAGATAAGGGACATGTTTGAATTGATGACTTGCTGGAAACATAAATTATTTTCTTAATATATGTAAATATGTAATTTAATACTTATAATAAGTTCACAGAAGCTGGAGGAGTTAATTGTGGCTTCCTCTTCCTTTAAGGATGGTCATAGTAGTCTTATCGTTTTAAATGTGCAGACTCCTTCAACTGATCATGTAGATGTTTTCTGAATGGAATGTGATAATTTTGTGCACTGTGAAGGTATCCTTCTGACCATGGTGCAATGTTCCTTTCCCTGATTAAAGGTGGAACACTTGATGTGTTATTATCACAGGTAATCCTTGATTGTGGTTTTACGCATGTTCTTTCTAACTACTTCATTACTAGGGAAACAATAAATAAATGAAATGGCAGACCCTGGTAGGAGAAGAAGGGATCCTGTTGTAAACATGTAACTTACTTTCAGCAAACATTTCTTTCTTTTCCAGGGTAAGGAGTATTTCCTTGTGGTTAACTCAGATAATGCGGCAGCTGTTGTTGACCTGAGTATCCTTATCATGGTTTTAATATTATGTTTCTCCTCATTACCTTAGTATATCCTTGTGTATTACTGTATTATCCGTTATTATGAAAATTGTGCTCCTTGACTTTGTTTTTAGAAATCTTGGATCATTTGATTGAAAATAATATTGAATACTGTATGGAGGTACTGAAAGATGATTTTTATTAGTTATGCTGCTTTGGCTTTGTCTCAAAGGATCATTTTATATATTCATATGTTTCAGGTGACTCCAACCACTTCAACTAATTTGAGAAATAGTACGATCAATTCAATGCAGCAAAAGTTCCAGGTGAGTGTTATTTCCCTATGCTCAGACTCAGGGACGAAGAGTTGCAAGTTTGCAGCAAGTGCTGATAGAATAATTTGAGCAGTTGGATTATGAGAAAGTAGTTCATTGACTCATTCAGCCATTTATGTTTGAAATAGCTTATTTGAATTAACATTATTCTTGTCTTTATGTAATGCAGCTCTTGGATATAGCTAGAAACCCTGCTAAAAATGTAAGTTATATTACCTTTTTTTTCCCAGGGAAGGGGGACTTATTAGTTTTATGTTTATATATATTATTTAATCTAGAAATTCTTAGGGAAAGCAGAGAATGCGTTAAAGATTATTTATGGTTAGCATGACTTGATCAGCGTCGTTTTTTGCTTTGTCAACTAATTGATGTTTTATCTTTTGTTTTGCAATGCTCAAAAAGCCAGAGCGAAATTTCGAAATTCTTGATACCAAAAGCTTGTGAGTGAACTAGCAGGTTTTGTAAATTCATTCTGCAAACTAATACTTGCAAACTTGCAAACATTCTCAACTCTAGATTTATTTAATTATTTTAGGTGGGTGAACTTGGAAGCCATCAAAAGGCTTGTAGATACAGATGCATTGAAAGTGGTTAAACTTTCAACTTCAAAGGTATTGTTGCATTATACTCACTAGAAGAGACCAGTTATTTAACAAGGAATTGATGAAGTCACTGTTGTTCCAGGATGTAGATGATGATCAAATTCTTTTGCAAGAAACTGCTGCTGGTTCAGCAATAAAGGTGGGTATCATATGCATTAAATCCTTCTTATGTTCTCCACCATTTATTAGTGCTGGTATCTAATCATCGTTTTGTGGTTGAGCCAGTTATTCGATAACACTCTTGGTATCAACGTTCCCCAATCTCATTTTCTTCCTATGAATTCAACTTCAGACCTACTACTTCTCCAGGTGATGCTTCAATTTCATGCTGTGACCAAACAGAAGCAGTCCTGACGTTGATTTTTTATGCCTTTATGATCCCATTCATTTGTTTTGCAGTCAGATCTGTACACCGCTGTTGAAGGCCGTTTAGTTCGAAATACTGCTAGAAGTAATCCCTTAAATCCTTCTATTGAATTGGGACCTGAATTTGAAAAGGTGAAGACTTTTTTACTACCTACTGACATTTTCATGTTATTGGAACACTCATTCTTATTTATTTCCTTTTTCTCAGGTTAGTGACTTCCAAAGCCGCTTCAAGTCCATTCCTAGCATAATTGAGCTGAATAGCTTGGAGGTGAAAGGCGATGTATGGTTTGGAGCTGGTATAATTCTCAAGGTATTCTCTTTTTCCTTCTGCAGTAGTGTCACACTTAATTGTTTCAGTCTTTCGCTAGTACATGCATCTTACAAATACTAACTGACTTGATCTCATCCCGTCCTTTTCTTGCCATATAATATGCTTGAAATAAACATAATTAGTTTACGTGCAATATGCAGACTGTATTAACATTTGTATCGGCTCTTTCATTTAATAATTTTTAAATCTATTTTTGGCCTTTTATCAATGTGTGTATTCAAGAATATGATTTATCTACAAGCACTTGTTTCATTCAAAATTCTTTTCACCTACTATTATTCCTTTAACCTTTCCCTCTTTTTCACTTTCCAAGGGGAACGTAAGTATCATTGCTGAACCTGGGATAAAAGTAGAAATTCCCGATGGAGCCGTGCTTGAAACCAAAGTAACTCACCAAAAGGGGAAAGAGATCAATGAGGAGATCAACAACGCAGCCGATAAATGAGCAGGACCGTTTTCTAGACTACTCTTTCATAGAGGTCAAGATTATTTTTTCAAAGAGAAAATTTTGTAAAATAATAGGTGATGCTAACTGCATCTTCTATGTCATATTATGTATTGTATTCATTTTTTTTTTTTCTCGCCCTCCTTTTCGAAGAGTTTATTCATGTTATTGTGGATTGAAAAAAAATAGTAGTAGTTAGAGAGCTAGCAAGATTGAGGGCTGTCAATTCAAAGCCCCTTTTTCTTTCTTTTTAAGTGTTATTTTACTTTTTATCTTTCCTTCTTTTGGTTTTGTGGAACAAAATAGGACTAATTGCACAAACATCCCTTGAGTTTATGCCTAATGACACAGATATAGAGCTTTTACCAAAAATAACACAACTTTGACATAACTAATATACTGTAAATAAACATCCCAAATAACCTAAGCATCCCATGTATGATTCTGCACTAATCATACTTACACCTTTAATCAATCAAAATACCGAGTGTGCAATTTTCAAGATCATTAACACCATACTCAATCTACACACCCAAAAACTTTGCACTAATGTTGAAGCACACCATCTTCTTAGATCTGCAAATCATTAAGCATATATACACTTTAATATAGTTGTGTGTGAACACAATTATTCAAATAGAATGAAACCAAAAAAAATAAGCTCAGTTATAACTCATATAAAACACCCCAAACACAAACTTTACGCGATATCAATGTCATTCTAATATCTACAATACAAAACACTAATAGCTACAATAAACATTCTTATATATATATCATACAAATATTCAATATATAACCCACATACTAGACCGATTCAACAAAACTTTAGCTATCTAAGACAATATTATTACTTTCTTACAAAACATATGTTGTACAAATACCATCACTAGAAGTCTAGAACCCTATAACCACCACTAATATTAGTAGAACTATCAACTGCAAACTAGTAACATCAACAATCAAACACAAAAATAAATATATAATCAAAATTATGTTACTGTAAAAAAAAAAAAAAAAAGATTTGATTAATATATCTTTGTGTTTGCATCATACAAAATAAAATAAATAAAACTAAAACCCCATATTTTCACTATTTTTTTTTTTAACAGCCATATATATTATAAGGGGCAAAGAAGCCCAAAGGCAGCAACAAAAAACAAGGCAAAAACAGAGGGCATCAAAACCCCTGCCCATAAGATCAAAAAGAGGAGGCATATACGCAGACAACCAAAGAAGAAACAAGAAAACACAGCAACAAAGGAGTTGAACAACAACAAGAAACAAAAAGAGACCAAGCAGGAAACGAAACAACAACAAGACTCACTATCAAAACCATTTATCCAAGGAAACCAACATACCTCAAAGACACCGATGATAGTTGTTCCAAATCTTTCAACTTAGATGCATAATTGCTTTACAATTGCTTTACAATGTTACCTTTGAGAATAACAGAGATGCAATAGACATTGGGAGGATTTTATATAAGATTCTAGGTTTTTTTTTTGCTCCAGTAGTAGAAGAGCAAAGGCACCAAAGTGTTTCACTGTTTTGTCTGATGATGATGTGAGTTGAAAGACCTGTCAGTAAGGCTATACATACTCCTCATATATAAAAAAAATTATTTTAATCTTCCCTCCCATTAAAATATTTATTTAATATTTCCCCACATTAAAATATTCATTTTTCTATCTTTTTTTTAAAAGCTTTTACTAAATTGACGATTTTGCCCTTATACCGTTATCTACTAACGGCTCCCCACTAACGGTAGGGGATGTTTGTGTTATTTTTGGTAAAAGCTCCATATACGTGTAATTAGGCATAAACTCAAGGGATGTTTGTGCAATTAGTCCAACAAAATAAGATTTAAGTTATATTTTCAGCTTTGGAGCTCCATGGATGTAGATTGGATTGTAAATTGGTGAAAGCCAATGTAATGTTTATTTAAAGCTCCATGGATGTAAAATAGTAGCTTTGGTGTTGTTTGTTTACTATTGCAGCCAGCTCCATCAAAGTAAAGATTATGATGAAAAAAACTTGGGTGGTACATTACTATTTGTCGCCATCCACTAAAATTATATCATATGGTACACCTATGACATGATATAAGCGGTTAGACAATTTTAATAAAAATATTTTATTGAGATCTTTCAAATGGGTATAATATTGATTATATTTTAATTATTTTTAATTTTTTTATTTGTTACACCTTTTATTAATCAATAAATTAATAAGTATTTTAATTCCAAATACATGTTTTCAAATCATCATCAATTTTATATATAATTAACATTTAATATAATAATTAATTTCAATGAACAAAATAATAATATTAACATCTTCAAATTAAAATATTACAACAGAAAAATAACAACAACAAAAAAAAAAAAAAAAAAAAAAAAAGAATACTGTGACAATCCAAAATCCAGGTACGTGATTAAATTATTAAATTCAAATAGTAAACCATGTGAGTATAGGATTCTCTTCTTCTGTAAATCCTAATTTCAATAAAATAATTTATTATAAAACTCTCAACATATTTTTCTTTGTATTTGGAGTATTCCAAAACCTTTCACCTGTTATTTAATAACATCAATTCTAAATGTTATGCAAATTTCCACCAAAATCTATCAAGTTCAATAAACAAACTCAAAACCATATGATTATTCAACCTTTTAGAAATAATAAAATTCTCAAGTCTCACACTAGGTTCTTATATGCCTTACATAATTTTCTTTGGAATATTAATGAAATATACAACAACCAACCGTCAAACATCAAACTTTAAGTTGTAAATAAACACAAACATCATCTTTCTTCATTACCCAATATCGCCCCAAACAAGGGTGCTAAAACAATATCACTCATTCCAGGTTACAAACCCAATTCACAATTCATTAGTTCTTTATGACTTTAAACCACAACCCACAATATACTGTACTAAACATTTATTTCACAGTTTAGATGTATCAATGCCACATATATGCGTAACATGTAGCACACTTACTTAACAATTTCCTTTGGGCTTGAGTTTAAGATTTATAATGCAAACGAAACGTACCCTATACTCTATAAGGATTAAAGTTCTCATAGTTCATTAACAATAAATCCATTTAAAAACCAATATCCATGTCATATAATTAACTTTAACCATGTTCAACACATTTCTCAAACCATGTTTTCCATAGATTCATCTTTGCAAATCTAATTCTCATAATAACAATGGTATATCAATTGGACACTAAATATAATATATGTTAACCGAAAATTGTCACTTGGGGTGATTTTTCCAATTAACAATTCTAGTGACCGGAATCGGGGTAGATTTCAATCGGAGGGATATCAAGTAGTTCGATACCCTTAGCTTCCTAATAAAACCAGTAAAAAGGCAATGATAATGGTGAATGAACAATAACGCAACAGTATGATTCTTTTATTGATTGTAAACATTAAACGAAAATACAGTGAGGATGTTCATATGGCTATGGTGATGTGGGTAAGGGTTTTTGTTAGCGATGGAGCTCTTGTGCATGTCAATAAGTGGAAAATATCAAGTTGGGTTTAGGACTCAAAATTGCCTCCCCTTTTTTGTGTGATAATACGATATATATATATATATATATATATAGGTCTCGTTTCTTGCCATGCTCTCCTATAACTTCGGTCTTGGGTTTCAGCAATTATAGGACTTTCCTCGGAGATCAACGAGATTGTCCTAGGATTTGATCCCTAAAATCAAGCGATTCTTTCTCTGGCAGATTGTGTAGGAGTTGACTCCCAATTCAAATAGAACTCTTAGTGGCGGGAATGAGTATACTTCCTTATTTATCAAAACATTGTCGTCTATCTGTCCCTCTATGTAGCTTGATCTTCGGCATATCTGATCTTACCTTGATACTTAATGATCTGTTAATCTGATACTTTCTGCCTAGTTGGTTGGCTCTAGGTGGGATCGGGGTACTCAAGTATCTTGCCTTCTACCCAATTATTATACTTTGTAAAAGTGTATCAGGGTATTGGGATTCCAGGTGGTGGCGGGGTACTTGGTCTACGTGGTAGCAGGGTACTTCAGGACCTGCGTGGTAACGGGGTACTTCAAGACCTTGCTTTATGTGTTTCCCGCTACTGAGGAATCCCAGCGTCCTTGGTCTTAGTCTGGATAGCCCAGGGGTGTACTAGAGAACTTTGGTCTGGATTCTTTATAGGAGGTAGTAGGATTCTGCCATAGTAGTTCTTTCAAACTTGAATCTGGATGGAAAATTCTTCTTTGATCCCTCGCCAATTTGGGTGGTTAACAGAAGTCCCCATTGACTTGAACACCGGTACCTAGTTGGTGAGGGGTGTTGGAGTCAGGATTCCTAGTTCGTTTGAAGGATTTTTTATCCTATTTACTTGTGTACCCTTGTCTGGTTGGCTTCCACTACTGAGAAGGAAATATTCCTTGGATACGACTGCATTTAATGAACAATCCACGTGTCACATGAGGATTCACTCCGCAAATTTAAACGAGCCGTTTTTGGCGTGATTTTCTCGAAACCGCCTCGAGCATGTCTCCGGTCATAACTCCATATTTCCTATTTTATTCCGGTAACTGCCCACCTCTGTCTACAAATAATCCTCTCTCTCCCTTGCTTGTTCATGCTCACTCGTACCTTCAAAATCAAGAACCAATCTTTTTTCCCTCTCTTGAGTCTTTCTTTCATCAAGAATCCTCTTTCCCTTCTTCCTTTTGCTACAATGACGTCACCATCAAAAATTCCTGCCTCGACACAAGACCCTCCTCCAACTTCATCAAACCTTCACCCAGCTTCACCTAATCCTCCTGACAGCCTCGACGACCTCTTGAATATGCAGCGGGTGGATTCAGAGGAGAGTTCCCCGACAGAAAGGGGGAAGAAACGAGGTCGAGATGAAGGTGATGTTGTTGGTGGCAACAATCCATCACAGCGTTGCCGTTCCTCGAGAAACCCTAGAATTGGGTCGGGTTTCAACAACAAACCTGAAGATCCGATTCAAATCGTCGATAAAGAGGACGACAAGGAAGTTAAAGATGAAGATGAGGAGGGTATCCTGGCCATCGATTCTATAGGAGTCCAAACTGGTCCTTTATCATCTTTCCGTGATGGCTAGATTATCCCGGATTCGATTTGTACAGTCGATACCCTGGCTCATTTGAGGAGGGATTATAGGATCCCTGATACCATTACTCTATCCCTTCCTCACTGGGGTTATGATGTGTACACCTCTCCTGAAGGATGCCTTCTTAACCATGTAGTCGCCTTCGAGTGCGGGGCCAGGCTTGCCCTTCATCCCATCCTTTGCAGGGTGCTAGTTGCTCTGGAACTGGCCCCCTACAGATCTCGCCGGGGTTCTGGAAGAACCTGATGGGGCTCCTGGTTCTATGGAAAGAACAGTGCGAGAAAGATGACGTGGAGAGGGAAACCGGTTTTGATGAGCTCCGCTACCTCTTCCAGGTAGCCAACTTGGTACCTCGGGGCCAGTTCTACCTTAGAGCTTTACAATAAGATGAAGTTCTTTGTACTTAGGGTGAACGTGAAGTTCAACCAAACTTGGAAGGATGAATGGATCATGGTTAAAGGGGATTAGGGCCATTCAGTGCATATAGGGGGAACTGAGTATCCGGTTCCCACCCAATTTACAACGAAGGAAAAGTGGGATAATGAGGTGCTTTCTACGGAGTCTAGGGGGGTTCTCAAGAGGATCCAAGAGAGGAGTTACACCAATCTGAAGTATCCCACCTGTGACGCCTTTGAAGGTGCCCGGCTGGACCGATATCTTAGGATATCCATCGCGCATCCGGGTAAGTGGTTATGCACCTTCTGTTTTTGTTGTTGTTGTTGTTGTTTTTTATTTTATTTTTAATTTTTTTTAATTTTTAATTTTTTATAATGGTACTAACCCTTTTTCTGATAGTTTCTGCCACTCTTCTTCTATCCCCTTCTCCTACTTCTTCAGGACTGGTATTCCCGGATTCCCATCCGGCCAATTCTCCTATTCCTTCCCCTTCCAGTGTTAGCTGCATCTGGGTCTCAATTGCCTGCATCAACCCCTCATCTAGCTATTACGGGGTTGCCATCACGGGGTTGCCATCACATTCTTCTGCCTCTCCTCCTACTAAGATCGCAACACGCCCATCTCTGGGTGAGATGTTGGCATGGGCTGCCAAAGCTAAGGTTTCTTCAGTTCTGATCTCGAAACAGGCTCCCCTTGCTGCTCCGAGTATGCCTGTTGTGACTGCTTCTCCTCCTCCTCCTCCTCCTCCTCCTCCTCCTCCTCCTCCATCGATATCTATCAAGCGTCCAGCCCGAGTAGAAAACGTAAAAAGTACTGCTACTGCAGCCACTCCTTTCACCGACTTTTCCTCCGGATCGAGGTCGCGGGATAATAGCCAAAAGGAGATCGTATCAAAGTTTATTGCTGCTTGTCCTGGTGGAAGCCTGCAGTTGATGTCCTCCTTGGCAATAGATATCCTGGCTACCAAAGCGGCTTCCCCGCTTGCCGAGGTATGAACCTTGACCCTCTAGCTTGCTTGGTATAAGCTTCTTTGGAGATACTCACTGTATTTCTTTCTTTTTAGGGTTTTAAATTCGCTTTGGTTATAGGGCAGCAGGTCACAGCCTTGAAGGAAGCCATCCTTGCACTTTAGGCTAAGTCGAAGGAGGCCAGGGATGATCTAGCCCGATGTGAAGAAAGTGTTAACTTCCATGGTCCAATCTTCCACTGAGTATGAATCCAGAAGGTAGGCTACCTTAGTGGAGCTAGAGCTGGAGCTGGAGCGGATGAAGCGTGCCTATGACACATAGATAATCAAGTCAGCACGCTGCCGAGCTGAGAGGGAGATTGTGAAGGCAGAGAAGGCAGTCCTCCTGGATGAAAATAGATTTCTTTGGGGCTCTATGAGTATCTTGGAGGCCAAGGCGGACTCCTCTTTCATTGACGGGTACTTCACTGCCTCGTACGAGGTTGCTAAGGATTTCCCTCCTCCTTTTGATCTACAGTCTACCCTCAATTGGGATTGGGACCAAATTATGGCCAAGGCTGCCCAGCTTTCAAATGCTGATTCGGACCAGGGGGTCCCTCTCAAGCCGCCACCATCCCGGACCCTCCTCCACATCAGGGTTCAAGGGCAGGATTAGAATCAGCTGAGAAGGGGGGACAGGATCCTCCTACTACTCAAAATGATCAAGTGTAGGGCTCTGGACATCCCGTCGAGATCATATCATTGGATGAGGCTGGAGTTCCTGATGAATCCGGGGTGCCAGGAGCTGGGGAAATTCATGTTAATGCTGGAGCCAAAGTGGCCGAGGAGGTGGACGCAACTGGCCAGGAGGAGCCGGTAGGGGGAAGACATCAAGATGCATGACTTTATGTTTGTCATTACATTTTTACATTCATTCCATTCTTGTAGCTTGGAAATGGGGGTTGGGCACCCTGATTGTTTAAATGAAAAAACTCTATCTTTTTGCAATTATATTGTCTTGCTAACAATATGTATCGGTATAGTGTGATACTTGCATGTTTGTTTATGACCCAAATAAAACTTACTTGGAATGCTGTCAGTACTTAGCCTTAACCTTGTTTGTTTGGCAATAGAGGATCCCAAACTTATACTATCTCCGGAAACAATTCTTAGATGATAGTCCTTTTAATATGTGATTGTATGTTCTACTTTGTTTGTGTCATTCTGTTAATGTCAAAAGCTGTTGTGACGTCCATTTACCATATATGGATTATTATTTTAGTATGACTGCACATTTAATATGATTAATACTTTAAATGTTTTTTCATTTAAGTCTTACAGAATGAATAGTTAACATATGATATGATAATATAAAGATTTTGTGATTATAATATCTTTATAAAAAATATATGATAAAATATTTTACCAAATGACCATGAATATGTTAACCGGTAAGCGTAAACCCTGACCAACAACTCCAGTCATATAACTCCCCATTCAATCCATGATCCATCGTAAACAGCTACATCAGGCTTCCCGATTCGATGCAAACCCTGGAAAAATCAAGACCATGAAACATTTTCCTTTTTTTTTTTTTTTTTTTTTTTTTCCGGTGCGAAGGAGGGCAAAGCCCAGAGAAAAACAAACTAAGCAAGGGAAACACGCCTTGCAGAAGCAAGGCCATCAAAGTCCTCTTTCAAAATGTTGAGGATCTGCGTCGGAGGATCAGTGAAAATAGTGATACCCAACTTAAAGGAATGTCCCAGTTTGACAATACCATCCACAGCTCTGTTTCCTTCTCTAAAGACATGGTTAACAGAGCAGCACCATTCTTTTCCTATCAGCCCTTTGCAAGACATAATGATGCTATAGAGAGGATGATTAGTAGGCATAGTAGAATTCATGAGATACACAGCATTCTAATGGTGGAAAAATCGGTTGTATAGACCGTTAGACACATAATAAAATCCCCATTAGTTAGGAGGATTTGATAAAGTCAAATTCAATACGTCTGCAAGTTCAGAAAGACATTTAAAATGGTTCATAATCAGATAAGCAACCTCATAGTTTTGAGGATGTTGTAGTCATTATTGACATGTTTATGTCAATAATTGTAGAAACCTGAACACACAGGATAGATCGCTAGGATTAGGATCGCTTATCGGGATACCTGATGCCACAGATTCGTCATATGAAGAACTGGTGCTTAAGTGGCCTTAGTTGCCTACCAGGAATTTTTAGCCTAAGCATCAAGACTCCTGATGTTGGAATATCTAGTACCCTGGTTCGCATAAATGTGCTAGGAACGATTTTCGTTTCAAGTGATGATTACTAGTAAGAAGGAGAAAAATTCTTCATGCATTTCGGATCCTGACTCCAACCCCAGCTAGGTACCGGTGTTCAAGTCAGGGGGGACTTCTGTTAACCATCTTTTTTGGCAAGGGTCCAAAGAAGAATTTTCCATCAATGTCAAAGTCATTTGATTGATGAAGGAATGAACCCAGGATCCTCAGGATCCCGCTACCACACTATCTTAGTACCCCGCTACCGCATGATCCATGATACACAGTAGCTTGATGTCGCGCCACATTGGTATCCTGGTACCCAGTACCCCTCACTTGGTACCCCGTACCTTGTACTTGGTATTAATATAATTATATTAACTTAAACATGTAATTTGAGTTAGTATGATATACCAAGACTGTTTAATTGTGATGTTAATATGATTAATATATCATATTAATCAAAACTGATTTAATTATATTAACCAGCTTAATCATTTAATATATGAACTACTTAGGACAAATCATTTCTCCTGGCGCTCCACAAAGCAAACTCTTGTTGCTACATCCTCTAATCATTCTGAGATCCTTGCACTTCATGAAACAGGCCAAGAATGCGTGTGGCTAAGGTCAGTTATTTATCATATTCAAAATACTTGTGAATTTTCATTATCTACAGAAATGCCTACACCGATATTTGAAGATAACGCGGCTTGTATTGCTCAAGTTAGAGGAGGATATATCAAAGGAGATAGAACCAAACATATTTCTCCTAAATTCTTCTATACTCATGAACTTCAACAAAGCCGACAAATTGATGTTAAACAAATACGGTTTACAGATAATTTGGCAAATTTGTTTACCAAAGCATTGCCTACATCAACTTTTGAGAAACTGGTATATGGAATTGGCATGCGTTGGCTTTATAAATTACATGATTGATATTGAAGTTTCATTCAGGGGGAGCGTTCAATCAGGGGGAGCAAAATTTTGAAAGGAAATATGTGTACTGTACTCTTTTTCCTTCTATCGGATTTTGTCCCACTGGGTTTTACCGGAAAGGTTTTAATGAGGCAGTTCTGAATACGTCCACACCACTTGATCCAGAAGATCATTGTATATATTTTTGCTAAGGTTTTTGTCCCACTGGGTTTTTTCCTAGCAAATTAAAATACAAGTGGTGGAAATCCAAGGGGGAGTGTTATGAATAGTGGCTTTCCACCATCTTCCACTACCTTAATTTCTTGGCTATCACCCACCCATATGGATGTATGGTCTCCACTTACCTCATGCTAGGTGGCAATGTTAGAAAGAAAATTGCAATAAGCACCCCTCACTTTGTTTGCCTATATATATAAAAAAAACTGATGATCTGATCAATACAATATATATTTTCTCATATCTCCTCTCTCTCTCTCTCTCTCTCTCGTTTTTTCTTTCATTTCAATTTATTATATTTTGTTCATATTTGTGCCACCTGATACTCACTTGAAATCACAAACAAAAGGCAATATATTCTCTCATGTTTTCTCGCCCATCTCTCATCTCTTCTTCTATTTTATTTATTTTGTTTACCTATTCTTTAATTAATCCTTGCTGATCTATTGTTTTAACTTTATTATAACATTTTAGTGTTTTTTTTTTTTTTTTTTTTTTACTTAAAACGACATAGTATAAAATATAGGGTTTTAATTCAAGCGGTTTCGCTTTTCCAACCCACCCACACCCGAATCCATTGGGTTTTTCATTCATACGGGCTCATGGGTCATGCGTCGTAATTTCACCACCCAAACCTGACCCTACAGGGTCGGGTTAGGACGGGTGCCCACGAGTGCGGGACAAATTGCCATCCCTAGGTCCGACCCTACGCAAACCCACTGAATCGCGGATACTTTTGACTCCAAAATTTCTTCTCTTGCAGTCTTGTTGGGTTCCTCCTCCACCAAGTACCAAGCCATAAACCCTACCTCCTCCTCCAGTCCACTGCCCCACACTCGCGCATCGCAACGCGTGTCTCGCTCTCCTTAATAGAAACACAAGTTTGGACACTCTGTTCTCAAACAAAGATGACTCTCCACTCGATCCTGATCCAAAAGCTCCTGAGCACGAACGCTCACATGGGCCGTCGAGTGGCGGCCCACCACTTCAAGCAGTTCACGTACGGCGTCCGCAATGCCGTTGCAATCATCGACTCCGACAAGACCCTCATCTGTATGCGCAATGCCTGCCACTTCATATCTATCCTCGCCAGTCAACGCGCCGCTTTCATGTTCGTCAACACCAATCCTCTCTTCGACGAAATCGTCCTTCAAATGACCAAAAAGATCGGGTGTTATAACCCTAATATGAATTCGCTTTGGAGGATGGGTGGCTTCCTGACCAACAGCTCCAGTCCGAAGAAGTTCCGGTCGAGGAACAAGAGGATTCGTTTTGGTCCCAGCAAGCTTCCGGACTGCGTGGTGGTGCTTGACACGGACCGGAAGTCGTCAGTGGTGATGGAGGCTGCCAAGCTGCAGGTCCCCATTGTGGCGCTGGTGGATTCCAGCATCCCCTTGGAGACTTACAGCAGGATTACCTACCCGGTTCCGGGGAACGATTCCGTGCAATTTGTCTACTTGTTTTGTAATATGATCACCAAGACTTTCTTGAGTGAGCAAAAGAAATTGGAGTTGTTGCAGGATGATGAAGCTAGAGTTGGAATTGATGGAAAGGAAGGCAAAGGGTAAGCGGATTTCGAATTGAATTTCATTTGTGTATATGTGGTGTTTCTAATCAATTTGATATCTATACATAGAATTTATAGCAAGAAAGACAAAGGGTGCGGATTGAAAAATGTGTATATTTAGTGTTTCTAATTAGTTTGAGATGCTACGTATGGATTTGTTATCCTACTTGTTAAGATTATTAGTTCAATTTAGTTTTGAAACTACTAGAGAAGAATGAACTATTAGTTGTACTAGTTGTTCATAAGGTAAATAATGGGTTTGTTTATGAATATAATTAATTTGAGTGAAAGTAAGAGAGAAGAGAATGTGATTATGTTTGTTAGTGTAAGTTTGTTTGAAAATGGAACCATGAATGCTGGCTGAGTGCCGTCCATTGTATGATAGACTGGGTTTATGATTTTGGTGGTAAATGAATCTCTATAGTGGAGGTGAATTGTACAACGTATATTACCATCTGCACATTGAAATGCAACTAGTTTACTTTGTTTCTTATGAAAAATGATTATTTTATTTCGTGGGATACTGCTAATAAAGATCACAAGTAATGCAATTCCTGCTATTTATCCTACTATAGAAAATGGGATATGAATTATTTTTTTATTTATTATGGAAGATGTAGTTGCATTTATTAATATATTTTAAATTGAGTAACAGCACAATAAACCAAAAATTGGCTTGCTTATTGCTCACATGGACGAAGATATTTATAGTCTGATAAAACGGAGTTGATGGTGTTGAGTCGCAGAGTATGAATATGTATGACATGTCAATGTCTTCAGTTTTCGGGTTTGTATATTTGTGTGCCTCGTGTCCGTTTTATCAGGTTTGGTGGTGTTGTGCTTCTTGTGAAGCAAATTTGAGTATTTTAACTGTGAATCACTTGTTGTTCTTGATACGTACGTCTTGTTTGGCATGAGAGAAATAGGAGAGGATCAGAGGAGGAAACGGAGAGGAAATGCAGTAGTATTACTACTATAGAGCTATAGAGGATTTATGTGGCATTGTCATTCTTTTGTTTCTTTGCTGGCGTAATAATCTGTTGCTTTGTTTCATGAAACTGAATTCTGAATTGAAGGGGTAAATCCAGCAAGAACAAGAGCGAGATTGATCATTCAAATGATAAAGTACTTGTTGTTCCTTATGACAGCTTAGAACCCATTTCCGAAGGTAATTTTGAGTTCGAATCGGCATGTCATTTGTTTACCATGAATTTCATCTCTGTTATTGCTGTGGGAGTTCATGACTGACTTATACATTAGACGTACGCACGCACACATACACACATCTAATATGTTCAAAAAATATAATACAGTTTCAATCTTATTGTAAACACAGATATTTCAGAAACTAAGATGCTTTTGGACAAGCTTGTGGTGGTGAAGTTCGATGGAGCTTCGGGAACAAATATGGGTTTTGGCTGCCCCAAGTAAGCATTAATTGTAACAGTTGATACTGTGCATATATATCATCTACACAGAGTATCCTGCTTAGCTGAACGTGACTTTTATCAAGTCTCTTGTATAGATACTTCATTTGCGTATAGACTCTATGTCCCTGTTCTTAATTTTATATGTTGAATTGTCTGTTACTTCCATCGTCCATAGTTTATTGTAATATTTCAGAGCTTCAAATGATGTATATTGTCTCTTTAGTTTCAGATAAAGGCCATTTACACTATTCATGGTAATTGTACGTAAAATCGTTTTTTGACTTTCAACCTTTTTTTTCTCATGCAGATCTGCGATTGAAATTCATGATGGATTGACATTTCTCGATTTGATAATTAATCAAATTGAGGTTAGTCTTTGCCTTTTGTTTTTGTTTTTCTCGTCTTGTCTTTTGACATCAAATTGTTTGAATCTTTTGTAGTCTCTCAATTCCAAGTACGGATGCAAGGTTCCTCTAATACTTATGGACACAAACGAAACAAATGATGATATCCAAAAGGTGATCTATTCGGAATATCTTTGTTGTGTCTTTGACCTCTAATATTAACAGATTGTACTCATGCAACCTGTCCAATGTAGGTTTTGGAGAAATATTCCGGTTCAAAAATTGATATCCATTCTTTTAGCCAGGTTAGTAAGCTAGCATTAATTCTCCTGTTTATATGTCATCTTTTACATTTTGTTTTTTTAAATCTTTGGTTAAGAACAACTTTCTTTGTTTGTTTTTTTTTTTTTTTTTTTTTTTTTTTATAATTTTTTTAATTTTTAATTTTTTTTATTTTTATGTAGACCCAGCAACCTCAACCAAAATTATTTGAAGGACAGAGTGGCAAAGAATTGTACGTTCTTTTCTTTCGTTTGTTTCTTCCTTGGCATTTGTCCCTTTTTTATGACTTTAAGATGGTAGATTGTGTGATTAATAGGGGTAAGCTTTGTGGTCTGGTAATGGATATCAGAGATTTAAAGCATTTTTCTTTTCAAAGTTTTTTTTCCTCTCATATATAATTTTTAGTCCTTACTATTCTGATTCTGGCATGCTCTGTTGCTGCTTACCTCTCTTGAATGTTATATTTTTGATCAGATACTTATTTTCTTCGTAAAATGAAAAATGGGCCACCGTTGATTTTCTTACTCCTTCCCCCGAACAACCTTCTTCTTCCCCCTTAAGAATAATTTTTATATCAAATGACCATAACCACCGTAGTTGTTGAAAAGATAAGGGACATGTTTGAATTGATGACTTGCTGGAAACATAAATTATTTTCTTAATATATGTAAATATGTAATTTAATACTTATAATAAGTTCACAGAAGCTGGAGGAGTTAATTGTGGCTTCCTCTTCCTTTAAGGATGGTCATAGTAGTCTTATCGTTTTAAATGTGCAGACTCCTTCAACTGATCATGTAGATGTTTTCTGAATGGAATGTGATAATTTTGTGCACTGTGAAGGTATCCTTCTGACCATGGTGCAATGTTCCTTTCCCTGATTAAAGGTGGAACACTTGATGTGTTATTATCACAGGTAATCCTTGATTGTGGTTTTACGCATGTTCTTTCTAACTACTTCATTACTAGGGAAACAATAAATAAATGAAATGGCAGACCCTGGTAGGAGAAGAAGGGATCCTGTTGTAAACATGTAACTTACTTTCAGCAAACATTTCTTTCTTTTCCAGGGTAAGGAGTATTTCCTTGTGGTTAACTCAGATAATGCGGCAGCTGTTGTTGACCTGAGTATCCTTATCATGGTTTTAATATTATGTTTCTCCTCATTACCTTAGTATATCCTTGTGTATTACTGTATTATCCGTTATTATGAAAATTGTGCTCCTTGACTTTGTTTTTAGAAATCTTGGATCATTTGATTGAAAATAATATTGAATACTGTATGGAGGTACTGAAAGATGATTTTTATTAGTTATGCTGCTTTGGCTTTGTCTCAAAGGATCATTTTATATATTCATATGTTTCAGGTGACTCCAACCACTTCAACTAATTTGAGAAATAGTACGATCAATTCAATGCAGCAAAAGTTCCAGGTGAGTGTTATTTCCCTATGCTCAGACTCAGGGACGAAGAGTTGCAAGTTTGCAGCAAGTGCTGATAGAATAATTTGAGCAGTTGGATTATGAGAAAGTAGTTCATTGACTCATTCAGCCATTTATGTTTGAAATAGCTTATTTGAATTAACATTATTCTTGTCTTTATGTAATGCAGCTCTTGGATATAGCTAGAAACCCTGCTAAAAATGTAAGTTATATTACCTTTTTTTTCCCAGGGAAGGGGGACTTATTAGTTTTATGTTTATATATATTATTTAATCTAGAAATTCTTAGGGAAAGCAGAGAATGCGTTAAAGATTATTTATGGTTAGCATGACTTGATCAGCGTCGTTTTTTGCTTTGTCAACTAATTGATGTTTTATCTTTTGTTTTGCAATGCTCAAAAAGCCAGAGCGAAATTTCGAAATTCTTGATACCAAAAGCTTGTGAGTGAACTAGCAGGTTTTGTAAATTCATTCTGCAAACTAATACTTGCAAACTTGCAAACATTCTCAACTCTAGATTTATTTAATTATTTTAGGTGGGTGAACTTGGAAGCCATCAAAAGGCTTGTAGATACAGATGCATTGAAAGTGGTTAAACTTTCAACTTCAAAGGTATTGTTGCATTATACTCACTAGAAGAGACCAGTTATTTAACAAGGAATTGATGAAGTCACTGTTGTTCCAGGATGTAGATGATGATCAAATTCTTTTGCAAGAAACTGCTGCTGGTTCAGCAATAAAGGTGGGTATCATATGCATTAAATCCTTCTTATGTTCTCCACCATTTATTAGTGCTGGTATCTAATCATCGTTTTGTGGTTGAGCCAGTTATTCGATAACACTCTTGGTATCAACGTTCCCCAATCTCATTTTCTTCCTATGAATTCAACTTCAGACCTACTACTTCTCCAGGTGATGCTTCAATTTCATGCTGTGACCAAACAGAAGCAGTCCTGACGTTGATTTTTTATGCCTTTATGATCCCATTCATTTGTTTTGCAGTCAGATCTGTACACCGCTGTTGAAGGCCGTTTAGTTCGAAATACTGCTAGAAGTAATCCCTTAAATCCTTCTATTGAATTGGGACCTGAATTTGAAAAGGTGAAGACTTTTTTACTACCTACTGACATTTTCATGTTATTGGAACACTCATTCTTATTTATTTCCTTTTTCTCAGGTTAGTGACTTCCAAAGCCGCTTCAAGTCCATTCCTAGCATAATTGAGCTGAATAGCTTGGAGGTGAAAGGCGATGTATGGTTTGGAGCTGGTATAATTCTCAAGGTATTCTCTTTTTCCTTCTGCAGTAGTGTCACACTTAATTGTTTCAGTCTTTCGCTAGTACATGCATCTTACAAATACTAACTGACTTGATCTCATCCCGTCCTTTTCTTGCCATATAATATGCTTGAAATAAACATAATTAGTTTACGTGCAATATGCAGACTGTATTAACATTTGTATCGGCTCTTTCATTTAATAATTTTTAAATCTATTTTTGGCCTTTTATCAATGTGTGTATTCAAGAATATGATTTATCTACAAGCACTTGTTTCATTCAAAATTCTTTTCACCTACTATTATTCCTTTAACCTTTCCCTCTTTTTCACTTTCCAAGGGGAACGTAAGTATCATTGCTGAACCTGGGATAAAAGTAGAAATTCCCGATGGAGCCGTGCTTGAAACCAAAGTAACTCACCAAAAGGGGAAAGAGATCAATGAGGAGATCAACAACGCAGCCGATAAATGAGCAGGACCGTTTTCTAGACTACTCTTTCATAGAGGTCAAGATTATTTTTTCAAAGAGAAAATTTTGTAAAATAATAGTTGATGCTAACTGCATCTTCTATGTCATATTATGTATTGTATTCA
This sequence comes from Acer saccharum, assembly GCA_030490815.1. Classification (NCBI taxonomy): domain Eukaryota; kingdom Viridiplantae; phylum Streptophyta; class Magnoliopsida; order Sapindales; family Sapindaceae; genus Acer; species Acer saccharum. The sequence goes on from CM059866.1 coordinate 29,894,856, forward strand.
TTTTTTTTTTTTCTCGCCCTCCTTTTCGAAGAGTTTATTCATGTTATTGTGGATTGAAAAAAAATAGTAGTAGTTAGAGAGCTAGCAAGATTGAGGGCTGTCAATTCAAAGCCCCTTTTTCTTTCTTTTTAAGTGTTATTTTACTTTTTATCTTTCCTTCTTTTGGTTTTGTGGAACAAAATAGGACTAATTGCACAAACATCCCTTGAGTTTATGCCTAATGACACAGATATAGAGCTTTTACCAAAAATAACACAACTTTGACATAACTAATATACTGTAAATAAACATCCCAAATAACCTAAGCATCCCATGTATGATTCTGCACTAATCATACTTACACCTTTAATCAATCAAAATACCGAGTGTGCAATTTTCAAGATCATTAACACCATACTCAATCTACACACCCAAAAACTTTGCACTAATGTTGAAGCACACCATCTTCTTAGATCTGCAAATCATTAAGCATATATACACTTTAATATAGTTGTGTGTGAACACAATTATTCAAATAGAATGAAACCAAAAAAAATAAGCTCAGTTATAACTCATATAAAACACCCCAAACACAAACTTTACCCGATATCAGTGTCATGCTAATATCTACAATACAAAACACTAACAGCTACCATAAACATTCTTATATATATATATATATCATACAAATATTCAATATATAACCCACATACTAGACCGATTCAACAAAACTTTAGCTATCTAAGACAATATTATTACTTTCTTACAAAACATATGTTGTACAAATACCATCACTAGAAGTCTAGAACCCTATAACCACCACTAATATTAGTAGAACTATCAACTGCAAACTAGTAACATCAACAATCAAACACAAAAATAAATATACAATCAAAATTATGTTATTGTAAAAAAAAAAAAAAAAGATTTGATTAATATATCTTTGTGTTTGCATCATACAAAATAAAATAAATAAAACTAAAACCCCATATTTTCACTATTTTTTTTTTTAACAGCCATATATATTATAAGGGGCAAAGAAGCCCAAAGGCAGCAACAAAAAACAAGGCAAAAACAGAGGGCATCAAAAACCCCTGCCTAGAAGATCAAAAAGAGGAGGCATATACGCAGACAACCAAAGAAGAAACAAGAAAACACAGCAACAAAGGAGTTGAACAACAACAAGAAACAAAAAGAGACCAAGCAGGAAACGAAACAACAACAAGACTCACTATCAAAACCATTTATCCAAGGAAACCAACATACCTCAAAGACACCAATGATAGTTGCTCCAAATCTTTCAACTTAGATGCATAATTGCTTTACAATTGCTTTACAATGTTACCTTTGAGAATAACAGAGATGCAATAGACACTGGGAGGATTTTATAGAAGATTCTAGGTTTTTTTTTGGCACCTGTAGTAGAAGAGCAAAGGCACCAAAGTGTTTCACTGTTTTGTCTGATGATGATGTGAGTTGAAAGACCTGTCAGTAAGGCTATACATACTCCTCATATATAAAAAAAATTATTTTAATCTTCCCTCCCATTAAAATATTTATTTAATATTTCCCCACATTAAAATATTCATTTTTCTATCTTTTTTTTAAAAGCTTTTACTAAATTGACGATTTTACCCTTATACCGTTATCTACTAACGGCTCCCCACTAACGGTAGGGGGTGTTTGTGTTATTTTTGGTAAATGCTCCATATACGTGTAATTAGGCATAAACTCAAGGGAAGTTTGTGCGATTAGTCCAACAAAATAAGATTTAAGTTATATTTTCTGCTTTGGAGCTCCATGGATGTAGATTGGATTGTAAATTGGTGAAAGCCAATGTAATGTTTATTTAAAGCTCCATGGATGTAAAATAGTAGCTTTGGTGTTGTTTGTTTACTATTGCAGCCAGCTCCATCAAAGTAAAGATTATGATGAAAAAAACTTGGGTGGTACATTACTATTTGTCGCCATCCACTAAAATTATATCATATGGTACACCTATGACATGATATAAGCGGTTAGACCATTTTAATAAAAATATTTTATTGAGATCTTTCAAATGGGTATAATATTGATTATATTTTAATTATTTTTAATTTTTTTATTTGTTACACCTTTTATTAATCAATAAATTAATAAGTATTTTAATTCCAAATACATGTTTTCAAATCATCATCAATTTTATATATAATTAACATTTAATATAATAATTAATTTCAATGAACAAAATAATAATATTAACATCTTCAAATTAAAATATTACAACAGAAAAATAACAACAACAAAAAAAAAAAGAATACTGTCACAATCCAAAATCCAGGTACGTGATTAAATTATTAAATTCAAATAGTAAACCATGTGAGTATAGGATTCTCTTCTTCTGTAAATCCTAATTTCAATAAAATAAGTTATTATAAAACTCTCAACATATTTTTCTTTGTATTTGGAGTATTCCAAAACCTTTCACCTGTTAATTAGTAACATCAATTCTAAATGTTATGCAAATTTCCACCAAAATCTATCAAGTTCAATAAACAAACTCAAAACCATATGATTATTCAACCTTTTAGAAATAATAAAATTCTCAAGTCTCACACTAGGTTCTTATATGCCTTACATAATTTTCTTTGGCATATTAATGAAATATACAACAACCAACCGACAAACATCAAACTTTAAGTTGTAAATAAACACAAACATCATCTTTCTTCATTACCCAATATCGCCCCAAACAAGGGTGCTAAAACAATATCACTCATTCCCGGTTACAAACCCAATTCACAATTCATTAGTTCTTTATGACTTTAAACCACAACCCACAATATACTGTACTAAACATTTATTTCACAGTTTAGATGTATCAATGCCACATATATGCATAACATGTAGCATACTTACTTAACAATTTCCTTTGGGCTTGAGTTTAAGATTTATAATGCAAACGAAACGTACCCTATACTCTATAAGGATTAAAGTTCTCATAGTTCATTAACAATAAATCCATTTAAAAACCAATATCCATGTCATATAATTAACTTTAACCATGTTCAACACATTTCTCAAACCATGTTTTCCATAGATTCATCTTTGCAAATCTAATTCTCATAATAACAATGGTATATCAATTGGACACTAAATATAATATATGTTAACCGAAAATTGTCACTTGGGGTGATTTTTCCAATTAACAATTCTAGTGACCGGAATCGGGGTAGATTTCAATCGGAGGGATATCAAGTAGTTCGATACCCTTAGCTTCCTAATAAAACCAGTAAAAAGGCAATGATAATGGTGAATGAACAATAACGCAACAATATGATTCTTTTATTGATTGTAAACATTAAACGAAAATACAGTGAGGATGTTCATATGGCTATGGTGATGTGGGTAAGGGTTTTTGTTAGCGATGGAGCTCTTGTGCATGTCAATAAGTGGAAAATATCAAGTTGGGTTTAGGACTCAGAATTGCCTCCCCTTTTTTGTGTGATAATACGATATATATATATATATATATATATATATATATATATATATATATATAGGTCTCGTTTCTTGCCATGCTCTCTTATAACTTTGGTCTAGGGTTTTAGCAATTATAGGACTTTCCTTGGAGATCAACGAGATTGTCGTAGGATTTGATCCCTAAAATCAAGCGATTCTTTCTCTGGCAGATTGTGTAAGAGTTGACTCCCAATTCAAATAGAACTCTTAGTGGCAGGAATGAGTATACTTCCTTATTTATCAAAACATTGTCGTCTATCTGTCCCTCTATGTAGCTTGATCTTCGGCGTATCTGATCTTACCTTGATACTTAATGATCTATTAATCTGATACTTTCTGCCTAGTTGGTTGGCTCTAGGTGGGATCAGGGTACTCGGGTATCTTGCCTTCTACCCAATTATTATACTTTGTAAAAGTGTATCAGGGTATTGGGATTCCAAGTGGTGGGGGGTGGGGGGTGGGTGAATAGATTTTAAACGATTTTACCCAATTTTCGCATACATGTCAATTTTATGAAAATGCCCCTAACTAGTCAAAAAGACAAACAAGTGTAATATGGTGCGGAATGTAAATAACACTTAATATTTATGTGGAAACCCTCACGGGAAAAACCACGAGCTAATATGTGCGCCACACACAAACCTCGAATCCACTAACTGAAATGATTACAACCTAATCCCGGTTTAATGATCTAATCCCGATCAATAATCATCACAACTACCTAATCCTGGTATGAGTGGACCTAATCCAATTGCTTGTGATTTACGCAACCTAATCTTGGAAGCTACACAAGTCTTACTTCTCAATGAAGAGATAAAGAGCCTATGTGAATATATGAAATATCCAAAATGCAATAAAGAGCTAGGGAACCCTATATGCTTATCTAGGATGACAATATGGCAATTAAAATAATCATAGATATTAATAGCTAAATGACATGTCAAAAAGCTTAGCTAAACATAGATTATGAAAACCTAGATAGCTATCACAATACAACTCTCAAACATTCAAAACACTAATCTCAAACTTGTATCTAAGATATGTATCAATGACATACAAGTGATAAATGAGATTGCTTAGGAAGAAAGACACAAAATATGTAAGATATAAGTGAAAAACTTACCAAGCAAAGTGTGTTGAAAAATCCATGCAAAATGATATCTAGATGATCAAGGATGATGCTAGATGATGATTGATGATCATGGAAAGGTGTTTGAGTAAACGAAGGTGAGTTCTTTAGTGAAATTTTTCTCTTGGAAAAATATGCTAAGTAAAAATATGCTTTTGAACTCTCTAAAAATGACCTAAGATGAAAGAGGCTGAAATTCCCTTAAGCAATATAGTGTATATTATACCTAGAGGGGGGGTGAATAGGTATAAGCCCAAATTCTTCCAATATTCAAAAATATGCGTAATACAATAATTAAAAGCACACTTGTTAATTCTTAACAATAGAATTGATTTAATCAACACATGTGAAAATCAATATACAAGAGATGCAATTAAAACAAAGATATGAAAGATAAGGAAAAGTAAAGCGAAAAGATACATAAGTATTTTTACGTGGTAAAACCTCAAAGAGGAAACATCCACGGGTTGATACCACAACCACCGGCAAAACAATCCACTATATGAAAAGGACTTACACACTCAAGCTATCAACACAAGATATCCGCTCAAGTTATCACCTCCTAATCTACCCTCGGGCCTAGTGAACTACCAAGCCTACTTCCTATCCAAGATGTGTCCTATACCTTTAGGAAGCAACTTCCTATCCAAGACGCTCACGTCTCTAGGAAGATTTCTTGCTTGACTATCCAAGTCCTCCCGACTCTAATCAAGACTTCTTGCTTGGCCATCCGGAACACTTTCCTAGCCAAGACTTCTTGCTCAAGACAAAGCTTCACTCACTTTGCAAGAGACTTCAACCTTTCCCAGGGCAATGATCTAAGTGATGCAAATGATGCAAACACAATCAAATAAAGCAAGATGATCAATCAAGCTCTATGAACATTGAAACTAATTATAGCACGGTGTGTATAAAACTATCTAGAGGGGGGGTGAATAGATTTTACGCTTTATACCCAATTTTTCGTGTTAGTCAAAATTACGAAATTACCCCTAAATAGATAAAACAATAAATCAAGTAAAATATGCTGAAATTAAATAAGACTTGATTTTTACGTGGAAACCCTCACAGGAAAAACCACGGGCTAGTAAGTAAGCCACACTCGAACCTCGAATCCACTAAATGTGCAAAATGATTACAACCTAATCCCGGAAGTAATCACACACCTACCTAATCCCGGTATGAGTGAACCTAGTCCAATTTGCTTGCGATCTAAGCAACCTAATCCCGGAAGCTACACACAAGACTTACTTTCTCTATGAAGAGAATAACAACCCTAAGTGAATATATGAGAATATCCAAAATGCAACATAGAGCAAGGGAAACCCTATATGCTTATCTAAGATGATTAATATGCAATTAGAACAATCCTAGATATCAAAACTAAATGACATGTCAAATAGTTTAGCTAATCAAGATTAAGCACAAAACCTAATTAGCTATCACAATACAACTTCTCAAACATACATCATACTAATCTCAAACTTGTATTCAAAGTATATAAAATAACATACAAGTAATTTAATTGAGATTGCTAGATAAGAGAAACACAAAATATGTAAGATATTAGTGAAAAGCTTACCAAGCAAAGTATGATGAAGAATCCATGCAAGATGTCATCTAGATGATCAAAGATGATGCTAGATGATGATTGATGATCATGAAAAAGTGTTTGAGTGATTAAAAATGAGTTCTTTGTGTATTTTTCTTCTCTTGAAAAATATCCTACGTATAGAATATGAATATGAACTCTCTTGGCTGACCTAAAGTCAAAGTGTTATATATATAGGAGCCATAAGTGAAGTGAGGTCGTTTTGAAAAACGCACCAGAAATTACTCTGTGCGCTGGTGAGCCTGCGCTGGACGACAGGCGCACGACCAGCGCACAAGCACAATTTTGCACAGGCGCTTGACGACCAGCGCTCAGACAGGCGCACAACCAGCGGCACACCACTAGGCATTTTGCGCTGGTGTGGACCAGCGCACGACCAGCGACAGACCACTGGGCGATCTGCGCTGGTGAGCTGCGCTGCGCTGGTCTGGCGCTTGACGACCAGCGCATAGCCCACACCTTTGAACCCCACAAGAAACATGCAAGGGGCAAAAAGGTAAAACTAAATGCATCCTAAAGGCCTAACATGATATGACATTTAAACACAAGATGCAATCAAAATAACATGTTAGAAGAGATGTAAATAGGCATTAATGCACAACAAAAATAAACACAGCATACAAAGATAATACATATGCATGAGTTGTGAGTGTGTGCAACTATCTCTTCAAGACAAGTAAGCACTTAGAGAATTACCTTTGGAGTGCTTAACACTTGCAAGGGCCTTGAGCTTGAACACATTCCTAGGCTACCCTTACATGATCCCCACATATGGTTTGATCACGAAATAAGCCAATTAAAAACTACGGGAATCCTTACAAATGCTTAGTGATAATCTAGAATATGCTTTCAACAAACAATCACAAATGTATCTAGAAATCAAAGCATGTGAATCAATAAGAACAAGATATGAATATTCAATATATCACATAAAAAAATCTTAGTTCTTAGATGATGAAATTAAACCTAGAAAATAACATGAGGCACATCATATACAACATTTCTAGAATCAATTTCAAGATAGGTCAAGTTTAGCAATATATGTTCAATTGAAATCAAATGGCTAAAAACTAAACAATTAATAGATCAACCACCCCTAGAATATGATCTAACAACATTCTAAACACATATCATCTACCAATTAGGAAGATTAAAAGAGATGATCAAAAGATGAAGTGAGAAGAAGAAGTTTCACATGCAAAAGTTGAACCTCGTACTGAAATCAGATCACTGGGAAAAATGACGAACTCAACTGGCTCTAAAAATGCTTGGGGTTTGTAGCTCTCTTCAAGACCAACAATTTTGATTTTTGAATCACTCAATTCGGAGTTGAAATGAGAGAGATATGATCAAAATAAGAAATCAAAAGTTGTAAAGAATTCTGCACGGGATTTCGAATATAAATGGAGGGAAAAGAGATGGAGAAGAGAGAGATTCGGTGGCCAATCAAAATGGGACATGTCACCTATCCCCATGGGGGGCGTGTGGACCACACAGAACCAGAGGGGTGTTCTGGCCGTGGGTCCCACGGCTCCCACACTTGGTGGGCAATGCATGGCCTTTGGCCATGCTTGCCTCTCGCGCGCTCCCTCACGTTCTTCAGCCGTATCTTGGGCATCCTAACTCCAATTTTGAATCCATTTTCAGATTACAAACCGTGACTCCCTCACGCACGACTACAACTATAGAACTTTGAAAAATGGTTGAGAAATCATCTCAGAAAATGACGATGAAATCAACTCAACAAATGAGAACGCAAAGTAGCGTAGCTACTTCGTTTTGACTCGAAACCTTATGAATGAGTAACCAAAACGACCGGGACTCAATAAAAAATCAAATAAGAACATGTTCAAGTCCAAAATACAAGACACAAAAACAAATAAATACAATTTCACACAAGTATGCCATATCAAAGAGATAGTCATAAAACATACAATTCTACAATGTTTGTCTATAAGAGACCAATGCATGTGCATACTCAAAAGTGTGTGAATGTGTTATACCAAATGTTTGCACTCTGATGCAAGAACACACATGTATGAATTGTGTGTGTGTGCGGGGTACAACAGGGAGTGCTTTCCATATCCCCACCCATTTACCTCATTTATAATTTTTTTTTTATTAAAATAACAAATATATAACCATTAAATGTGATATAATATACAAAGTAGTAAATAATTCCAAGAAACTATTAAAAAACATCTCATAAACATAATTCTCACAAGTAAATTTAATAGTATTTTGTTTTGTCACTTCATGTTAGATAACGATGAAGAGATATAAAGTTAGGGTTAATGTATTTATATATATTTCTTCTTTTTTTAGATGTATTTATTTTCTTTGAAACTATATAGTTTTTTTTTTTTTTTTTGAAAAGCAGAATCTCTATATATAAAAAACCGCAAAGGGAACAAGCCACAACAAAAGGCAAAACAACTCAAACAACTGCGACAGGGGATACCACAGACCCATCCCCTGTCGCCGACATTTGAAGGCACCCCCCAAACTGGAAAAAGAAACAAACACAAAAACCACCAGCACCATAAGCACCAAAAGCAAACACCCACAACAAAAACAGAGCAAACCAGAGCCCAAAAAACACAAAATTAGACACACCATCTCACTTCCTTGACACCAGCTACTCCCTTTCTAGCAAGGGAATCAGCAAACTGATTGGATCCCCGAGGACAATACTCCACCGAAACTAACCCAAAAGATCCCAACGAATTACAAATGAGTAGGGCTTTAAGTGGATCAAGAAGACTTGTGCGTGTAGGAGAAGATTTCCTTGTAGGATTCAAACTCCATGTAACTAGTATAAATAGAACATTATAACTAGGTTATGTGTGTGAAGTAAAAAGAAACACATGTAACATCAGATAATGGGTTTGATCCGGGGGGGAGATCCCATGGGAATATCTGGGGAGGGATCCGGGGAATCTAGGTATCAAGAGGGAGATCCATGGGTGATATTCAGGGGAGACCTAGGGGGACATTTTGGGCGCAGGGGAAGGGGAGGTGTACCCGGAGGAGGACCCGGTGAACGTTGTGAGCTGAGAGCTAGGATATAAGCTCAGTTGTAAGCTTGGGGGCTCAGTAAGGCTCAGTTGTTTGGGGTTTAGGTTATGAGAGATAGAATCTTGGAGTGTGTGGTTGTACAAGTTTACTACATAATAGATTATTTCTCTGTCATCTTGACGGCTCGTGATTTTTTCCCCAATTTAGGGTTTCCACGTATATCTTGTGTTCTTGTGTTTGGTTTATTTTCTCTCATCTTATTTTTCTGCTAGTAGATGTTATTTGTTATGTGTGAATATTAGGCATGTCACGCATTCATCAGTTTAATTCCCAATAGTAATATAATTCATTTATATGGAAAAACAAAATTGTATGAAAAAAATTTAATTTAATTATTTATGTTTTATTGATTTTTTTTTTAAATTACGAACTTGAATGTATTATTGTTTGATTAAGTATATACATTCAGTCATTGAAGCTTTTTAAATTGATTAAAACTTTAAACACTTTGGCTTGCTTCAATGCTTTACAACACTATTGATGTTTAAAATAAAAAACGGTAACAAAAGGGGAGAATTGTATTGTTTATATTGAAAGACATAGAATTGACATGAGAACAAAAATAGAGAAGATGAAGATGTTGCCAGAAAGAAAATACAGGCACTATAATTTTATTATTATATATCTAGACATTACAAGATTATTATATCTGATGAGGAGCTTTGCTCTACATTACAATTTTATTTTCTCACTCTCTCATTAATTTTACAAGCTTTTCTGAAGCAGTGGAACTTTCCTGCAATATTGTGCTAGAGCCGCCAATGGGAAAATATTCCTGTACAACCCATAGTGTAATACTCCAGTTTTCATGAAAGTTCCTGTGATTTCCTGCAAATACAAATTAATAAGAAAAAATTAGAGATATTGTAGAGAAATATTAATAATAATAAAAATCATACAATAACTATTTTAAGATATACAAATATACCTGTTGGGGGTAGTCTCCATTTTCCAATTGAGAGTTGATCAACAATTTTGCACCACGATGAATAGGAGTTGGATCTCTCTCAGCCTAATAAATATATAATAAAAATGATTTTAATTATCGAATGTTAATTAGTTAATTAAATGTGTGAAATTGAGAAAATAATCATAATTAATGATGAAGCTGACCTGCCCAGCATGAATTAAACCTGACACGCCCAATGCAGTCTGTGCCAAATTGGATCTATTTCCTTCAAGAGGTGTATATATCTGTGTACATATCATCAACATTGATGTTATTAAATTTACATATTGTAATTGGGCAGTCCGGCAATATCTCAGGTTCGAATGAAACTATTTACCATATTTACGCAAGAAAGAGAGCTCTCTCCCCAACCACCATCTTCTAATTGAGTTTTGAGAAGAAAATCAACTCCTCTCCGAATAGCCAAACTGTTGTTGTAAGTTTTGCCAGCAGCAGTCAATCCTGCTAGCACGAAAGACGTAGCGTATACGAAGCATATTCCCCAATTTCCATACCTATACATACACACATATATAGATGAATTGGTAGATTTAATAATTAGTTGATATATACTGATCACAAATAATCTGAAAAAGAAGGAAGAAACATATATGTACCATGAACCATCAGCAGTTTGTTTATCTTCAAGGTACTTCACAGCTCTCACCAAGAAATTGTCAATCTCTTTCTTTCTGTGATGTGGGTACAATTTATTGAACAAAACAAGTGCTTCGATTGCCGATGCAGTGCATTCAACATACCTGTTTCAATGCTCTTTATGAGATCAAAATCATAAATAAATAAATATATATATATATATATAAGGTAATTAAATGTATAACATGCAGCAAATAGCCAGGGTTTTACGTTTGATCAGCAACAATGTCCTCCATGAACTCCACCGAATTGAACCACTGAAATATTAATTAGAAAACCGAAAGCGAGTATAAGTCAATTGTCAATTTTTCATATAACAATGAAAGCTAAGTACTTCAATTAATGTTGTTGGAGTAGCTACCTTTAATAGTGATGCGGATTGTGCCGGCTCCCAAACGGCCATACCACCATCTTTAGCCTGTAATGTTTATGTTAAAAAGGAGTCAATTTAACAAGATTTTTGATAAATTCCTGAGCATGTTAGAGAATGTAAATATGTAATTGAAAACTTTAATTACCTGCATATAGAGTATAAAATTAACAGCCTCGTATAGCCACTCTGTTTCAAATTTCTCACCAACAATTTCTGTCGGCAACTTGTTGAGAAGTAGGCAACACTGAAATACATTAAAATATATATATATTGTGAGGAAAGTTTTTCAACATTATGATCATGAAATTCTCTCATTAATTATTTACCTTCAAACTTATGGCCGTGCCATCTGAAATTTGCCATCCGTGATCTTGATCGGAGAAAGGCCACGACCCTTTCGAGAAGACATGACGGTACTTGTTTTGCCAGTCACCTGGAGGATTGTCCCTTATCTGCAAAATTAAATTCCAAACAGGATATTAGTTTAGGTGAAGATATATTTATATGTTGATGAAGAAATGGTTGTAGGAATAATAAAGTATGGAAAACCTGAGATTTCTTCAGGAATTCGAATCCTTTAGCAAGTGTAGGTCCAATTTCATCGGTGAGATTTGCAGCAAGCAAAGCTTCCATTGCAAGACAAGCATCCCACGCTTGACTGCCAAATGTCTACATAAAAAAGGCTAGTATAAGTATATATATTTTTTTCAAAATCAACGGATTCGAAATACTTATCTATCGGCAGCAGCAGTAGTAGTAGTACTAACCTGAACTTTCATTCCATCTTCACCGAGCCAAAAGTAGTCTCTAATTCTAGCAAGATGCTTCTTAAAGGCATCACCATTTGGATCTTCAATCCAACAAGCAAGCATAGCTGGTGGCTATTCAATTCAAATGCAACCTCAATGTCAAAAAAACTTTATCATATAATAAAATACAAACTTTGATCATTATAACAACATTATCTATCTATATGTTTGATTTGCAATCTGATGTAGATGTACCTTCACCAAACATCCTGCAGTAATGTAACGACTGGCTTCATCTTCGTAATGAACGAAATCGATAACTTTTTTAAGAGCCTTCTCTCTAATAAGCTTATTTAAAGGCCAACGACTCAGAAAAGGCTCGGTAGACAAGTAAAGACCATCAAGGAATAAATCCAACAGGAATGAATGTGGGTTAAATAGATCCTCCTGAAATACAAGTGTTTTGCTAATTTATTAGTTTACATGCAATAATTAAGGATAGAAATAAGAGCCTTTATTTTTTAATTTGTAAATAGAAATCACCTTTGCACATAAATGGCGAATTCCCCACCAATTGATTTCGTTGTAAGGTTGAGTGAGGAGTTCATTTCTTAGTTCCTCAATCAATGGAGTGATTGGAACACAAAACCTTTTCCCATACAAATATGCCATAGATGTGTAAACTGTTCTACCATAACACCACAAATTTCCTGCATAAACAAATTAAAGGAAAATTAAAAATTATAACCACCATATCAAATAAATAAATAAATACATATATTTAATGTGTATGTTATTATATTCATTCTCTCCCAACTAATCGATGTTACTGATCATGTATAGTAGTAAAATCTATATTTAATTAATCTATACTGATCATGTACAGTAGTAAAATCTATATTTAATTAATTTGTGAAGTATTTGGTGCAAACCTGGATGAATTGGTAAAGAAGAAGGCATGATCCACAACTCCGGAGTCAATGGGTTGACGCCAGACCAATCCACTAATCCAAGTGTCTGTGACAAAACACAAAACAAAACAAATGACACGTGTCACATGTATATATATGATGAGCAAATTTATATTAAATAATTTATTTATTTTTTTTAAGTGGTTCTATTGACACACCCCTACTCTATTTATGCCTCACTTGTTTAAATTTTGATTTAATTAAATAATGTCAAATGTTTTTATTAATTTATTTTATTTATTTCCAAAACTACTATTTTACGTATTTTACAAACTTAATAAACTCCATCTTTAAAATCTCTATCTATCTCACATCTCTTTATCTCTGGTCTCGTCTTTCTCTCACCTCCCATGAACGATTTTTTTTTTTTTTCTTCTTATTTCTTTTTTTTTTTTTTTTTTTTTTTTTTTTTTGTTTTGAACATCAAGCTTTTTAAAAAAGGTCAGAAAGGCACAAGACAAAGAACAAGCAAACAACCCCAAGAAAAGAGCGAAGAACAAAGCAACCCAAGACAAAACACACACAGAGAAAAAAAAAAAACAAAACAGCCCACAAACAAAACGAAACAAGAAGCAAATAGCATGTATTTTTTTTTGTTATCATCATTTCACTTTTAGATTCTAAAAGAGTAATGAGATTAAATAATAATCAATATTGCATCTGTCTAATGCACCCCAAGTGTTTGAATTATTGTTTAAATAGGATCAAGTACAAGTATTTTTAGGGTTTAAGAGTTAAAAAAATATATATTTCAAGAAAAGGATTAAAAGAACAGTTGGTTTTTTTTTTTTTTTTTTTTTTTTTTTTTTTTTTTTTTTTTTTTTTTTTTTTTTGAAAAGGAATGTGTGGTTTTATTAGATTTACTTTATATAATATTTTTTTTTTCTTAAATTGTCTGTCTCTTTTAGTAATTTTGATAAAGGAAAAAAAATAATACTAAATAATTAAAAAGAGTGGTGCTATTGGCACACCCCCTACTGATCTATTTATGCCCCACTTGTTTAAATTTTGATTTAATTAAATAAAGTAAAATGTGTTTATTAATTTATTTTATTTATTTTCAAAACTACCCTTTTACTTATTTTTCAAACTTAATAAACCCCATCTCTAATATCTCCATCTATCTCAGATCTCTTTATCTATGGTCTCATCTTTCTTTTCACCTTCCATGAATGGATTTTTTTTTTTCTTCTTTTTATTTCTTTTCTAATGTTTTTTTTTTTTTTAACATCAAGCTTTCTAAAAAAAGTCAGGAAGTCAAAAGATAAAGAACAAGCAAACAGCCTCAAGAAAAGAGCAAAGAATAGAGCAATCCAAGACAAAACACACAGAAAAAAACGAAACAGCCCACAAACAAAACGAAACAAGAAGTAAAGAGCAAGTATTTGTTTTGGTTATCATCGTTTCACTTTCAGATTCTAAAAGATTAATGAGATTAAATAATAATCAATATCTCATCAGTCTAATGCACCCCAAGTGTTTGATTTATTGTTTAAATACAATCCGTATAAGTATTTTTAGGGTTTAAGAGCTATGAAAAAAAAAAAAAATCAAGAAAAGGATTAAAAAAAACAGTTTTTTTTTTTTTTTTGAAAAGTAATGTGGGATTTTATTAGATTTATTTTATAATTTTTTTTTCTTAAATCGTATGTCTCTTTTAGTAATTTTGATAAAGGAAAAAAAATAATACTAAATAATTTAAAAATTGGGGCATGAATAGATTAGTAGGGGTGTGCCAATAGCACCACTCAATTAAAAAAGTGGGTCATAAATAGATCAGTAGGGGGTGTACCAATAGCACCACTCATTTTTTAAAAGTGGTAATTATATTATATATATGGTGGTGATTATATATATAGAGGTTAAAATTGAAGCTAACCATATAATTAGTGGAGTTTTTATTTTTACCCAGCATTAGTGTTTTGATTGTTTTTCCAAACTTTCCACTTATGAGACTAAAATACCCTTAATGATTTCTCAATTAAAAACACCGGTCTTCTTCAATTAAACACACACCAGTCTTCTTCAATTAAACACACCACATGTTTTCTTAAATAAAACATACTAGTTTTTTTCAATTATACACACCACCAATTTTCATCAATTAAACATGCCACCAATTTAATTCTTAACGTGTTTAATCTGTGTATTTAACTCCTAGTGTGTTTAATCTATGCGTTTAATTTCAATGTTTAATCTAGTGTAGGGGTAAATTTATCGATATATAATACGTACCGCTAGCCAAATCTTTCCCCAAGAGGGCACATAAGTGAGACCACCACGGTCAAGAATCCATTTTCGAGCTCTAGCCAAAGCATTGTTTTGACCATCATCAGGTCCCAATCCAAGCAAACGCATGACCACATAGTAGTAAACTGTACCATACATGCTGCTCACTGTGGACTCCACATGTAAACCCCATCCACCATCTTCACGCTGATGATTGTACAGGTAACGGAGCAGTTCTTCACGATGCTGGGGAGTGATTACTGAATTCAGATGTCCAACAGCATACAAAACGAATATCTGAAATAGTTTTCCGACAATCTCAACAGATCAATGGCCAGTGAAAAATAAAAAAAAAAGCTCTTTTGACCGGTAAAAAAACAATACGTCTGAATTAGATCATGAGAAGTGACAACGTACATATGGGGGCATGAAATAACATGAGCCGGAATTTTCGGCAGGCCAGTGGCCGTCGTGAGTCTGTATGGCTGAGAAGAAGTGGACAGCCCTCCTCAGTGATGTCAAGGCTGTTTCATATGTTGTTTCCTCTCCATCTTTCACTTTTACTGCAGGAATTGTTTGCTTCCATTTCTTCTCTCTGAGTGTCTGCATATATATATAATTATTATTAAATTGTTCAAAGACAATCATGTTTTAATTAAATAGATATTTTGTAAGGAATTCAACAAAATATATATATATATATATATATATCATGACGAATAATGTGAACCATTAAATTTATATACTTTGACTCAAAGTGTATACACTTGTCAAAACTTCTCCATAATCTAAGGTCCACATTCTTCGTCCTGATATATTTTATATCTGAACGAACTGACAGTAGAAAGACTATATATATATATATGTGTGTGTGTTGAATTAATAAATTAAAATTCAGTGATTCCATGAAATTACAATGATTTAAAAAAATATATCAAAAATTTATATCTCAATTTTTTCAAGAGACAGTTGATTGAAGATCTTAAAATTCCAAAAAAAAATAAAAAATCTTATAAAATTTTATATTAAAAAACAAAACTATTTAAGTGAAAGACGGCGTGCAACTTTTAAATTGACTAAACTAAAAGAACTTTATCATGCAAAAATTAAAACTCTTTTTATTTATTTATTTACTTATTTTTTTATATTAATTTCTTATAATGGAGAAGAGCTTTAGTTAATATTTATGTTTATAGGGGGAAACTAAAATTTCGAGTTTCAGTCTTTTTTAGAATTTAATTGGTCAAAGATATTTTAGAAGTCCATAGTTATACAATTTTATTTAATAAAAAGATCTACTCGTAGAAACTCTACCTGAAATCGCCAAAATAGATCACTATCTCCCGGAACCTGACGTCGATTCTTTGTGAAATTTTCGCGAGCTTCTTCAATCTCAGCCAACTCCTCAGGGCTGGGTACATAATCATGATCAAATTCCCAAACTTGCCTTCCGGCATAATTGTTTGTACTCCACAAATATGGGCTGTCTTCACCCTCTGCAATCCTCAACCTCCACATATCTTTTCCCTTCTGTTAATTGTCTGCTCACATCACAGTACAAATCTCATAAATTCAGATAATTCAAATTCATTATTAGCAACCCAGAATTCAAAGATTTGGAATTTTTTTTGAAAATAATCAGAATGTTCTCATCTGAGAATTTCTATAAAAAAAAAAAAAAAAAAAGTTATTTTGAAGGTGAATGAAGAATTATGCATGTCAATACATAAGTGTATATATATATATATATATATATATATATATATATATATATATATATATATATATATATATAGAGAGAGAGAGAGAGAGAGAGAGAGAGAGAGAGAGAGAGAGAGTCAATTCGAACTGATATAAGATATATCAGTTTCTTGTATATGAACCATTTGATTTAAATACTTTGACTTAGATGCATGCACTCATAAAAAAAAAAAATAGCTAGTGACGGTTGCACCAATATGTATTTAGTAAATAGTATTGTAGTAAGTTGGATTAAAAATAGAATTGTCGACAACTTACAAATGCAGAAAAAAAAAAAGCTAGAATTGTGATTGAGAGCACTAAAAACTTGCGATTTGTGTGTAGTTACCAACTTTTCCACAACCTTATTTATAGATATGTAGAGGGTCGATGTGGATGCTCAACAACTTTTGATAACCGGCTATAGCCGGTTTCCCAACAAATAAAAAAAAATAGAAATATACATATTATTTTTTATATATAAGGAATATATATATTTTTTTTTTATTCAATAAAGGTTGCGGCGGCTGTCGACAAAAAACATATGAGTCAACTAGTTAGTACTGTTTGATAAATATAAGGCTGTTTTTGATATAGAAAATAGAGCCAATTACACAAGCATCCCTACTTTTTAACTTAAATCCATGTATATATAAGTTTTGTTCGTAATTACATGGCCATCCATTGCCGTTAGTGGTGACAGTTAAAGTCTAAAATGCCCCTACTTCATATTTTATTATTTATTTGATTATTTTTTAATTATTTTATTTATTTAATAAAAAATAATTAAAAGAAAAACAATCAAGAATATTTTTCTTTAGAAACACATTCTTCATCAATTATAGATTAATTTTTTTTTCAATCTGAAAACAAAAAAAAAGTATATTTCATCTTCTCCAATAAAAATAATCTGTTGATGGAGCAGGTCGCTCTATCTGAGTTTGGAGGAGATCTTGAAATTTTCCAAATCTCATTCCAATTTTTTCTTTTTTTTCTTTTTTTCTTTTTTAAATCAATGGTAGAGATTGTTTGATGGTCCAGTCTTTAAAAAATATATTATAATAATAATAATGAAATATTATATAAATACTTAATATTATAAGTAAATGACAACTTAATCTTTGACTGCTTGCATGGCTTGATATATATGTTTTTGGCTTTTATGAAAAAGTTTCTCATTCAGGCCAAAATATAGTTATTAGATTTTATTTTTTTCGAAAAGTTGATGACAATGATTTAAATTATCAGAAATTCTTTTAATATATATTTTTATAATTATACAATAAATAAAAGAATGGAATAAGACAAAATCTTCCATCTTTTGGACTTCAAGTAATTATTGAGAAGGTTTCAAAAAAAAAAAAAAAAAAAAAGAGTACTTGTTGAGAAAAAAAAAAAAAAAAAAAAACAGATTTGAAAAGAAGTACTTGTAATTTAAAAAAAAAAAAAAATGTAGCTTTAGCTGACCGTTGGTGGCACAATGGTCGCAATTGTCACCTCACAGTGAAATTTCGTGCAAAACGTTTGAACACCATATATTTGATATAAAGCAAAGTGAGCGTCACATTTCAAACTTCAAAGCAATACCCAGAAATTTCAGATAATATTAGGTTCTATGAACTTAGTCAATAAAAATAGTCATGAAAATAATTATTACAAAGTGATCAACTAAATCGCTTCATCAATTTGACTTGAATCAATACCTATATATGTTACATACTATATATGTTACCATGCTTACAAAGTCTTCAACGGTATTCATAAATACGTCTATAGTAATCGCAAACATAGTCTGGTAATAACCATATCTCTCATAATAAAATTGTGATTAATTTCAAGTAAACATCACCTTTTAGTAGAGATGATAGTGCACCTCCCTTTCACAGTGGTGATGAAGGGTTCAAGTCCCACCATGCGTATTTTACAAACATGTGTAGGGAGTTTTCTCCCAGTTTATAGGAGTAGTTATCCAGACCATACATATATTGTCTTATCTTGATAGGTCCTGGCAGTCCTATCATAATAGTTGTAACTCGTAATACTTTTTAAAAAAAAAAAAAAAAAAAAAAAAAAGTATTGGGTATCAGTTTCACACTCATAAACGCCGGAGATGTTTCAAGACCTCGGGCTTAAACATGATGTGGCACGTTTGTCCAATAAATTTTCGATACCAAGTCATAAAAAAACTTGTCAAGTCTGATATTTTTAAACCTAAATTTTCGATACCAAGTCATAAAAAAACTTGTCAAGTCTGATATTTTTAAACCTAAATTGAACTTCAATTTTACTTAAAAAAATTCCCTCTTCTCCACTACAACCAAATTTTTTTCTCACACTTATTTAACCTATCTGCATCTTCTTCCATTCTCAGCTTCTCTCTGTCTTTTATTTCGGTTCTCTTGATTTTTATATTTCTTGATTTTCTTGGGTATATAAATAGAAATTCAATTTTTACACATGGTTTATGGTATAAGGGAGGGACCCAATTTTCGCAATTATCGGAGTTGGAAAAGAGAAAAGTTTGTATTTATGAATTTTGGAGCTGTTAAATAATAAATAAATAAATAAATAAATAAAACAAAAAAAAAATTTTGGTTGCAATTGTGATAAGAAGTCGTTAATGGAGAAGATGCAGAGAAACTGATGAATAAGATTAAAATTAGATTTAGGTTGAAGAATATTTAACTTGCAAGTTTTTTTGACTTGTAAATTTTTTTTGCGTTCATGTGTGTTAAATTTTGAGTGAATAGTTGAATACAATAAAATGATATCAAAATCAAGAGTCAGTCAATGTCACATTATTATTATTATTATTATTATTATCTCTAACCAGTCAATTTTTATACACATGCAAGATGCATCACTCGTTATTCTATCTTACTATTTCTAATTTAAGATAAACTTATCCAAACAAATCGTTTCATAGACTTTTTGCATGACTATAAGAGATCTTAATTGAGTTTTATTTTTTTTGTCCCAGGGGTGGGTGTAGTTCAGGCTATTCAGCTGGTAGATGGACGAGATTGAGGTTTGGGTTTGAATCCTACCAATAACAAAAAGGGTTTAAAAATATCTGGTCTAGATAGGTGAATAGATAAATATATATACTATTAACAAAAATTAATATTTTTAGTAACTCTGAATGAAAAAAGAAATGGTAAAAATTGTCCTTGTTGTGACCTGAGAGTGACAACAGTATTTCAAATTTTAATTAATAAAAAATATAATACTAATGAAATTAATTAATTATTATGTTTCTTGACAAAACAAACTCATCAACTTTGAATAACGGAATTCCTTGACTTGAGTCGAGATGATATAAGTATAACACACTCTTAATTTTACAGTCCAATTATTGACTATCATAACAAACAAAATTTAACCAAAAAGTAAAAATGGAAAGCAAATTTAATTTGTATTTAATTTGTGTTTTTTTTTTTTTTTTTAAATCAAATTATTATCTAATGTTGAATAGTCTAAATGGGAGAAAATATTGTAAAAATCCTGGTCGCATTTGTCACCCCAAGTGTAATAATATTCCAAAAACAACAAATATTCCAACTCGAAAGCAATATTTCAACAACTTAATTAGGCACTAAGTACCAAAATATAGTCAGTCAAGAATCATGGCCAAATTAATTATAAGAGTGACAAGTTATATTTATGAACATTGAATCACTCGATCTTTGACTTCAATAATATTAATTTTTCCAGTCCAATATGATATGACTTCACCACTCAAAACGATAATTTCCTAATAAAAATTCGAAAGGAAAAGAATATAAAGTTTTCCAATTTTGGTTGTTATTAGGTACAATTGATTTTTTATTTTTATTTTATCCCCAAAATTCAACGTTCCTAATGATGATTTGGAGACATCTGAAGGTTCCATTGAAATATATATTCCTCTTTCTCGCCTCTTGTTCTTCGGTTCTTGGGTTGATAAGTAGTTTTTTAATTATTCATTTAATTTTTGGAAATGTTTGCTCTTTGTCAAAAGTTCCATTGAAATGATTTATGCGTGCTTGTAGTATAAGTTAGATGACTTTGGGATAAAGAAATGGCAGTGGTAAGAAAGGTTATCGAAGAAAAAGTTGATACATTCAAACTCATTCACATAGTATAATATGAACAACTAATCAAATGAAAGATGCATGGCACATGGCATAAATTAAATAGGTTTGGCATATACACCAAACGTATTGAAACATTTCTTATACCGTATGAATGTGGATTAGGTTTTAAAAAGTGGTAGTACATGATGATATTCCAGCTCTTTTGTATTCTCTAATTTTTATGGTTTTAAATTGAATATATTTTCTTGAAAAAAAAAAAATATTAGTGGATGGTATCACTAAAAGAGAGGAACTACAGAAGGAGAATGTTTTGCTTATTTGTTCCAGTTTTTGTTATGTGTTAGCCTGATTTAACAAAACAAATCAAATCTCTTTCAACAAAATATTGCAATTTGTCATTTCCTTATTGTCATCTTTATTAACTCCATACAGACATGTCTGTGACCCAAACACATACAGGTTAAACATGAAGGAAACAATGCCATTGGCTCAAATTTGGAAAAATTAACGTTTCTCTTTCGAATATTATCGTTGACTTTGACAAAAAAAAATATCTAGTAGGCAGCGGTTGTTGACCGGCGGCAGCGGTTGTCTTATTCGTCACCTTAGAAAGAAATTTTATCTCAATTTGGAACAGATTTATTCATGTCTGTGCGAGATTCGTTGCATGTGATTTGTCAACATGTTGTAAATCATGAGATTATGTGATAAGTGATGTGATATTGATATCTCACGTGTCAACATCATTTGGGAAAAAAATTGATAAAAAATTTTGGAAAACCTAGCATTACTCATAAAAAAAAAAAAAATAATTTAAAAAATTAGTACTATACATTCCAAGAAATTAACTCAAAATTCCACCAAAATGATATGGCAATGAGTTGTCATCACCACACAAATTATAGGGTGATGTGGTGGATGATATGCGTTAGTGTAAAATAATTACTTTTTTTTTTTTTACAATATCTATTTATCCACCTATCTACACAAAGTATTTTTTTTTTTAAGTTTTTTGTCATTGGTAGCATTCGAACCGCTGATATGAAAGTCATTAATCCAAACTCCAAACTCATCCATCTATCAACTGAAGTACGCTCTAAGAGGAAAAAAAAAACATTACTACCAAATCAATCAATCAACCCATGTGAGCCATCTTTTGGTACGGTTTGGAAATAAAATATTCTTAGTACCGTCACCATCTAATTCAAACCAGATAATCTTTTGGGTTCTATCACCCAAAAAAAAACTCCACCAATTAAAAATACTATCACAGATTACAAACTTATCAACTTAAAAAAAAAAATAAAAAATTAGTAAGCATAACTTTTTTTTCTTTAATTTACGGTCAATTATATATTTTTCCAAAATAATGCTCAATCAAGCACAATATAATCTCATGATTTATATATTTATATATTATATATTTATATATCATATTGATATTTTAAATTTTTCATATATAATTGTTTATTACTTCAATAATTTAGCTATTTATAGGATCCTTATAATTATAGGGTGTACAAAAGAAATTCGAGCAAGCTATCAAGATAAATAATATTTAATTGAAACTAACCATATAATTAGAGAAGTTTTTATTTTTACTCAGCATTAGTGTTTTGATTGTTTTTACAAAACTTTCCACTGATGAGACAAAAATACCCTTAATGATTTTTCAATTGAACACATTGGTCTTCTTCAATTAAACACACTACCTGTTTTTTTCAATTAAACACACCAGATTTTTTTTTTCAATTAAATACACCACCATTATTCTTCAATTAAACACACAACTAGTTTAATTCCAAACGTGTTTAATTCCAATGTGTAGTACATGGATAAATTTGTCTCTTCAGTGAAAAGCTTAATAAAAACAATAAAAACACTAATTCTGGTTAAAAAGAGAAAACCTGTTAATTTTTTTGGGTTATAAAATGCTATTTCCTCTGATATTTAAGAATTTAAACAACCCTAAAAAAAAACATTCTTACACTCAACCAGTCACTTCAGTTTACCTTTTATATACATATATATATATTTTAGAGAACTTCAGTTTGCCTTAAGCGGTAAGTTTTAGTTACAATCAAAGTAAAATATATAATTATTGATATTCTTATTGCCTTATTGGTCTAATTGTTGACTATAACAATTTGCAAGTGATGAATTTTTAATAAGTCCTAGTAATCAAATTCAAAAATGATTCAAAAGAAAAATTAATAAGAAAACATGTTTAGAACTTTAGACTACTGAATAGTCAAACGAAATATGTTAACTAATTAATCGATAGAAAGAAACTACGTAGACAATGTAAATTCTTAGAAATTGCAAAAAAAAAAAAAAAAAAAAAAAAAAAATTCTTCAGCATGCAAATGTGAAATTAACACTCCCGAGACATATTTTTGACTGTTTGATTATTTTATTATAGATTTGTAAGACCAAAAAATACTAGGATCTTGTGGGTGTTGTCCCACCATATGTGGGTGCTCTCTCCCCTCTTGTGGGAGTTGTACTCCGGGCTAAACTTGTAGAGTCCAATCTCACCGATCCTGACAGTTGTTGTGTAATAAAAAAAATATAAAAAATACTAGGATCTTTCTCTTGACTTGACTAATAACATACAAGTGAATTTTGAAAATTCCAAGTTTTGATACGATTGCTGACTAAATCCTGCATTAAATTGAATTTTGACTTGACCGATTGTTAAGGAAACAAACTAGCAGTCAGCACTTGTGTTGTGTTTATATTCCTATGATTCAAGGAAATTGCCTGTTGCATGACCCAGTATTATTGTGCATTGAAAAAAAAAAAGAAAAAAAAAAACAATAATCTTTTAAGGAAAATAATTCCATTCATTAATACATATATAAAAATCGACGGTCAATGGAATGGTCAGATTAATCAACTTCTACTTTGTAACTGGACAATGTGGATTTATTTATTAGATTAAATTATTTCATGTCAAATTCATTTTTATTTGTATTTTTGTAAGAAGATCTTTGGTTGCCATATATAGCACGTTAAAAATCAGCTATTTTGAATAAATTAGGCGAAAGAGATTATAAAATTATAATGAAACCAATAAATTAAAAATTTAAAACCCCCAAATTGTGACAATCAAAATTAGGCAAACCCCAAAAGCCTTCAATAGAGAAAAGACTGGCAATTTCTTTATTTAAATAAAGATTCATAGTAATGTTTGACAATGCTAAATATTTGATATTTTCACTTTTTTTTTTTTTTTTTTTTTACAATATTTATTAAGCTTTCAACATTGTTAGGATTTAAAATTAGGTAAACCCCTGTTGGTTTGATATTTTCACTTTTAAAGAATAACGATCATTCCTTTCAAACAACCTTTATTTTAAATTTACATAACCAAGACATTAATTATGACAAGTAAAATCTCACACTCACACTATATCAAAAATAAATAAATAAATAAATAAATAAATAAATAAAATAAAATAAAATAAAATAAAATAAAATCTCACACTCACACTTTTCACTTTTTTCTTTCTTTTTTTCTTTTTTTTTTTTCTTTAAAGAAATTTGTATTTATTAGTTATTATTACCAATTACAATTTTTTTTTTTTTTTTTTTTTGTTTGAAAGAAATATGAATGGTACAACGTAGACTTCTATTTTGATAGCATTGTCGTCAGGCCCTTACTGCAGTAGTATCAGCAGCCATGCATGAGTGAGGCTTTGCCGTTGGATCAATCCAACGGTCCACAAAGAGAATGAGAGGCGAGAAACAGGTGACCGGTTGGAACTGTGAAGGAAAAACAGAACATAAAAGATCAATTGTGAGAAAAAGAAAAATAATAATATAAGTTATTCTCTTACAAGTCAATTTGAATATTCAAGTTGCATATACCGTTACAAGTTTTCTTAATTATAATATTTTTATTAGCTTTCAAAATAAAAATATTTTTTAAGAGCAAATTTCAATTATGACCCTGATATTTAATATAATTACAAGCGTGTGCAACTTTTGCTCGTATTTACACGGACATACCCTGCCATAGATAACCACCTTTAGTGAGAAATGACTAAAATAACCATACTTTAATATTGTATCTTTTCAACCTATTACTTATTCTATCTTGTTTTATTCCCTTAAATTATTATTTCTAATATTTAAAATAAATGATTGAAAATAAAAGAAAAATATCATCATCATCCATCAATCTGAAAACACTCCAAGCCAGATTTTTTTTTTTTTCTTTCAAAAATCAATTACACGAAGAAAATAAAATAAACAAAAATATCTAAACACAATGTAACAATCCATTAACAACTCTTTCTCATTAATCCAAACTTGAAATTTTCAATCAGATTCGAAAAAGAAATGAAACCAATAAAATCCCCCGCAAAAAAAATCAATTTAATTTTTTTTTTTGTTGAGCAAATCTACAATTAAATTATGGACGGATTGATTCAACTGAATAAGGGTTTGTTAGGTAAATGGAGATGGAAGGAGTGGATTTCAAGGATTTACGGCAAGGGATTTTCGTACAACTATGAACAAAATCCAATACTATATCAATGAAGTTGTAGTATATATTTTCATTAAATCTCAAATTTATTGTTAACATAATAATAATTATAACTTAAATTATGTAAAATGTGAAGTGTTAGGCTTTAGAAGTTAAGAAAGTCTTCAAAATAAGTTTTTGAAACATTACAATAATTCAGGATTTGAGGGAAAGAGACAGACTCGAACCCACAACCTCATGGTGGAGGTGTGAGAAGCAAATCACTGGACAACAGTATCTTGTCAAGAAAATCTTCGATCGATTACTATATAATTAATGTCATTTATACACAGCTGATTTGAAACTGACATATTATTAACATGTATTAGTGTTTTGTTCTACCAAACCACATTGAGCTATACGTGGTTACTTAATAGTAAGTTGATGATTGTATATATGATGACCGATAAATACAAGTAAAAATAAACCTGTCCATAAAATGAATTCCCTAATCCAACCATTTCCATTCAATTTACTTTCTATTCAAACAAACAACAGAGTTTCTTTACTTCATCAAGTAGTACGTGAAGATTTCTTATGAGAAATGATAAGCACATTCACAATTTTAACAACTTTGCTCCTCTTGTTGACATGTGTATTCAATTTGTCGTGAAAAACATGCTTCACTTTTCAATGAATTGCGAAATAAAATGATTTCAATTCACCAAAATAACCCTACAAATTAATAACTTTATAGAAAAATAAATCTATATATTTACTGTTTTTATGTAACACCTAAACCGCTTATTTATTAAGTTTTAATGTTATTGAATTTGTCCAAACTTTAGTCAAATCAAGATTTATATTGAGATTTCTTTTCAAATTAAAAAAAAATAAAAAAAATAAAAAAAATAAAAACAAAGAAAATAACAACCAAAACTTTAATCTGTCCATCGTCTCCGTTGAATTTTGATTTGATTTAACAATATATATATATATATAAAATGAAGTCAGTCTACTATGTAAATGAAAAGTCTATTATCTATATAGTACTGAGAATGACTACTTGACTAGTCATATAATTTTTTATTATTTTTTTTATTTTTTTTATTTTTTTAAAAGACTAGTCCTATTAAATAACTTGTCCTCTTTTGACCGCCATTCACAAACAAATTTTTATTGAACTCTTGCTGTAGTTTGAGACTTTGAGCAAAGTCTTTTAGGAAATTCTTAAGTATATAGTATATACACAGTAACACAGGGACAGATAAATGAAAAAAAATACTTGGAGAGATCACTACGATAAAACAAAATATATAAGGGGGCTAAAGTGAATTTTTTTTTTCAAATTTTATTGGTAAATCTATAAAATTAAAAGAGAATTTTTAAAATTGTTTTCCTTTTGGGTTACCCTACCTTCGCATGGCATATAGGTTTGATCATTATAGCGCATTTACTAATCATGGATCAAGTGAAAGGGAACCAAGTTCCGTGGAAAAGGAAATCAATAAAGAGACGAACTTAATTCTTTAGGTGGGAGGAGGAATTGAGTTCTTTTACTGGCAGGATCTATTTTAAATTTTTAAATATTTAAAATGCTTCAAATAACTAAACTATCCTTTGTTTTGATAGTCAAAATTGGTCTACGATTTAATTTGACCAACTTTGACTAACACCAAGGGAGGTGAGTGTCATTTATCAATAAAGTTGTTTGTGTGTAAAAGAGCAAACCTCATGGGAGTTTGGTGTAATTAGTTATTTTAGATTTTTGGTGAATCAAGGATATTTCTGTCCTTTATCATTTTTATAATGGTCAACTCTCACACTTAACGGTCAAACCCTAACGGCATGAGAGGTGAGTATCAATTAACGGTAAAGTTGTTTCCTTATATAAAAAAGTAAACCTCAGGGGAGTTTGGTGTAATTTGTTCTATATATATGTGGTCCCGTTCTGGTCAGTGCGTAAAGTATGTAAATCTAATGGTCCATATCCAACACACTGAAGAAATTATATCAGTGTGCGTTGACTTGAACATTTATTTATATATATATATATATATATATATATATATTAATATTAGTAACCACCAAACCGGTTGTCCCAGTCAGTTGAAGTCTTTGGCTGCCAAATGCAGTCAAAGAACACTGCAGTACAGCCTCTTAACATTTCCTCTGATCATAAGTTTAAAAAAAAAACTCCACTACCGCTACATTTTGAATGAATAGTACGTCAATTGAAATTATAACATTTCTTGTTACTATAAACAATCATATTATATAAAAATATGGTAATTAAGTATAAACAATAACGTTGTGCAGTTAAAAAAAAAAAAAAAAAAAAAAAAAAAAAAAAAAAAAAAAAAAAATTACTCTCAAATTAAGCCAAGTAAGCATCTTCGTTGGCTATAAATATAGGAAACCTAGTTGGTATTCTAATCATCAATCAAACAAAACCACCAGGTGAATTTTCCTTGGTTGGTTTTCTATCTATCTTTCTATCAAGAATAAGAAAAGATGGATCTTGATTTGTATCAATACTTGTTTTACTTGATAATCCTGTATGTCTCAGTTGGGATTATCTATCTTTTCCATTTCTACAAATCTTCAAAAACCATTAACCTTCCTCCAGGAAACAAAGGCTATCCGTTAATCGGAGAGACCTTCGATTATGTGATGAATGCAAAGAGAGGTAATCCTGAGAAATTCGTAAACGACAGAACCGCCAAATACTCTCCTGATGTCTTCCGAACCTCTTTGCTCGGACAAGACATGGCTGTCTTCTGCGGTGCTTCCGCCCACAAATGTCTGTTTTCTGGTACTAACAAGTACATTCAAGCTTGGTGGCCACCTTCCATGAAAAAGATCATGATGCACGACAGTAAAAACCATTCTTCCGTCGAAGAATCTGCCAAAATCCGTGTCATCTTGCCACGTTTCTTGAAAATTGAAGCTCTGCAGCCTTACATACCCGTTATAGACGCCATGGCCAAAAAGCATTTGGAGACGGAGTGGTCTCCTTACAAGGAAGTTAAAGTGTTTCCACTTGTGAAGAAATTCACATTCGGATTGGCATGTAGATTGCTAGCCAGCATTGAAGATCCTAAAGACGTAGCGGAAATCACTGCACCCTTTGATCGTGTGATTGCAGGATTGATTTCAGTTCCTATCAATGTCCCAGGTACGACTTACTATCGTGCAGTTCAAGCAGGGAAAGTTGTTCGTGAGATAGTGATGGGGTTGATAACGAAGAGGAAGAAGGAGCTTGAAATGAATATAAACCCGGATCAAATGGATGTGATGACAAGCATGCTTCATGATGATCTTGATGCGGTTGATATTTGTAACAAGCTCGGAGCCTTCTTCGTTGCAAGCTTCGACACAACAAGTAGCGCGATCACTTTCATCATAAAGTCTCTAGCAGAGTATCCTCATGTGTATCAAAGAGTTTATGAAGAACAAATGGAGATATTGAAGGCCAAAAAAGAAGGCGAGCCGTTGAATTGGGAGGATGTGAAGAAGATGAAGTACACATGGTGCACAGCAAGTGAAGTACTCAGGCTCTATCCACCGTCAATCGGAGCTTTCAGAGAAGCAAAGACTGATTTCAGCTATGGAGGTTACACAATTCCAAAAGGATGGAAGGTAACAGCAATTAATTCACATGCACTGATTGATTTAATTATTTTTTTCAGTCAATTAAGTTCATCAATAATTAATTTCTTTGTACGACATATATACAGATATTTTGGAATGCTCATACAACACACAAAAACCCCAAATACTTTCCGGATCCAGAGAAATTCGATCCTTCAAGATTCGAAGGGAGCGGACCTCCACCGTACACATTCGTGCCATTCGGAGGAGGGCCTTACATGTGCCCCGGAAAAGAGTATGCTCGATTACAGATACTTGTTTTCATGCATAATATTGTCACCAAATTCAAGTGGGAGAAACTCATTCCAGATGAGAAGTACGAATACGTTGCAGCGCCTTTTCCGGTCCATGACCTCCCTGTTTCCTTGGAACCTATTCAAGCTTGAATAACTTCATCATCATCGTCATCATCATCAAATGTTTGAACAAAGCTTCAAAGGTGGTGGATGTCACTTTAAATTCTGTTGATGAATAAAATTGTAATGGGAAATGTCTCAACAAGTCACAGCACAATAAATTTGACTTTTGTATTTTGTTTTTTTTTCTTTTTTCTTTTTTTCTTTTTGTAGAACTATAGGTCTATAGTGATAAATGTTTGGGCTTTGTACTAGAGATGTGATAAACAATAAATCAGCTCCCAACAAAATTGTTAAATAATCATATAAATTATTTTAGTCATGTTGTCAATCTTGTTTATGTTAATCGATTCTTACAAATCTATCAGTTTTACAATTATTATAAGTCTTCACAGCTTCACTCTTCATCATTACATATATGTAAAGGATTCCATAATGAAAGAACATAAAGTGCTAGCTCCCCAATAGCACTTCATTTATCTCACAAATAGCCATCTCTGGCTATGAATAAACAATTCGAAGTACTTTTCTGACATATTCTTTTTCTTTTCTTTTTTATTTAAATATTACAATAATTCATGATTTTAAGAGTTAAGGGGACAAACTCAAACCCACAAACTTATGATGTAGATGTCAGGAGTAAATCATTGGGCCAATCTCATCTTATTTACTTTTCTTGCTTATACTTCATAAATGAAAACCTGAATCAAGCCTCTCTCTCATTTTTTGAAACAAAAAAAATCACTATTTTCCACAAAATCTAAAGTCAATGCCTTCTATCTCCACTAGGGCCACTAGGATAGTGCGCAGTACTTACATCATCCTCCATCATACATTAAGGATTTTTGTAAATTAGAATTTTTGTGCATTCTATTGCATATGATGTATCTACTTGAATCCATGACCTTTTGAATGTAAGTATGAATAAGTTTACCGCAACCTCTTGTCAAAACAAATTATTTAGTTATTAATAATATTTCAAAATTTTAAAAAAATCATACAATTTAATTTAAAGGTTTTAATGTAAGTTTTAATTCACAAAAATGCAAGCCATCATGTATAAAATGATTTACCTGAAAGACGTTTATATTATCTAGTTTGATAGATTTATTAAACATGAGAAGCAAACAAAAATACTAATATGGTCAAAGTTCGTGAGAGAATACAAAATTGAAAATCAAATTAAGTTTTTTTTTTTTTTTTTTGGTTTCACTAGGAGGGTGTATTCAATTAGAATTCTTGAGGACATTTAAAGACATTTTTTAAGTGATAGATTTTCATGGATTTCTACGGACTTTTATAAATCCACATGGATTTTCATTGATTTGTTTAGACATCTATCTCAGATTTGTATAGATTTGTTTAGGCATCTATCTTAGACTTTTATGGATTTGTTTAGACATCCATGGACTTTCATGGATTTGTTATATCTGACTTCTATTATAAATTGAGAATTATACCACTATATGGCCCAATAATACAATTTATACACTCAACCAATATGATCCATTAATATAATTTGCAGTACTAACAACAATCTCTGCTTTCTTCATTTTCTCTTCTATTACTTTGCACCTCCTTAATCAGCTATTTCCCTTTCCAGTGGCAGCAGCTATGATCAATCTCAACCACCGTGATAGACGACGAGGAATGGTGTGTAAACAAAATAGCAAGTAATTGTCCAAGTGACCAATCCCTAGATACAATAGAGGAGCTCAACATCTCTTTAGAATAAAAAAAGGTGTTTATTTTTCTTATCTAATTTAGCTTTTCTTTCCCATAATCAAGTATATTTATTTGGCCAAGGATCTCGATGTTTGCTTTTGGGTAATACCATAGGTGAAAAAACCTAAAATCAGACACCAAACAAATCGGTCAAGAGTCAAGACAAGCAATTTGTTTCAATCATTTTGTGTTCATGGCAATCTTACTTGATTATAAGAATTTCAGCCAGTGGACAGCCAAGACCAACAATAGATGTTAAAGCGAAACCATATGAACTTTGCCGCTGCAAATAATGCATAGGCCTCAATGTTAGCTGCTACTTCAGCCTTATACAATTGAGCACTCAATTTGATGAACAACACAAATGCTCTGCAAGAGACAAAATTTACAAGTTCAAGGTGATAACATTACGCAGCTGGTCACAGAAGTATGCCATGGGATGAATTAGGATACTGTAGATACCGAAACAATATATCGTGGTGGAATGTGCTTTGGTTTATTGTCTTTTTATTTTATTTTTTTTGTGTGGGTGTTGTTGGGCAAGATTGTAGTCAAAAAATCAACAAGGGAAGGTCATTGATCATGATTATTTGAGCAGAGAAGAAGTGAGAAAAAGCAACACGTTTCTGTTTTAAGAGAGAGAGAGAGAGAGAGAGAGAGAGAGAGAGAGAGAGCAAAGTCCACCAAAATCTTTAGGGAGAAGGCCAGACATGTTATGACATTTGATATTTATATCTCACTATCAAGTCCACCAAAATCCATCAAAATCCATGACCTAAGAAAATCCTTTAAAATCTAGTCTTAGGGGGGTGTATTCAATTAGGATTTTTGTGGACATTGAAAGACATTTTTTAAGTGATAGATTTTCATAGATTTCTATGGACTTTTATAAATCCACATGGATTTTCATTGATTTGTTTAGACATTCATCTCAGACTTTTATGGATTTGTTTAGACATCCATAGACTTTCATGGATTTGTTATCTCTGTTTTATTATAAATGGAGAATTATATCACTATATGCCCAATAACACAACCTATACACTCATTGTTACTACACCTCTTGCCCAACAAATGAGAGTTCTTTTTGTCATTATATTTCATATTTTTCAGTTTTTTTTTTTTTCTCTTTTTAATTTCTTCCCTCGTTGCTTCAGTACTAATCTATATATGTATGTAGATAGGGTTCTCATTAGTTTATTTACATATGCAAGAAATGAAATTGTTGACAGCTAGAAGGAATAAAGTTGTATAAAACAAATCTAGATGCTAAAAACAAGAATAATTAAAGAAAGAGAAACAAAAGAAGACTAGAAAAGGCGGAGGGGAGAGAGAAGAGAACAGTGGGAACAGGGAAGAGAGAAAGATTGAATGAGGAGAGAGGAGTGAGAAAAAGAAAAAAAGTTAAAATTTGTACACATGTCATAATATAATTGAACCAAAAAGTATAAATTAAATTGATTATGTTTGAGAGAGAGAGAGAGAGAGAGAGAGAGAGCTGTTTTGAGAGAGAGAGAGCAAAGTCCACCAAAATCTTTAGGGAAAATGCCAAACATTTTATAACATTTGATATTTATATCTCTCACTATCAAGTCCACCAAAATCCATCAAAATCCATGACCTAAGAAAATCCTTTAAAATCTAGTCCTAATTGAATACACCTTGATTCTTGTAGACATTTTTAAAGTCCCAATTCAATACACCTGGATTTGGAAGGATTCTTTAAAAGTCCATAGAAATCTTAATTGAATACCATTGGATTTATATGGACTCTTTTAAAGTCTTTAAATGTCTAAATTGAATATACCAAGATTTATAATGTCTTTAAATATCTTTAAGAATCCTAATTGAATACACCCCCCTTAATTGAATACAACTTGA
The DNA here is from genome assembly GCA_030490815.1 of Acer saccharum. Lineage (NCBI taxonomy): Eukaryota > Viridiplantae > Streptophyta > Magnoliopsida > Sapindales > Sapindaceae > Acer > Acer saccharum. The sequence goes on from CM059866.1 coordinate 29,927,989, forward strand.
TTCTTGTAGACATTTTTAAAGTCTCAATTCAATACACCCGGATTTGGAAGGATTCTTTAAAAGTCCATAAAAATCTGAATTGAATACCACTGGATTAATATAAACTCTTTTAAAGTCTTTAAATGTCCAAATTGAATACACCAAGATTTATAATGTCTTTAAATGTCCTCAAGAATCCTAATTGAATACACCCCCTAAGTATAATATTAATTCCAAACAATTCCCTCTAACAAGTCTTGGTACTCTCTCTCTCTCTCTATCATCGAATATGTTCTGCTCTTTTCATCTTCCCGCTTTCCGTAAATCTTCTTTCCGGCTTGAAAAAGAAAATGCTTATATTCACTTCTCTCCTAAAATAGTCAAATCTAATCCTGCGCACCCAATAATGCCTAATTGCCATCGAGTATTAAAGTGGAAAAACCAAACAAGTCCTAATTTTGACTCTAATCTGGCCGACTCAAAATATATATAGTTATATTTTCTTTCAATTGGGCCACATGCATGCATTAATTGTCCATTGAGGCCCAAAAGATATTCTTTAGGAAATGCTAAATGCATGCCATAGATCAAGGCCTCAAGGGCATTGCCATTGTTCAAAATTTCAAATTAACAATGCCTGGTATAAGTATCAAAAGGGAAGTAGACATTTACTGATTATCATAAATTATTCTCTATTCACTGAAAATAATCTACTTGTTTAATGCACAACAAGTAGATTATGCTCTTGTTTCTGTTGCCTGCCTTTGGCTTTCTATATTATTCGCCTTTTCAAAAAAAAAAAATGCACAACAAAGCTGGTCTCAAAGACCAAAGCAACATTTTCTCTAGACCAAACATTTTTTTTGTTGAAAAAAAAAAAAAAAATCGGTTCTTCCAAGTTATCCAACACCTCCTACTACCAAATCAATTTTACAAAAAAAATTAATCTGTTCAAACCAAGTAAAACATGGGATTGATAATAGCTACCGACCGCCTGTTGCCACAAAGCTGCATGTTTGTCTATCAAAGGAGAAGTACCTGACATTATTGATGTTAGCTTATAGTTTTTATGGACACAGTACATACCAATGGAGATGGATGAATACTTACCTAGGTTTAAATCCATTAGATTTCTCTACATAGTAGCCAAGCCAAAAATGGCTATCATGTAGAACCGTTGATGTTTCCCGCAATTCCAACATTTTGGTCAGCCTTAAAATTCCCATTCTGCTGCTATACATGGAAAAAAAAATAGAAGGGATAACATATAAGAAATTCTACAGCAGAAACCATAAGATTTAAAATCCACACATAGGAAACAATGTATCTTTTCTAAATAGTAGCCACCTCTTCATTCCTGGTTAAGGAAGAACCGTTTCCAACCTGGGATGTTGCCTTGGAGAGATCCCTCAAAGTTCCCTAAAATTCAAAAATTTACATTACTATAAATAAGTAGAGAAATAAAAAATTAAAAAAGATGAAAATAGCAAGCTATTGCTGTGAGACTGAGAAAAAAATGGCAAGACATCAAGTTCATTACATTAAAAACATTTTAAAAGTGAACATTTTTTTGTGTGGAAATATAACAATAATTCAGGGTTTTAGGGAAGGGGATAGACTCAAACCCACAACCCTATGGTGTAGCTGTGTGGGGCATACCACTGGGCTAACCTCATATTGTCTTTTTAAAAGTGAGAACTGATGACAAACAAATGCATGCACAATGGAAAACATAGATGCACCGCACATCACCAAAACGAAATCAACCCCCATATCCAGACCCTTCTTATCTTCACTACTACAACTCAAAAGCACACAATAATTGATATAAACTAGGTCCTTCAACCCAACCACTATCATACAACCACACCGTCCCTCCACACCTCTTCCTAATGAGCCCTTTGCCAAACCCAAGCCCATACTAACCACAAAACTATCTCCAATTTCTATTTGCAAAACTTGATTGATTCCCAAAATTCAGTTTCTTGATAAACAAAAGGTAAGCAGTGTCATCTTGAGAGTGCAGGAGAAACAAGGACCAGTAGAGGGTGTTTTATGCCAAGTCAAAGTACAAATAGATTGAGTTAGCAAGTCAAGTGGTCATAGTCACCAGTCAGAAGATCATATCCTACTTACATTTGAAAAAAAGAAAAGAAAAAAGAACACTGATAGTCATTCCTCTTTTACTGCAGAAGGAACCTAAAGCTGGTATCATTCTACTTGACGGTATTAAGTGGAAGATGCTGAATTTTAATGCTTTCATTTTTAAGAGAAAAGAAAAGTGCAATAAAATTGTTTACCAACAATTTTCTTTGCAATTCAAAGCAGTAACAGATAATCCATTGCTTATCTTGGTTAATGTTTGCATTGAATAGTACACAATCAATAAGTCTTAACAGTTTTCTTTTCTAGGCCGAAGGAGCTCAATGCAGTTGGTAGCAATTTCCTGGCTTATGGATCAAACTAAACTGACAATCCTATTGCAGCTGGTCTATGGAGTCACTCCAAGCAAACCCTGTAAATATAACCGCTTTATAATACACAAGCAAACCCTTAAATTTTACCTTGTTTGCCCACATAAGTCCACACGCATTGCAAAGAGTCCTTGGCCCTTCGGGTCCACGTCGCATCATTGGTGTAGACTTCTCACTGATACCATAGTGTCGGCAACTGATATGCAAAGTAACATTAGACATCATGAAATGTCAATATTGCACAGATTAATCATAATAATTGAGTTCAAACAGATAAATTATAGTTTATACTATGCCAAGGCCTGCATTACATGCATGAGGAGACCACAATGATACAGAGTTGGCTCCCAACTCATTTTGATCATGATTTTGGGTTGTCAAGAATGTTGACGTATTGCAGCATAGCTAATTTGAAAAGATACAACTCAACATAGACCAATTCTTGGACATTGTTATGATTAATCAGATATGGAAGCTCATAAATGATGTAGAATCTTAAAATATGAGATTGCTCAAGTGATATAATCTCACCAAAGCTCACACTGAAATATTATTTGCTCCCAGCAACCTATTATTCTTCTTTAAACTATTATTTTAGCATAAGAATTCATTCCATGAGCTGTCTTGTTATATTAACCAACCAATTTAAGAATCCTCAGTTACTTACTTAATACTTACAAGAAAATATCCCTATCAATTATTGAAGTTTTCATGACCAGACTTACATGGTATCCTATACTATTTCTTCTTCAACCGATTGCCCATAGAATCGTTTTTTTTTTTTTTTTTTTTTTTTTTTTTCCAAATGCCTCAAAGTTCTACTGTCAGATGCTACAACCTTGGAAATAAGGAAACTAATCAAATATAAGTCTCAGGTGGGTGGCCTGGTCCGGAGTTGTTCATCAACAAAATCTGATAAGGTACCTATTGTTAGTTACTTAGTTGTATTAATTTCTTTTACACTGTTCAAAGCTCCGTACGTTATATTCTTATACAAGACCACCAATCAAAAGCATCAATGACTAGATTCGTACGAACAATACTGATAAATTCAGTTGTATCATGCATGATTAATATGAAATACAGCATTCAAGAATAAGGAAGTGCGTATCATTTTGCAAGATTATAGACAGCAGAATGAGTTATCTAAATCAAATTAAAATATAATTATAGAAATGTATGTGTGCATATGCGCATATACAGACACTATATATATACAGATTTTACAACACATTTAATGGAGATTATCATATTTTATGAAGCATGTATCAACAATATTGCAATATGGCACATTTTCTTAGAAACAGTGCGTTGAATGTATTATGAAGCACAACTTGATAATAGAGTTACATAACTTCATGTAATAAATCAAGCTAAGTGTAAAAAAAATAAAAAATAAATAAGAAAAATAAAAAGACATAACTTCACTGTTTTCTTGTCAGAATAGGTAAACAAAAGCCTTCTGAGATCTTTTATCTTTTAAAAAGATATAGTTTATTCTTTGGAAAATTCCCCCTCCAAGAGAGCATGAGATATCTCTGTCAAAGCTACTAATTCCCATTCTATTTTTTCTTTATCGTTTCTAGGTTAATAGAAGACTAATTTTATGCATATAACTGCAAAGAAATTTACCAATCCCTGGCACATCTGCCATTAAACTTAGCTTTTACTAAATGCCAAACCAAAAATAACTTACACAGTCTCTTGAATTTGGGGTCCATTGTCGTCTGCTCCCCAGCTCTGGTCCGAACCCCAGCTTGAAACGGCTGATGCAGGTCAAAGTAAAAAAAAAAAAAGATAAAATAAAATAATCGGCAAAACAAACTTTACTTAAACATGCAACATATACCCCTTTACAAAATTTACAAGCTTCATCCAAAGCATGGTACTCCCTGGACAGAGAAAGACAGAATCATACACCGAATGGTTTATGAATTTATTTGTGTATGTGCAGGTATTTCATCAGAGCTGATCTGGAGTGGGATTAGGTATTTCGTACATGTAGCAAAGTAAAATGACTATATTGATAAAAACACCAAATGTGCGGAATCACCAATATTATTTCTTAAAACTCAAATTAGTTCTTATCACTCAATGGTGCAATAAAGCTTAAGTTACAGTACTCACTTCAGCCAAAGTTCAGTCAATAATATAAAAAATACAAATCAACATGAAATTTTGAGTTGCAAATCCCAACTTAACTCTTAACATTTGGCCTCAAAGATTCTAGGACTAGCTCCCTACAAGATAAAACCATTGAGTTCCCAAGTGCATCACGTACATGCCCAGCCATATTAGACAGATTAAGGGAACGTGTGGAACTCACTCAAGGTCTACTCTTGACAGCTATTCAAGAAAATGGGAAATTAGCTCCACCCCGAAGATCAAACAAAATCTAACCTCAGATGTAGCAAAACCCTGTTAAAGAATCTTGAAATTATTAATACATGTTATATGCTTCCATTCTTATTTCATTATGTTTGATCTATTACCATTATGTTACCAAAATTATCTAGTCTCATAAGCCTATAAATACGCTTCTTGTGTATTTGTAATATGCAGCCCAATTTGAATAAATGCTTTATTTATTATTTTTACACGATATCAAAGCAAAGATCCTTCTCATTAACACACGTCACACACAACCTTGGAGAAATATCATTTTTGCTGCCGCTTGAGGTGCAGACGCGGACGGCGGCGACATTCTCCATCAGCTGATCAACATATCAATCAGTACAATTAGCATGTTGGATCTCTTTCAAACTCTCCTAATCAAGCTGTTTCATCGGGATCTTTGTCAAGTTGTTTTGTCGGCCTCTCTATTAAGTCCTTTCTTCAGCATCTTTGTTAAACCGTTTCATCAGCCTCTTTGTTTAGCATATTGTACAGTCGTTTAGTCGGCATCTTCATCAAGTCATGTAGTCAGCATCTTTGTCAAGTCATTTCGTCATCATCTTTTTTTGAAAATCAACTAAATTCAAACCCAAGAGGCCAAACCAGCCAACAACACAGAACAGAAGCAGTTGCACTGCTACCTCAAAAAGCAACGACAGAGGCTTCACAACAAATCACTGTCGCAGCCTTTTGAAGACAAGGCAAAGAAGAAGAAAAACAAAGAAAAACAGAGAAAGAAAGCACGCCCAAAAGCCCACATCAGTCCAAACTCCACTCCACCATCTCACCACCCCCTTCAGCACCTCTTTTGGCTAAAGCATCAGCAAAAACATTTGTGTCCCTAGAATCGAATTCCACAAGAGCATCGCCCAACCTGCACAACATACTTCTAATGTCCAAAATCTGCTGCAGAAACCTCCACTCCCCCACCCCACTGCTGTTAATCCACGCCACAACTTGCTTACAATCACTCACCACAACAATCTTCTTCCCAATTAGACCAGGCCTAGACAAACACAGAGCACAAGCTTTTGCAATGGCACACAGCTCAGCTGAAACACTGTCATGAATCCCTATATAAACAGAAAAAACACACAGAATACTACCTCTGCTATCCTGCAGCACCCCTCCCACACCAGCTTGACCAGGCGAGCCCCTAGCAGCGCCATCAACATTAAACTTCAGCGATTCCATCATAGGCGGAATCCACCCCTTAGGATTAGGGAGCTTAACTTTCTTAGCATCATCTTTATCAAGTTGTTTGGTTGGCATCTCTATTGAGTCGGTCTGTCAACCTTTCAATGGACTCATTACAATGTCATTGACATTCTATAAATACCCTAACTCTAGAAGAGTTAAGGGTTGGACTCTTGTTAGACTTTGAGGAGAAAAATACAGAGCTTTGCTACTATAGATGACTAGTCTCCACTTTGAGGCCCATGATGGTGTTATCTTTTCTACTATAGAACGACTGGCTTCCTTGGTAAGAGCCCCATTGTGAGATAAAAAGAGTTGTATCCCATTCCCCCTTTACAAAAGTTGCAATCTGATCATATTAATGAGATGGACCGTGTATTATTCATTCATGCAAGAGCTGATATATACTTTGTTGATATAAGCTTATTTTGTGTTGTGTCCATACTCGGTCACGACTGGTACCAGCATTCCTGGGAATCGGTCATGGCTATCAACCGGCATAGCCTGGTACATCTATCCACCAGTATCGCTACCAGCGTTCGACCCTGGTATCCCTCACTGTACCTAAGATGCGACCAGACTCCCCGGTCCACGCCTGGGCCCCTCCAACTGTGGAGTACCACTCCGTCAGGTCCTAGTGTTATCCAGGAGTCAATACCCAATTTTTAGGATAACAAAAAAAAAAATGAGATCAATTTTTTTATTTAAAGCGTGGATAGTTGGGTTTAACAAAAACAACTCAAAACACGTTTTCTCTTTTTTGTTTTTGTTTTTTATTCGGGTGGCAGGTACCCCTGGGTGCCTCTCTTTCAGGTTTTAGAGCTTTCCCCACAATAGCGGCCTACCCACGGCCTAAACATGGTACTCACAAATCAACCATCTAGAGACAGACAGGGACCTTAAGCCGATAACATCAACCAAAAACATCTCATCTTCTGATGTGCAGGATCCTCAACTAGAGGCAAGCACAGAGCATACTGAGATAATTACATATTGCTTATTTATATGAAAGACATGGCACTCAAAGGAAGAAGAGGAAAATTTAGCAAGACATAGCTTTTTTAAAACAAGAGAAATTTTATTTTTCAAGTCTGATTTTTACAAGTGACGAGAGCTCTCCTTATACAGGGGGAGTGATAGAGTACAGACAAACCTATTACACAGTAGGCCAACAAACGTGGCAGCAGCCTAGTAAAAGCAAACTGAAGCAAACCAGGGCCATCGGCCAAACTTAAAAGCCTAATAAGAACAAAAGAGTCCTAATACAAACAAAACACTATTATTAAGCCTAATACATCCAAAGGATGCCTAATAAAAACAAAATAGCATGATTATGTCACAAGATAGTTTCACGAGCTTGGTCTGAGCAGAGCTAAAATCACGGACTTGAGGATAGATTACAGTTGGCATGATCTTCATCATCTGAGTCCTGGGCTCCACAGATGAAGCAGGGCCAGGCAGAATCAAAGGGTTCCTGAGAGTCAATCATGTATGAATTTAGAAAAAGGTTCCAACTTTGAGTGGGGTCTCTAGGGATATCAGGGAGGATGAAAATTTTATCGGTGGAGACGTAATTAACATCACAGAGGAAATTGAGCAATCCGACTTGGAGAATTCTTGGGTACATTTTTGGATAATCATAATTGTGTGCCATTCATAACTGGTGTTGGCAATCCAGAGGAGTCTTTTGTGAGGATTGTACCTGTAAGGCCTATAGAAGATCCATATACAGCATACAGAGGCAGCTGATTCATAATCAAGCTTCCAAAGGTTATATTGTCCCATGAGTTTGGAGAGTTCATTTTTCCAGTTTATCAAGGATGTGAACCATTGGAGAAAAACCCTTAACAAAGAGTTTTGTTGAGAAGGATCATGAAGATGACCGTATAAAGCCTGAAGTGGGAAGACAATGGCGTGGTGATGTAGAACTGATAAACACCAAAGGAACCAAAGGAGCTGAAGAGAAAAGTAGTAGAATGGTGGCATGATGAATGGGTTGAGAAATGGTCTGGATAAATTGTTGACTATGTGGCGACAATCTTGACTATTGATGCGGGCTAAGTAGACCGGAAGTTGGGCCTTGGCGAAGGACTAGATCTGATCTAGAGAAGGTTGATGATCAGGTGGCAAGGTGGCTAAGAGTTCTGGGGGGAAAGAGTAATCCTGTATGGCTGGTGAGGATGATGAGGGACCAGCATGAGATGAAGAGGGACCAACAGGAGAAGCCATGTAGATCAGAGGATAGTGACCTGTGGGTGTAATGAGATGAGTGAGTAGAGGTCTAGTGAGTGGAGGCCTTGAGAGCATATCAGCAATTATATTACGATGGCCTTTCACATGGCGTACAGTGAAGTTATATCTGGCAAACCAATCTTTGAGCCTCAACAGGAGAGGATTGGGAGGAATCTTATTGCGAAAATCGAGTACCTTTGGAAAAGATGAGTTGTCCATTTCAACAATAAAGTTTCTTATCCTAAGGTGAAAATCGAGATTTTGGATTCCATATTTAACAGCAAGAATCTCTTTATAGATAGTGTGATAATGCTGTTGGGAATCTTTAAATTTTCCACTAGCATGACCACAGTAACTTCTCTGACCTTCTCGATCTTCAATGAGAACGGCTCCCCAGAAAATATCACTGGCATCAGTCTGGAGAACAAGTTGACCAGAAGAAGGGATAGTGAGAGCCGAAGGAGACTGAGAGATTTCTTTTAATTTGATAATGGCCTTAGTGTGAGAGGAACTCCAGGGAGGAGGACGCTTTTTGAGGAGCGTAAAAAGAACTGAGATGTAATGACTAACATGGGGAATGAAATCTCTGACATAGTTGACGATACCAAGAAATTGTTGAACTTGATGTACACTGAGATCTGAATCAGGGAAGTCTAATAATCGGACAGCCAAATGAGGACCAGATCGATATTGGCCATTGGAAATGTGCATTCCAAGAAATTCAATTTTAGACCTTCCAACTATGCTTTTCTTTTCGGAGAGCATGATACCATATTGATGAACAATGTCATGGAACTGTTGGAGAAGAAGGTTGTGAGAGATCTCATCTGGAGAGAACAGGAGAATGTCATCAATGTAGATGAGTGCTGAGTGTAAGAGAGGATGAAAAATTCTGGTAACAGCCTTTTGGAAAAGTGATGGAGCAGTTTTCAAACCAAAAGGGAGAACAGTCCATTGGTACTGAGCATTGGGAAGATAAAATGCTGTCTTATATCTTTCATCTGGATGAATACCAATTTGCCAGAAGACACCTTTGAGATCAAATTTGGAGAAGATCGTAGCTCCTGGAAGCTGAGAGAATAGGATATTTAGCCTGGGAACAGGAAACTTGTCATCTCTGAGAAAAAGATTGAGTAGCTTGTAATCCACAACTAATCTCTTTTTGCCTCTGAGCAATTCTGAACGTTTTTCAACGTAAAAAGCTTGACACGCCCAAGGAGAAGAGGTGTGTTCGATCAGACCTTGACGAAGGAGTTCATTGCACTCTTCATTGGCTAGCTTGAGGTCTGAGGGAGACATGCCGGAATGAGTAGCCTTGGTAGGATTTGTATCTTCATTAAGCTTGAAGGGAAGCTTGATAAAGAAATCTGGATTTTTCCACAAAGGAGAAGGATGAGAGAAAGTGGCATGATTGTCAGCACAAAGCAGGAGCAATTTTTGTTGAATATGCTCAAAAGGGGCTTGGATTGCAGAGAGCGGGAAAATCTTCGGAATATCAGAAAAAGTTTTAAAATTCTTTTTGTATCGAATTCCGGAAGGGATGATCCGGAGGGATTTACAATGGCAAAAAATATCCCAGCCGAGGAGGATGTCTTTATCTGGAAGAGGAGTGCCGAGGTCGTGGACCTAAAGAGTAATGGATGGGAAAAATTGGATACCAATCTTTTTTCTGGAAATCAGATGAGTGGCAAAAACTTTTCCATCAGCAGCTCTGAAATGGTGTTCTTGGGATTTCCAATATTCAGGGGGAAGGATAGTTGGATTCATCATGGTGTTGTGAGATCCTGTGTCAAAATAAGCGATGACATCGACAGGATTATAATATTTGTCAGGTCGAATCCGAACCGGAGCATAGGGTCCAAACTGAGGAACGAGGGGAGTAGCTTGATAAGATTCTGGAAAAGAGCTGTAGTCGAAGGAGCCAGAGTATTCCGAGTCAGAAACATCTTCCTGAAGAACAAAGGTTATGGAGGGATCTGTATGATCCTGTTTAGAGAAGATTGATTCAATATCTGCATCGGATGGAACTTCATCAGCAATGTCTTTTAACTGCTGAACTAATCTGGCGGACTTTGCCTTTTTGTTGGGACATTTCTTTGCATAATGTCCGGGTTGGCCGCAAATGTAGCAATGTTGGGATTTATTCCAACCTCATTTTGTTTTCTTTCTGAAGAACTTGAACCTTTTTGAGCTACCTTTCTTGTTTCTGAAGTGCTTGAAATGATTCTTCTTTTTAGTCCTGCAAGAGTAAGAGGCGGATTTGCACTTGATCTGAAGAGATGGTTGACGGCATTGGGACTGGAGGTTTTTACCTTCTGTGAGCATCTTGGAGAAGAATCTTTAGGTAGCACAGAGTTTATCCAGAGAGCTGAGAGTATACATGTGGAGTTCACCTAAGGATGTGTCATTGAGAGAACGTCTTGAGGTGTCAATTTTCTGTTGTATCTCATCTTGGAGGTCATCTGGAAGGGAATTGACATAGACTTGTTTAAGACTATGATCATTAATTCCACCGAGGGTATGATACCGTTGAGACATTCGTTTGTAATGGAACATGATGTCTTTTCGTTTGAGAGAGCAACAACGCATGTCAAAGAATTCTTTTCTAGCTTGTTTGTAGATATGATCAGGATCACCAAGGAATTCTCTGAAAATATATCCCATGGCTTGTGAGGCTAAGGGAACTCGAACAAATTGGAGCTGTCGATATTCACCAAGAGCCTGGTACCAATCTCTGAGAGAACCAGTAAAACGAGAGACAAACTCATATAAAATTGATTCAAGGTTCTGTTCAGATTTTGCCAGTTGGAGATCAAGCCATGCGCTCATCTCTGAAACACGTGTTCTCCATGAACCAGGAGAAGTGTCATCAAGGGTAAACCAAGGACCATTAGTTGGTTTGGCAGGAGAACAACCGGGAACATGATCTGAGGGTCCTTCGACGGAAGGAGCCGGAGCAATGGAGGTAGTCTCATCAGAGGACTCATAAGTTTGCGTCGAAGGTTGAGGATCAGTGCGAGACGCCATAAACACTTGGGTAAGATCTGCACGATCATGAGGAGAGGAGTGGGCAGAATCCAGACAGGATGAATGACAAGAAGTCTGAGATGACTGAGAGGAGACATCCTCAGAAGCTGAATCAGACTTGGATGATGAAGAAGATACCTTGGAGGCAAATAGAACTGGGTCGTACGAACTGGAAGCAGCTTGCTTATCTTTCTGCTTCGATGGAGATCTCTTCTTTTGTTTTGCTGGAGGAGAAGAGAGTATAGGATATCTTCAGAACAATTCACCAATGGATTTGAAGTGACTGGAAAAGTCATCAGGTTTTGATGGGGGTGAATGTGTAGGAGATACAGGGAAAAACAGTGATTGATGAGAATACGATTTTGGTTTGGAAGAATGTTCTCTGGAATGATCTCTGGTCAGCTGCTCAAGCTGTTCTTTGAGTTGCTTGATTTCTCTTTCTTTTGTATCAAAATCTGGACCAGAATATCCATGAGAACTATATCTGTGAAGATCAGAATGGAGCTTTGCAATTCTTGATTGAAGGTCAGAGGCTAAATCTCTGAAAGTGGCATCAAGACTCTAAAGATGGTGATCGTGTTGAGAAACATGTCGTGTCATGCGATCAATCTTCTGATCAATAGAGTTGAGAACTCTATTTTGAGCTCTGGCATTGTGGGATTGCCAGTTGAGGACTTGTTCAGCCTAGGATGGCTGCTTGAAGGAACCATCAGGTTGGACTTCGGTAGATTGGACAAAAGGCTTTGAGAACCGAGTCTTTTCTTGATTTGAAGAAGGTTCAAGTGGAGGGAAGTCACAATCATAATCTGAAGTCATGTAACAAGGAACCGGTGGAGGTAAGGTAGGAGTTGCATAGACAGGTTGTGAAGGTAGAAGACCTTCAGATCGCAGGATCTGTAGAGCTCTGTCATAGATGGGTAAAGGTTTCTTTTTGATAGGGTGGAGACCTATCCAAGGACTGTCAGGGCGTCCTGGTTTGTGAGGTTTGTGCCAGGGTTTGCAGATTGTTTTGATAGTGCCGTCTGGTTGGGGAACATATGTTGTGTCGGTAGCAACGACAGGAGCTTCATCCTGGAAAACCTTTTCATAGTTCGTGAGCCATTCAAGAGGCATGATCTCGGTGAGCTTTTCTCTGGGTAGTTGTTTAGGAATAAAAAATTAAAAAAAGTAAGAATAAAATATTAAAAATATCTTATCCCTTTTATCTCTCCCTCTCTCCTCTGGTCTTAGACTCTCTTCTAGTCTCATCTCTGCTTCTCTCCAATCTCTATATTTTATATTTCCTTTTTCTTTTTGTGTTTGGATTTCGAGTGAATTTTAATTAGATTGAAGTTATTTTTTAGGGATGGCATTGGGGCAGGTTCGGGGCGGGGTGGCCTTCCCCTCACATTTTTTGAAATGCCATCCCCTCATAAAACCCTACCATAGATGGAGCGGGTTGGGGCGGGGTGGGGTACAAGTGTACAACAGGGAGTGCTTTCCCCATCCTCACCTATTTACCCCATTTATAATATTTTTTTTATTAAAATAACAAATATATAACCATTGAATATGATATAATATATAAAGTAGTAAATAATTCCAAGAAACTATTAAAAAAAACATCTCATAAGTAAATTTAATAGTATTTTGTTTTGTCACTTTATGATAAATAACGGTGAAGAGATATAAAGTTAGGGTTAATGTATTTATATATTAATTTCTTTTTTTTAGATATATTTATTTTCTTTGAAACTATGTAATTTAACTAAGTATTATTTTAAGTGAAGCGGGGCGGGGCAGGGTGGAGAGTATAAAAACCATCCCCGCCCCATACCCATTGCGAGTCAGACTATCTATCCCCATCCCTGCCCCATCCCCACCAAATTGAAACCCATCCCCACCCCAAAAGTGTAGGTCCCCACAGGTAATTTTGCCATCCCTAATATTTTTAGTAGGATTCACAGTTGTGTTAAGTGGATTGTAATTGTGTTTAGTTGTTGAACTCAAAAAGAGGGGAAAATTAGTGGTGATGTGTGGTGATGGAGTCGGCAATGGATGAGTTGTTGACGATGGTGGGATCGTCGATGATGGAGTTGAGTCGACGAAATCTGCTTCCTCTTTGCCTTCCTCGTCTTCATCGTGTAATGGAGATTTGCAACCCATTTTTTTTCCGAAATGTTCAATGTAATTCAACTATAATCAAATCTGATCAGGAAAAAAAATGGTTAATAAAAAGTCTGATCAGACCATAAAAGTTTTTAATTTTAACTTTGTAGTTTATAAAAAATAAATAAACTCTGTAGGATTATTCTTAATATATTTTACAACATGAAAAAATGTCAAAATTTGAATTATAACTTAACAAAATATTTGATTATAAGGTTATACTTAATTGAAAATTATTATGAAAATCAGTTATGCTAGACGCAATTTTAATGTTTTTGTTCTCGGAATATCACTTTCAACAATTGCTACTAGACATGTTTTCAAATCCAGAAGATACAAAAATAAATTTCTCGAAATCAAATGAAAACGACAAAACAAAAAATAAAAACTGAAAACATTACCGAATGGGTCTAAGTGATCAATTTTTTTTTTTTTTTTTTACTTATTTTTGGAAAAGACTTGACATATCCATGTCTTTTTTGACATAAATAACAATTTAAATATCATGATAAGAAAATTTGATTTACACCGGTCTAACAAAAAAATTTGGCTACACCACTGGTGCAACTTAAAACAAAATGTCTTGTCACATGACCATGATCTGGGGGGAGACCCCATAGGAATATCAAGGGAGGGATCCAGTGAATATCCGGGGATTAAGAGGGAAATATGTAGGGATGGCAATGGGTCGGGGTCGGGGTCGGGTTCGGGTTCGGGTCGGGTCCTACTAGACCCAGACCCAGACCCATGAAAAATTTCGGGTTCGGGTTCGGGTCTGGACCCGCGGGTCTTAGGCAGACCCAGACCCAGACCCGCCCCATGGACCCACGAAATATCATGGGTCCGGGTCTGGACCCGCGGACCCACGGACCCATGGACCCATTGACCCTTTTTTTTTTTTTTTTTTTTTTGTTTCCTTTATATTTTTATTCAATTTTTCACTATAAAAATTTGTTCAAAAGTCATAATTATAAAACATTATACATTCAATTTTACCAACATTAAACATTACAAATTAGCAAATTGTGATGAGAGTGATAAAGTAATGACACAATGGCCTAAACAAATTAGCAATACACATTCAAAATTACAATTCCTTCCCTTTCCTATCATTTGCAAGCAACCAAGTCTAATAACTCACATTATCAACACAACACTGGAAACTAGATATATATGGCATCAAATTCAAGATGATAGACTTAAAAGTGAACAAAGAAACAAACCTAACCAGTACAATTGCATAATAAAACGCAAGTTACTTGGTACACATGAGAGAAAGCAAATAATGTCCACAATCTGCAAATTACCGCACCTAATAAGCATAAAATCCTAATCTCATTATAAATCAAAAGCTCAATCTAAACATGCACAAGTCTATCAATCTTTAGTTTAATTTATCACTTGAACACAAGAATTCACCGCCATGTTCTATTAAACTTAACATTATCACAAAGATATAATTTTTCAAGTTGTTTAAATATTTCAAGTTTAGGAATTAGGGACATATATATACTACTCAAATTAAACAGGTCCATGGGTTCGGGTCCGGGTTTCTGATCAGACCCAGACCCAGACCCGACCCGGACCCGAAACAGGTCTTAAAATATAGACCCAGACCCAGACTCGACCCATGCGGTTCGGGTTCGGTTCGGGTCTTGCGGGTCTGGGTAAAACTGCCATCCCTAGAGATATGTGGGTGATATTCAGGGGAGACCTAGGGGATATTTGGGGGGTTTACTTGGAGGAGAACTCGGTGAGCGTTGTGAGCTCAGAGCTAGGATGTAAGCTCGGTTATGAGCTTGGGGGTTCAGTAAGGTTCGGTTATTTGGGGTTTGGGTTGTGAGAAAAGAATCCTTAAGTGTATGGTTGTACAAATTTACTACATAGTGGATTATTTCTCTGTCGTTTTGACGTTCTATGGTTTTTTCGTTGATGTAGGGTTTCCACATATATCTTATGTCTCTGTGATTAGTTTATTTTCTCTCATCTTATTTTTCTACTAGCAGACGTTATTTGTTATGTGTAAATATTAGGCATGTCGCTTCCACGTTCGTTGGTTCAATTCCTAACAACTGGTATCAAAGTCATGGTTGGCGATGGTAGTTTCAAGTCTTTACGGGATATCGTATATAGGACTTGATGGTATTGGGATGATGATTCATGGTTGCCTAGTATGGGTTTAGCAAAAGAGAAACGTCTTGAAAGCGGTTTCAAACTCAGTGGGGTTTGATGGAGGAAGAATATTGACAGAGGAGAAATTAGGCTTGTAATGGCAAGTACAAATCATGGAGATCCAATCTAGGTTACACAATGCGATGAATAAAAAAAAAACTCCTGAAGCTCGAAGTCTCTGGTGTGGTGTGGGGCTTATCCAGTAAAGTACTCCATGTACTAACAGCAAGACTTTCACGGGGATGGGTGATGCAATGACACGTTTATCCTTTTAGCAGGTTTCTCCACTATCATAGAGAGGATATGTTGTTGCTAGTGGGTCCACTGGTTTGCACATGGGCATCAGTCAAAAGATAATGCAAGGTGTGTGGGTGGACAAGGATGCCGATGGCTGACGAACTCACTAGAAATTTGACATAAGGAGTTGCACCACAATTTCAGCAAGTTATTTCAACATGGTGCCGAAACAAGAAGAAATCTTAGGATGGTTCGTTCCCAAGTGGTTATACCTTGTGGTGGGGTATGGTGATTCTCGGTATAGAGAGTCGTGGTTGTAGACAAAGGTCTTGGGAATTCTCGCCAAAAGGGAGAATTGTTAGGTTTTAGCTTGTATTCTCAAATAAATCCAATGTAAACCAAATGAGGCTCAACTAATGTGAAACTTTCTGAAAACGTGGGAAACGTTTGGAAGTTTGAGATGGTGTTTAAGGGAGGCTTGAAGACCGAAGAAGAACTGAAGAACCGGATTCCAGAAGGAACCGTACGTGGTGTGGACCACGGGGCAGGCACATGCATAAACAGTGATGTAGACCGCAGTCAATTCCAATAAGATTAGCGCGGTGTAAATCACGGAAGAGGCAAGAGGCGTTGACCGCGGTATTCTGAGCGGTCGTTTCCAATGACATTCCATGGTATAGAGCGTGGGTGGCCAACCGCGACCCATACTGCGACGGTGGCGTATTTGGCACGGATCAAGAAAGGTGTGCGGAATAGGAAAGGTTTTCTTTTGGAAGTTCTTATGCTTAAAATTAAGGAAAGGAGTTTCTCTTTGTGCTGAACAGGAAAGTCTTGAGCATAAAGAAGTAGGACTTTGAGTGGATCAAGAAGACTTGTACATGTAGGAGAAGATTTCCTTGTAGGATTCAAACTCCCTGTAACTAGTATAAATAGAACATTGTAACTAGGTTATGTGTGTAAAGCAAAAAGAAACACATGTAACATCAGATAGTGGGTTTGATCAAGGGGGGAGACCCCATAGGAATATCTAGGGAGGGATCCAGGGAATCTAGGTATCAAGAGGAAGATCCATCGGTGATATTCGAGGGAGACCTAAGGGGACATTCCGGGGGGGGTGTACTAACTAGGTTATGTGTGTGAAGCAAAAAGAAACACATGTAATATCAGATAGTGGGTTTGATCCAGGGGGGAGACCCCATAGGAATATCTGGGGAGGGATCCAGGGAATCTAGGTGTCAAGAGGAAGATCCATCGGTGATATTCGGGGGAGACCTAGGGGGACATTCCGAGGGGGGTTGGTGTACTCTACTCGGAAGAGGACCCAGTGAACGTTGTGAGCTGGGAGCGTAAGCTCAGTTGTGAGCTTGGGGACTCAATAAGGCTCGGTTGTTTGGGGTTTGGGTTGTGAGAGATAGAATCTTGGAGTGTGTGGTTGTACAAGTGTACTACATAGTATATTATTTCTCTATCATCTTGACGGCTCGTGGTTTTTTCCCCGATTTAGGGTTTCCACGTATATCTTGTGTTCTTGTGATTGGTTTATTTTCTCTCATCTTATTTTTCTGCCAGTAGACGTTATTTGTTATATGTGAATATTAGGCATGTCATGCGTTCATCGATTCAATTCCCAATAGTAATATAATTCATTTATATGGAAAAACAAAATTGTATGAAAAAAAAATTAATTTAATTATTTATGTTTTATTGATTTTTTTTTTTTTTTTTTTACTTGCGAACTTGAATGTATTATTGTTTGATTAAGTATATACATTCAGACATTGAAGTTTTTTAAATTGATTAAAACTTTAAACACTTTGGCTTGCTTCAATGCTTTACAACACTATTGATGTTTAAAATAAAAAACAGTAACAAAAGGGGAGAATTGTATTGTTTATATTGAAAGACAGAGAATTGACATGAGAATAAAGACAGAGAAGATGAAGATGTTGCCAGATAGAAAATACAGGCACTATAATTTTATTATTCTATATCTAAACATTACAAGATTATTTTATCTGATGAGGAGCTTTGCTCTACGTTACAATTTTATTTTCTCACTCTCTCATTAATTTTACAAGCTTTTCTGAAGCAGTGGAACTTTCCTGCAATATTGTGCTAGAGCTGCCAATGGGAAAATATTCCTGTACAACCCATAGTGTAATACTCCAGTTTTCATGAAAGTTCCTGTGATTTCCTGCAATACAAATTAATAAGAAAAAATTAGATATATTGTAGAGAAATATTAATAACAATAAAAATCATACATGCAATAACTATTTTAAGATATACAAATATACCTGTTGGGGGTAGTCTCCATTTTCCAATTGAGAGTTGATCAACAATTTTGCACCACGATGAATAGGAGTTGGATCTCTCTCAGCCTAATAAATATATAATAAAAATGATTTTAATTATCGAATGTTAATTAGTTAATTAAATGTGTGAAATTGAGAAAATAATCATAATTAATGATGAAGCTGACCTGCCCAGCATGAATTAAACCTGACACGCCCAATGCAGTCTGTGCCAAATTGGATCTATTTCCTTCAAGAGGTGTATATATCTGTGTACATATAATCAACATTGATGTTATTAAATTTACATATTGTAATTGGGCAGTCCGGCAATATCTCATGTTCGAATGAAACTATTTACCATATTTACGCAAGAAAGAGAGCTCTCTCCCCAACCACCATCTTCTAATTGAGTTTTGAGAAGAAAATCAACTCCTCTCCGAATAGCCAAACTGTTGTTGTAAGTTTTGCCAGCAGCAGTCAATCCTGCTAGCACGAAAGACGTAGCGTATACGAAGCATATTCCCCAATTTCCATACCTATACATACACACATATATAGATGAATTGGTAGATTTAATAATTAGTTGATATATACTGATCACAAATAATCTGAAAAAGAAGGAAGAAACATATATGTACCATGAACCATCAGCAGTTTGTTTATCTTCAAGGTACTTCACAGCTCTCACCAAGAAATTGTCAATCTCTTTCTTTCTGTGATGTGGGTACAATTTATTGAACAAAACAAGTGCTTCGATTGCCGATGCAGTGCATTCAACATACCTGTTTCAATGCTCTTTATGAGATCAAAATCATAAATAAATATATATATATAAGGTAATTAAATGTATAACATGCAGCAAATAGCCAGGGTTTTACGTTTGATCAGCAACAATGTCCTCCATGAACTCCACCGAATTGAACCACTGAAATATTAATTAGAAAACCGAAAGCGAGTATAAGTCAATTGTCAATTTTTCATATAACAATGAAAGCTAAGTAGTTCAATTAATGTTGTTGGAGTAGCTACCTTTAATAGTGATGCGGATTGTGCCGGCTCCCAAACGGCCATACCACCATCTTTAGCCTGTAATGTTTATGTTAAAAAGGAGTCAATTTAACACGATTTTTGATAAATTCCTGAGCATGTTAGAGAATGTAAATATGTAATTGAAAACTTTAATTACCTGCATATAGAGTATAAAATTAACAGCCTCGTATAGCCACTCTGTTTCAAATTTCTCACCAACAATTTCTGTCGGCAACTTGTTGAGAAGTAGGCAACACTGAAATACATTAAAATATATATATATTGTGAGGAAAGTTTTTCAACATCATGATCAGCAATATTCAACTCTAAATTTGATCATGAAATTCTCTCATTAATTATTTACCTTCAAACTTATGGCCGTGCCATCTGAAATTTGCCATCCGTGATCTTGATCGGAGAAAGGCCACGACCCTTTCGAGAAGACGTGACGGTACTTGTTTTGCCAGTCACCTGGAGGATTGTCCCTTATCTGCAAAATAAAATTCCAAACAGGAAATTAGTTTAGGTGAAGATATATTAATATGTTGATGAAGAAATGGTTGTAGGAATAATAAAGTATGGAAAACCTGAGATTTCTTCAGGAATTCGAATCCTTTAGCGAGTGTAGGTCCAATTTCATCGGTAAGATTTGCAGCAAGCAAAGCTTCCATTGCAAGACAAGCATCCCACGCTTGACTGCCAAATGTCTACATAAAAAAGGCAAGTATAAGTATATATATATATATATATATTTCAAAATCAACGGATTCGAAATACTTATCTATCGGCAGCAGCAGCGTCAGCAGTAGTAGTACTAACCTGAACTTTCATTCCATCTTCACCGAGCCAAAAGTAGTCTCTAATTCTAGCAAGATGCTTCTTAAAGGCATCACCATTTGGATCTTCAATCCAACAAGCAAGCATAGCTGGTGGCTATTCAATTCAAATGCAACCTCAATGTCAAAAAAACTTTATCATATAATAAAATACAAACTTTGATCATTATAAAAACATTATCTATCTATATGTTTGATTTGCAATCTGATGTAGATGTACCTTCACCAAACATCCTGCAGTAATGTAACGACTGGCTTCATCTTCGTAATGAACGAAATCGATAACTTTTTTAAGAGCCTTCTCTCTAATAAGTTTATTTAAAGGCCAACGACTCAGAAAAGGCTCGGTAGACAAGTAAAGACCATCAAGGAATAAATCCAACAGGAATGAATGTGGGTTAAATAGATCCTCCTGAAATACAAGTGTTTTGCTAATTTATTAGTTTACATGCAATAATTAAGGATACAAATAAGAGCCTTTATTTTTGAATTTGTAAATAGAAATCACCTTTGCACATAAATGGCGAATTCCCCACCAATTGATTTCGTTGTAAGGTTGAGTGAGGAGTTCATTTCTTAGTTCCTCAATCAATGGAGTAATTGGAACACAAAACCTTTTCCCATACAAATATGCCATAGATGTGTAAACTGTTCTACCATAACACCACAAATTTCCTGCATACACAAATTGAAGGAAAATTAAAAATTATAACCTCCATATCAAATAAATAAATACATATATTTAATGGGTCATGTTATTATAGTCATTCTCTCCCAACTAATCGATGTTATTAGAGTAATCGATGTTACTGATTATGTATATAGTAAAATCTATATTAATTAATCTATACTGATCATGTATAGTAGTAAAATCTATATTTAATTAATTTGTGAAGTATTTGGTGCAAACCTGGATGAATTGGTAAAGAAGAAGGCATGATCCACAACTCCGGAGTCAATGGGTTGACGCCAGACCAATCCACTAATCCAAGTGTCTGTGTCAAAACACAAAACAAAACAAATGACACTTGTCACATGTGTGCATATATATATATATATATATATATATATATAATGAGCAAATTTATATTAAAATAATTTATTTATTTTTTAGAGTGATGCTATTGGCACACCTCCCACGAACGATGTTTTTTTTTTTTTTTCAAGAGTTATGAAAAAAAAAATTCAAGAAAATGATTAGCGGCAACCCTTCTCCTGACCAATTGAAGTGGCCTAAGCACGTGTATAGGCAAAGAACCTTTTTTTTTTTTTTTTTTTGGAAAAGGAATGTGGGGTTTTATTAGATTTACTTTATAGAATATTTTTTTTCCTTAAAATGCATGTCTCTTTTAGTAATTTTAATAAAGGAAAAAAAATAATACTAAATAATTAAAAAAGTGGGGTATAAATAGATCAGTAGGGGGTGTGCCAATAGCACCACTCATTTTTTTTAATTGGTAATTATATTATATATATGGTGGTGATTATATATATAGAGGTTAAAATTGAAACTAACCATATAATTAGTGGAGTTTTTATTTTACCCAACATTAGTGTTTTGATTGTTTCTCCAAACTTTCCACTGATGAGACAAAAATACCCTTAATGATTTCTCAATTAAAAACACTGGTCTTCTTGAATTAAACACACCACCTATTTTCTTAAATTAAACATACCCGTTTTTTTCAATTATACACACCACCGGTTTTCATCAATTAAACACGCCACCAGTTTAATTCTTAACGTGTTTAATCTGTGTATTTAATTCCTAGTGCGTTTAATCTGTGTTTAATTCCATTGTGTTTAATCTGATACAGGGGTAAATTTATCAATATATAATACATACCGCTAGCCAAATCTTTCCCCAAGAGGGCACATAAGTGAGACCACCACGGTCAAGAATCCATTTTCGAGCTCTAGCCAAAGCATTGTTTTGACCATCATCAGGTCCCAATCCAAGCAAACGCATGACCACATAGTTGTAAACTGTACCATACATGCTGCTCACTGTGGACTCTACATGTAAACCCCATCCACCATCTTCACGCTGATGATTGTACAGGTAACGGAGCAGTTCTTCACGATGCTGGGGAGTGATTACTGAATTCAGATGTCCAACAGCATACAAAACGAATATCTGAAATAGTTTTCCGACAATCTCAACAGATCAATGACTAGTGAAAAAAAAAAAAAAAAGCTCTTTTAACTTGTAAAAAAACAATACGTCTGAATTAGATCATGAGAAGTGACAACGTACATATGGAGGCATGAAATAACATGAGCCGGAATTTTCGGCAGGCCAGTGGCCGTCGTGAGTCTGTATGGCTGAGAAGAAGTGGACAGCCCTCCTCATTGATGTCAAGGCTGTTTCATATGTTGTTTCCTCTCCATCTTTCACTTTTACTGCAGGAATTGTTTGCTTCCATTTCTTCTCTCTGAGTGTCTGCATATATATATAAATATATAAAGATATTTTAATTAAATATCTGAGTGTCTGCAATCATGTTTTAATTAAATAATATTTTGTAAGGATTTCAACAACAACAAAAATAAAATAAAATCAGCACATCTTAATTTGAGAATTTTTGTCAGTGTATATATATATATATTTTGAGAGAATTTTTGTCAGTGTATATATATATATATATTTTTGAGAGAGAGAGAGTGGGTGTGTGTGTGGGGAATTAATAAATTAAAATTCAGTGATTCCATGAAATTACAATGATTTAAAAAAATATCAAAAATTTATATCTTAATTTGTTCAAGAGTCAGTTGATTGAAGATCTTAAAATTCCAAAAAACAAAAAAAAAAAACAAAAAAACAAAAAAAACAAAAAACTTATAAAATTTTATATTAAAAAATAAAACTATTTAAGTGAAAGACGGCGTGCAACTTTTAAATTGACTAAACTTTATCATGCAAAAATTAAAACTCTTTTTATTTATTTATTTACTTATTTTGTATATTAATTTCTTATAATGGAGAAGAGCTTTAGTTAATATTTATGTTTACAAGGGGAAACTAAATTTTGAGTTTTGGTCTTTTTCAGAATTTAATTGGTCTAAGATATTTTAGAAGTCCCTAGTTATACAATTTTATTTAATAAACAGATCTACTCGTAGAAACTCTACCTGAAATCGCCAAAGTAGATCACTGTCTCCCGGAACCTGACGCCGATTCTTTGTGAAATTTTCGCGAGCTTCTTCAATCTCAGCCAACTCCTCGGGGCTGGGTACATAATCATGATCAAATTCCCAAACTTGCCTTCCAGCATAATTGTTTGTACTCCACAAATAAGGGCTGTCTTCACCCTCTGCAATCCTCAACCTCCACATATCTTTTCCCTTCTGTTAATTGTCTGCTCACATCACAGTACAAATCTTATTCAGATAATTCAAATGCATTTTTAGCAACCCAGAATTCAAAGATTTGGAAAAAAAAAAATTAATAATCAGAATGTTCTCATCTGAGAATTTCTAGAAAAAAAAAATATTTTGAAGGTGAATGAAGAATTATGCATGTCAATACATAAGTGTATATATATATATATATATATATATATATATATATATATATATATAACCAGTTCGAACTGATATAAGATATATCAGTTTCTTACGTATGGACCATTGGATTTAAATGATTTAACTTAACTGCATACACTTGTCAAAGCATCTTTTAAATCCAATGGCTCACATGCAATGAACTGATATATTTTATATTAGCTCGAACTAACAATAGAAAGACTATATTAATCTAACATTAAAAAATAATTAGCCAATGATGGTTGCACCAATATGTATTAAGTAAGTAGTATTGTAGTAAGTTGGAGAAAAAATAGAATTGTTGACAACTTACAGAATTGAGAGCACTAAAAACTTGTGATTTGTGATTGAGAGCACTAAAAACTTGTGATTTGTGTGTAGTTACCAACTTTTCCACAACCTTATTTATAGATATGTAGAGGGTCAAGGTGGATGCTCAACAATTTTTTGATAAATTAAAAAAATATTATATTCAATAAAGGTGGCTGTCCACAAAAATATTATATTGTTAGTAGTGTTTGAACAGAATAAATAGTTTTTAGAATAATAAATATAAGGCTGTTTTAGATATAGAAAATAGAGCCAATTACACAAGCATCCCTACTATTTAACTTAAATCCATGTATATATAAGTTTGTTCGTAATTACATGGTCATCCATTGCCGTTAGTAATTACATTCCAAAATGCCTCTACTTTATATTTTATTATTTATTTGATTACTTTTTAATTATTTTATTTATTTAATAAAAAATAATTAAAAGAAAAACAATCAAGAATATTTTTCTTTAGAAACACATTCTTCATCAATTTCAGATTATTTTTTTCAATCTGAAAAAAAAAAAAAAAAAAAGTATAATTCATCTTCTCCAATAAAAAATAATCTATTGATGGAGCAGGTCGCTCTATCTGACTTTAGAGGAGATCTTAAAATTTTCCAAATCTCTTTACAACTTTTTCTTTTTCTTTTTTTATTTTTTATTTAAAAAAAAAATCAATGTTAGAGATTGTTCGATGGTCCAGTCTTTTAATAAAAAAAAATTAATAATGAAATATTATATAAATACTTAATATTATAAGTAAATGGCAACTTAATCTAGATCTTTTGACTGCTTGCATGGCTTGATATATATGTTTTTGGCTTTTATGAAAAAGTTTCTCATTCAGGCCAAAATATAGTTATTAGAAAATGGAATCTTGATAACAATGATTTAAATTATCAGAAATTCTTTTAATATATATTTTTACAATTATACAATAAATAAAAGAATGGAATAAGGCAAAATCTTCCATCTTTTGGACTTCAAGTAATTATTGAGAAGGTTTCAACAACAAAAAAAAAATAACAGATTTGAAAAGAAGTACTTGTAATTTTTAAAAAAAAAATGTAGCTATTTCAAAAAAATTTTAAAAAAAATATAAAATTGTAAAAAAAAGTGTAGCTTTGGCTGACCGGTGGTGGCACAATGGTCGCAATTTTCACCTCATACTGAAATTTCGTGCAAAACGTTTCAACACCATGTATTTTATATAAAGTAAAGTGAGCGTCACATTTCAAACTTCAAAGCAATACCCAGAAATTCCAGAAATTTCACATTTCAAACGGTTCTATGAACTTAGTCAATAAATGTTACCAAGCTTACAAAGTCTTCGACAGTATTCCACTATTCATAAATACGTCTATAGTAATAGTAGACATAGTCTGGTGATACCATATCTCTCGTAATAAAATTGTGGTTAATTTCAAGTGAACATCACCTCTTAGTGGAGATGATAGTGCACCTCCCTTCCACCGTTGTGGTGAGGGGTTCAATTCCCACCATGCGTATTTTACAAGTATTTATGGAGAGTTTTCTCCCAGTTTTTGGGAGTAATTATCCGGATTGTACATATATTGTCTTATCTTGACAAGTCCCAAAAAAAAAAAATTGTGTCTCCGTTTCACACTCGCAAACACTAGAGATGTTTCAATATCTCGGGCTTAAAACGTGTTGTGGCACGTTTGTCCACTAAATTTTTGATACCAAGTCGGTGGGTCTTTCCCTTGAAAACCCCCACCACCAACAAAAAGCAACTTTGAATAAAAAATGAAAAATGAAATTAATTAATTATTATGTTTCTTGACAAATCAAACTCAGCAACTTTGAATAACTGAATTCCTTGACTTGAGTCGAGATGATATAAGTATAACACACTCTTAATTTTACAGTCCAATTATTGACTATTATAATTAACAAACAAAATTTAACCCAAAAGAAAAATTGGAAAGCAAATTTAATTTGTATTTAATTTGTGTTTTTATTTTTTTTTTAAATCAAATTGTTGTCTAAATGGGAGAAAATATTGAAAAATCCTGCTAGCATTTGTCACCCCAAGTGTAATAATATTCCAAAAACAACAAAATATTCCAACTCGAAAGCAATATTCCCAACTGACGTACCAAAATATAGTCAGTCAAGAGTCATGACTAATTTAATTAGGATAATGCTTGGGTACTGTCAGTACCCAAGGTACTGACCAACCAATAGGTTTTTGCCACTTAGCCCATTTATAAAGAATACAAAGAGATAAATGTAAAAAACTAAGAGAAAAAAAGCTACGTGACAACACCCTATTAGTGGGGTCAGTACCCAAGCAATTTCCATTTAATTATAGAGTGAACTTTGAATCACTCGATCTTTGACTTCAATAATATTAATTTTCCAGTCCAATATGATGTGAAGTACAAAACGATAAAATATATATAATTTCCTAATAAAAATTCGAAAGGAAAAGAATATAAAGTTTTCCAATTTTGGTTGTTATATTAGGTACAATTGATTTTTTTTATTTTTTTATCCCCAAAATTCAACGTTCCTAATGATGATTTGGAGACATCTGAAGGTTCCATGGAAATATTCCTCTTTCTCGCCTCTTGTTCTTCGGTTCTTGGGTTGATAAGTGTGGTAGCCAAAAATGGCCCAATGGCCCAACGTGCCAAGGCCCAATCCCTACAAGTCCTACCCAGGCCCATTGTGTTGGGTCGACCCAACACAAGTGCCAGCAGAAGCTACCGTTGAAGATTTGTTCAAAGTTCAGTTACGAAAATATCATGTAACCGCCCATTGAAGAGTAAATCTCTCATAAAATCACGTCCACTATCAAATGCTGATAGTAGACGTTAGAACCAAGGCACCTAGTATAAATAGGGGAGGCTCATTCGATAGTAGCTCTCTGAATTCTCTGAACTAAAGCTTATCAATAAGCGTATTGAAACTCTGATTCTAAGACATTCTGACCACCGGAACTTCCTCATCAGTCATCTGGTCACGTTGCTCAGCCCAAACATACCTAAGGCTAAGAATCCAGCCCCCACCATTCTGTTTTTTCTATTTTATATTTTTGTCTTGAGTTCTTTTGCAGGTTCAACGAAGTTCAGACGACCATATCAGACAACGGTCGACATCAACCAACCAACATCTAGCCTAGTTGCTTTGGGCCTGATACAACCCGACCCACTTGACGTACCAAGTCGATCGACCACCTACAATAAGTAGTTTTTTAATTATTCATTTAATTTTTGGAAATGTTTGCTCTTTGTCAAAGTTCCATTGAAATGATTTTTGCGTGCTTGTAGAGTTAATTTATTAGTATTAGTTAGATGACTTTGGGATAAAGAAATGGCGGTCGTAAGAAAGGTTATCAAAGAAAAAGTTGACACAATCAAACTCATTCACATAGTATGAACAACTAATCAAATGAAAAATGCATGTCACATAGCATAAATTAAATAGGTTTGGCATATACGCCAGACGTATTGAAACATTTCTTATACCGTATGAATGTGGATTAGGTGTTAAAAAGTGGTAGTACATGATGATATTCCAGCTCTTTTGTATTCTCTAATTTTTATGGTTTTAAATTGAATATATTTTCTTGAAAAAAAAATATATTAGTGGATGGTATCACAGAAAGAGAGGAACTAAAAAAGGAGAATGTTTTGCTTATTTGTTACAGGTTAAACATGAAGGAAACAATCAAGATTGAATAAAAGTTGCCTTCAAAACAAACTAGCAGAATTAATGTAGTGTCATCAATGGCCTCTTGCCAATGTGGCTGGACGCTCCAAGTGAGTCTCCACCACCACGGTTCAACGCCTTGGTGCGTGTATATATTTGCACATATATACATTGTCCCACCTTGGCCTTTAAATCCCAAGTGTGGGGAGCCATCTCCCGGTTCTGGGAGCATTCCTCTCTCCAATTGTGAGAGTAGCTGTATTCTATTTATATCCTCTCCCCGATAGTGTGAGTAGTGGTCCAGACTGTGCTTGTAGAGTTTTATCTTGCTAGTCCCGATAGTGGTTATACATCAAAATAAATAAATAAATAAATAATAAATTAATTAATGTAGTGTCTTAATCATTCACATGCAGTGTTTTTTTGTTTTTTGTTTTTTATTTTTATTGGATTTTCTTCTTTATGCGAATCGGAAACGAAAATTAAAAGTGAATCTGCTTAATCGGTTTGTATCACAATTGCAATGTTATACTATACTATCATTGTAAATCTTTTATAAGAACCGTTCACATCAATACGCACGGAACTATATCAGCACCAATACATGTGGACCACTGATTATGGAGAAGTTTTGATAAGTGTATACACTTTGAGTCAAAGTATATAAATCTAATGGTCCACATACAACATATTGATGAAATTATATCAGTGAAATTATATCAGTGACTTGAACATTTTGTATCTATATATATATATATATTACAATAATTTAAAGTTTTTACAAGATTAATTGTAGTGCTGTGTCTGATCTTAAGCATTTTAGAGTGGGTTTTGGAATTATTATTCGGAATGATTTGGACTGTGTTATGGCTTCCTGCTGTCAATTTTTCGGAGGCGGCTATCGATCGTCATATTGCGGGGATTATGGCCATTTTCAGAGGCATCCTTTTTAGTAAGGATTGTGGCTTGTTTCCGTGTGTGCTTGAATCTGATGACAGTGTGGCGGTTCACCGTGTCCTGAAAAACAACTTTATGAATGCTAGCTATGGCTCCATTCTCTCTGATATTGTGGATTTGAGATCTCAAACTATGGATATGCCGGTTAGTGCTGTTCCTTCCTCTGCCAATCGTGCTGCTCAGTACCTTGCTAATTTAGCCTTGAAGACTTTGGCAAACTCCTTCCGGATGGAAGAGGCCCCCTCTGTATCAGGGGTTTGATTGATGCTGATATTTCAGTTTAAGCTTTCTGCTGTGTTGTTTTGCTTTTGGTCGTTTTTTTATTGATTGTTTTGTCTTTTTGCTGCCGGGTTGCAGTATGTGTAAAAAAAAAAAGTAAATAAATAAAGTTTTGAGTAGAGGGATATGATTGAAATTATTAGATTTTGATAATGCCATTGGCTCAAATTTGAACAAATTAACGTTACTCTTTTAAATATTATCGTTGACTTTGATAAAAAAATATCTAGTAGGCAGCGGTTGTCTAATTCGTCACCTTAGAAAGAAATTTTATCTAAATTTGGAACAAATTTATTCATGTCTGTGCGAGATTCGTTGCAAAATAAATATACAGGTAATTCGAATTTGTTTTAACTTATCGGTCAATAAAATAAGAGTAATGATAGACTTCTCAAAAAAAAAAAAAAAAAAAAATCCAAATGATATTGATATGTGATGTGTCAACATCTTGTAAATCATGAGATTATGTGGTAAGTGATGCGATGTTGACATCTCACGTGCCAACATCGTTCGGGAAAAAAATTGATAAAAATTTTTGGGAAACCTAACATTACTCATTAAAAAAAAAAAAAAAGGATTAGTACTATACATTCCAAAAAATTAACTCAAAATTCAACCAAAATGATGTGGTAAATGAGTTGTCATCACCACACAAATTATAGGGTGATGTGGTGGATGATATAGCAAGACAAATCACTTACCACAATAGACCAACGTTAGTGTAAAAAAATTACTTTTATTTTTTTTTTTAGCAGTATCTATTTATCCACCTATCTACACCAAGTTTTTTTTTTTTTAAGTTTTTTGTCATTGGTAGCATTCGATCCGTTGACATGAAAGTCATTAATCCAAACTCCAAACTCTAAACTCATCCATCTATCAAATGAAGTACGCTCCGACAGGAAAAAAAAAAAAAAAAAAAAAAAAAACATTACTACCAAATCAATCGATTATCCCCTGTGAGCCATCTTTTGGTACGTTTTGGAAATAAAATATTCTTAGTAACGTCACCATCCAATTCAAACCAGATAATCTTTTGGGTTCTATCACCCAAAAAAAAAACTCCACCAATTAAAAATACTATCGCAGATTACAAACTTATCAACTTAAAAAAAATATAGTAAGCATAACTTTTTTTTTCTTTAATTTACGGTCAATTATATATTTTTCCAAAATAATGCTCAATCAAGCACCATATAATCTTATGATTTACATATTTATATATCATATTGATATTTTAAATTTTTCATATATAATTGTTTATTACTTCAATAATTTAGCTATTTATAGGATCCCTATAATTATAAGGTGTACAAAAGAAATTCGAGCAAGTTATCAAGATAAATGATATTTAATTGAAACTAACCATATAATTAGCGGAGTTTTTATTTTTACCAGCATTAGTGTTTTGATTGTTTTTACCAAACTTTTCACTGATAAGACAAAAATACCCTTAACACTGGTCTTTTTCAATTAAACACACTAGTCTTCTTCAATTAAACACACCACATATTTTCTTCAAGTAAACACACCAGTTTTTTTTTTTTTAATTAAATATACCACCAGTTTTCATCAATTAAACCCACCGATGTTATTCTTCAATTAAACACATCACTAGTTTAATTCCAAACGTGTTTAATCTGTGTGTTTAATTTCCAGTGTGTTTAATTCCAATGTGTAGTACAGGGGTAAATTTGTCTCTTTAGTGGAAATTTTAGTAAAAATAATTTTGGTTAAAAATAAAAAACCCCTTAATTGTGTTAGGTTAAAAGATGTTATTTCCTCTGATATTTAAAAATTTAAACAACCCTAAAAAACATTCTTGCACTCAACCAGTCACTTCAGTTTACCTTTTATATATATATATATATATATATATATATATATATATATAATCTTTCTATTATCAGTTTGAACTGATATAAAATATATCAGTTCCTTGCATGTGGACCATTGGATTTAAAAGATGCTTTAACAAGTGCATGCAGCCAAGTCAAAGTATTTAAATCCAATGACCCACATGCAAGGAACTGATATATCTTTTGTCGGTTTGAACTGATAATAGAAAAATTTATATATATATATATTAGAGAACTTCAGTTTGCCTTAACCTATGACAAAGAAAGTAAAATATATAATTATCGATATTCTTATTGCCTTATTGGTCTAATTGTTGACTATAACAATTTACAAGTGATGAATTTTTAATAAGTCCTAGTGATCAATTTCAACAATGATTCAAAAGAAAAATTAATAAGCAAATATGTTTAGACTACTGAATAGTCAAACGAAATATGTTAAATAATTAATTGATATATAGAAAGAAACTACGTAGACAACGTAAATTCTTAGAAATTGCAAAGAAAAAAAATTCTTCAGCATGCAAAGGTGAAATTAACACTCCAGAGACATATTTTTGACTGTTTGATTATTTTATTATAGATTTGTAAGACCAAAAAATACTAGATCTTTCTCTTGACTTTGACTAATAACATACAAGGTGAATTTTGAAAAATTCCAAGTTTTGATGTGATTCAGGGAAATTGCCTGTTGCATGACCCAATATTATTGTGCATTTAAAAAAAAAAAAAAAATTAAAAAAAATTAAAAAATAAAAAAAACCATAATCTTTTGTTTTGTTGAATTAAGTGAATCGGCTTAATGCGAATTTGAA
The DNA here is from genome assembly GCA_030490815.1 of Acer saccharum. Classification (NCBI taxonomy): domain Eukaryota; kingdom Viridiplantae; phylum Streptophyta; class Magnoliopsida; order Sapindales; family Sapindaceae; genus Acer; species Acer saccharum. The sequence continues at coordinate 29,959,463 of CM059866.1, forward strand.
GAAAAAAATTAAAATGAAAGCATTAATCGGTTTGTATCACAATTGCAATGTTATATTATACTATCATTGTAAATCTTTTATAAGACCCGTTCACATCAGTGCGCTGAACTATATCAGTATCAATATATGTGGACCACTGATTATGGAAAAGTTTTGACAAATGTATACACTTTAAGTCAAAGTATATATAAATCTAATGGTCTACATCCAACACACTGATGAAGTTATATTAGTGACTTGAACATTTTGTGTGTATATATATATATTACAATAATTTAAAGTTTTTAGACTTTGATAATGACATTGGCTCAAATTTGGACAAATTAATGTTATTCTTTTAAATATTATCGTTGACTTTGACGAAAAATATCTAGTAGGCAGCGGTTGCTGACCGGCGGCAACGGTTGTCTTATTCGTCACCTTAGAAAGAAATTTTATCTCAATTTGGAACAAATTTATTCATGTCTATGCTAGATTCGTTGCAAAATAAATATGCAAGTAATTTTATTTTTTATTTTTTTTACTTATTTGGCAATAAAAAAAAAAAGTAACCATAAGCTTCTCAAATTTTTTTTCCAAATGATATTGTCACGTGATGTGTCAACGTCTTATAAATCATGAGATTATGCAGTAAGTGATGTGATATTAACATCTCACATGCCAACATCTCATTTGGGAAAGAATTTAAGAAAAAAAAATTAGAAAGCCTAGCATTACTCATAAAAAAAAAAAAAAAAGAGTAGTACTGTATAACCCAAAAATTTAACTCAAATGATATGGCAAATCAATTGTTATCACCACACAAATTATAGGGTAATGTGGTGGATGATATGGCAAGACAAATCACTTACCACATCAAATCAGCGTTAGTGTAAAAAAATTACTTTTTTTTTTATGATATCTATTTATCCACCTATATACACCAAATATATTTTTTGAAGCTTTTTGTCATTGGTAGCATTCAAACCGCCGACATGAAAATCATTAATCCAAACTTCAAACTCGTTCATCTATCAATTGAAGTACGCTCTGAGAGGAAAAAAAAAAATACATTACTACCAAATCAATCGATTATCCCATGTGAGCCATCTTTTGGTACGTTTGGAAATAAAATATTCTTAATAACGTCACCATCTAATTCAAACCAGATAATCTTTTGGGTTCTGTCACCCAAAAAAAAAACTCCACCAATTAAAAATACTATCACAGATTACAAACTTATCAACTTAAAAAAAAGTAAGCATAACTTTTTTTATTTAATTTACAGTCAATTATATATTTTTCCAAAATAACATATAATTTCATGATTTACATATTTATATATTATATATTTATATATCATATTGATATTTTAAATTTTTGATATATAATTGTTTATTACTTCAATAATTTAGCTATTTATAGGATACCTATAATTATAGTGTGTACAAAAGAAATTAGAGCAAGTTATCAAGAGAAATAATATTTAATTGAAACCAACCATATAATTAGCGGAGTTTTTATTTTTACCCAGCATTAGTGTTTTGATTGTTTTTATCAAACTTTCCACTGATATCCTTAATGATTTCTCAATACTCTTCTTCAATTAAACACACCACCTGTTTTCTTCAATTAAATACACCAATTTTTTTTTTTTAATTAAATATACCACTAGTTTTCATCAATTAAACACACCGCTATTATTCTTCAATTAACCACACCACTAGTTTAATTCCAAACGTGTTTAATCTGTGTGTTTAACTTCCAGTGTGTTTAATTCCAATGTGTAGTACAGGGGTAAATTTGTCTCTTTAGAGGAAAGTTTGGAAAAAACAATGAAAACACTAATTTTGGTTTAAAATAGAAAACCCCTTAATTTTTTTAGGTTAAAAAATGCTATTTCCTCTGAAATTTAAGAATTTAAACAACCCTAAAAAAACATTCTTACACTCAACCAGTCACTTCAGTTTACCTTTTATATACATATATATAAATATTAGAGAACTTCTGTTTGCCTTAACCGGTAAGTTTTAGTGACAAACAAAGTAAAATATATAATTATTGATATTCTTATTGCCTTATTGTTCTAATTGTTGACTATAACAATTTACAAGTGACGAATTTTTAATAAGTCCTAGTGATCAATTTCAAAATGATTCAAAAGAAAAATTAATAAAAAAACATGTTTAGACTACTGAATAGTCAAACGAAATATGTTAAATAATTAATTGATAGAAAGAAACTATGTAGACAATGTAAATTCTTAGAAATTGCAATTATTATTTTTTATAGTGAACGGACAAAAATGCCCCCAACAGTAACCTTCACTACAAAAAAAGTGGCATATAGTGACAAAAATTATTTATCACTATAAGTAAAGAAATTGTCACAATTTCAATATTGTGACAAAAAAAAAGTGTCATTAACAATTTGTCACTTTTGCCCCCGTCACTAAAAGTATTTGTGACAATTTTTTGGAACTTGTCACGAATCATAATTTTTAGTGACATATTACCACTCGATATTAATTAGTGACAAAATAAAAATTGTGTCACTAAATTATATATAATGACAATTAACTGTTTGAAGATTTTGTCACTATACATCTTCTAAGTAACAATTTATTATTTTAAAATTGTGTCATTATTCACAAACTTAGTGACAATTAACCATGTAAAAATTGTGTCACTATACATAACTTTATCCATAATTAATTATTTAAATATTATGTCACTATACATAACCTTATCGATAATTAATTATTTAAGTATTGTCACTATACATAACTTTATCGATAATTAATTATTTAAATATTATGTCACTATACATAACCTTATCGATAATTAATTATTTAAGTATTGCCACTATACATAACCTTATCGATAATTAATTATTTAAATATTATGTCACCATACATAACCTTATCGATAATTAATTATTTAAGTATTGTCACTATACACAACCTTATCGATAATTAATTATTTAAATATTGTCACTATACACAAACATAGTGACAGTTAACCATATGAAAATTATGTTTGTTTTACACAAATTTAGTGCAATTAACAAGAAGATAACAAGTTACAAATTCAATCAAAGTTAATATAATAGTCCATTCAATTATTATTAACTACAAGAAAACTTAAATACAAAAAGTACAATAAGGAATTGATAATCAGAACACAAGAAAGAAAAGAGAAAGAAAAAAGAAAGTGAAAAAAATATATATAATACAAAATTGTTAGTGTACATACACCAATTTGCTACAAATTTTGAGATAAATTCATTACATCAATTATATTCGGATAACCATAATGAAGATTCTTCAAGCCTCAATACTAGAACACTTTCATAAATGAAAAGATTAGAATAAACTTTTCGCCTAGTTACAAACTGCAATAGAAAGTATATTATTAACACCTCAATAAGATATAATTTGTTTTTTCAATGCTGCATTAAACAATTGGTTGTTCCATAAGAATCATTTAATCAAACGGTTAGTATGCACATCAACTGATAAATATCATGTAATCTAAGAACAAACAACTATAAATCATGAAATAATAATTATGGGTTCCTGAAAAAAATTAAAAACAAATTAAAGTTAAGAATCATTCCTAAACACATATATATAATTCTATATATAACATACCTTGTTAAAAGAAAATTTCAATATATTAAACTCGAATTTGAGATTCCGACCCTGAAAACAAGTATAAGAAAATAAACCCTAAAAAAAATTAAATCAAGAGAAGCTTACCTATCAAGACAAAATTTTCTCTACGGTCTTGGTGACTTCTAAAGATGAAACACGGTTTCAAACCTACACTACAAAAAAAGTGGCATATAGTGACAAAAATTATTTATCACTATAAGTAAAGAAATTGTCACAATTTCAATATTGTGACAAAAAAAAGTGTCATTAACAATTTGTCACTTTTGCCCCCGTCACTAAAAGTATTTGTGACAATTTTTTGGAACTTGTCACGAATCATAATTTTTAGTGACATATTACCACTCGATATTAATTAGTGACAAAATAAAAATTGTGTCACTAAATTATATATAATGACAATTAACTGTTTGAAGATTTTGTCACTATACATCTTCTTAGTAACAATTTATTATTTTAAAATTGTGTCATTATTCACAAACTTAGTGACAATTAACCATGTAAAAATTGTGTCACTATACATAACTTTATCGATAATTAATTATTTAAATATTATGTCACTATACATAACCTTATCGATAATTAATTATTTAAGTATTGTCACTATACATAATTTTATCGATAATTAATTATTTAAATATTATGTCACTATACATAACCTTATCGATAATTAATTATTTAAGTATTGCCACTATACATAACCTTATCGATAATTAATTATTTAAATATTATGTCACCATACATAACCTTATCGATAATTAATTATTTAAGTATTGTCACTATACACAACCTTATCGATAATTAATTATTTAAATATTGTCACTATACACAAACCTAGTGACAGTTAACCATATGAAAATTATGTTTGTTTTACACAAATTTAGTGACAATTAACAAGAAGATAACAAGTTACAAATTCAATCAAAGTTAATATAATAGTCCATTCAATTATTATTAACTACAAGAAAACTTAAATACAAAAAGTACAATAAGGAATTGATAATCAGAACACAAGAAAGAAAAGAGAAAGAAAAAAGAAAGTGAAAAAAATATATATATTACAAAATTGTTAGTGTACATACACCAATTTGCTACAAATTTTGAGATAAATTCATTACATCAATTATATTCGGATAACCATAATGAAGATTCTTCAAGCCTCAATACTAGAACACTTTCATAAATGAAAAGATTAGAATAAACTTTTCGCCTAGATACAAACTGCAATAGAAAGTATATTATTAACATCTCAATAAGATATAATTTGTTTTTTCAATGCTGCATTAAACAATTGGCTGTTCCATAAGAATCATTTAATCAAACGGTTAGTATGCACATCAACTGATAAATATCATGTAATCTAAGAACAAACAACTATAAATCATGAAATAATAATTATGGGTTCCTGAAAAAAATTAAAAACAAATTAAAGTTAAGAATCATTCCTAAACACATATATATAATTCTATATATAACATACCTTGTTAAAAGAAAATTTCAATATATGAAACTCGAATTTGAGATTCCGACCCTGAAAACAAGTATAAGAAAATAAACCCTAAAAAAAATTAAATCAAGAGAAGCTTACCTTTTCTATCAAGACAAAATTTTCTCTACGGTCTTGGTGACTTCTAAAGATGAAACACGGTTTCAAACCTACACTACAAAAAAAGTGGCATATAGTGACAAAAATTATTTATCACTATAAGTAAAGAAATTGTCACAATTTCAATATTGTGACAAAAAAAAAGTGTCATTAACAATTTGTCACTTTTGCCCCCGTCACTAAAAGTATTTGTGACAATTTTTTGGAACTTGTCACGAATCATAATTTTTAGTGACATATTACCACTCGATATTAATTAGTGACAAAATAAAAATTGTGTCACTAAATTATATATAATGACAATTAACTGTTTGAAGATTTTGTCACTATACATCTTCTTAGTAACAATTTATTATTTTAAAATTGTGTCATTATTCACAAACTTAGTGACAATTAACCATGTAAAAATTGTGTCACTATACATAACTTTATCTATAATTAATTATTTAAATATTATGTCACTATACATAACCTTATCGATAATTAATTATTTAAGTATTGTCACTATACATAATTTTATCGATAATTAATTATTTAAATATTATGTCACTATACATAACCTTATCGATAATTAATTATTTAAGTATTGCCACTATACATAACCTTATCGATAATTAATTATTTAAATATTATGTCACCATACATAACCTTATCGATAATTAATTATTTAAGTATTGTCACTATACACAACCTTATCGATAATTAATTATTTAAATATTGTCACTATACACAAACCTAGTGACAGTTAACCATATGAAAATTATGTTTGTTTTACACAAATTTAGTGACAATTAACAAGAAGGTAACAAGTTACAAATTCAATCAAAGTTAATATAATAGTCCATTCAATTATTATTAACTACAAGAAAACTTAAATACAAAAAGTACAATAAGGAATTGATAATCAGAACACAAGAAAGAAAAGAGAAAGAAAAAAGAAAGTGAAAAAAATATATATATTACAAAATTGTTAGTGTACATACACCAATTTGCTACAAATTTTGAGATAAATTCATTACATCAATTATATTCGGATAACCATAATGAAGATTCTTCAAGCCTCAATACTAGAACACTTTCATAAATGAAAAGATTAGAATAAACTTTTCGCCTAGATACAAACTGCAATAGAAAGTATATTGTTAACACCTCAATAAGATATAATTTGTTTTTTCAATGCTGCATTAAACAATTGGTTGTTCCATAAGAATCATTTAATCAAACGGTTAGTATGCACATCAACTGATAAATATCATGTAATCTAAGAACAAACAACTATAAATCATGAAATAATAATTATGGGTTCCTGAAAAAAATTAAAAACAAATTAAAGTTAAGAATCATTCCTAAACACATATATATAATTCTATATATAACATACCTTGTTAAAAGAAAATTTCAATATATGAAACTCGAATTTGAGATTCCGACCCTGAAAACAAATATAAGAAAATAAACCCTAAAAAAAATTAAATCAAGAGAAGCTTACCTTTTCTATCAAGACAAAATTTTCTCTACGGTCTTGGTGACATCTAAAGATGAAACACGGTTTCAAACCTAAAAAGTATTTTTAAGGAAAAGAGAAAAAAAATTAAAATAAAGAAACATCCCTAAACATATATATATATATATATATATATATATATATATATATAATTCTACATAAAATATATATATATATATCTTATTCAAAGAAAATTTTTATTATATGAAACTCGAATTTGAAATTCCAACCCTGAAAAACAAGTAAAAGATAACAAACCCTTAAAAAAAAATCCAATCAATAGAAGTTTACCTTTTTCTATCAAGGCATAATTTTCTCTACAATCCTGGTGACTTCTACAAATAAATCATAGTTTCAAATCTAAAAAGTGTGTTTAAGGAAAAGAGAAAATCTAGATATTGCAGTGACAAAGCTTCTTCACCATTTTGGTTTTTTTATTTTTTCTTTCAAAATCCTCCGTCAATGGACGACGGTAGACCATAAACACGCATACGTCGGCATCGACAACCACGACCAAACACAATAGTGACTTTTTTTCTGTCGGAGCCTTTGTTAGTTGCATCTGAGATACAAACCCTCTTGTTAGTTGCTCTTTTTTTTTTTTTTTCAATTTAAAACCCTCTTTTGTAAACCTTAAGCTGATTGTGTGAAGAAAAAAAAAATTATTGTTTAAAAGGCTTGAAAAAGTCTCGGACAGAGCTTAGAAAGGCTCAGGCAGTTCATTAAAAGGCTCAGAGAACAAATGAAAAGGTTCGGAGGTTCAATTAACAAAAAAAATGATTGTTGAAAAGGCTCAGAGAACAAATGAAAAGGTTCTAAGAACAATTGAAAAGGTTCGGAGAACAAATGAAAAGACTCGGAGATTCAAAATTAACAAAAAAAAAAAAATTGTTGAAAAGGCTTGGAGAACAAATGAAAAGGCTCAGAGAACAATTGAAAAAGCTCGGAGAACAAATGAAAAGTCTCAAAGGTTCAAAATTAACAAAAAAAAAAAAGATTATTGAAAAGGCTAAGAGAACAATTGAAAATGCTCGGAGAACAAATGAAAAGTTTTTGAGACTAATTGAAAAGTCTCGGAGACTAAATAAAAAGGCTCGAGCCTTTTCAATTGTTTCCCGAGCCTTTTCAATTAGTCTCCGAGACTTTGTAAATAGTCTTCGAGCCTTTTTCAATTAGTCTCCGAGCATTTTCAATTAGATTCAAAATTCACATAACCAGTTTACAAAATACTCAGAAAACAAATGAAAAGGAACCCAACAACTGCGAGCTCAGCGGAGAGCTCGACCCCCAAATGCATCTGCGTATCATCACTAAACTAATTATCTAATGAAGATGCATTGATAATGTTATGATGTTCAACCTCGATTGGAGGTCTGTTAAACAGACCTCTGTGAAAAAGATGAAGAATAGATCTCAGAAAACTTCAAAGCAAGAGAAAGTGTAAAGTAAGGGCATTTTTGGAAATCACTTACTTTAGTGCATTTTAAACTTAAGTTATTAAAATGGTGCCCCACGTACAACACCGACTCAAAAAGGCGACATTTCCCACCATTTCTGCATTCTTAGAAATTGCAACAAAAAAAAAATAAATAAATAAATAAAATAAAAATAAAAATCTTCGGCATGCGAAGGTGAAATTAACACTCCAGAGACATACGTTTGACTGTTTGATTATTTTATTATAGATTTGTACCAAAAAATACTAGGATCTTTCTCTTGACTTGACTAATAACATACAAGTGAATTTTGAAAATTCCATTTGATGTGATAACCAAGACTGCTGACTAATCCAGCATTAAAGTGAATTTTGACTTGACCGATTGTTAAGGAAACAAACTAACTACTTGTGTTGTGTTCATATTCCTATGATTCAAGGAAATTGCCTGTTGCATGACCCAATATTATTTTATTTTTTTTGAACAATTGGACTTTATAAAGGGCCAAAAGCCAGGAAAACAGGAAACAACAGCAGCCAAGAAGGCCAAAAGGAAAGCCACAACCAGCAAAAACCAGCAAAACAAAAAACCAAAAAACAGACAGCAACCAGACCACAAAGACAGAACGCCAACAACAGAGGAAAGCCTAAGCAGGCCAAAACCAAACGCAGAAGAAACAGAGCAGGGAACCAGCTAGCCAAGATCCCAAATCAAAGAATCCTCCTGCAAACCAGACCCTTTCTTAGCAAAAAAATCAGCCAAGGAGTTCCTGATTCTGGGCATAAACACCACCCTCACCCTATTCATCAAACCCAGGAAGCTCCGAATTTCATTTATAATAATCTCTAAACCAGACACAACCTCCCCCTCTCCGTTCACCCAAGAAACCACCAACTTAGAATCACAGATTATAGAGATTGGCTTCCTTCTTAAATCAAGCGAAAGAAAACATAATTGACACGCCTTAAGAATAGCAGTGGATTCAGCCACCAAAGCATCAGAGTGACCAATGAAACAGGAGAACAGGCCCAAAATCTTCCCTGTATTACATCTCAAAACACCACCAATACCCGCAAGACCGGGGTTCCCTCTAGAAGAACCATCAACATTAAATTTCAAACCATCAAGTAATGGAGGAAAATCAGACTTCAAAGGGAAGGACCTTGATGTTGAATTGTAGGAAACACTGTCTGGAAAGTTGAGAAGCATATGAGTTATCGGAATCGAACCTTTTTTCCCCAAGTACTTGATCCACCAAGCCACCCTAAAAACAACCATGTCGGCAGCCATGGAAATGGAGGCTTGCTTACCATTGAAGATCAAATCATTCCTGCTTTCCCAAGTGGTCCAGACAAGAGCGAAAAATAAGGTGTTCCACGCACGACTGTATCTCTTCTTGAACATTAAACCCGACCAGCCCCTAGCCCAATCCAAAACTGTTTTATTGGCACAAAACTGCACACCCCACCGTTTCATGCATCTCATCCATAGCTCCTTCGTCCAAGGACAATGAAGGAAAAGATGATCAATCGATTCCTCGTCCGTATTGCACAGAACACAAACCGAGGAAGTCCCTGGGTCGAAGCCGAATTTACTCAACACATTCCGAACCATAATTCTACCTTGGAGCAATTGCCAAAAAAACACTTCCACTTTCGGAGGGCAAAGACCTTGCCAAATCAGGGCGTGATCCGTGTTGATATTCGAGTTGACATCTTCCAACGCACGTCTAAACAAACCAACGGAAAAACCTCCATTCGGACACAACACCCAATTTATAGAGTCCGGGATATGAACATGCATAATAATGCAATCAAGAATAGCCTTCAACAAGTCCCATTGAGTTTCCTCCCATCCAAGTAAAGGTCTCCTTAAGATAACCTCCCAGCTCCAATTAGAATTTTCCCAACTGCCAAAATCCACCACATTGCCATCTTTATTGACAGCCAAGGCATACAATCTCGGACACACAGCTTTGAGGGGAGAATCCATAACAAAAGGATCATGCCAAAATCTGGTTCTGCTGCCATTCCCAACAGAAATTAACAAACCTTCAGCAAGGATTTTAGAAGTAATGGACTCACTCCTAAATAAGCTGCCGACAGCTTTTATAAAAAAAGATTCTGGTTTCCCACTGGTCCAATTCCATAAAAGCAAAGACGACGACACATTGTACTTAGAACAAACAACTCTTCTCCAAAGAGCATTATCATCCTTGCCAAATCTCCAGACCCATTTGGCGAGAAGACTTTTATTCTTGTCTACAATCTTCCCAATCCCTAAACCTCCATTTCTTTTACTTTTACACAAATTATCCCAACTGACAGCATGAATTTTCCTCTTTTCACTCCCATCTCCCCAAAAAAAAGACCTTTGCAACCTTTCTATTTCCTTGGCCACCCCCACCGGAATTCCGAAAACCGACATAAAATAAGTTGGGATACTTGAAAGAACAGACTTGATGAGAACTAACCTTCCCCCTTTATTGATGAACCTCTTCTTCCAAGGAGCAAGCCTACTCCTAATGCGAGACAGAATTGGCTCCCAGACGATTTTCGAATTCTTCTTGAAGCCGAGCGGCAGCCCAAGATAAGAGATTGGAAGCGTTGCTTTCTGACATCTAAATGCATCAGCCCACATATCGTCATTCGCAGCCCTCTTCCCAACTCTAGTAACACTAGATTTGTGGAAATTAATCTTCAAACCGGAGGCTAACTCGAAACATCTCAGAATTCTCCTAGCATTCTTAAGAAACTCCAACTTAGGCTTTAAAAAGAGAATCGTGTCATCCGCGAACTGAAGGTGATAGACATGAACTGAATTTGTCCCAATCGAGGCCCCTTCCATCAACCCTAACTCACTAGCTTTCTAAAAAAGGCGACTAAGAGCTTCAGTCACAATATTAAAAAGGAAGGGGGACAAGGGATCACCCTGTCTCAAACCCCTTTCAATTCCAAACTGAGAGGTTGGGCTGCCATTTACCAAAACCGATAGCTTTGGGGAGGAGATGCAACTTTGAATCCAAGACCTCCATTTATTGCCAAACCCCATATCCTCCAAAGTCGAATCCAAAAAACCGTGATCCACTGTGTCGTACGCCTTCTCAAAATCCAACTTAACCACCAACCCACCTTCGTCATCAAACTTCCACAAATGAATAATTTCATTGGCGATAACAATACTATCCAGAATCTGACGATTTTTTACGAAAGCCATCTGACTGTCCCCAATAATTGTGTCCATAACTCCCTTTAAACGATTGGCCAACACCTTAGCCAACACCTTATACATGCTACCCACCAAACTTATAGGTCTGAAATCAGTCATCTTCTCAGGTCTACTACACTTCGGAATTAAAGCAATAAAAGTATTATTTAATTCCTTAACACTAGAGCTGTCAACGTGAAACTCTTCAAGAAAATTCATGAAATCAACTTTGATAACTTCCCGATTGGCTTTTATAAAATTGATGTTTAATCCATTTGGGCCAGGCGCCTTATTGCCATCACATTGACTTAAGGCCTCCCACACCTCTTCGTAACAAAACGGTCTCTCAAGCAAGGTAATATCATCAGTCGAAAGTTGCTTAAAATTTAAACCAGTTACCTTTGGGCGCTGCCAGGAGACTTTCTTGTAATGGTTTGTGAAGTATTTCAGAATCTCAGATTTAATGATAGGAGGGTTCGAAATTTTCTGCCCATTAACAATGATGTCCCCAATGAAATTTCTCCTTCGTCTACCATTAGCCATGACATGGAAAAATTTCGAATTCCTATCCCCTTCAACTAGCCAATTAATCCTAGATTTTTGCCTCCATATTTGCTCTTCCCGTCTGATTTCTTTCCATAAAACTGACAATGTACTCAGCCTTTCTTTACGCAACTCCTCAGTCCATCCGATAGTGGTTGCTTTTTTATCAACCTCATCAAGATGTTTCTCGCACATGGAGACCTTGCTAGGACAATTCTTCTTGGCCGCCGTCCAAGATTTCAGTCTAGATTTCGAGGCCCTGAGTTTGGAAAAAAGTTTCCAACCAGCCGAGCCTGAGACCTTGCAATCCTTCCACCCATCCATAGCCTGCTTCATCAAATCTTTCTCCTCCAACCAAATGTTGAAAAACCGGAATGGGGAAGGACCCCAATCAACTTTGAGAACACCTAAAGTGATTGCATTATGATCTGAGATGCTTTTCGGAAGACCCTTTTGAATCAAGTGAGGGAATTTCACAAGAAACCAAGGAGATAACAGAAATCTATCAAGCCGAGCCCAAGAAGCCAACTCTCTGTTATTTGTCCACGTAAAAGAAATTCCAACCAAGGGAATATCAATCACACCTGCTTGTAACACAAAGCTATTGAAGTTTTTCATAGAAATATAATTCCCCTCACCTCCTTTTCTTTCCGAAGCACAAAGAACCGTGTTAAAATCCCCACCCAAACACCACGGTATAGGAAACGAAAGTTGTGCTTGAAGAATAAAATCCCACAAACTCTTACGCTCTCGCTCAGTATTCGCAGCATAGACATTACAGAAGACCAAATCTTCGTTACTGTCCGTCATTCTCCCCACAATAATAATACAACGTCTATTAGTAATGCAATTCGTAACACAAAACAAATCCTCATTCCACAACGTTATTAAGCCTCCCGAAGCACCCTCCGCATCCACCCCAATACCTCTCAACAAACAGCCCCCACCTAAAGACCGAATTAAACTATTGTCAAAGAAACCGAGTTTGGTTTCTTGAAGGAACAGAAACCTAGGCTTGAATTTTAAAACCAGATTCTTCACCACTCTCCTCTTCTCCCTCCTTCCAAGACCTCTGACATTCCAAGAAAGAATTAACATAAAAAGACAGAGACCCAAACCCAACCAAACACAGAAAACAATCAACAACCACCATTCCGACCAAAACGGTCGATGTCCTCCCTTTCTCTGTTTCGAATAAAGTCTGCGACCTCATTTTCTTCCCTTTAAAATCAATTCCCAGCCGAGCCCCTATTTCCATAACCAAGACCACTTCTTCGTCTTCATTCCACCTTTCCTTTGTAGTCAACTCAGCTCCCTTGTTTTCCGCAGCATTATTCCCCTTCCGCTTCAGTTTTGTGGCCTTACTTTCAATCTCACCTCTCTCCCTAGTAGCCGAAATAGAGTCGAAACTATCCCCTTCCCCATCACGATCTTCCTCTGAAATTAAACTAACACTTGAAGCTTTTGTTTCTTTCACCATAGACACCGAACTCTCTGAGTTAGATTCCTCTAAAGGAGACACCCGGTTCTGATTAGAAATTTTCTCCAAAGGTTGGACATCCATTTGAGAAGTTTGAAATTTGGCCCTAATAAAAGCTTGTTCTAATTTGTCCAAGTAGTCTTTCAGATTCCCATCCAAAGATTGGCTTTTAGAAATAAGAAGTTCCTGCAGCCCATTTTCTTCTTCTGTGGTAACCAGACCACCTCCCAGATCCATTTTGTCCAGATAATCTTTAATCGGCCCATCAAGAGAAGCACTCCTAGTGAAATTAACTTTCTGAAGCCCATGGTTTGTTTCTCCAGAGACCAGTCCATTACTTATAGCCTCCTTAGCTTTCCTTTTCAAGCCCGATCTGGAACATTCACCCCTCTCTCCCTTCCACTTTAAAAATTCAGAAAACAGCCCCTCCTCCTCTGATGATGATGAGTTGTCAGACCCCCCACCTAATCCCATTTGACCTTGATTTTCACGAATGATCAACTTGCCCAAGCCTTTCCTCTGAACTGATTGCCTTTGAGTAGGGACCCACTTCTTTTTACCCTTATCATGGTTGTTCCTCCTTTGAAAATTTTGCAGCCCAATCCCATCCTCTGACACATCGGGACAGGTTTGGACGTTCTCTTTTTTCTTCCTATCAGTTTCTTTCCTTCTGCTCTGACGACTTTTGAATAACCCATCAGCATTTTCTTGAGTCTTGTACTCTGTAGCTGTAACCTGCCTTGTCAGACCTATTTCCTCACCTACTGTATCCCACTCTTCTTCCTCACGCCTAGAGTACACCCCACCGTCTTCCTTCTTCAACCCCAAATGACTTTCAATCCATTGGCCGTCAACCTCCGTTGAATCTTCCTTGACTGTGACCGAGAAAGAGCCTTTCCCCACCTCTACTCTAATCTTGGCGTGAACCAGCTCTCTTTGACATACCAGAACCAGGACTCTTCCTCTATCCAGCCTTCTCCTCCGAGTAGTATCTTCGTCCACCAGAAGCGGTTCTCCGATCACCCAGCCCAGTTTCTCAAAAAAGTTGGAACTCCAGTAACTCAAAGGAATCCCTGAGCATGACACCCATGCCAGGCGCTGATTGGAACTTGGGCTATCAGACCAGCTCCGCATAGAAACGAAATGGTCATCCCAAAAAAAACTGTTATTAATAAAACCCTCATTGTCGAGCTCTGATTCGAAGCACCATAAAACGCTCTTAATCCCTAAAAAATGCGAAGTAAAATGAAATCCTCTGTTCTGTAATCGTTCATTAACACAGTCCATATTTGCAAAGGATTTAAGCACTCCCACTGCACATTTATTCAGCCAATGGTCCTCTCTTTGATAGCTGCTCCAGAACATGGACAGTTCTTGCATAACGCCTGGTTCAGTCTCTAGATGATCAATCCCTTTCCTGCCCTGCTCGCCCTTCGAACTTCTGTTATCTTTCAAGATATCGGCAAAGGTCCTGATATCATTGCTTGTCTGCTCTTTATGAATATAAATACCTTTTCCATGAATTTTGCTTGAGGCTGTTGTCTGAGACCATCAGAAGTTCTCCTTTTGTTCCACCCATAAGATGCAATCTTAGACACGATTGGCCATCCGTAAACATGCATGCCATTCGTCAATCTAGCTACCTTGGTTGCTTCTTCCATTGTCTCAAACCGGATGAAAGCAAATAAGCTACTCCTCGAATTGTTTCTTGGCGATCGATACACATCCCGGACCTTTCCGAAAGGTTTGAAGATACTCCACAGTCCCATTTGGTCCATAACTGGGTTTAGATTATCTATGTGAACTGAAACCAACTTGTTTCTGAAATCCTCCCCACGACCATAATCCCTTCCATTGGAAAAACCAGAGCCTCTCTCTCTAACATTCTCTCTCATCTCTCTTCTTTTCAAGTCTAAAGCTACTAACACTATTCTTATGCATGACCCAATATTATTGTGCATTGAAAAAAAAAAATGAAAAAAAAAAAAACCATAATATTTTAAGGAAAATATTTCCATTCATTAATACATATATAAAAATCGACGGTCAATGGAATGGTAAGATTAATCAACTTCTACTTTGGTTGAAAATCTTTGGTTGCCAAAGCACGTTAAAAATCAGCTATTTTGAATAAATTAGGCGAAAGAGATTATAAAATTAGAATGAAACCAATAAATTAAAACCTCGCAATTGTGACAATCAAAATTAGGTAAACCCCAAAAGCCTTCAATAGAGAAAAGATTGGCAATTTCTTTATTTAAATAAAGATTCATAGTAATATTTGACAATGCTTAATATTTGATATTTTCACCTTTTTTTTTTTTTTTTTTGACAATATTTACCAAGCTTTCAACATTGGTAGGATTCAAACCGTTGACCTGAGAGTCATTTACCTAAGCCCCAAACTTATCCATCTATCAACTGAGCTACACCCATGTTGGCTTGATATTTCACTTTTAAAGAAAAACGATCATTCCTTTCAAACAACCTTTATTTTAAATGTATGCAACCGAGACATGAATTATGACAAGTAAAATCTCACACTCACACTTTTCACTTCTTTCTTTCTTTTCTTTTTTTCTTTTTGTTTTCTTTAAAGAAATTTGTATTTATTAGTTATTATTACCAATTACCAAAATTTGTATTTATTAGTTATTATTATCAATTACAAATTTCTTTTTTTTCTTTTTTTTCTTTTTTTTGAAAGAAATCTGAATGGTACAACGTAGACTTCTACTTTGATAGCATTGTCGTCAAGCCCATACTGCAGTAGCATTAGCAGCCATGCATGGGTGAGGCTTTGCCGTTGGATCAATCCAACGGTCCACAAAGATAATGAGAGGCGAGAAACAGGTGACCGGTTGGAACTGTGAAGGAAAAACAAAACATAAAAGATCAATTGTGAGAAAAAGAAAAATAATAATATAAGTTATTCTCTTATATAAGTCAATTTGTATATTCAAGTTGCATATACCGTTACAAGTTTTCTTAATTATAATATTTTTATTAGCTTTAAAAAAAAAAAAATTTAAGAGCAAATTTCAAAAATTACCCTGATATTTAATATAATTACAAGCGCATGCAACTTTTGCTCGTATTTACAAGCGCATGCAACTACCTTTAGTGTGAAATGACTAAAATAACCATACTTTAATATTGTATCTTTTCAACCTATTACTTATTTTATCTTGCTTTATTCCCTTAAAATTATTATTTTTAATATTTAAAATAAATGATTGAAAATAAAAGAAAAAAAATCATCATCATCCATCAATCTGAAAACACTCCAAGCAAGATTTTTTTTTCTTTTAAAAATCAATTACACCAAGAAAATAAAATAAACAAAAATATCTAAACACAATGTAACAATCCATTAACAGCTCTTTCTCATTAATCCAAACTTGAAATTTTCAATCAGATTCCAAAAAGAAATGAAACCAATAAAATCTCCACCAAAAAAAAAAATCAATTTTTTTTTTTTTTTTGTTGCGCAAATATACAATTAAATTATGGACGGATTGATTCAACTGAATATTGGTTTGTTAGGTAAATGGAGATGGAAGGAGTGGATTTGAGGGATCTACAGCAAGGAATTTTCGTACAACTATGAACAAAATCCAATACTATATCAATGAAGTTTTTTTTTTTTTGAACAACTGAATATTATTAGAGGGCACGAAGCCTAACGAGCACAAGAACACCACCAACAAGAAGCAGCCACACAGCAAAAAACCAACCGCAGGGGCGCAAACAGAGCAACCCCACACACACCAAAACAAAAAACATGGCACTGCAGACAAACAGAACAACAGCCACAACACAAAACACAAACAAAACTGAACAAAAACAGATTAACTAAAGTCCCAAACCAGAGCATCATCATACAACCCCGACCCCCTTTTGGCAAGCTATCCGCCAAAATATTCTTGGCTCTAGATATATACACCACCGTTGTGTTGCCCAAAACATCCAAGAATCTACGAATTTCACTTATAATAATCACACACTCTGAGTTAATGGTGCCTTTGCCATTCACTCAGGCCACCGCCACTGCAACTATATCAATGAAGTTGTAGTATATATTTTCATTAAATCTCAAATTTATTGTTAACATAATAATAATAATAACTTAAATTATGTAAAATGTGAAGGGTTAGGCTTTAGAAGTTAAGAAAGTCTTCAAAAAAAAGTTTTTGGAACATTACACTAATTCAGGATTTGAAGGAAGGGGACAGACTCGAACCCACAACCTCATGGTGGAGGTGTGAGGGGCAAACCACTGGGCAACAGTATCTTGTCAAGAAAGTCTTCGATCGATTACTGTATAATGTCATTTATACACAGCTGATTTGAAACTGACATATTATTAACATGTATTAGTGCTTTGTTCTACCAAACCGCATTGAGCTGTACGTGGTTACTTAATAGTAAGTTGATGATTGTATATATGATGACCGATAAATACAAGTAAAAATAAACCTGTCCATAAATGAATTCCCTAATCCAACCATTTCCATTCAATTTACTTTCTATTCAAACAAACAACAGAGTTTCTTTACTTCATCAAGTAGTACGTGAAGATTTCTTATGAGAAATGATAAGCACAGTCACAATTTTAACAACTTTGCTCCTCTTGTTGACACGTGTATTCAATTTGTCGTGAAAAACATGCTTCACTTTTAGGGATAGCCAATGGGGGAATGGGGGCGGATATAGGTTCTCCCAACCCCATCCCCATTTTCCAAACACACACCACCCCCGCCCCCCCCCCCCCCCCCCCCCCCCCCCCCCCCCCCCAATTTCCCTATTTGGGGGAAATGGGGATGGGGTAGTTTTAGGGAGAGGTCCCCCCATCCCCATCCCCATTTCCCCATTTCCCCATTTCCCCGTGTCCCCGGTTTCCCATTCCCTCATTTTCCTTGTATCGGTCAAAATTATATATTAAAAAAAACGCATAAATGCACAATCCATTAAATTCAAATACAAAATAGCATCCAATACATAAATAATAAAAATATTATTATAAAGATGTATATATAGTTAGTAAAATATAAATAATAAAATTATTGAAAATATAAATATAAATATATATATATATATATATTAGAATATTATAATATTTGGGGGAAATGGAGATGGGGGCACCTACCCCCATCCCCATCCCCATCCCCATTTCTAGAAATTTGTGGGGGAAATGGGGAAATGGGGATGGGGCCGGGTCCCCCCATCCCTAACCCCATTTGAATTTGGGGTTAAAAAGCTCCCCCACCCCCACCCCCACCCCCCACCCCCCATTACCCCATTTTCCCCAAAAAAAATTTCCCCAAATGGGGATGGGGGAGGGGGGTTTTGGGGCCCGGGGGGAAAATGGCCATCCCTATTCACTTTTCAATGAATTGCGAAATAAAATGATTTTAATTCACCAAAATAACCCTACAAATCAATAAATTTATAGAAAAATAAATCTACATATTTACTGTTTTTATGTAACACCTGAGCCGCTTATTTATTAAGTTTTTATGTTATTGGATTTGTTCAAACTTTAGTCAAATCAAGATTTATATTGAGATTTCTTTTCAGATAAGAAGAGAAAGTAAAATATATAAAAAAATATATAAAAAAAAAAATAACAACGAAAACTTTAATCTGTCCATCATCTCCATTGAATTTTGATTTGATTTAACAATATATATATATATATATATATATATATATATATAAACCTTGTCTTCAGATTTTCAGAAGCCGATTGCTCCCCCGAAAACAGGTTGGTGTCCTCCCCCTTTTGGATCTCTTAAGCTGAATTCTGATGTGGCTGTTCGGGATGGCCACTCAATTATTGGTCTAGGTGCAGCCATCCGTGACCACAAAGGGGACATTATAGCAGCTATTTCAAAACCAATGCAGGGGTCTTTTAGTGCTTCAATTGGAGAATTTCTTGCTTTAAGAGAGGGTCTTCTACTAGGTAATAACTTACAATTGAATGTCAAGGTTGCGGAAGTGGATGCAGTTCAAGTAGCTGCTGATGTAAATTCTATTCACACTAGCAATTGTGAGGCAACATTCATTGTGAATGATATCAAATCCCTTATGAAAGAGGTAGGTGGATGTGTGTGTCATGCTATTTCCAGAGTTGGAAATACCTTGGCTCATGACCTAGTCTCTTTGGCTTCTTTTCAGGAAAGGAACAAGTTTGGACTAATACTACTCTTGATTGTATCTTTTCCTGTGGTTGATTGTTACTGTATCTTTCAAAAAATATATATATATATATATATATATAATGAAGTCAAATCCACTATGTAAATGAAAAGTCTATTATCTATATAGTACTGAGAATGACAATTGACTAGTCATATAAATTTATTTATTTTTTAAATAAAAATAAAAAGACAAGTCATATTAAATAACTTGTCCCCTTTTGACCGCCATTCACAAACAATTTTTTATTGAACTCTTGACTTGCCTGTAGTTTGAGACTTTGAGCAAAGTCTTTTAGGAAATTCTTAAGTATATACACAGTAACACAGGGACAGATAAAAGAAAAAAATTACTTGGAGAGGTCCCAACGATAAAACAAAATATATAAGGGGACTAAAGTGATTTTTTTTTTTTTACACTTATTGGTAAATCTATAAAATTAAAAGAGAATTTTTAGAATTGTTTTCCTTATGGTTTACCCTACCTTCGCATGGCATATAGGTTTGATCATTAGAGTGCATTTACTAATCATGGATCAAGTGAAAGGGAACCAAGTTCCCTCGAAAAGGAAATCAATAAAGAGACGAACTTAATTCTTTAGGTGGGAGGAGGAATTAAGTTCCCTTATTGGCAAGAACTATTTTAAATTTTTAAATATTTAAAATGTTTCAAATGACTAAACTATCCTTTGTTTTGATAGTCAAAATTGGTCTACGGTTTAATTTGACTAACTTTGACTAACATGAAGGGAGGTGAGTGTCATTTATCAACAAAGTTGTTTGTGTGTAAAAGAGCAAACCTCAAGGGAGTTTGGTGTAATTTGTTATATATATATATATATATACACGGTTCTGTTTTGGTCAATGCGTAAAGTATGTAAATCTAATGGTCCACATCCAACGCATTAAAGAAGTTATATCAGTACGCACTGACTTGAACATATATATATATATATTAGTAACCACCAACCGGTTGTCCCAGTAAGTTGAAGTCTTTGGCTGCCAAATGCAGTCAAAGAACACTGCAGTAGGGCCTCTTGACATTTCCTCTGATCATCAAGTTAAAAAAACTCCACTGCCACTACATTTTGAATGAATAGTACGTCAATTGAAATTATAATATTTCTTGTTAAAATAAAAAGGCTGATAAATTATTACTATAAACAATCATATTAAAAAAAATGGTAATTAAGTACTTTCAAATTAAGCCAAGTAAGCATCTTCGTTGGCTATAAATATAGGAAACCTAGTTGGTATTCTAATCATCAATCAAACAAAATCAACAAGTGAATTTTCCTTGGTTGGTTTTCTATCTATCTTTCTATCAAGAAGAAGAAAAGATGGATCTTGATTTGTATCAATACTTGTTTTACTTGATAATCCTATATGTCTCAGTTGGGATTATCTATCTTTTCCATTTCTACAAATCTTCAAAAACCATTAACCTTCCTCCAGGAAACAAAGGCTATCCGTTAATCGGAGAGACCTTCGATTATGTGATGAATGCAAAGAGAGGTAATCCTGAGAAATTCGTAAACGACAGAACCGCCAAATACTCTCCTGATGTCTTCCGAACCTCTTTGCTCGGACAAGACATGGCTGTCTTCTGCGGTGCTTCCGCCCACAAATGTCTGTTTTCTGGTACTAACAAGTACATTCAAGCTTGGTGGCCACCTTCCATGAAAAAGATCATGATGCACGACAGCAAAAACCATTCTTCCGTCGAAGAATCTGCCAAAATCCGTGTCATCTTGCCACGTTTCTTGAAAATTGAAGTTCTGCAGCCTTACATACCCGTTATAGACGCCATGGCCAAAAAGCATTTGGAGACGGAGTGGTCTCCTTACAAGGAAGTTAAAGTGTTTCCACTAGTGAAGAAATTCACATTCGGATTGGCATGTAGATTGCTAGCCAGCATTGAAGATCCTAAAGATGTAGCGGAAATCACTGCACCCTTTGATCGTGTGATTGCAGGGTTGATTTCAGTTCCTATCAATGTCCCAGGTACGACTTACTATCGTGCAGTTCAAGCAGGGAAAGTTGTTCGTGAGATCGTGATGGGGTTGATAACGAAGAGGAAGAAGGAGCTTGAAATGAATATAAACCCGGATCAAATGGATGTGATGACAAGCATGCTTCATGATGATCTTGATGCGGTTGATATTTGTAACAAGCTCGGAGCCTTCTTCGTTGCAAGCTTCGACACAACAAGTAGCGCGATCACTTTCATCATAAAGTCTCTAGCTGAGTATCCTCATGTGTATCAAAGAGTATATGAAGAACAAATGGAGATATTGAAGGCCAAAAAAGAAGGAGAGCCATTGAATTGGGAGGATGTGAAGAAGATGAAGTACACATGGTGCACAGCAAGTGAAGTACTCAGGCTCTATCCACCGTCAATCGGAGCTTTCAGAGAAGCAAAGACTGATTTCAGCTATGGAGGTTACACAATTCCAAAAGGATGGAAGGTAACAACAATTAATTCACATGCATGCACTAATTGATTTAATTATTTTTTTCAATCAATTAATTAAGTTCATCAATAATTAATTTCTTTGTATGACATATATACAGATATTTTGGAATGCCCATACAACACACAAAAACCCCAAATACTTTCCGGATCCAGAGAAATTCGATCCTTCGAGATTCGAAGGGAGCGGACCTCCACCGTACACATTTGTGCCATTCGGAGGAGGGCCTTACATGTGCCCTGGAAAAGAGTATGCTCGATTACAAATACTTGTTTTCATGCATAATATGGTCACCAAATTCAAGTGGGAGAAACTCATTCCAGATGAGAAGTACGAATACGTTGCAGCGCCTTTTCCGGTCCATGACCTCCCTGTTTCCTTGGAACCTATTCAAGCTTGAATAACTTCATCATCATCATCATCATCATCATCATCAAATGTTTGAACAAAGCTTCAAAGGTGGTGGATGTCACTTTTAAATTCTGTTGATGAATAAAATGGTAATGGGAAATGTCTCAACAAGTCACAGCACAATAAATTTTACTTTTGTATTTTGGTTTTTTTTTTTTTTCTTTCTTTTTTTTTTTTGTAGAACTATAGTGATATGTTTGGGTTTTGTACTAGAGATGTGATAAACAATAAATCAGCTCCCAACAAAATTGTTAAATAATTATATAAATTATTTTAATCATATTGTCAATCATATTATATAATTCAAGATTTTAAGAGTTAAGAGAGGGGTACGGACTCGAACCCATAAACTCATGATGTAAGTGTCAGAAGCAAATCATTGGACCAATCTCATACTATTTACTTTTCTTACGTATTCTTGATAAACCATTAATGAGAACCTGAATCAAACCAAGCCTATCTTTTTTGAAAAAAAAAAAAAATCACAATTTTCCACAAGTCTAAAGTCAATGCCTTCTATTTCCACCAAGTCCACTAGGATAGTGCGCAGTATGTACAGTATCCTCCATCATACACTAAGGATTTTTGTGGATTAGAATTTTTGTGCATTAATCTAATGCATATGAAGTATCTATTCGAACCCACAACCTTTTGAATGTAGGTGTGAATAAGTTTACTACTTAATTAACCTCATCTTGTCAAAACAAATTATTTAGTTATTTATAATATTTCAAAATTTTAAAAAAATTCATACTATTTAATTTAAAAAGTTTTAATGTCAGTTTTAATTTCATAAAAATGGAAGCCATCATGTATAAAATGATTTACCTGAAAGACGTTTATATTATCTAGTTTGATAGATTTCTTAAAAATGAGAAGCAAACAAAAATACTAATATGGTCAAAGGTCGTGAGAGAATACAAAATTGATAATCAAATTTATACAAATAGTTTAGGAAGTAAAACATTGATATAAAAATCAAGTTTTTTTTTTTTTTTTTTGTTTCACCGGACAAAGTATAATATTAATTCCGAACAATTCCCTCTAACAAGTCTTGGTACTCTCTCTCTCTCTCTCACCTTCATGTAGAACCGTTGATACTTGTGTTCATGCATAATATCGTCACCAAATTCAAGTGGGAGAAACTCATTCCAGATGAGAAGTACGAATACATTGCAGCGCCTTTTCCGGTCCATGACCTCCCTGTTTCCTTGGAACCTATTCAAGCTTGAATAACTTCATCACCATCAAATGTTTGAATAAAGCTTCAAAGGTGGTGGATGACACTTTAAATTCTGTTGATGAATAAATTTGTAATGGGAAATGTCTCAACCACAATAAATTTAACTTTTGTATTTTGGTTTTTTTCTTTTTCTTTTTCTTTTTCTTTTTTTTAGAACTATAGTGATATGTTTGAGCTTTGTACTAGAGATGTCATAATTCATAAACAATAAATCAGCTCCCAACAAAATTGTTAAATAATTATATAAATTATTTTAGTCATGTGTTGTCAATCTTTTTTATGTTAATAATAATAGCTAATATATTTGATCTTTTTATTTTGACTCATTTAAACAACAGCTGTTGGTTTCTAGTTTACTTCTTTGGAGAGAGTGCCGGCAGTCACCTCTTCCAAGGATGACTACAGAATGAAAGAGTGTGCGCTTGTATCCCATTCCTTCAATCATATATCTAATTCATAATCTTCAGATCATGGGCAATCTGAAGATTGTTACAACTGGCATATTATTTAGGTACATACGTCTACTTTTCTGGGTTATAAAAATGTGGCTGCATTTCACTTTGTCTTATGCTATACACTTTATCATTTGTAAATCTTATACCTTTGTCTGTGATTTACAATTTTACATTGAACATAATTGAGGTTCACTGCTGTTAACTGATATAGCGTAAATTTGTATTGTTTCAACTCTGTAGGCTATTTCTGCGGAGGAAACTCTCTAATTTACAGTGGATGGCAATTGTCTTATAATTAGCTGTTGGAACAACCACAAGCCAGGTGATATTAAGAATCAATTCTATGTTGTTATTTTATTAATATAGGATTCTAGATTACAAAGCAATGGTAGGTCAAAGTAAATGACCATTTTTTTGTTGTTTTTTATTTAAAGCGTACATTTATTGTCTGCCATGCACATAATCTTGTGTTAAAGAG
Organism: Acer saccharum; assembly: GCA_030490815.1. Lineage (NCBI taxonomy): Eukaryota > Viridiplantae > Streptophyta > Magnoliopsida > Sapindales > Sapindaceae > Acer > Acer saccharum. The sequence goes on from CM059866.1 coordinate 29,984,152, forward strand.
GATAAACACAATGATAGAGATTGTAAGAAATGCCATATCATTTCTGTTGTCATTTCCTATCAGATTAATTTTCTGCTTTTTTAGTGGACGAAAGAGAAGTAAAGCCCGTTAGTCAACAAAAGCAGGGGACATTTGGATAGGACTAGTGGGCCCATCAATAAGGTCTAAGAGTAAATATATATACAATCAGGTCGTGGTAAAAAAAGAGAAAAACCACGTGGGCTCCATGTATTTATTACGTAAATCCCATGTGTTTTTTTTATTTTATTTTTTTATTGGGCCATGGCGGTGTCGCAACCCCGGTTATATGTAGCAAACCCCGGTGCATTGAATTCAATTCAACGTGATTCACAAGTGGCAATGTCCTAAAACTGAAGATGATGTAACAGTAGGTTTCACAAACGCAAAGTTGTAAATCATTTTATATCTAAACCATCCGAATGGCCACACCATGATGAAAAACAATTGATTTCGATGGTATTTTTTTTTTTACATGCATGATAAAGAAAATATATATATATATATACTTATTTCAAAATTTTCAAAAAAATTCAAGTTTGGGAACCAATTTTTCTAAAATTTTAAATTAAAATATTTTTTTAAAAAAAATGTCAAACATAGGAAAAATAAAAAGATAATAAATAGTTTTTGGATCCAAAAATTTTAAATAAAAAAAATTCCACTCCGATGATGATGTCAAGGGAATGAATGATGATGTTATCTTATTTAATTTCAATTATCGTGCTAACATAAAGACTACTAAGCTCTCTAAAACACATGAACATGTTTCCATTAGTTTCCTCATTTGAACTCAGAGGTTTGTTAACATTTTGTAGCTGCTTTCAAATTAAATATTGCAACAGCTACTCTAAAGTTACCTTTAGGTTTCCCATGAGTCGCCAACCAATCATCATTGTCCACCAAAATTTCTCCTCTAGCATCCTCGTAGTATTCTTCCTCTATCAATGCAGCTCTCCTTAGCCATGGAACTGAAAAGAAATTTATTGATCCGTTATTCCAAGTTGACCGGTTTTGGCACTAGCAGCTAAAAATTAAGTTAAAAATTAAAAAATTAACCTAACTCTCAATCGAATTTCAACACTAGCAGAAATCGAATCCCTAGCTAACTCTCTAACAATTCGAATTTGAATATTTTCTAAGGCTTACCTACATTAATCGATCGCTTCAAAAAAGTCTTCTCGCTCCACGAACTATAAGTGGCTTTGTTCTTCGGCTCTGAACAACATCAGAAGTAGCAAATGATTAAACGACTTTGATTTTGACGTGATAAAATGTGAAACGAAGAAGAAGAATGAATTGGATTTGTTTAACTTACTTGAGAGTAACAATCAACTTCGAATTTCAAGCAACCAAAAATTTGATACGAACTCATCTTCTAAGACAAAATCGCAGTGGTTGTGGTGGTCGCAGTATTCACGGTAGTTGTGGTGGTCGCGGAGCTCATGGTGTAGGAGCCTTTCATTGTTGAAATGAGAGAGACGGGAGAAATTACTAATTAAACTCGTAAGAAAATGTGAAAAGACGTGAAAAAACAAAACAACTTGTAAAAAGAAATAGGCTTTCAGGAAGAATTTTGGTGGGCTATTTAAATTGGGCCTTTTAAAATAAGAAGTTTTGCTTTTAAAATTGGGCATTTGTATCCACAACTTTCATTTATAGCCTATTGTTATTGAATCCGTTTATTTAATAATAACAACTTCATAATTTTGAAAGTTGTTAATGAGTCCATTTAACAACTTTCTTTTTTGCATGTTGTTGGATGCTTGTTGTTAAAGATATATTTTGGTATAGTGTCTTCTATAATAGACTTGATCAACGAGTCCTGATATTTAGATCTATCCTAGAGATTGTCCCTTTTATCTGAATTTTTTTTTTCTCTCTCTCTTCCGTGGTAAAAAGCTTGATTACAAAATTTCTTGACTTTGACTAGTCTTATTATCAAAATGACGTTTGTGTTTAGTGTCCTTATTTTCTTTCTTTATTTTAGGTTAAGGGTTGTGGAGAAGCATCATGTGACTCTCTATTTGCAGCACCAATCCAAGGTTTTTTTTTTTTTTTTCTTTTTTTGTAGAACTATAGTGATATGTTTGGGGCCTATGGGCTTTGTACTAGAGATGTCATAAACAATAAATCAATTCCCAACAATAAATCATGTTGTCAATCTTTTTTATGTTATTATGCGGATCGATTCTTACAAATCTATCAGTTTTACAATTATTATAAGTCTTCACTCTTCAACATTACATGTATGTAAAGGATTCCATAATGAAAGAACATAAAGTGCTCCCCAATAGCACTTCATTTTAAAAACATCTCACAAATAGCCATCTCTGGCTATGAATCAACAATTCAAAGTGCTTTTCTTTTATATATATATATTTTAAATATTACAAGAATTCGGGATTTTAAGAGTTAAGAGAGGAGGACAGGCTCGAACCTACAAATTCATGATGTAAATGTTATGAGCAAACCATTGGACCAATCTCATCTTGTTTACTTTTCTTGCGTATTCTTGATAAATCATAAATGAGAACCTGAATCAGACCAAGCCTATCTTTTTTGAAACGAAAAAAAAATCACAATTTTCCACACAAAGTCTAGAGTCAATGTCTTCTATCTCCACTAGGTCCACTAGGATATTGCGCAGTATGTACAGTATCCTCCATCATACACTAAGGATTTTTGTGGATTATAATTTTTAAGCATTCTAATGCATATGACGTATCTATTCGAACCCACGACTGTAGGTGTGAATAAGTTTACCACTAAGTTAATCTCATATTGTCTAAACAAATTATTTAATTATTAATAATATTTCAAAATTTAAAAAAATTCATACAATATGGTAGTAAAAATTCATACAAGAAACAGTCAATTTTAACAGGTGTAATTACTGCATATCAGCTTTTACGTTATCATTAGAAAATTTCAGTGAATTTTTTTTAAGTAAAAATTTTCTCAGAGTTGCTGAGTCAGACAAAGAAATTCATACAATATGGTAGATCAACAATATAAATTCATACAATATTATGTAGGTGTGAATAAGTTTACCACTAATTTAAAAGGTTTTAATGTAAATTTTAATTTCATAAAAATGCAAGCCATCATGTATAAAATGAACAATGCCTAAAGGGCATTGCCATTGTTCAAAATTTCAAATTAACAAAAATTATCCTTTATTCACTGAAAATAATCTAATTACCAAAAATTATCCTCTATTCACTGAAAATAATCTACTTGTTTAATGCACAACAAAGCTGGTCTCAAAGACCAAAGCAACATTTTCTCTAGACCAAACATTTCTTTTGTTGAAAAAAAAAAAAAAAAAAAAAAAAATTCGGTTCTTCCAAGTTATCCAACACCTCCTACTACCAAATCAATTTTACAAAAAAAATTAATCTGTTCAAACCAAGTAAAACATGGGATTGATAATATAGCTACCGACCGCCTGTTGCCACAAAGCTGCATGTTTGTCTATCAAAGGAGAAGTACCTGACATTATTGATGTTAGCTTATAGTTTTTATGGACACAGTACATACCAATGGAGATGGATGAATACTTACCTAGGTTTAAATCCATTAGATTTCTCTACATAGTAGCCAAACCAAAAATGGCTATCATGTAGAACCGTTGATGTTTCCCGCAATTCCAACATTTTGGTCGGCTTTAAAATTCCCATTCTGCTGCTATACATGAAAATAAAAATAGAACGGATAACATATAAGAAATTCTACAGCAGAAACCATAAGATTTAAAATCCACACATAAGCAACAATGTATCTTTTCTAAATAGTAGCCACCTCTTCATTCCTGGTTAAGGAAGAACCATTTCCAGCCTGGGATGTTGCCTTGGAGAGATCCCTCAAAGTTCCCTAAAATTCAAAAATTTACATTACTATAAATAAGTAGAAATAAAAAATTAAAAAAAGAAGAAAATAGCAAGCTATTGCTGTGAGACTCAGAAAAAAATGGCAAGACATCAAGTTTGTTACATTAAAAACATTTTTAAAAGTGAGAACTTTTTTTTGTGTGGAAATATAACAATAATTCAGGGTTTTAGGGAAGGGGACAGACTCAAACCCACAACCACATGGTGTAGGTGTGCAAGGCATACCACTGGGCCAACCCCATTTGTCTTTTTAAAAGTGAGAACTGATGACAAACAAATGCATGCACAATGGAAAACATAGATACACCGCACATCACCAAAACGAAATCAACCCCCATTATCCAGACCCTTCTTATCTTCACTACTACAACTCAAAAGCACACAATAATTGATATAAACTAGGTCCGTCAACCCAACCACTATCATACAACCACACCATCCCTCCACACCTCTTCCTAATGAGCCCTTTGCCAAACCCAAGCCCATACTAACCACAAAACTATCTCCAATTCCTATTGCAAAACTTGATTGATTCCCAAAATTCAGTTTCTTGATAAACAAAAGGTAAGCAAAGTAGTGTCATCTTGAGAGTGCAGGAGAAACAAGGACCAGTAGAGGGTGTTTTATGCCAAGTCAAAGTACAAATAGATTGAGTTAGCAAGTCAAGTGGTCATAGTCACTAGTCAGAAGATCATATCCTACTTACATTTGAAAAAAGGAAAAGAAAAAAGAACACTGATAGTCATTCCTCTTTTACTGCAGAAGGAACCTAAAGCTGGTATCATTCTACTTGATGGTATTAAGTGGAAGATGCTGAATTTTAATGCTTTCATTTTTAAGAGAAATGAAAAGTGCAATAAAATTGTTTACCAACAATTTTCTTTGCAATTCAAAGCAGTAGCAGATAATCCATTGCTTGTCTTGGTTAATGTTTGCATTGAATAGTACACAATCAATAAGTCTTAACAGTTTTCTTTTCTAGGCCGAAGGAGCTCAATGCAGTTGGTAGCAATTTCCTGGCTTATGGATCAAACTAAACTGACAATCCTATTGCAGCTGGTCTATGGAGTCACTCCAAGCAAACCCTGTAAATATAACCGCTTTATAATACACAAGCAAACCCTTAAATTTTACCTTGTTTGCCCACATAAGTCCACACGCATTGCAAAGAGTCCTTGGCCCTTCGGGTCCACGTCGCATCATTGGTGTAGACTTCTCACTGATACCACAGTGTCGGCAACTGATATGCAAGGTAACATTAGACATCATGAAATGTCAATATTGCACAGATTAATCATAATAATTGAGTTCAAACAGATAAATTTTAGTTTATACTATGCCAAGGCCTGCATTACATGCATGAGGAGACCACAATGATACAGAGTTGGCTCCCAACTCATTTTGATCATGATTTTGGGTTGTCAAGAATGTTGACGTATTGCAGCATAGCAAATTTGAAAAGATACAACTCAACATAGACCAATTCTTGGACATTGTTATAATTAATCAGATATGAAAGCTCATAAATTATGTAGAATCTTATAATATGAGATTGCTCAAGTGATATAATCTCACCAAAGCTCACACTGAAATATTATTTGCTCCCAGCAACCTATTATTCTTCTTTAAACTATTATTTTAGCATAAGAATTCATTTCATGAGCTGTCTTGTTATATTAACCAATTTAAGAATCCTCAGTTACTTACTTAATACTTACAAGGAAATATCCCTATCAATTATTGAAGTTTTCATGACCAGACTTACATGGTATCCTACTATTTCTTCTTCAACCGATTGCCCATAGAATCGTTTTTTTTTTGAAACTTATCAAATATAAGTCTCAGGTGGGTGGCCTGGTCCCAAGCCGATTAACCCACCCCTTGGAGTTGTTCATCAACAAAATCTGATAAGGTACCTATTGTTAGTTACTTAGTTGTATTAATTTCTTTTACACTGTTCAAAGCTCCGTTATATTCTTATACAAGACCACCAATCAAAAGCATCAATTCGTATGAACAATACTGACAAATTCAGTTGTGTGTCATGTATGATTAATATGAAATACAGCATTCCAGAATAAGGAAGTGCGTATCATTTTGCATGATTATAGAGAGCAGAATGAGTTATCTATATCAAATTAAAATATAATTATAGAAATGTATGTGTGCATCTGCGCATATACAGACACTATATATATACAGATTTTACAACACATTTAATGGAGATTATCATATTTTATGAAGCATGTATCAACAAAATTGCAACATGGCACATTTTCTTAGAAACAGTGCTTTGAATGTAGTATGAAGCACAACTTGATAATAGAGTTACATAACTTCGTGTAATAAATCAAGATAAGTGTAAAAAAAATTATAAAAAAAAAAGACATAACTTCACTGTTTTCTTGTCAGAATAGGTAAACAAAAGCCTTCTGAGATCTTCTATCTTTTAAAAAGATATAGTTTATTCTTTGGAACTTCTGAAAATTTTATGGGTTCGATTCCCCCTCCAAGAGAGCATGAGATATCTCTATCAAAGCTACTGATTCCCATTCTATTTTCTCTTGATTGTTTCTAGGTTAATAGAAGACTAATTTTATGCATATAACTGCGAAGATATTTACCAATCCCTGGCAAATCTGCCATTAAACTTAGCTTTTACTAAATGCCAAACCAAAAATAACTTACACAGCCTCTTGAATTTGGGGTCCATTGCCGTCCGCTCCCCAGCTCTGGTCCGAACCCCAGCTTGAAACAGCTGATGCAGAATCTTCGTTATTGGACTTTGAAGAAGTAAACTGACCTTTATTCCGTTGCATCCTACAAGAGTAACAGAATACGTGAACAAAAGAAAACATAATATACCAGTCTTGCTTTAAGTGTTAAAATTCACCAGACATGCAGGTCGCAGTAAAAAAAAAGATAAAATAAAATAATCGGCAAAACGAACTTTACTTAAACATGCAACATAAACCCCTTTACAAAATTTACAAGCTTCATCCAAAGCATGGTACTCCCTGGACAGAGAAAGACAGAATCATACACAGAATGGTTAATGAATTTATTTGTTAATGTGCAGGTATTTCATCAGAGCTGATCAGGAGTGGGATTAGGTATTTCGTACATGTAGCAAAGTACAATGACTAAATTGATAAAACACCAAATGTGCGGAATCACCAATATTATTTCTTAACACTCAAATTAGTTCTTATCACTCAATGGTGCAATAAAGCTTAAGCTACAGTACTCACTTCAGCCAAAGTTCAAGTAACAGCATCAGTCAAAAAGATAAAAAAAAAATACAAATAAACATGAAATTTTGAGTTGCAAACCCCAAGTTAACTCTTAATATTTGGCCTCAAAGATTCTAGGACTAGCTCCCTACAAGATAAAACCATTGAGTTCCCAGGTGCATCACATGCCCAGCCATATTAGACAGATTAAGGGAACTTGTGGAACTCCCTCAAGGTCTACTCTTGACAGCTATTGAAGAAAATGGGAAATTAGCTCCACCGAAGATCAAACAAAATATAACTTCAGATGTAGCAAAACCCTGTTAAAGAATCTTGAAATTATTAATACATGTTAATATGTTATATGCTTCCATTCTTATTTCATTATGTTGGATCTATTACCCTTACGTTACCTAAATTATATAGTCTCATAAGCCTATAAATACACTCCTTGTGTATTTGTAATATGCAACCCAATTTGAATAAATCCTTTATTTATTATTTTATCAAAGCAAAGATCCTTCTCATTAACATGCGTCACACACAACCTTAGAGAAATATCATTTTTGCTGCCACTTGAGGTGCAGACATAGACGGCGGCAACACCCTCCATCAGCTGATCAACATATCAATCAGTACAATTAGCATGTTGGATCTCTTTCAAACTCTCCTAATCAAGCCGTTTCATCAGCATCTTTGTCAAGTTGTTTTGTCGGCCTCTCTATTAAGTCCTTTCATCAGCATCTTTGTTAAACCGTTTCATCAGCCTCTTTGTTTAGCATATTGTACGGCCGTTTAGTCGGCATCTTCGTCAAGTCATGTAGTCAGCATCTTTGTCAAGCCATTTTGCCAATATCTCTATCAAGTCCTTTCATCATCATCTTTATCAAGTTGTTTGACTGGCATCTCTATCAAGTCGGTCTGTCAACCTTTCAATGGACTCATTACAATGTCATTGAAACTTTGCAAACTCAAATTGCTCATCTCCAAGCCTTGAGTTCGCAGGGGATGTTAAATAATTTTGAAATTATTAATACATATTATATGTTTCCATTCTTATCTAGTCTCATGAGCCTATAAATATAGGCTGCTTATGTATTTGTAATATGCTGCATAATTTAATAAAACCCTCTTTTTGTTATTTTTATACAACCTTAAATATCATTTGTGCTGCCGTTTGCGATACAAATACAAACAGCGGTGACACCCTCCATCCCATGATCAACATATCAATCATTACAATTAGCATGTTGGATCTCTTTCAAAATCTCCTAAACAAGCCGTTTCATCAGCCTCTCTGTCTAGTTGTTTTGTCGGCCTAGCCTATTTGTTAAACCATTTCATATGTGGCTATCTGTTAAATTATTATTAGCAACTTTGTCAAGCAATACAGTTGGCATCTTCGTCAAGCCGTTTTGTTAGCATCTCTGTCAAGTTGTTTGGTTGGCATCTTTATCTACCCATCTCCACATCTTAAGTTTGAGGAAGGATGTTAAAGAATATCGAAATTATTAGTACATATTATATGCTTATATTCTTATTTTATTATGTTCGATCCATTACCATTCAAATTTTCCATATCTTATGTTACCATATTAATCTAGTCTTATAAGCCTATAAATAGGTTCCTTGTGTATTTGTAATATGTTGCCCAATTTAATAAAATCGTCTTTTTTATTATTTTTACAGACACTAAATCCAGGACAATGAATTATTTTTCCCAATTTAATAGGGAAGATTGGATTACAACGATCCTACCTCCAAATACAATGTCTTTCTTTCTACAAGACTGGTCAATTCCAAAGTCAAAAAAAATTGGCAGAGTAGGTGTAAAGGCATATATAGTCTATAAATTCCCAAATTAAAATGCCAAGCAAGGGGTCCATATCAACATTAAGGATCGACACTGAATTAAAATCAATATATCAAAGTTCTTAGCCCTTGAAGAAAAATAAAATTAATCAAATTCAAGGACGGCCCAAGTCCCAACATTCTTGATGTAAGAGCATGGAATGTGATCCTGACCACAAATGTGATTTCTATTACCATAAGCCTATCCTGATCATCCCTATGCTTTTGTAAGGCCTCTTCTACATATAAGTTAACAAATCAGTCAACCAACAGCAATCAGACCATTAACTATAAGGTACTCATAAAAAAGTGGATCCCATTAGAAATAGTGCTTCTAGAATTGATGATAAATTGTGATATTATCAACCTACAAAGATAAAAAGGAGAAGATAGGATGTACCGGAGACGAAGACACTTATTTCTGGTTTTCTAACTTGTCTTATCTCCTCCCTAAGAAATATAATACATGATAATTCCATGGATGACAAAGATGCAGAGGGAATCTCAGCAAATATATGGCAATCTTTCCCCATGTTTCAAAATGTGCGAGGCAGTAGCCTCGATTCAAAAATGATAAATAATGCAAATATATATATATATATATATATATACATGTACAAAACTAGAAAATCTTCCATAGCATTTAATAAATGGTCCACAATCAACATTACTAACATTAAATCATATATATATATATATATTAAATAAATAAATAAATAAATAAATAAAAAAGATGTTTAGTGGCTTAAAATATGGATCCAAAATATCATTCTAGTGATAAATCTTGGTTCTTGTGAGAATGATTTGGAGAGCAGAAAGCACCGACTTTCTGTTATAAATAGGAACTTTGGATTTATTGGGTTATATAGTGGGGTTTTAAAAAATAAAAAAATAAAATAATAAATATTGAAGTCTGCCGACACAAGGGCTGTCACCGCCTCAAACTGCTTATGGGTTATATAGTGGGGTTTTTTTTTTTTTAAAAAAAAAGTTGAAATCTGCCGACTCAAGGGACTGCCACAGCCTCAAGGCAAAAATCACATTGAAGTGGCTGCCTTATGGGTTTGAGGCGGGTTCAAGCACGGCGAACTCAAGGTGCTTTCGGCCGTGAGTAGGCACCACCTCGATTCAATTTTTTAAACATTGATCTTTTCCTTAATTTTGAAATATTATATCATTAATTGATTTTCTACTAAATAAATTGTTGGGGAAAGGGAAGATGTAAATTACATCTTTACTTCTTCTTCTTTCACATGTGCTACCTAGTCAAAGAGTTTCAAATCTCTTTGTCGGTAAAAGTTTGTGGTCTTTCAAATGGAATAGAATCTAGAGTTAGAAATCGGGAAAGAAAAGAGTGAAAATTAAAAAAATAAAAAATAAAAACAGAAGTAAATTTCCACATAACAAAAGAGTAGAAGAAATTCCAAAGTCAAATACATGAAGAAGCAAGTTTGCATATGCTGCCACAATAAATATCAGAGCTCAATACACAATAACAGTAAAATTACTAGGCTATTTCAAAAAAATTACTAGGCATTACAGGATCTATTACATGCGAGGCTATATACCAGTATGCCATAGATTCTTCTCTGATTAGTAAATAGAAAACACACTGTATTTTGTATGAATCAATGAATTTATGAATTTAATCCCCAAAAGAAGGTGAACAACAATATTATTACTCTTCAACAAATAATAACTTAAGCATTCATCAAAGAAAACATGAGTTGACAGAAGGCAAATCCATACCTAAGTGCTACTTCTTTACGGACAGTATAACGAATTTTCTTGTCGAAGTTCCGTTCTTTTCGCTTTTCACGAAACCTAATGAGCGAGGCCAATCTTTGCGGTACACTTAAACGTTGTGGAGTACCATGTAGCCCCTGTTTCAACAATTAGTTAGCAAAATAATGGGAAGAGACCAAAAGCAATATTCTGTGATAAATTACTTAAACGAATGTGATACCTGATTATTATGATGACTATTTATGGGGACAGCAGGCATGGTTGGCGGTACTTCACGCCCCCCCAATAATAAAAGTACAGCTTGGACCTGTGGAAATTTGCAAAACAATTAAAGCTAAAACCATTCTCTGTAACAAGATGCCATAGAGGAGTAATCCATAAACTCCAAACAAAGTTTGTTTTGTAAAAGACTAAAAGACAAAAGGTTATTTTGCATTTAATTCCATACAAGTTAAAAAATAAACGTTGCAAATATACGGCAGTCACCAAATGTAACTATTTAACTGATAAACCTAACTTTCTAATGAAAGTTTATTAAATAAAACAGACAATGCTAGCCACACAAAAATGAGGAATATAACAGCCCTAGTCCGAAAAGCAAATCAGCTTGAATGTGATAAATCTTCAAAAGATAAAAAATGAACGTGAAAAAATAAACAAGACGAAAACCTTTACAAAAACATTTTCCAAAAATAAAAGGCTCGCCAAATATTCAGACTATATCATATGAAAATGCCCCTTGACCAGTAACCATATGAAAAGGTGCAATTTCAAAGAAATCCTTCTTTTAATAACTCATTAACAATTTAACATACACACCATTGTTTCAAAGATCCCAAAAGAGAATTGTTGATAACCCACTCCACAACAGAGAGTTTTGAGATAAATTATATTTTCAAAAAGCACATACACAAAGAAAACGTGCATACCACAGTTGGTATACAAATGGAAGAAAAACGAATAGTCACTATGAGATTTCATATGAAAAGGAAGCATGTAATAGAGCAACTATAAAGAAGTAACAAAATTCATGAAGAAAACTTAACCTCAATTTAGTTGTGAGTCAAAACTTGGAGATCTAATATTCAATTATTGCCCAATAGATTAGTTGTAAAGCTGAAACTTTGAAAACTAACCATCCAAAGGCGATCAAACTTGGGATCACAGTTGTCATCTTATATTGAGAGAATCTTGGCCGAATAAAAACTGTTTTCGAAGTTTACTCACTTGATTTTTCTATTGAACCCAAAAAGTTTACAAAATAAAAATTAACATGCAAGTTACATTTCATTTGAAAAACTTTAAAAAGGAATTCAAACAATTTACACCATTTATAAGAGGTACATCACAAGGCACTTACACAACAGTTAAATCCTTATTACTTGCATTGATTTTCAACCAATCAAGTAACACTACATTCTCCTACTCAATCTTTTTACCTTCATTGCCAATTTATCTCATACAAGGATACATGCTTTTTACCAAGAACCTATAAATATCAATATGTCACATGGCATAAAAGGTTTCTCTAGGCATCATTGCAGTTTTATCCTATGATCCAACAATAATGGTGTGATCCTACAAGACTGCAACTTCTAATATGGTTTAGCCTGTCTTTACATTTGGATCATACAATAGTATGTTTTTCCAATCTGGATTATCTGTTTTAAAATTCTAATATATAGATCACAATTTTATAAAAAATATGATCAATACATAAGTTTGCGTAAAAACAACACCCCTCACTCTTTTCACATGCAAATGCACTAACAACACTCTCCTTGTACATTTGGCTATCATCATAAAGTCCCTATATATCAACACAGAAGATTTTAAACTAAATTCAATTGTTTTTACTTTTTAATTGGATATAAAAGATTGAAACACATCATATTCATTTCCAAATTCCAACATCAAAAGAATATAACTACGCAAACCTCTGTTGACAATGCTCAAACTGTCAAATTATATTTTTACCAATTGAGATTCTTAAATATGCTCAAACTGAAGATAATTATCATCACTTAATGCTTCAAACTAAAAAAGCAAGATCTGAGGATCAAATAAGATTTCAAAGAAATGAATGCATATTATACTAAAAGAGTAAAAGGAGGGAATAAAAAAATCACCTTTTCTGGTGATACTGAATCAAACACATAAACCTGACCCTGAAAAGACAATGTTAGCTGGTCCCCATTATCACCACTGCAACGATTATCGGAAAGACTCCCGGGATCAGAGGGGGCATCCCCTTCCATAGCCTCACTCCCACCACCACCATTACCGTCAACATTACAATCGTCATGTTCATCTTCCATCACATTCTCATTGCCCATATGATGCAATTCATGCTCCTGCACATAATGCGCATGACGAACCGGATGCTGCTCATCACTCACTTGCATCTGGTTATTGTTCCCATGCATTCCATCCATCCTTTCCTCTATACCCAGGGGCGGAGGTATTTGGAAGTTAGCATGTGCTTCATCCCAGGCCAGTTTTTTCTATAAAAAAAAAGTTGAAAATAAAAATTAAAGAGTTTATTCTTTTTAAAAATAATAATAATAAGTAAAAATATAAATGAAAGACAATTACAAAATTAACATTACTTGATAATTCACAAAAATGGTCTAGTTTATAATTTAATTTAATTGAGATAATCTCAATAGATTCATTAGAGTGTTATATTCAATATTTTATCGACACTCAAACACATTAAAATTTCCCTTTCCTCTGCTCAGTTAATTCCATAAATAAAAGAAACAAATTTTGAATTCCTTGCTTCATTTGCTAAAATCCGATTAAATATGCATTTAGTTTATTTGGCATGCTATTTTTTTCTCTGTTTCGTAGTGAATCTTTTTTGTCATTTTTTTAAAAGTGTTTTTAGAGGTAAAAACCATTATATCTTTCTTATCTAGATACATACTTTTTAATTAGGAAAATTTTATTGTAATGTTTGTTTAAAAAAGCTTTGTACTACCGCCCAGCGTGGCTTGGTTAGGAAATTCTGTTACAATGTTCGGTATACCAAAAAAAATTATACTTAATTTAGCCCAACTGGACAATAGTCCTGGCTTCGCCCCTGTTGACAATACCCAGAGACAATTTATCACAGAAATTTAAAGACCATCCACTTAAACACATTCATATATCTGAAAAATACACGAAGAAAACAATATCCAATTACAAAATCAAAATTTTACTATTTTTTTTTAATTTCACAGTTATTATTGTTAAAAGTTAAAATAAAACGAATAAATCATATAAAAGATTAAAAAAATTTAGCCTAAAACACTAAAAGCTTCACTCGACATAATGGCATGAAATTTATTCATATCAGGTTTACATTCATGAATAAAAACAAAAACTCGATTTTCATTCAATTATCCTATGATTTTCTCGGTAACCAAACAACACAAGAATTCCACCTAGAAAATTGCTAACATGCCAATAGTACACTTAATCGAAGTGATTTTAAAACAAACAAAACAAACAAAAAAATTAAGTTTTAATTGAAGTAGGAAAAAAAAAAAAATCGTACCATTTGAGAGCGTGACAACTCAAAACCAGGGACAAAAATATCCTACGTTAGGATAAATCAAAAGCTCGCCGGAGGAAGAGGAAGAGAAAGTGAGATCGGGTAAGAGGGCTTTGACATCGATGAATGAGGATCGGAGGATTGAGAAATCAACGGCGAAGATTAAAAGTTTGGAGAAGAGGAAGAAGATGGATGGAATATTAGAGTGGTGGGGTGTGTGATGATTGATGTTTTTTTCTCTTGTCTTTTTTTGTTTCCTTTCGAATTTTTTATTTTTTTTATTTTTTTTATTTTTTTCTTAATTAGTTTTTTTCTTTTCGGTCAAAGTTTTGTCTCTGACTTGAAAAATGAAAGTGGTTTGTGCACTTTGTTTTTTCATAAAGAGCTTCTTTTGACAATCCAATTTTTTCTTTTTACACTTCTTTTTTAAAAATACTCCATTCTTAAAATTTAAATTTTAAAAAATTCTAAAGACACTTCATTTTGTTACAAGATTATCTTTTTTATCTTTTTTTGAATTAAATTATTAAAAAAATAAATTACCTCTCTTAAATCATTAAATTAATTACTACATATTAAATACTCTCTCCTAAATTTTTAATTACTATATTAAACTATCTCCTCCAACACATATCTCTAATTTTCTATTTCCATTCTTTCTCAAGTAAGACTAACAGTTAAGAAAAAAAAAAAAAAAACTTACTAATAAGCTTGATTTTTAGGAACTATATGTATGTATATATATATATATATATATATTTTTTTTTTAAAAAAAGTACCTTGTTTTTTTTTTTAACAAAAAAAAAAATCAAAATATGAAAATGATTTTTGTTACTCTTGTAGGTATATGATTGTCTAGAGAACTTTAATTCTTTCATTAGTTTTAGAAATTCTAAGTTTAATCGAATCTAGTTGGAACAATTCAAGTTTTCATATATATATATACAGTGGTTCTCTCATAAGAGATCCCTTATTTTAATTTCGGTAAGGACCACCATGAAATCATATCGATTTGAATGAATTTTAATCTGAATTTTTTTATGGATGATAAGTAAATTGAAATCTACCTATGAATAAAATTTGAGAATTTTTCAAGGATGAAAACTATTTTTCTTGAATTTCCTATATTTCACCTATTTTTCTAATGCCTTCATATTTAAAAAAAATCGGTAAAAATGGTTTAAGTACTTGAAAAAATTTGATATTTTATTCATAAGTAGATTTCAACGAACTTATCATCCACAAAAAAATTCAAATTAAAATTCATTCAAATCGATATGATTTCATGGTGGTCCTTACCGAAATTAAAATAAGGGATCCCTTATGAGAGAACCACTGTATATATATATATATATATATATATATATATATATATTTATATATATTTGTTAGTAAAAAACTAAAACATTTATAATTTTTTTTTCTTTAACTATTAATCAGAGATTGATCGAGAAAGTATGGAAATATATATATATATATTGGAAAAATGGAGAGAGATTAATTAGGAGAGAGTGTTTAAAATGGTAATAACAAATTTAGGAGGGAGAGTTTAATACGTAATATTTAATCTAATGATTTAGGAGAGAGATTTTTTTTTAATAATTTAATTAATTTGAAATGTCTTTAAATTTTTTTGTCTTGTTTAGTAATTTAATTTAGGTTAAAATTGTCATTAATAAAATAAAATAAAATTAGAGTGTGAATAGATAATTTATGGATTGTAAGGAGAAGTTCTCTTTTTTATATACTACTAGGTTTAGGCGCACGTGCCTTGGAGGTGTTTATAGTGCGATTTTTTTATATTTGCACTTAAATGTACAAAGATATTTTTTTTACACTAACACCCCCCCTTGACGGCAGTTCAGCCTTCCGGTTAATGTATTAACTGATTTTTGTACTTTTATTTTAGAGTTTGGGATGTATTAATAATTTAATGTGTTTTTTATATTTTGAAATGGATTTATATATTTTACTTAGGTTTGATTTGGGTTTTTTTGACTTTGGGCTATTCAAATTTATGAAAAATATTATGTATTAACCCAAAATTAGTATCCAATAGCCCATTAAATATAAAAAAGTGGCGATAATGACACCCCTCAAAAACTGTATATACACTCCTTTCGTAATCACACCCATCAATTTTTTAAAAAAATATTTAATTTGTAAATAAACCCCACTTAATGCCAAAAATATCATTTCTTTAATTATATTGTATTGTATTTGTAAGTACACACCACCTATGACTATTATTATGTTATTTAATCAACTTTATTATTATTTCAAATTTTGTTGTTACCTTTAATTCTCTTACTATTCTTTCTCTTCCCTACTTCTTTTCTCATCTTGGTTTTTTCAAAATCAAACTCCTTTTTTTTTGTTAAAAATCCATTTTAAGATTTTTTTTTTTTTTTTTTTTTTTTTTATTAGAGAACCACTTTCTGTTTGAGAGAGTTGTAAGGATACAAGATTTATGTCATGTTCCAAGTGATGTGAAAGTAAATAGGTGTTAAATGATATTTCAAAAAAAATAAAAGATAGGTGTTCGATGAAATTGAAAAACATCTAATATTGATAAATAAATAAAAAATCTAAAGTGTGTTTGAAAGAAAAATTATAGATAATATAGTTAATTTAAAAGTTTGTTTATATATATAATGATTTTATTCTTCTAATAAAAATTAATTTAAAACTTTACTTTTTCATAACCAAATTTGTCTCATGATTTTGATTCATTTTCCATTTTTAGCAATCAATTTGTATTTCCTTAAAAGAGATTGAAAAATATATTTAAAAGAGAATCTATGGTTTATTAAAATGGAAAGAGTTTTTATGATCTATGTTAATATCAAACCATTAATAGGAATTGGTGGGTGTACAAACAAACAATTAGTCCTCTTAGTAATTTTACACAAGGGTATTATTGGATTTTTAAGAACATACTAATTTGGGGTGTAAATATCATCACACAATATAAAAACATCTTTAAAAGACCTATTAGGCCCAAAACCGAATTGAACCAAACCGAATCGAACCGATTGAATTCAATTCAGTTCAATTCGGTTACCATTTCTTATTCGGTTTAAACCGGTTCAATTTTGGGTAAACCGAAATATTTTCAATTCAGTTCGGTTTTGCCCAAAACCGAACCGAACCAAACCATGCCCACCCCTAGTTATAACAAAGTAAGGGTATAACAAAACTGCAACATCCATATGTACAATTTCATTGTAATACAAACTTCATTATGCAACCATGAGCAAGGCGTATGGATGGTTTTAAACCAATCCCAATGAATCTCATACAATGGTAGGTATGCAATGTTGTTGCTGAAATTTCAATTATAACGTTGTTAAAGTTAATGACAGTGGCTATGTATGGATAGATAAAATAGAGAAAATTACATACTTGTCATAGTTAGACTCGTCTTCTTCTAGTCATGATTCAAATTTCTACAACTTGGCCTTCGGCAGCTTAGGAAATGGTTTGAAATTGGGTAGTTTTTTTTGGCTTAGTGATTACGATGTTAGTATATGGAGACTTCAACACATTGATTTTTTTAGACCGTCTCTTGGGAACAGTTGGTGGAGGTTTTTCATAAACAAAGAGACTCTTCTCAAAGTTAACTAAAGTTGAGACCCATATGTGTGACTTCTTTTGTTTATCTACCACAAGTTTAGTGATATCATTTGTTTTTCGCCTTTGTCATCTACTTGGCTACCATCCAAATGCATCGGTGCTTCCAAATGTTCTGTGACACCTTTCTCATCTCCCTTTCTATCATCCTTATGCACTGTTGCATCGAACTGTTCCATGACACATTTCTTATCTCTCTTACTATCATCCACATTCACTAGTTCTTCCACTTGTTCCATTATATCTTTCTCATCCATTTTGGTATCATCCACTTCCATATCATCAGTGCAAGGCTGTTGAACAGTCTTACATCAAAAACATCTTACTAATTTAGATTACATTAATTTAGAGAATCATCGAACCTATTTTTTTGTAAAAAGATTTTACCTTAAACTAATGTTGTACTTTTGTGGTGTCCTTCATTCGGCAGCTAATAAATTGATTATCATATCAAGATTTTTGTCCATTTGATCAATGTGATTTCCAATAGCATCTAATTTCATTGTGTTCTCGTTATTTCTGGCTTTACAAGCCTATGATTCATTTGAATATAACATTAATTATTAACTATATAAGCAATTAGTTAAAAACAAACAATGGGTAATAATCTAGGCTCAAGTCTCAGACGTTTGGACTTACGCAGATGTATTTTATGCATGATGTTCTTTATCCCCTTCACGTTTAGTATTGTCAGACTCAATAGAGGCAAGTGACACATACTCTTCATCTTCACCGTCAACCTCTGGTGGTTCTAACTCGTAATTATAACTAAGTAAAAATTTGCAATATTCCTCTGTCCTCTCTTGTGGAGTGGGTTGCAACTTCTTCTGAACTTGAGTCTACTATAATATAATAGTAGCTTGGGTTAGTGTGTATAAAAATTGAATGCTTAATTTGAAATTTACAAATTGTTATGACTTGTATTCTTTTGAACAGCTTTTTGATCTCTGTTGCCTCTAGCGTTCTAGGAGTAATCCAATTAACAATATGTGGAAGCAAACTGCTGAATTTAATAGCAATCTAAACTCCAACAGTGGGAATTGCCTCACACGCCCAAATCTAAGTGTTACAAAAAAATGAATAAAAGTATAAAACATTTAAAATAAAATAATTGAAAACTTTACATTTTAGATGCACTAACCTAAAATGCATAAAGAAACTCATTCAAGACATATGTCATGAAGTTCATCTAATGTTTCCTTTTTTTGTCTAATACCATCATTTTCATATTTATATGATATTCTTTATAATTTTTCTCAAATCCATCCGAAAGCTATTCAATATTGTCTCATAACACTTTTGGCCCCATAGGTACCTGTTAAATGCTTCTAAATTGTCCAACAGTTCAACATGATAGACTCCAATATGGCATTTTTTTTATCCTTGTCAAGTAAAATGGTCTCCAACAAATAAGCAATGTGAGCTTCACCATGTCTTCATCATTATTTGATGAAACACTTTTAAACATTGCCTCCAAAGTTAGTTATTGTATTTGATTTCACCATTCAACATGAAATGACGAAAATTACTGCTACTATGATCTGCATTTTCCTTACGTAGCACCGGTGGGTAAAGACCACACTTTAAACCCATGATGAGACATAATTCTTGAATAGAAAAATAAAATGGATTGCCACCTACTTCAAACCACATATAAAACTTATTAGGAAACTGTATTTGTCTAAGAAGAAGATGATGTACCAACTGATCGGAAAACTTAAGCTCATGCATCTCTAAAAGTTTTCCGAAGCATATAGTGCAGAATAGAGACAGTTGCTCCTCCATCAACTTTTCTTTAATCTTCTTAATAGCAGCAATTGACGAAGTGCTATTTAACTTCGTCGGGAAATATTCTAAAATCTTTAATAAAAAATCAACATCTTCTCCCATTATTAAAATTTTCTTGAGATATAATATAAAAAATTAAATCAGTATGTACAAGTCAAAGATATTGAAAAAAAGTTTAAAGTAATGTCTTCCTAATCAAATAAATAATTAAAAACATTTTAAAGTACACTTAGGATTCTAAGAGCATCCCCAATATGCTAGAATTTGGGACCTCATTAACTATATTTAGGGAGGATGAACCGAAATGTGCTCCAATAGGCTCCATATCCCACTCCCTAAAATTAATTCCGACTAAAGGCTCCTCAAATATAGGGAGGGAAGACATCCTCCCTATTATTTTCTTATCACTCCTCAAATAAAATTGATGGTCAAGATGAGTCAACATCATTCATTTTTAATAGTCCAAATTCATCCTCCCTATTTTTTATTTAACCTAAATTCTTTTTATTTAAACCCAAATGATTCATCTTTTTACCTACATTTTATTGTTTCCAACGGCTAGCCACTGCTGAATTCATTTTATTTTTTTTAACCCAAATTGCAACAACTCTTTTATGATTTAATCTCATGATTTTGTATTGATTTTTTGGCAGATACAACGGCTCTTTGTGTAGATGTAGAACAACTTTTTTTTTTTTTTTTTTTGTATAAATACTATTGAACTATTTCAATTTTTGTTACACTATCAACTTTCAATTTTTCATCTATCCAATTCTCCTTTGCAAATTTATCAAAGTATTATTATATTTTGTAGTCTATTTTATTTTTCAGTTATTTTTATTATATACTTATAATAATTAATTTTTGGTAAATTATTAATTATTTTATACCATTGTAGTTTTATTCATGTATTGTTTTAGTTACATTTACTTGAAATAATAATATTGTGAGTACTAATTTGTATTGTTTTTAATGTTTACATAGATGGATTCTCAAAGTGATTCGTATTTCACTAATCTTTTGAATGAAGATTTGACTTATGACTTGCCGAATGAATATGAGAATCAATTTGAAGTTACTCAGAATATTGACAAGGAACCCAATCAAAGAAGACGCACCAAAAATTTTACGACTGATGAAGATATATTACTTATATCCGCATATCTCAACATTAGCATCGATGCAATACAAGGAAACGAGCAAAAAAAGTGTCACATATTGGGAAAGAGTACACCGCTACTCAGTGTTGTAAAAGGCGCCGCCTAGAGCTGCCTAGTCGCCGACTAAGCGCTCGGCGGCGCTCTTCCGCCCCGACTTTGGTGTAGTCGGCTGTATTAGTCGTTTTTGGTCAACGTCGGTCAACGTCGGATCTAGGCGGAGCTAGTCGGTCAACATCGTTCCAAGTCGGTCCAAGTCGGCAGTGGTCAACAGCGTTGACGTTCGAAAAAAAAAATTAAAAAAAATCCCAGAACGGCGTCGAACCTTGGGGGTTTCATTAAAAGAAAATTTATTGATTTTTGATCGATCGATCAAAGAGGGAAAGTGGCAACAGTGAAGACCTAAGCTGCTACAAGTCAAGAGTTTCAAAAATAGAGAAGCAAAATAGTCGAACCTGGTCCAATCGATCCTCGCCGTCAGTCGAACCTAGTCTCAGGTTGATCCTCGCCGTCAGTCAATTTGTGAGTTGTTTATTTCCAATTTAGGGTTTTCAATTTGGGGATTTTGACTTTTTAAGTTGAATTTTTTAAATTAATTAGTTTAGAAGCTGTAAACTGTAAAGGACGAAGGCAAAGCTTTTTTTTTGGGGAAATTTGCGAGGCAGGAGACTAGGAGAAATGGAGAATCACGGTGCTAGTGTTTCTCTGTTTGGTTTTGTACTTTTGCTTCTTCTCTATTGCCACTTGCCACTTGCCAGTGTTCTACTATGTTCTCTTTTGGCGTTTGTGGCTCAGTGGCTCCCATTTTGGGTATCATAAAAAATAAAAAAAGAAGTTGTCAGCATTAAAAATCTATCCAGAATCAACTCAACCGACTAATAGTCTAATACAAATATACAATTGGTAATTAGTTAATATAATAGTATTCTAAGCATCTAGATTCTAGAATATATACCATTCCCCAACATCTCTCGCAAGTTAAATTATATATACATATATAATTATATATATAATATATTATATATTACATTATTAATTATTAAACTAGTATTACTTAGCATATTATCATTCTAACAGCAGTAACTTTGCATATTACATTTTTGTTTTGCAAATCATGAAATCAATCAAAAACAAAAAACCAAAAAAAAAATAAACTATAAAAAAAATTTCCGACTAGCCACCGATCAGCTTCCGACAGGCCGGCCGGCCAACTTCCGGCCTACCGCCTAGTCCCCGCCTAGTCCCCGACTAGGCGGCCTAGGCGCTAGGCGGTGGGTCGCCGCCCGACTAGCGCCTAGCGCTTTCTACAACATTGCCGCTACTTCCATGAGCACAAGAAATTTACATCGAAACGTAATGTTAATTCTTTAATGAAACGTTGGTCAATAATTCAACTTACGATAAATAAGTTTTGTGGTAATTATACTCAAATTGAAACAAAGTCGCAAAATGGTGTCAATTAGCAAGATAAGGTAATCTCATTTAAATTATAGTAAATATTGAATTATTTTATTTTAATTATAGTTAATCATTTAAATTGTTTTAACTGTTTTATTGTTTTTTTTTTTTAACTAGATTTGTCATGCAAGGGAACTATATAAGAGTATCCAAGTTTCAACATTTCAATTGACACATTGTTGGAATGAATTGAGGTTTGCACCAAAGTGGCTTATCGACAACCCACAAAAAAACTAAAGCTTCAAAAAATGCTAGTCCCACAACATCTTCTCAGTCAACTCAAAATTCAATCAATTTAGGTGACAATAAAGTAGGTGATACTTTTGTTGGCTTAGAAAAACCAATGGGAAGAAAGGTCTCAAAGGAATGTGTAAGAAATGAAAAAGGTAAACGTATTGCTGATATGAGTACGACTTCAACATTGAAGTTTGAGTAGTATATGGAAGATATAAAAGTTAAAGATAAGAAGAGGCAGGAAGAAAAGAATAGATTACATGCTCAAGAACAACATCGATTGACCATTGAAGAAGAGTGGAAATATGTTTTCCAGCCATTAGAGGGTGGAAGAAACTAAAAGATTTGCTCTTTTTTTTTTAGTTCCAACCCAAGATAGTTTCTCTACCAAAACTTGCTGATGTGTAAAAGTATTAATGTATTATTAGCTACATATTATATGAAATAATAGAGAAACAAATTTCAGGTGTTATTGGCATCCATATATTGATCTAATAATGCCCCACTTTCAAAAATCTTAAAATTTAATTGATTTTTTTTCCCAAATTACCCTTATTTATTTTCCAAACTTCACACCCCCAATTATGGTTGTTCACCTTCGACACACCCTTCCTCACATCTTTTCTTTTGTTTTTTTTTTCTTTTTTCTTTTTTCATTCATCAGTTGCTCATTCTTCTTCAAATCATCTTCACAAAATCACATACCGTTATTGTCATCATGGTTTTCCTCTCTAAATCCATTTGTTTTTTCACTTTTATTTTCCCCATTAAGCCTGGTCATTGGCAACAATCATATGGCATACTTATTTGCACATTACATTCAAAAGTTAAATAGCTATCCAATTGCACATTACATTCAAATATCAAAATTTTTTACAAAATTAGAAACAACATTGTTAACGATAGAAAATTAATAATCAGATGTGTGTCCCTTTTTTTGGCAGAAAAAAAAAAAAAAAAACAAAACACAGGTAAAAAGAAATAACAAAAAAAAAAAAAAAAAAAAAAAAAAAAAAAAAAAAAAAAACCCCAACCTTTATCCGAAAAGCTTAAAGGTGAAACCCATTCAACACCATTACTGAGTAACCAAAAACCCTTTCAACACCATTATAGCAATTGATACTACTAACATGCCTCCAATGAAGAAAACATATTGTGAGCATCTACAAATGGAGATCATTAAAAAAAAAAAAATAATGATCAGTAGTAACTTTGAAGAGTAATCGTTGTTATGCCGTATTTTTTTTTATGCATTATTAATCAAGCTTTGTTATGTTATCTAGTTAGTATTGTATTGTATTATTATTTTTTTAAAATAAAAAAATAAAAACTAATTTTAGTTTTTAATGAATGAAGTGATTAATTCTCTATAGTTGCACAAATAAAATTATAATATATTATATTATAATTTGATATCAAATATGAAAGATAAAAACAATAAACATTGATTTGAAATCCAACACAAGTAAAAAACAAAACAACAACAACAACAACAACAAAGCTTAAAATACATAAAACATAGAAAACATAGAAAACAAATAAGAAAACAACAACAACTAAAATGGATTTAAAATCCAAGACAAGTTCAAAGAAGACGATTGTTTAAGATGAACCGTATTTCTACCATAAATGCTCAATTAGATCTGTCTGAAGTTGAGAATGAGTTCATCTATCTCTGATACGATGTTGAACTTGAATAAACTCAAACAATCAAGGAGTATGCTCATGAAATTCTTCAATTTGAGGAAGTTGAGATTGGGGTATACCTTACTCATCCTCAATAATCATGTTGTGCGTTATTGTACACGCTGTCATAATATCTTTTAATGTTTCTTGATCCCAAAATCAGGCCGGTCCACGGACTGTAGCGAAGCGTGCCTGGAGCACTCCAAATGCTTGTTCTATATCTTTCCGTACCGACTCTTGAGCAGTAGCAAAAAGTTTTCTCTTATTTCCTTACGGAGCTGAAATTGTCTTCACAAAGGTTGTCTATGGTGGATATATACCATCAGCAAGGTAGTAACCCATTGAGTAACCATGACCGTTGATTGAGTAGTTCACAGGAGGAGCACGACCTTCGCTGAGTTGATTAAATATGGATGACCTTTCTAGCACGTTAATATCATTATGAGATCCTGGCAATCCAAAGAATGCATGCCAGATCCAAAGATCATACAAAGCCACATCTTCTAAAATAATTGTTGGCTCATGAACATGACCTAAATACATCCCAGCCCACACAGATGGACAATTCTTCTATTTCCAGTGCATGCAATCAATGCTCCCCAACATACCAGGAAAACCACGTTGTTCACCAATTGTGAGCAATCAAGTGATGTTGTCACTGTTTGGTGATCTCAAGTATTCTTCACCAAAAATTGCAATAATTGCCTTCACAAACCTTTTAAGACTCTCTACGGTCGTGTTTTTACCGATTCGTAAATAATCATCCACAGAGTCTTACCCTATAAGCAAGCATCCTCACAACAACTGTTATCTTTTAGATAGATGATAAACCCATACAACCCGAACAATCCATTATTTGGACAAAATACGGATCATAATTTTCCACTGTAGATTGAATTTTAAAGAATAGAGGTCGACGCATTCGGAATCTTCTCCGGAATTTTTGTAGAGAATATTTCGGCGTTTCGGCAAAATAATCACAATAAAGTCGATTATGACCTTCAACTCTATCGCGATCAATGACAGCATGGCCTAGAGCATTTGAGCATTGAAGTTATTTCGAGCCATAGTTTTAAGTAAATGAAAACTTGGAAGTAGAGATGTCTAAAAATGAAACAAATGAATGATCTTATTTATAGATTATGTTTTAATATAGCCGTTAAAATATGACCGTTAATTATAAATAATAACATTTTAAATTTATTTAAAAATAATAACATTTCTTTTTTATTTAAAAATAAATAAATAAATAATAATAGGTAGCCATTTTTAAGGAGGCTTGTTGGAGTCTTCACTCCTTATATGGCTCCCTATTCGTAAAAAGTACAACTGGCTCCCTAAATATAAAGAAAAAATAGGAAGCCTTGTTAGGGATGCTCTAACTGCAGACTCAACAACTACAAGAAATTTGGATATCAGCTACCATACATTCGGAGACGAATTGAAATTTGGTCTCAGAATGAAGCTTTCAGCGACGAATTGATATTTGGTCTCTGAAGATGATATTTTGCGACGAACTATTTTGGTCTCCAAATGATGCTCTCCATAGATGATGGTTTTATTTGGATGGACATTCAGAGACGACATTATTCGTCTCTAAAGATGACATTTTGCGACCAACTCATTTTGGTCTCCAAATGATGCTCTTCATAGATTTTGGTTTTATTTGGATGGACATTCAGAGATGACATAATTCGTCTCTGAAGATGACATTTTGCGGCCAACTCATTTTGGTCTCCAAATGATGTTCTTCATATATAGATTTTGGTTTTATTTGGATAGACATTCGGAGACGACATAATTCGTTGCTGAAGATGACATTTTGCGACCAACTCATTTTGGTCTCCAAATGATGCTCTCCATAGATTTATCAAATTATTAATTAATTAGTTAAATATATATATTTAAAAATAATTATTTAATAGCCAATACTTATAAATTCATCGGTTTCAAATGAAAAGTTACCACAAATATAAACACAAATTCAATAACGTCATCAATTTCATATAAAAATATTTCAATAAGTTTATGTACCCAAATTTAAGACCAAACTTCTCTATAAATTTATCATATATATATATATATATATATATATATATATATATATATTAATTAATGGCCAAGGCTTATAAATTCATCCGTTTCAAATGAGAAGTCAACACAAATTCAATAATTTCATCAATTTTAAAATAAAAAAATCATTAAGTTTATCTACCAAAATTTAAGGCCAAACTTTTGTATAGATTTACCAAATTATTAATTAAATAGTTAAATTAGTTATTTAGATTTTGGTTTTTCTTTCTTAATTTGGATGGACATTCGGAGACGACATAATTCGTCTCTGAAGATGACATTTTGCGACCAACTCATTTTGGTCTCTAAATGATGCTCTCCATAGATTTATCAAATTATTAATTAATTGGTTATATATATATTTAAAAATAATTATTTAATAGCCAATACTTATAAATTCATCGGTTTCAAATGAAAAGTTACCACAAATATAAACACAAATTCAATAACTTCATCAATTTCATATAATAAAAAAATCAATAAGTTTATGTACCCAAATTTAAGGCCAAACTTCGCTCATTTCTCAACTTTTATACTAAATCCCTAATTTCTTTTAAATACAAAATCCCTAATTTCATTCCCAACTAATTTCTCAACTTTTCACTCATTTTTTTCCCACCCAAATCCCACATCCATCATCTTTGCCCTCACCAATCAAACACAACTTTTGACATTAGCTGCTCAATTCCGACGTAATTTACTATATTTAAAAATTAAAAAAATGTTATTTACTATTTTTTTTTTTTGCTTTATTTATGACTTATTGATTTATTCAAGGCTCCAACTCTAAATTACAATTAGTTTAGTTTTATGCATTTAGTTTTTGTTTTGTACATTTACTTTTTAAAATTAAGCTTGATGAGTAATTCTTTTCATTCTTTTCATGGCTCCAGTGGAGTTGTCGAGCTTTAATTTTGTGTAATTTAAGTAAGAAAACATGTGATGAACAATGGTTTGAATGTTTTCCATAATATTTTTGTTTATATTGTTGTTTGTAATCAAGTGTTATATTGCTATTTAGTTGTAAAATGATTTGGCTATTAATATTAATATATTTTTATCAGAATGATTGAAATAACCGATTAGTGAAAAAAATTGAAATTAGAATATGCTTATAGACATGTGACAAAAGTAAAAGAAATTAGCTTTTAAGTGATAAATGTATTTTCTGAATTTGTCTATTTATGTAAATATTATATGGTTTTTGTACTTGTATATACATTAATATTTTCTATTTAATTTTGCAGTCACAACATTATAATATTCTCATAACTCAAGGCAACATTATAATATTCTCATATTTTTATGAATGTTTTATAATTATGGGTATTTTGATCAAAATACAGTTAACTTCATTCCATTCTGTTGTTAACCAAACAAAATAATACTGATTTAGAGACTAATTCTAAAGTTCCAACCAAAAAAAAAAAAAAAAAAAAAAAAAAAATGCCTTTCCTTTCCATTCTCATTCTCATTACTATTATGATTACCGTTCTATCATGTAACCAAACGAGACCATAGAGTATTGACCAATAACTCGATTATATATGTTTTAAAAAATATAATTTTATAAAAAGTTTTAATAAATATTTTTTAATATATATCTATCGTAAAAATTAGAATTTTGATTAATTGAATAAATTTAAATTTATCTAACAAGGTTTTCTTTTTTATTTCCAACCACTCATATAGCTTATATATAAATATTGTTCAATTATTATCACATTTCATATTGTAGTCAAGTGGTAAAGACTTGTAACTTTTAACTTGAGGTCTCAAGTTCAATACCCATTAATGACAAATAATTGTTATTATTTTCAGGAGTGGGGTAGGTTCGGCGGTCAACAGAGGTTAACGATGGCGGCGAAGGTCAACAGCGGTCAACGGCAGCGGTGGCTGTCAATGGAGGTATTGGAGACGATATATTTGGTAGGCAAATGTCATCCCCAATTGTTGTATGGCTTGATATCTAAACTATCTAAGACAAACTTTTTGGGAATTTGATACCAAATAATTGGCCGCGCATTATCAACATTCGAAGACGAATTTTTTAATTGGTCGCAGTAGCTATTCTGGGACGGGGATTTAGCTGCCACCGCGCGACCAACTTAATTTGGTAGCGAAAGACTTTCTGTGACGAAAAAATTTGATTTGGAGACGAAATGGATTCGTCTCAGAATGTCATTTTTTTTGTAGTGAACTTAAAGCTCTACTAACACAACCATCACATTCACACAGTCAAGCTTCCTATTCAACAATCTGAATTTTGCTGAACATCTAACAAAAGTTAATAATAATTAATAAATTTGCTCCTAATATGCAAATGAGAAAACAATTGACACTAATTTAATCAACTTAAAGCTCTACCAAAGAAGGCTCATGTAAAATATCTACTATCTACAATTTCAACACAATCTAACCATTACGAAAACACAAGATCTGATTAGTGTTCCCTTTATTTAGTACAAATTTGTTTTAGAATGATTGATTACTTGGACACCATTTGACTCCCACAAGAAAGGATCCAGAACTGATTTTACACTAGTCATATTGTATCCATTATTGCACTCTTCAATAAAAATGCCCCTGTCAAAATCTCCCAAGTGATTTTCCACTAAATTATGTGCTTACATCAGCATATTTAAGCATCTCAATAAACAAAAGTGAAGACTAAATATAAGATACGACTTAAACAAAATCTATCAAATCAAAGGACTTTTGAATACATCTAAATTTTTTTTTAGACTTTATAAAAATCTGAATTGAATACATCTGGATTTCATTATATTTTTTTAGAATCCTTCAAAGTATGGATTGAATACCTCCAAACTTTGATGAATTCTTTACAAATCTGAATTAATACCTCTAAACTTTTCAAATTCTATAAATTACAATCAAATCTTGATTGAATACATCTTTCCTTAGAGTAATGCTAGATAGACCAACATCACCCGTCTTAATATTTACTTCTTTATTCACTTTTTCGAACTTTGAATCTTTTTTTTTTTTTTTTTAATGTTAAATAATAACATTTTATTTTAAAATTAAATAAAGTGGTTAATGACATTTCCACATAACGTACACATGTCAATGCCTGGTTGGTTTGTCTACCTCACTGGACCAAAGACCACGAAACACTTGAATCTGTAAAAACATTTTCCATCTCCATTCTCCATACAAGACTTTGACATTTATCTCTCCATCTCTATTTTTTAATACAATTATACGAGCATGAGCTCCAAACGTTTATCTCCCGTTTCATATTCATCAAATCTATACTGATAAATTAACAGAAACATTCGTGTTTTTTTTTCTTCTTTGGAGATCTGATCGGATGGCGAGGTCCAGATCGTCGTCTTCTTCCTCTTCCTCCTTCTCCTCCTCGTGGAGGTACTGCAATCCGGCATATTATCTGAAGAGACCGAAACGATTGGCTCTGCTTCTCATCGTCTTTGTCTCTGCTACTCTCGTCGTCTGGGATCGCCAGACTCTTGTTAGTGAACACGAGGTATTTTTCAAGATTCTAATTTTTTTTTTTTTTTTTGTTTTATTGTTTATTTGGCTGCGTTTGTCCGTACGAAATTGTGTACTGACATTACAAATTCTCTAGATCAAAGTAAAAACGCAATTTTTTTTAAAAAAAAATTGCTTTGTTTTAGTGGATTTGTATTGCGCTGAATTGGGAGTAGGTGTTAGAATAGTTTCAGTAAAATTGGTGGCGGTGTGTATTGTTTTTTTTGGTTTAGATATTTGTTGGATTGAAAAATAATGGTATTCGATGTTTGTTTTAAGAATATATAATTGTGTTGCTGCTTATTATTTTTTTTTTTTTTTGTAAGTTTGATGACTGATTTTTGATGGAATGTGAATTTGCTGTTACAATTATTAGCAATGTTCAGAGGTCAAATTCATGTTGGCCATGTAGATCCTACAGAATTAATGGTTCGAATCGCATGATTGTAAGGATTGACTGTATTAAATTTAGCTGAGCTAAGAACCAGAAAGAAATACAGACCGGTGATTTGAAGCAGATAAAATTTGATTCAAATTGTTGTCACACAATGGTGGTTATGAGGTTCATTTTCTGATGATTTAGGACAAAGTAAGGAAACAAGTTTGAATTGTTGTCACACAACGATCATTATTAGGTTCATTTTGTGATGATTTAGAGCAAAGTAGGGAAACGTGTTTTAATGAATTTCTGAGGGTATAAGCTGAATAAAGCCTCCACTGTTATCAAAACAATAGGTGATTTGTTTTTGGTTCAGCTAACTTTTAAAGTTGGAGGTACTTGGACTTATTCTGTTTAATTATGCCATAGAAGCAAAAGTTAACAACAACTGATGTGTTACCGAGTTCAGTGGAATATGTAAAAGAACAAGATAATTTAAAGGAAGAGAAACTTAAAATCAAACAATTTCAAGCACATATATTGGTTGGGATCTGTTACACAAACACACATAGTAGCAAATGTTTAAACTTGCTAGACAGGATGAGTATGTGTGTGATTTGTTGTTCCAAGTCATTGATATGTCATGTTTTTGATCCAATTTTATTCTCCCTTAGTAAGAAAAATGTCCGTGAAAGAATACTACATAAAGGCACTTAGGCACAGCTCAAGCACACACGGGGATACACAAGAAGCATCAAAAAAGAAAAAAAGAAAAAGAAATGCAGAAATAGAAAGCAAAGCTTACAACCGAAGTCTAAATTTGCCCCAGTCTTTTGGGTATAGCCTTGTTACTCTGTTAGTCTGAGGTCTCACATGGCACAGAAAAGAAATCAATTTCTGGGGAGCAATTGCTTTTATTCGTGCTGCCACATCTTCTGATTAAGAATTGGATTTCATTTTTGAGGGAGTCTTAAATATATACCATGAATAAACTTAGTAAAACAATATTAAAGATAAATGCTACTGAAGATTGAACACTTAGAAAAGTTTCCCTTAAAATATCAACCTTAAGCTCCAAATAGGACAAACTTCTAGAAGTTGTTTAATTTGTCTTTCACTCTTTCTTCACAAACTCCACATACAATTGCACAACCGTTTGTAGGGTCAAATCCATGGCGACCAAATAAACAACACAACAAAGTCATTAAGTGCCATATTCTAAGTGATTAGTGGATATGAGGGCCAGGTTGGAGAAGAAGAAGAGCAGAATTAAAAAGAATGGAGAAGAGATGGAATGAGAAACTTTTTCCCATCACATTTTCAATATTGTTTTGATATAATTATGTTTAACTTGGGACAACAAGCTTTGATATGTCCAAGTATATGATACCCAGCGACAATTATGTTGATGCTTGTCAATCTATCTGCAAATTGCTTAGACCAGAAAATGAATTGTTAACATTTACAACTGTTCTATTTTCTATTTAAATAATGATCGCAGTGTGCATATTTTTTGGAAATTGTATTGTTCTTTAATTGCCAATATATAACAAATTTCAATCTGTCATGCAGGTTGAAGTTTCCAAGTTGAGTGAAGAGGTTTCTCGGCTGCAAAATATGGTAGGAGGTCCCTGATTCATTGTCAATCACCTGGAAAAGATCTATCATTTGGGTGACCAATGATGCTTGAAGCTGTATTTAAGCAATAAGCACCCAGAATTGAATTTGAAAATAAATGTTCTTTGGGTTATCTATCTATGGACTCAGTGGAAATATTATTTTTGCAGCTGGAAGAGTTAAAGGATATCAATGGCAATGCAATTGGAAATATTGAAGTTAATACACACAGTAGAAACAAGGTTGTCGATGATCCCATTGATATTCAGCGAAGAGAGAAAGTAAAAGAAGCAATGATTCATGCATGGAGTTCATATGAGAAGTATGCATGGGGCCAAGATGAACTTCAGGTATTTCGAGTATATTATGTCCACTAGTTAATGTTTATGTCTGGTTTTGTACTAGTAGTGATGCAAGTTAACATATGTTATGGGTTGTAAATCTTAGCTTTTCAAATTATGTGCCTGTTTTGGAGATTCAGTTCTATACTTTCAGCTCTGACTTGGTATTCAACATAAATTACTCAATTGTACAGTTTAGAGTATAAGACTAAATTAATTTTTGAAACTTTTTACGTATGGGTTGAAACATTGTGGTTGAGTTCTAAATATGACGTCCCTCTAATCAGTGGTACAGATGGGAGTAGAATACCTTGAAATTAATTATATTTTATGAGTTGTATCATGCTATCAATAATATTTTCACAAATTTTAATCAGTTTTCCATGTCCAAATACAAAGATTTTTGCATCCTCGTGGATAGAAAGGAGGAAATTTTCTATATTTTTCCCATGCCTTTTGAGTACATTTTTATTTTTATTTTTGCAGTTTTAAAGTTTGATAGTATATTAGTAGGCAGTGAATTTTTGGTATACGTAATCCAGATTTGGGTGTTCTATCATCCAAAGGTACTGCTTAGTGCTAATTTCTTGGTCATATGATGAAGTGGGAGTGTTCTTCTATTATGCACTCGACTAAAATCCAAAATTTTCCAGAGTAATCTTTAAAATGCTTAAAACTTAATTTCTTGCATGCTTTAATTTGAAAACTTTTACATGCTTGATTAAGTGTATAACAAAAGATGCATATTATTAGGGAATTGGGTCTTGAGTTATTTTTGGAGGTAATGATTCATTTACTTGTATGAAAGTCTGAAGGAGCAAAGCTATAGAAAGGTTGTGCTTGTCATTCTATACTTTGGTCTAGGTGATGTATCTTCCACTTTGATTTAGGCAGGCTCAACACTTCTTTCCTTTTGTTCAACAGAACTAATAGATGAGAAAGTCAAGAGCATTCTAAGCCATATAATGTTCTTAAGCAATTGATAATGGCTACTGGGTAGTTGGTTAAGATGTCTTTATTGCTATCTAAGTGATGAAATCAGATTGTCATGATCTTTAGCTACTTCATAATGCATTCTTAAATCTGATTTTCTTCCTGGTGGAGGATAGAGTGGTGTTGGTGTGTCATATACATATGGGTGTCTACGTGCATAATATCTTTGTCGCTATAATTAAATTTTATAGATATGGATTTTTCTAGTCATAGAATAGGAAAAGGGAAAACATAGTTACCTTCTTGATACATGCATAAATCTTTTCTGTTCTCTCCCAGCAGAAAAAGATGTGCATATATGATTTATGCCTCTGGACCCTTGCAAATTTACATGGTTTTTGTAAAACTTTGCATGCATTTTCTGGATTTCTTTCTGATGCTATCTGTTTGATTTTTGGAAGTATTATGGACTTAAAAAAAGTTGGAAATGAATTAAAGATTGGTCTGCAGAACCCTTGCTCTAACGAAAGACAGTGAACTTGCTTTATTATCAGTTGTAACATATAGGTTGGTCTGGATTCGATACCAGAATAGGATACATATCATTTGTGAACCATTCTTAGTTTAATATTTTGAAATGTGGAATTTTTTTTTTAATATGTACAAAACAGTGCCAATTTATATCCCCATACGATTAACATGCTAACATTATTGTTGTCTTCATTATTTTTGTTAACAGCCACAGACGAAGAATGGTGTCAATAGCTTTGGTGGTCTTGGAGCAACGATGATAGATGCTCTTGATACATTATATATAATGGGTCTAGATGAGCAATTCCAAAAAGCTAGAGAGTAAGTTTAATTTTCTTTAAGTGTTTGTTTCACTTTTAATGCACTGTAGCACTCTCATTTTCTTAAAATCTTCAAAGCAGTACTTTTATTGTTGTTCTGTTTTTTCAAAATTAAGTTCTTAAAAATTAGGATGAGACAAATGCAGTCGGATTGCTCATGGGTAGCCCCAGTGCAAATGAAATGTAAAAAAGCCATTGAGAATCTAAATTGGAAGAATAATGCATGATACCCACATGATGAGTTGTTTGATGCGGAGCAAAACTCGAGTTGTATCGCTGTGGACATTCGATAGACATGTCTCCAGAGAGAATCAAGAGTATACATACTCAAGTCAATCATAGAGGAGAACCCAAGTGGGTTGTTCTCCCTATATCTCAATTTTTATTATCCTTTTGGTAATAACAAGTTTCATAGGAAAAGGATGAAAAGATATATATATATATATATATATATATTTATTTATTTATTTATTTATTTTTGTGTTTCATATTTATATTTTGCTTCCCATTTAGTATTATTCCTCTCCACCTCATTCAGCTGAACCCACTTTCATTTCCAGTACAGCCTGGATTCTCTTCTCATCAATTCCATAGTTCAACCTTTAAATATTGCATATGTTGTCTTCTTATTTTCTTTCATCGCGTAAATTTTTCCATACTCTTTTCATTGCCGATGTATATGCAATTTTAAGATACTTTAATCTATGAATATTAAATTATTAGTTATGAAACCCATGTTTAATTTTAATGCCATTCTTTGCAGGTGGGTTGCAAACACATTGGATTTTAACAAGGATTATGATGCTAGCGTTTTTGAGACAACCATAAGGTTGCGTTATAAGGTTTAATACATTAGTTTGTATTATTGTATTTATTTTGTGAAACCATTGTTAAGGCTTTTTTTTTTTTTTTTTTTTTTTTTTGGTGTGTTTTTTTTGCAATAAGCCTGTGGTAGAGGCAGGTATACCGTCTTTGCTGATCCTTTTTTTTTTCTTTTCTGTTTTACAATAATTTAGAGTTGTAGGTGGACTTCTTAGTGCATATGATCTTTCAAATGACAAATTATTCCTTGAAAAGGCTAGAGATATTGCAGATAGATTGCTGCCTGCGTGGAATACTCCCACTGGGATTCCTTATAACATTATAAACTTGGCACATGGAAATGCACATAATCCTTCATGGACTGGGGTAAGTTGTTAATTTTTAACTTGTACAGTCACTTGGTACTTGGGAGTATAAATTGTTGAGTTGATTTTTCACCATCTACAACATGAACATTTTTATTTTTGTGCCTACTTACCCCAACATGACTTGGGAAGGTCTTGTCCTGCTGTTAGACCAGCAGGTGACTGGCTATTTTGAAATGAATATAGTTTTTAACATTTTAAGTTAACATCTTCCAAATATTTTACAATTTTCTAATTATAAACGCTTCTTCATTCTTTGTTGCATGGCCATCCAACAATCAAAATTAACTTTACTGGGATTATCATTGTTAATCCATTCATTATCATATATAAAGTAGTTTGAATTAGTCTTTAAGTCATCATGCTGTCGTTTGTGACAACTGTGCTGTGTAACTTATTGACTGGTCTTGGGATATTTTGTCAAATTCTCGTACCATTCATGTTCATGAATGCTGATCTAATTTTTATTCCATTATTTCCTTTTTTTCTTAGGGTGAGAGCATTCTGGCAGATTCTGGAACAGAACAGCTAGAATTTATTGCTCTCTCACAAAGGACAGGGGAGCTGAAGTACCAGCAGAAGGTACACTCTACTCTTGCTTACATGTGTACACAGGCTATGTTATTTGTTGTTAATTGTCTTAACATCCACTTGCAATCTGTCTATATATATTCTCCTTCTTCTTTGTGAAGATCTCAAAGATATGTTGAAGTTTATGTTTTTGAGTGAGAGGTAAATTTGCTCAGTTTCACTGATTGGTTGCAACTTATGTTTCAGGTGGAGAGGACTATAGCGGAGATCAGTAAAACCTTCCCTGATGATGGTTTGCTTCCCATATATATTAATCCTGAAAGAGGAACTGGATCATACTCAGTTATAACCTTTGGTGCCATGGGTGATAGGTATTGACCACTTGAAATTAGATATGAATTATGTGATCTTTGTTGGGCTTTAAATTTTGTTATCTATGGTTTAATGCTCTTTTTATTTACCAGATCCACTTCTGGAGGTAGCTCACTGAGTGTGGTTTTGTGATTTTATTTGAGTTTATGATTAACACTAATGCTTAATTGCAGTTTTTATGAATATTTACTCAAAGTTTGGATTCAAGGGAACAAAACTGCAGCTGTGAAACATTATAGGTGAGGAGATTGTTATCATACATACACACATATATTTGTTGGATCTGCGTTGCCCACAGCTGGTTGTGTGCATTGTATTTATAATTGTTAATATGAAAACAAGAAAATCATATTTTTGTTAAATTATGTCTTCGGGGCTGAACTCATGAATCATAGAATGAAAAGCGATAAGACATTTTTTTGTTAAGCCAACATCTTAAGGGTTTAGTTACAATATAGTAGCTATATTGTTAATGGGTAGTTATGAAAATGAATTATTTTTTTCAGTTTTTAGTTTTTTATTTTTTTCTATTTTTCATACCTTTGATTTTTGTGGACCATTGGATTTAAATCCAATGACTAGTTTTAACCCCAGTAACTATACAGATTATGTATAGAAGCATTACCCACATCTTAAATATTCAGCAATATATATATAGCTAGTTGATTTTATTTTTTCAACCAGTAGCTTCCATTGTGTATATCTGATATGCAAGTAAAAGAATTTCTATAAAATAGTAAACAGTTATTTTGGATAAGATTTATTATTTAAAGTGGAAAATCACTATGGACCAAGTGCGGGGAGAATAAAACCCGAAAGAAACATTGACAACCATAGCTAGATAGATTCTATATGTTAATATTATGGTGTGTACAATCTTCTTGTATGTGATACTATAAATTCTCTCGCTCTTTCTGAAATATTCAACTGTCCATGTTCTTAAATTTCTTGATGTCAATTTTTCTTGTGAATCTTGGATGCAGGGAAATGTGGGAAACATCAATGAAAGGTCTATTAACCTTGGTTAAGAGAACAACACCATCATCTTTTGCATACCTTTGTGAGAAGAATGGCCATTCGTTGGCAGACAAGGTAATATTTACATGGTTACCTCTAAAGTATGTCTTGAATACTTAACTAGGAGCTGTTGAATGCTTTTTTAACCCTCCATGTGTATGCAGATGGACGAATTAGCGTGTTTTGCTCCGGGAATGCTGGCTTTAGGATCATTTGGTTATGGGCCTGGTGATTCTGAGAAATTTCTTTCACTTGCTGAAGAGGTATTATTCATAATGCCTCACAGAACTTACATCTTGTATTTTATTGTTTTTCTTTAGAGTAAATTCCATTTATAAGTTTATAACATAAAGAAAAGACAGGCATAACATATTAACATCTGTAAACAGGTAGTATAATTACTAATGAAAATCAACTGGAACCTAGGATTAAAAACCTTAAATATTTCCGTGAAAAATTCTCATAAACTCAAATTAGATGTGATTGATAATTAAATATCTTCACCTCCAATTTAAGGCCCATTTTGATGTGATTTCTTGAAATTTTGTGAAGTTTTGATCTCATATCGTCAGAATTTTATTTGATAGAGAATCATCTGAGGGTAGGAAAGTTGCTGCAACAATAAGTTTATAGGTTACTTAAACATACACATCCATGTCTGTATGTGTGTCTCTGTGTTGTTGTGTATACCTGGAAAATCAGTGTGTATGCACCAACTTGATTTTAGTGACTCATTGAATTTAAAATTTGCCAGATGCATATTTTTTATTTGGGATGGTAGATGATATGGACTAAAATCTAAACCTTTTCAAGTGCAAAAATATATGTAATGCTTCAGTGACAGTTTTGTGTGCATCTCATAATTGAGTTAATTTTTATTTTGTATGCATCATTTATTAAAAATGAAAAGCAGAAACCAGAATCTCAAGTTCAAAACTAACTTTAATCTAGGTTACTGAATTATCCAGTTTCTTAAATAGTGTATATTTATGCGGACTGCCATCTTTCGATTATTTAAATAAAGACAGTACTTTCATGATTTTTTTTTTTCTGCCTTCTTTTGCAGCTTGCTTGGACATGTTATAATTTTTACCAGTCCACACCAACAAAATTGGCTGGAGAGAACTATTTCTTTCATGCTGGGGAGGTTGGTTATCCTTATTTACCTTGTATACATTGAATTAAACTCCCTTATCTAACAGCTTCCATACATTTTGTCTTCAGGACATGACCGTGGGTACATCGTGGAACATACTGAGACCAGAGACAATTGAATCACTTTTTTACCTGTGGCGTTTAACTGGCAATAAGACATACCAAGAGTGGGGTTGGAATATATTTCAAGCATTTGAGAAGAATTCCCGCACAGAGTCGGGATATGTTGGACTGAAAGATGTAAGTACCACCACAAACCTGCTACATCACATTATATCATTCTTTATATTTTCTGTGTACTTAGGATGTACACATGAAATTTTAAATGGTACCCAAGTTTAGAGGTGGGTAGGCCGTAGGCAATCTGGTGTAATAAAACATTGTGACCCTACAGACCCAAGCCGGTAATGTTGGCATGGTTAATAGACTCACAAGCAACCCAATTTCATTTAGGACTGGTTTTGGGTTGCACAGGATTCAAATTGTGCAAAACAAACCAATTAGGAGAAAAACTTCTATTATAGTAATTAGTAACTGATGACATAATCGTATTGGTTAGCTAACCTAAACCCTAATTTTCAATCCTCAGACAATAACCATTAGCCATCAGCTTATGGTCACCCAAAGCCTACAAAACTCTTAAATCAATATCCTTGTTTAACTGTAAATGTTATCCATGTTTGCAACACTGTTATTAGCTCTTCCAACCACTGTCACCATCGCTGGTACAAAGGGCCACAACCCCAAATGTTTTCTTATTTTTATTTTTAATGTTTAATTTTCATTTAATATCTTGGTTAGTATATATTCAATTGGATTTCATATATCTTATATAGTGAAATTAGATTAGTTTTCAAATTCTTGGTTGATCTATTTTCGACTAGGTTTCATAGATTTTGAATAGTGAAATTTTATTAGTTTTCAAATTTTGAAAGGTTTGATTAAATTATATTAGTTCATGGGTTGATCAAACTCAAAAGCAATTTGTGAATTGGTTGCATGAGATATGGGAAGTGATTGGGATTGTAGGTGTGACAATGGAAAAGAATTTTGATAGAAATTTTGGATCGTGGTGTTTTAATCATCTGAAATTCTTGAGGTTTCTTGTTCTGTTATCTGTGGGATTTTTTAAAAAAAAAAATTTTGTTTATAGGAAACAAAAACTTTATTCAAAAATGAAGTAGGTAAGTGAACTAGTATTCCATCCAAAATAACAAACTAGACAAAAATAAAAATTACAATGAATTCAATCAAAGACCACAGCCTTTCAATCTAACATAATGAAAAATAGAGAATTGTCTCTAAATTCTTTAGAGATGGATGACCATAGATAAGATAAATAAAAAGCTTTATCCTATAAAAAACTGTTCTCCTCTTTAGCTTCCTCAAATATTCTTATATTTCTCTCTAACCAAATAACCCATAAAACATCAAAAATTCCACAATACCAAAGAATCATAGCTTTCTTTCCTCTCCCAAAAGCTTTAAAATCTTCCAAAGCCACCGGACAATAAAGAAAAAGATGATTCAAATTTCTTCAGAATTCTGGCACATAACAAACCAAGAGAGAAGTAGACAGATTAGGATATTTCTTATGAATAATATCACAAGTGTTTATTTTTCCATGAGATTTTGTTAGGAACCTTTGACTCATCATTCACGAACCACTCAAAGAAAGACTCACAAGAGATAGATTCCTTTAGAATCCATATACCATGTCCTCTTACCTTCTCCTCCCATATTTAAAGAAACACCGTCCAACAAAAAGAGCAGAGGAGACAATTCCTCAATCTCTCTATCGTTCAAGTTTCTCCTAAAATAAAATCCCTTTCCCACTATTTTTTTAGAAGCCCTTTCCAGACTATTTTGAATCAAGGCACTTTGTGAAAAGAAAAGCATATAAAATCTACTAGAGAATTTTCTGATTCTTGTATTTGTCGTTTCCTCTTATGGCTGGTGCTGAGTTTAGTTAAAACGTGTTTTAGCAAGAAAAAACATAAATAATTTGCAATCATATCTGATTACATCCCATTGTTATTTTGTGACTTGAGAACATAAAGCAGTTAAATCCATGATATTTGGCATAAGATTGTAATAACCATTCTTTTACAGCTACCTATTTCCATTTTATTTATAGTTGATTGTCATGTATACAGGTCAATACTGGCGTCAAAGACAACATGATGCAAAGCTTCTTTCTTGCAGAAACACTAAAATATCTGTATCTTCTTTTTTCGCCTCCTACGGTGATCTCCTTAGATGAGTGGGTTTTTAACACAGAAGCCCACCCGTTAAGAATTGTTAGCCGGAATGATGGACCGAATTTTAAAAAATCAGATGAGGAACCTAAATCAAAGATCAAGATACGTAACCGGAAGGCAGGTGGTCGACTGGGTGGTGGTGATTAGTAATTCATTCACCGTCGGTTGTTTTTGTATGAACTCATTCTATAGTTCCAGTCTCCCAATTAGATGAGGAGCCGAAGAGTTATACTTTACAGTTACGAAATCAGATCGATAGCCTGACGACGCTATTCCCTTGTTGGCGAATAAGGGCGACTCAGACAGAATTTCACCATTTCAGCTGGTAGACAATATTGTATCCTAGCCTTTTTAAGATGATGGACATGTAACATAGAATATAGGTTATTATTGCCGACAATTATTATTCACACGCTCACTATTGAATATTGATTACAATTTGTAATTTTTGTGGAAGAATTGTTTTGGATTCATATATGTATTTTCTTATTACTTTTTGATTTGCCATTGCTAAAAGCTCAAGTTAATCAGGCTTGTCGCGGTTCTGGTTGTTTTAAGTTCTTTTTTACGCGTGAGTAGATAACTGCCTTTTGGCAATGACTCAAAACTACCCCGATGCGTCATTAATTCATTTTTGTGACCCACGTGCACATGTATGTAACCGCCCACACGTACATACATACACACACATTTATATATCGATGATCCAATTCTAGAAATTGTATATCTTTAATAATACAAAATAACTTAACATGATATTAATTCATATTTGTGATTTTTAAGTTTTGATAAAATAAATTTAGATTATCGATTGACAATTTTGATAAAAATATATATATATAATTTAGGATTTTAGGAATTATTAACTGACATCAATAATAAAACCACGATAAATTCAATCATTAGAAGTCTAATCTTATTAGAAGTCTTTTCCTTTTATTTTATTTTATTTATTTTTCCATCAATATCCTAGTTTGATTTATTTTCTATTCCTAATGGGAAATAAAATAAAAGAAATAAGATGGGTATTTATCTTGAAACCCAACATTTGAGCCCAATAAATGATCCAATTTAACTTGTGAAGTTTGGGGATCCACAAAATGGAGGCACGATGTCCATATCTATAAATGAAGTCCTCTATTGATTAACAAATGAATACAACCAAACTATCGAGGATAGACTATGCTATATAATCGTACTCATTAATAACTTAAATGATAACACTTGTAACCATAAGTCCATCATTTATCTCAGGATTAAGATAGACTCTCCGATTGTCCTCATAATGAAAAGACTTTTATCTACTGATGATTTTAGATAAAGTATTTCATTGTGATCATATTCAATGCACCTAGTACACTAGGTTCTTTTACTCAAAGCCATTTTGATGATTTATACCCATTATAACACATTTGATCCACTCAAATGCTAGCAAAAGAATCTACAACCTTAACAAGATAAAAGTGCCCAACCTTTACCTTAAGTTGTGAACATTATTTAAGACTAACTAAAGAATTGTGTCCCCCTCATACATATCCAGATGTACGAATAATTCTTCTTTTCTCATAGTTTTTTGACCTTATGATTATTTACTTTGACAATTATAATATTCAATCTATAAATGCTATAAGATGTGTTTAAAACATAAATCATTTTATTAATATGAAAAGATTGTCAAATACAATATTACACTCTTGCTATTGAGCATAATCCTAACATATATATATATATTATAATTTTATTATTTATAATGTTTTTTAAGAATTAAAACAACAAGCATATTCGATAATGGGTTCCGCTACTATACATGATTGTATTGTTACTGGGTTAATTTTTAGTTTTTAGATTTCATTCCAAGGGTGTATAAAAATTTAGGATTTAAAAAAAAAAAAAAAAAAATGAAACTAACTCTCTCTCACATAACTACCCATTAACAATACAATCCATATATTGTAGCTAAACCCTCATATTGATGTCGATTTTTAGTTAAACCTTGTCAACAACATACTGGCTGACCGATGCCTGGATCAATCAACGAAATGTGATCTCGATTGTAGTTTCGTTAGGCAAGCGATTTGATTATATGAATAATAAATATAAAGAACTGATGAAAAATAACATAGACACCAAGATTTTTATGTGGAAAACCCTAAATAGGGAAAAACCACGACACCGAACGAAGAAAGAAAAGTCTTCACTATGAAAGAATGATTACAGCTTACAAGTGATATATGACTTGTTGTCCCTCTATTTGCCTGATACATGTGTTTATATAGGGGTTAAGGTGTTAGTCCTAGCCCTTGGCACGCAAGCAAAGACTAATACTAGGCGAGATCCTAAGAGGATCATATCTATGCGAGA
The DNA here is from genome assembly GCA_030490815.1 of Acer saccharum. Taxonomy (NCBI): domain Eukaryota; kingdom Viridiplantae; phylum Streptophyta; class Magnoliopsida; order Sapindales; family Sapindaceae; genus Acer; species Acer saccharum. The sequence continues at coordinate 30,026,981 of CM059866.1, forward strand.
TTCTTGGTGAATCGAATCTTCATACATTGATGGTGTTAAGATCTTCATTCCTTGTGGGAGTATTATTTTGAATCTTCATATTTATTACATAATTCGTCAGCTACTAGATCATTGGAGATTATCCAAGGCCGGATATTGTGAAAGATACGCTGAAATCTTGTGTTATTAATGATACTTTGTATTTGTCGTGTGAACAACAAGTTCGTATAAACTCGCCTATTTGATAGTTCTCTAGCGAGCAGGTTCCTGCTATGGGTGACTTACTCTTCGCCTGCTAGTCCGTTGTTGTCATGTATGGCCTGTCAAGCTGACGTGGTCTGGTGTCGTAGAGATTTAAGTCCATGAATTCTGGCCCTTGTGCCGATGTGTAAAGCTAAATAAAATTAGCCCAAACACCTCCGGTAATATGTGGGGTGTATTTACAAGATTTCATCTATTAATATATATATAGTAGAACCCCTATAAATTAATCTCCTATAAATTAATATTCTCTCTAAATTAATAAAAAATGACGGTCCCAACTCGAGCCAATGTAAAAAATTAATAAACTCCTCAATCGTAATAATTAATAATTTCTTTTTTAAACCTAGTGTAAAATTTCGGTCCGGATTGTTGTATAGATTAATAATTTCATAAAATTACAAAATATATTACATATTATTTAAGAACTTGAAAAGTACTTCAAGATGCTTGTTTGCACTAGGGCACCATGTTTGATATTTTTGACTTCAGCCTTCATATTTTGAATTATCCTCAAAAAGTTATTGTGATCATCTTCTTGTTATAGCCAAAATATTTCAATTAAATTTAGCATTTCAACAATCTTACTTGTAGAGATTTTAGGTACCCAATGACTATCGTTGTAGTCATCATCTATCTTAACCACACTATCATTATTCTGCCTTATGATATCATTGATGATATCCTCTTCAATCGGAGTGTAACACACATCTTCTTCAAATTTGGTGGCAGATAGTTCATTGTGGTGTTCCCGAGTTGGATGTGATTAGGTAGCTCTGTAAGTGGTACATGGGTAATGCAATTGTCAAGGAGAAGCAAAACCTTTCGATTTGCCATGGGCAGTGCAATTGCAAGTGATTAAGAATCCTGCAAAAAAAGGAATTTTCCCTGAAGAAGAAAACCTACTAAATAAGGAATCATGAAAAGGAACTTTCCTTAAACAATGAAACCGACTTTCACACGTTTTCTAAGACAAATTAACACTTTACAAGGTAAAACCCTTCAAATTAATAACTCCTCTAAATTAATACTTAATGGTGGGTCCTAAGAATATTAATTTAGAGGGGTTCTACTGTGTGTGTGTGTATATATATATATATATTAATAAGGTGTACATACGGTTTGTAAATGGTGCAAATATTGTAACACACAATACCAAACCGTTCTTAATCGAATATGAATTTGAGTAGCGATATTTACATCCCTAAAAATTTGTATGTGCACCCCTTTATGTATGTACACCTTATTATTATTATTTTTTTAAATTGATATATTGTAAGCACACTCCACACATTACCAAATATATCATTTCTTTTAATTTAGAATAAATAAATAAAAAAAGGAAGGATGTCTTCTCCCTTTTCATTTTCTAAGCAAGTTCTTCTCTCCTTATTTACATACACTGTTTCTTTGAGTAGAAACTGTCAGATCTATTTACTTATAACTTCTTCTTTTCAGGTCTTTTTTTTTTTTTTTTTTTTTTTCCTTTTTTCCTATGGTGATAGAAACTCGATGAAAATTACTTAATTGGTTTGTGATACTACTTTAATTAAGCTATTGTATATTTAGTTCTCAAAAAATAATTCAGTATCCAGATCATTATTTGTTTACGGACAGTTGATATATTGTTGCTGCAAATTTTTGCCTCTTTATTTGAAGAATTTGGATCTGTTGACAAGAAAGAAATCATAGTATCTTTGGGTTTTGAAACTTTATGTATTTCATAAGATAGTTATATAGGTATTAGTTTGGTTGCAATTGGGAATTTACCGTGAAAAATTCATAGGATATTGTATTTTTTTTTTCTTTTTAATTTAGTTTAATTTTTTTTTCCTTTTAATTTAGTTTTTTTTTTTTTTTTTTTTTTTTTGAAGGATTAATATAGTTTAGTTTGTAAAAAATTTAAACAAGTAAAATAGTTGTTAAAAATATAATTTATTTTGATTAAAATGTTAATAATTTAATTAAGGGTAATGTTGGAATTTTAAAAAATTATAAATTTAGGGTTTACATAAGATTTTTTTTATTTTTATAACGGTAGGTATCTATATATCTACCTATCTAGACTATGTATTGCTGACGTGGAAGTCATTTACCTAAACCCTAAGCTTATCTATCTACTGGCTAAGCTACATCTATAAGGAAATTACATACGATTTTAAAGAGATGCGAATCAATTTGGATCGGTACGACATAACATGAATTGACATCCCTCAGCCGAAATGGGCCCAATTGAAAGGCCCATTTCCATAGATTTTCAACATCTTCTTCACTCTTCCAGAGTAGGCAAAGCAATAGAGAGATGAATAGACAATGGTATATGCTCTAATATGCTGTAACACAATCTCTCACTTCCTCTGCACAAACCCTGAAAAATGGTAACTTAATTTTCAACACTCTTTGACTTCTTTTTGTGGGGTTTTTCTTTTCTACATTTTTGTTGCTGTGAAAAGTCCCACAAAAACTCAGTTTTGATGCAATCTTCTCACCGACTCCTCTCTCGTCTCCTCCACTCCACCAAACGCACCGCTGTTTCAAACCCATCTCTGCTCTGCAATGTTTTCTACAATGATCATGGAGTTTTTGTTTCTCCAATGTTACACTTCACCACCGCCGCCACTGACAGTGATCAGAAGAAAAATTTCAATTTTTTAGAGTCTCAATTTCGAGGCTTCTCCTCGGTTCATGGCTCGAAACGTTTCACTTTGTTCAGTTTGGTTTCTTTGCAAATTAATGATGGTCATCAGCATCATCAGTACTCTTCTCATCGCAGTAAGTTTTTTTTTTTTTGAATTTGTAGACATATATATATATATACAAGACTGATTGGTGCTGATTTTGTTATGCATTTGTTGTTGGAGATTTTTGGTCGAGGCCGAAAAAGCTAGCCAAGAAGATTCCCTATAGTGATGAACACAGGTATTTTTTTTTTTTTTTTTTAAATAATTGGGTTATTTTTGTTTTTGTGAAGCTTGTTTGTTGTAATTCGTTTTGGTATTTGATGGGTAGGTCTGAATGTTTTAGCTTCATTTGTAGAATATAAAATTGTGTAAATTGGGAAAACAAGGCTAACACTAACAGAGTGGTAAGGACTAAGGAGAAAAAAGCTTGTGTGTCCCAATCATAGCAAACCATGTGCTGTGGCCTAAGGATATGATTGGTTGGTGACACTCATCCAAAATTGGATGAAGAACAATAATACAGAGAAGAAATAATGGAAATAGAAGAATGTTGTTTCGAATTTTGATTAGAAAAACTGAATACAACTTAAATATGCACATTTCTCCTTCTGCGATTACCCAGAACTAGTTGTTGTAATTTTGTTATGGCTTTACGTCTGGAATCTGATATGTTTTAATCCCTTTGTTGTCGCCCTCAAATCCCTATTCTAGCCAAAGAGCAGTTACAACTGCATTGTGCGGCAACTTCCTTGTCTTTGCTCTCAAGTTTGGGGTCTGGTTAGCAACCTCGAGCCATGTTATGTTGGCTGAAGCAGTGCACTCAATTGCAGATTTTGCAAACCAGGTATTTTTGTTGATGGGTGTTAATCACTAGGCTGGTGAGGGTGTATTTAATTTCTTTCTTGCTTAAAGTGTAACTCAGTCCGTTGATTATTCAATGCAGAGAAGCTAATTCATATTGACATTGTAGGCTCTTCTAGCTTATGGTTTGATTAGCTCAAGACGTGCACCAGATGCTCTTCATCCGTAAGTTCTCCAATTCATTATTAATAATAATTTTGATGCATTTTCCTTCATTTTAATCTATAAGCCTCATTCATCAAATTGTTTGTGCCTTTGTGGATTTCAGATGTATATATGCGTTCTTTGTTTTAAAAGGATAATGTTTGAAATAACAAATATTTCTTGTGCCATTTTTGAAAAAATTGTTTATGTCATATGTTTACTCTCCACCGTGATAAAGTCATTGCTTGAACTGATTTGGAATCTGGAATTCCCTCTTTGTTGTCTTAGTGACAAAATTGGATGCAGTTATAGGAAAGACTGGACATATCAAATATATATTTTTCTGTACTGCTACATACTGATTAGTTGTTGTTTTGGATATACTAAAATTTCTTGTGCATATGTGCCGATAACTTGTGCTTTTTATTTTTTAAATATAAGCACTCTCAAGTACACAGAGAGGGTCAGATTCATGTTTAGAGTGAAGATGCAGTTATATTCTTTTTGTTTTACTATTGTGCTGAAATAATTTTTGCTCATGTTGTACAGTTATGGCTATTCCAAGGAAAGATTTGTTTGGTCTTTGATATCTGCTGTTGGTATATTTTGTCTTGGCTCCGGTGCTACAATAGTCCATGGAATTCAAAACTTGTGGTCTCAAGAGGTAATGGAACCGAATTATGTTGCCTAAAATCCTAAATCTCCTCCACATTATTTTTTATACTTACCATGGCGAATGCAATCAGATTTATATATTTTATGTTTTTTTTCATCAGCAACCTGAAAATATTAAGTATGCAGCTTTAGTGATTGGGGGTTCACTTATTATTGAAGGTATGCAGTGTAGTTTTAGTCTATTAGATCAATTGATTGTGTTTTTAGTTTCAAACTTTTCATTTGCTTCTCCTTCTATAAATACCTACAACTTTCCACAGGTGCTTCTCTTTTTATTGCTATACAAGCTGTCCAGAAAGGAGCAGCTGCAGAGGGAATGAAAGTGAGAGACTATATTTGGCGTGGTCATGATCCCACATCTGTTGCTGTTATGACAGAGGTATATGCTTATCTCAATTCAACGTTAGCTGCTGGAACTAGCTAAGTCAGTTCTTAGGAATTAAACTTATTGAATGTTGAACAATCATGGAAACCCACTAAGTGGATAGTTGTTGAATTTCATTGTATGGCGCCTCTATTTTCTCTTCTACGACCCCCTACTTATTATATACGAAATAAGATAAGATTAGAACCAAAATCAAACAATAAAGAAAAAAATCAATATGGATATAGAAATAAACATGAAAGCTAGAGATCATAGTTGGTCAATTGCTAAACACTGAAACTAAACTGATCATTAAACTTCTTAAGAATTCCTGTTATATTTTTACATCGAAACCATCATGTTACAGATCTTTAATTTGATGCAAAAGCCATAAATCATGATAAATTTGAGAGAGAGAGAGAGAGAGAGAGAGAGAGAGAGAGAGAGAGATTATGGTTTTGGATATGATTATTTATATGTTATTCTCATTTATGATTAAAATGGTTAAAAGTTAGTAAATGTGATCAGTATACAAGATAATGACAAACCAAGAAGTGGTGATATGGTTAAAATAAACTACGGGAAATATATAGCCAAGCATTACCTAAAATTTCTATATGTAAAATAATTATGAACAATAATGATTGCAATAATGTAAAAGATAGTGAGTTAGAGGGATCAAACATGTAGCGGTTTTACATGGTTTGGCGAAGCTTGACCATGTTCATGCCTCCAAGAACCAGGCTAGAGCCTAGAGGTTTCCACTAATAATGGTTGTTCAATATAAAGACCAATTTGATGCAATCTTGCTAATGAATGGTGCCAATTGAACCATCAAAAACAAGGTAAAACCCCACATTTCTTACGGAAACATTGCATTCTTAAAACTCTGTAGAAGATTGAAATGATTACAAGAAACTCTCTCAAAAAGCGAATATGCAAATATATGAACTGTTGTATATTTTGATATGTATGAGGGGAAGGCCCAAATTTTTAATATATATATATAATCAATAATATGTTTACAAGACTCCAAGAAGTTTTTTATTATTATTATTATTATTATTATTATTATTATTATTATTATTATTTTTATGAACAAAGATTTTTTTTTTTATCCAAAAAAAGACCCAAGACTTATATGTATTGCTAGAATAAAAATTCGTAAAGAATATATTGTCAAATCAGCGGTAGTCTCTTGGTTGACCTCTCTACGAGCTGTTAAGAGTTAAAAGTGTCTTTCACTAGTCGACTTGGACATATTTTCAAAATTTGCTTCTTTTTGGTGATTTAGGTTAGTTTGATTTTTAAGTTCAAATGACAATTTTAAGTTATGGCCAATATGTAGAAAGTCCATGAAACTTAGAATGACTAGAAAAACATAATTGAAGGATCTCAGGGTCCAATCTAATGTTAGTTGAGCCATGCTATTCTAGGATATAAACTAGTTTACGATGTAAAGAATAAGTGTAGATGACCTTGTGCGCTGTATTATGTTTAGCATCAATGCGGCAATACCACATTTTAGTTTTGTCACTGGTATTTTGTTCTCATATCATGTCAGATTTCAAATATTGCTCCAAATGCAGTTCTCAGACCACTAACAGATGATTTAAATTATGCAGGATAGTGCTGCAGTTGCTGGCCTTCTTGTAGCTGGAGCATCCTTGCTTGCAGTGAATACAACAAGAAATCCAGTTTATGATGCTGTTGGTTCAATTGTAGTTGGCAACCTTCTTGGATTGGTACATAATCTTTCAACCTATCAGTTTTGTGCACCTTGATAGGATTGTGTCTGATTACTATATGACTACTTGCAAACAAATCATTATGTTTGTTAATCGTTAGATTCAAAAACTTACATTTGCTAGTTAGCACTCAAACAATAATATTAAGCTATAATGCGCCCACTTACTTGCAAAATAAATGGGATTTGCATATGAACAAGCTTAAATACAGACACAAATACTGATGCAAAACAAATGCAAATAATAACTAAAAGTTCAATCTTATGGAGGTTTTACAACTCAGTACCTCTAACCAAAACTGGCTTTGAGATCATGTTAAGCAATCGTTAGATCAAAAAGCTTTAACTTGCAGGCAAGTGGCCTAAACAATAGTATTAAGCTCTCCGAATTTGTAGAGGGCATTAAATCCTTTATGCAATATAAGTAGTGCTTCTGAAACTCACCAATTTGATGTATTTGAATAATTTTTTATTTACCCCTCCACTTCTCTTTGTTTTTTTAGGGCACTTGAAGTGCTTCCATAATTTCAATGTTCAGTTACACTGATGTAGGACTAGGGCTAATGGTGGCCCTATCAACATCACTTAAAATGGCCTTGTGTTACTTTTAGTCGATGTAAGAGTGTTTTGAGTCAGGTACTCTGGTTATTATTTAAAAGGCTGAAACATACATATTGCTGTCATTGTTATTACTATGCAATAACATTTCCCCTCAAGGAACTTCATATTTCTTTTGCCTTTCACGTTTTCACTTCATCAAGTTAAATCATGGATTGAGCATGGGAGTTATCATTGTATTTATTTCTGTTTAGTAAATTTTATTGCTGAATAGAATGTATCTTATTTTCTCTTCTTGTTTTATCTATCCATTTGCAATATGCAGATGCATGTGTGTGCGTTTGAAAGAGAGAGTTCACATACTCTCAACATAAAGAGCTTGAGCAATTTGTCACCATCTTAGTTTTTTTTTTTTTTTGATGAAATCACCATCTTAGTTGAAAAAGTCTTTTTTATGCAGGTGGCTATATTTCTCATACAGAGGAATCGGCATTCTTTGATTGGCAGGGCAATGGATGACAATGAGATGGAGAAGATTCTTCGTTTATTGAAAAATGATCCAGTATAATCATATTAAATAACTCTGCTTCATTTATCTTTTTTATATGTCCATACTTACCAATTTTGATTAATCTGAAATTTTTTGTAGGTTGTAGATTCTCTATACGATTGTAAAAGTGAGGTGATTGGACCTGGATTCTATAGATTTAAGGCTGAAATAGGTGACTTTTCATACAATAACATATTTTTTTCTGTTCTCTTGGAACTTGGCTTTCTAATCATTAATGTCTGTCAAGGTTTCCAATCTTCCGGGTGTTGACTGATATATTTCTGCTGAGATATTGAAACTTCAAAAGAATAATCATGTTATCAAATATCAGAATATTGTCAATGTCATATTTTGGTTTCTTACTCTATTTAGATTTTCTAATTTAAAAGCCTGTGAAGTCAAATGTAGTGTTGTTTCTTTATCTGCAAAAGGCTTTTTTTTTCTTTCTTTTTTTTTTTTTTTTAAAGATTTTTTAGGAATTTGATCCTAAAAAACTTCTCCCGGTCATACATTATCGTGAATAATGGAGATTTCCTCCGAAGGGGATTTCTTTCATTTTCAAGAAAGTTGAGTTTTACCACTGGTCCAATAATATTCTTATATAAAATGAGGTTTTACTTTGTCATTATGGAGATTTTTATCCCTTCTGAGTGGCTTTTTTATTTTCAAGAAAGATGAGTTGGCCGGTGGTTTTATAGTAATGTTCTTATACAAAGTGAGGTTTACTTAACTTTGTCAATATTGGGATTTTTATCCCTTCTGCTTGGCTTTTCTTTTCTTTTCAAGAAAGATGAGTTTGGCTAGTCTAGTGGTCTTATAACAATATTCTTATACAAAATGAGGTTTACTTAACTTTGTCAATATGGAGATTTTTTTCCCTTCTAAGGAGCTTTTTATTACATTTTCAAGAAAAATGAGTTTGGACAGTTGTCCTACAATATTCATATGTAAAAAATAAATGATATTTAATTGACTTTATCAAACTAACTTGTCATTGATGTATTTTTCGGTTGAAATCCAATAAGAAATGACAATGTCTTATTTTTGTTTCTATTAAATGAAAAACTATAACTGTGATATCCGTTTGTTATCACTTTATTCAAATAAAGGGTTGTCTATTGGTTCTGGCACCATTTAGTATTTACTTTTAGCCAAGTTTTACAAAACGATTTGTACATTTATTTATGTATGTTGTTAGAAGGAACAAAAGACTATTATTTTATGTTAGAAATACTTATAAGAGTGGCATTTTGGTGTTGAATTTTCAGATATGATGTGAATTTCTCAGACAATATTTCAAGTTCTGTAATCCATATTCTCTTTTTGTATCTATTTTCTCTTTTGTTTTTGGAGGTCTGTTTCTATAAGGTCTTACTATTGCCACATTTTGAGGCACAGACTGCCTTTAGCTATTATCAGATTTGTTTTTGCTGACTGCTTGGAATGCTTGTTGACTCTTTCTTTACAAAAAAATGTTAGCTTCTTCTTTAGTGCCTCAATGGAGTTCTCAGGATATAGTTATTAAAAGTCTTTCCTGAACTCCTAGAATACAAAGACGGTTACCAATATGAAATCTTTGAGCAGACAAATTTCAGCAATGCCAATTTTTTTTCCTGAACAGTAATGTAATGCGTCATGAACTTTGACTTAATGGATCTGCATTAAATTGGCTTTATTGCTATTTCAGTGTGATCTAATGATGGTGTATCACTTATATTAGGGTTTGGGGCATTGGTTTATATTTAATATATACTAACAAACTTAATTAAATAAAATTTTAATGTGTTCTAATGGTGGCTTGCTGTATGAAACAGATTTTAACGGAGAGAAAGTAGTGCAGAATTATCTAAAGAAGTCTGGACGTACAGAATGGGCCACACAGGTTAATAATCTTAATCTGTAATCTCCATTTTTAATTAAAACTTTGTTATTGGGTAGTTTTTTTGCAAGGATTCACTCTAATGCTTACATATATGGTTCAAGCATTGATTTTTATCTTTCAAGCGTGTTTAGTTGAATTTGAATGTATGTATTGTTTCTGGTTTTGACTTATTGATTGCAACCGATGATACACAGTTTCGTAAAGCTGCAAGGCAGAACGATGATTATGCTTTGGTAAAAACTATGTCAGACTATGGTAAGCATTGCATTGAGCAATTCAAATGGTGTTTTTGACTTGTATTTATGACATGACACGGTAAATAACTAGGAATTGTTAACACAGGTGAGGAACTGGTTACAGCTTTAGGAAGTGAAGTTGATAGGCTAGAGAGAGAAATTCGGGAGATTAATCCCGGTATTCGACATGTAGATATCGAAGTCCACAATCCTGCAGATCTATCGTAATGATTTCTGACTATATATTTGAACAGTATATTCCATGCAATTCTTTTTTCTTGTACATCCAAGAATAATATTCAGCATCTCACGGGTTACATGAAGGCAGTTCTAGAATGATTCGATAACTGTCTATATCCAGACGGGTTTTCCTATATTTGGTTTAGTTTGTGAGAACTGTACTGGTTTAATTTTTAAGGGAGGTGAAGTTCTTGCAATCAAATTAGTTGAGTTATTTTCAAATTGTTGTTGTGTGTTGGTTGATGAGCTTGATGGCTTTTGCATTTCGCAGCTGAAATTACATACTGTGCATTAAATTTAGGAGCCTTGAGATATCTGTTAAAAATAGGGGAAGTTAGTGTAATAACAACAAACTCTCTACCTTCAATGCAATATTGTAAAATCTCAGGGAACTTGATTTGGGGTATGCCCTCAAGTGATGTTTTGGAGATTTTCTAAGGCGCATTCTGTAAGCGTTTTTCGTGTACTGTTTTTTAAAAAGAAAAATGAAAATAAAAACAGTGTTTTTGGTTTTAATTTCAAAATTTGAAATCGTGAAAGAAAAATGAAAATGAGAATAGTGTTTTTGGTTTCAATTTCGAAATTTGAAAACATGTCTGGTAGTATATGCTGAAAACTGTATTCTAAAAATAAAAATGGTAAAAACGTGTCCGGTAGATTGAGATAAAAAAAAATGTTATATTGCTTTATATATAGAACAAATTAGTAAATAATTGGCCAATATAATTTTCCTATTGTAGTTTGTAAATTCATCACATATTATTATAAACTAAATGATTCGACACTAAACTCATAATTAAGAAACAAATATTAATTTTTTATTAAATATAAATTTTAAAATCTTTCTTTCAACAAAAATAATTTGGTATTCATCGACATCCACCATCACAATCCACTAATTTCTCTCTCTCTCGTCACTCTTTCTCTCGTTCAAGCCACCGTCTGTGCCTGTTTGGGTTCTTCGAGACGACGACGGTTTGCTTCAGTGGGGTCTCTTCTTAATATCCAAAATTTCCACTTTCGATCGGTATACATATCATCATCATCACCCATCCTGTTCTTTGGTTTTCTCGTGTTGTATCGGGTTTTTGTTTTTGATGTTTTTTTTACAATTTGGGTCGTTTTTGGTTTCCACTATTGATTTGGATTTGTGTGGGATGTGTTTTTTTTTTTTTTTCTCAATTTATTTTGTTTAAAGTTCAAGTTTTATTGTTTTGGTTTCTGGGTTTGGTTTGTTTTGATTGTTGGGGATTTTTAGATCTTTTATTGTTTTTTTGGTGGTTGGTATTTTACCGAAGGCTGTTAATTATTTGATGTGTGTCTTTCTTGCTTTTGATGAATTTTTGTTATGAATTCTTTAATTTTTGAAGAAGAAGAAGATCTCTGTCAAATGAAGAAGAGAAAAAGTGGGAAAAAATAAATGAAAAAGAGGAAGAAGTTCTGGGTAGAAAGAAGAAGAAGAGAAAAAGTGAGAAAAAAAGAAGTGATTTTTCTTTAAAAAAATAAAAAACAAAGTGAAAGGTATGAAAAACATCATAAATATGTTTTTTAAAATTTTCACTTTTAATAATGGTTTTGTTTTTCATTTTGTTTTTATTTTTTTTAAAATAAAATTAAAAAGGTTAATGAGTGTGAATTCGAAATTGTTTTTGGAAAATAAAAACGAAAACGGGTTGTTTGGGGATCTCAATTCTCAATTTGTTTCCGTCAAAAAAAAAAAAAAAAAATTCTCAATTTGTATACCCGACAGTGGATACATATTAATTTCATTTGCCGTATCAGTTTTTTTTTTTTTTTTTAATATTACAATAATTCGATATTTTTTGAGGGAGATGTACTCGAACACCTAACTTTATAGTGTATGTGTGAGGGACAAACCACTAGATCGACATCAACTTATCCAATAAAGGAGAAAATCTTGGATCAGTGGGGTATACTATATACATATACATGAACATCACCGTCAGGTGGTGTGAGACCTTCCAATCAAATTTCCTAATTTTTATTTAAAATATAAAAATAGAATTTAAAATTAGAAAACTTGATGATAATAATGAACTCACCGTGTTGAGTATTACCTACTCATAATGTGGACTCATGTGCCGCCCGACATGTATCGATTTTCTCCAGTGGATACACAACTTATAGCACAACTGCCATCTCATCCTTTTTAAAATTATCTACGACACTTGATTGTATGCACATGGTAAAAACTGATGATGTGGCACTTGTGCTATGGATTTGGATCCTCTGTTGATCTAATCTTTTTTCTGGCTTTTTAAATCATGTAATTGGTTGTTGATAAAGTGATTATGGAAACCAATCATTTATTAACCACACGTTCATTACAATGTTTATGTGTTATGAGATTAGATGAGATCGAGAAAAAGATTAAATCAGTACAGAATCCAAATTCTTATGCCGTAAGTTATGTGTTTACCTACATGCTTTGATTGTTGAAAAATTTCCTTGAAATAAAAGAATTCTTCTATTGCGGGTCTTACGCGTTGCCCAGTCAAAACTCATAAATGCTGTCAAATAAATCAAAAGGTCAAAAGATTATAAAAAATTTATTGACTTCGTCAACATTCTGCTTTTTGTATATCTATAATCCACTTTCTTCCTAATTTCCCAGACCCAGCCATGATACAGCGAAAGCAAACAGAGCTTCAAAGAAATTTCCCATTTCTTTTCACTATGTGTGTATATATAATTATATATATATATATATATATATATATATATAACCATCTCACAACTCTGGAATATTACATGCAAAAAAGAAAACATGAGTGTGTTATCAATATTCAATGTTCAAGAAAAGATAATAGATAGAAAAGGTGTAAATGCAGCTTGTCCATATTGTGGAGGTCCTGTAATGGCATTTGATTTCGATGCTCATTTGCTCTTCTGTTTTCTTCCCATTTCACACAAAACTAAGAAGAAGTTCTACTGCACCATTTGCTCCAGACGCTTGCTTCCAGCTGCCCATTCTTTTTGATCCTTCTGTATATACAGTTAAAAGTCTATTTTGTGTAATGCGAGTTTCATGTTTTTTATTTATTTTTTTTTTTTTATTTTTTATTTTTTTTATAAGTATTACAATAAGACATGTCACAAACCGGAAGAAAACTTCTCACATATGTTTGTGAAATATATACGGGGAACTGGAACCCACCACCACCACCACCACCACCAATGCTAGGAGGTGATATACTAAGTTGCATACTATGTTGTTATATATACACGTGGATGTGGATATAAACACATAGTTTGTGTAATTTAAGTGAGTTTTGTGAATCATCAAGAAGTGATGGTATTTGTTTGGTATTTTGTTTTTATCATGTAATCTATCTTAAAACATAAATTCCTATATAAAAAAATTAATAAAAATAAAACATAAATTCCAACACATGTATGTTGGATTTTTAGCATTATATATAACTTCTTTAGTCTCTGCTTTACTCCAACATTTAATATATAAAAGAGGCCAAGAGGGGGTGTTTTCATTCGTAATTAAAACATATTTTATTAGAGTAATACTGCAACTCAAAAAAAAGAAAAAATATATAGTAAAAAATCAGCAAAATAATGAGCAAATGATTTATGACAAATATACATACACCATAAACCATCACAAAAACACATACAAAATAACATTTTCAATGAACATAAATGATACATATACCTGTTAAGGACGATGTGTTTGCACGCAACAATTCTACATACACCTTAACTACAAAAATACTGCCTCTTAAAAGCTTGATGTGACATTTCATCAAACACCTTAATTACACCCAACAATATACTACATACACAAATCCCAATTCATGGTCAACAAATCCAAAACCCACAATCCCTCATTATATCCAAAACGTTTCAAACTTAAACAACAATAAAAGAACGAGAGGAGACGATGGCATTTCAAACTTTAGTGTCATTTCGGGACTTACATTGACTATGTATGCTTGATTTCAAACTTGACAGTGAAGCTCGATTGAAGGAGGTGGCAGCACTGTCAAGATTTCGGTCGCCAGTAAGATTACAGTCGGAAGCAAGATTCCAGTAGAGAGAACGATGTGATTTGAACAGCAGTGGATTCCGATCGACAGTGAGGACGATAGGATTTGAAATGGAAAGAATGAGTAACCCTTCGATGGATTTGTTGCAGGAGAACGATGGAAAAGATGACTCTGAATGTTTTAGTTTTCTTCAGTCAACTAAAGGAGAAGAAGAGAAGGGCAGTTTCGTCCTTACACATTGCTAGAGGGTAATTTAGTCATTTTGCAGGGTTTAATTGTGGAGGGCATTATTGTCTTACAAAGGCTATTTCCTAGAAACTAAACATCAGGAAAGGCTAGATATGTAATTTTTTAGCCATGGGCTATTTCATAGAAAGTGGATGTTTGGAAAGGCTAGATATGTAATGGCCCCATTCAGGTTATTTTTTGGATAACGTTTTGTGATAGCTGATAAGTAAATAACTTATGACACCATTTGGGTTATTTTTTGGATAACGTTTTGTGATGACTAAGATTATTGAATTTGAAAAAAATAGACAGAATCCTTGAATATTAAATTTTATGGATTTATCAGTAGTATATTTACAATTTCCTTTATTCAAAATAATCAATTTCTCTTAAATAGTGTTCTAGTAAACTCTAGGTGCTAGTCCAGCGGCAGCCCAGAGCCTAGCGGCCGGAAATTTATTTATTTTTAATTATTTTTTCTACATTCAAAACCAATATTTAATCTCTTCAAAAAAAAAAAAAAATCAATATTCAAATTTTAAACGGTGTAACTAGGATATAAAAACGACTTTAACTCTATCTAGACCGATTAATCGGCAAAATTGGCCAACAAATTAATCAAATCACCCTTTTTTTACCTGCCGCCTAATTGGAACAGCCAGCAGCCACCTAGGTGCTTATTTTCGAACACTGCTTTTAGATAAGATGACTTGGCTCAATGGCAAGCCTCTCACATCTACACCAAGAGAATGTAGGTTCGAATCATGTCCCCTCTTCCAATCTCACAATTTTCATTTCCATTTTTCATAAATTAGATATGAAATCTCTTGTAATAATAATAAAAAATTAAGAGAGGTTTTTGACAACTATATAGGGACATTTATTACAATTTTTAATCTTTTAGGAAACATTTGCAGTCGATTTCAAAAGAAATACATCCAGTGGTATGTTAGTAGATACAACATACAAGTAATGGATGGTGTGTTTTCGTTTGGATTTAAAATAGTCCTGCGTTTGCAGGACTAAATCAATAAAAAAAGTGGGCCCCACAAACATGAAATTGGATTCCATGGAAGAAACACGCCCTTGCAGTTTCTAAGAAATTCTGGTATTTGTTGACTAGCCTTAAAAAAGTTTGAACATGTCCTAATCAAGGACAGCTTTACGTTACTTAATACATGAATAATTGACAACAATTTTGGAACTAGTATCCTCTCGTAGTCTCGTCGCTTTTTCTTTTCTTGGTTTTTTTTATAAATATAAATGAATTATTCACTTGCATGAAAAAGAAAGAAATCAATAAATTTTAACCATATATTTTAAACTGGGTTTTCTTAGGTAACTTTTTCTGTCTTTCACAAAAATTAATAATCTTGGTATTTTTAATTACTTTCATGCAATATGAAAGGATTATGATAAATTGAAGAAGAGATTTTCAGTTAATTTTAGGGAAGGTTCTCAATAATTAAATTTGATCACTTCAAGAGAAGTTTTCGGTGGAAAAGATAAGGTTGGTCCAATGATATATTATTTACACCCACATCATGAAGTTGTAGGTTAAAAAAATAAAAATAAAATTCAGTGTATTTTAAAACTCGTTAGATCAATTTCATTTTATGTTACTTTTTTCCACGACATATGCGTATTATATTCTTTAGTCCTCCACTTACAGAAATGTATCTAAATGGCCCATCTAACCAAAAAGTTGGCAATCAAACTTATTAAAATTACTTTTAAGGACATGTAATATTTTAAGTTAATTTATTTAAAAAATTTACAAAATATTTTAATATTTTGAATATAATATTAAATTAAATATCAAAATTAGTTTGATGGTGAAAATGTCTTACAATTATCTCAAAAATTTATAATCAATGGCCACTCACATCAGAAATTCAAGATTACCAAATAGATTGAAAGTAATATAATGCATACAATGTCACAAAAATTAACCCTTTTTCAGGCTTTCAACATCAAATCATTAAACCAAAATGATACTAAATACGAGACAGAATACAAAGTCTCTTTGAGACACAATTCATACACCTACAACATTGCCACTAAGCAATTCATGAGGCTTATAAAGCCAAGCAATTGACAGTAAAAAAAGATTTTATATATTGCAAGAAACTTAAACTCAATACATCACGGTAGAAAGGAAATTCTAACTAGAAAAACTTGCAGATTGTAAAGATTCAATATCCGAGCCTTGTGATACTCACAATTTTCTTAAGACGATTTTGCTCCCTCCACAAATGGTGCTCAAGGTTGTGAACAATTGTCTTTCAGGATAGAATGGATTTCGTTCTTCAAATAGAAACACTTCAAACTTAAAGAATTGTCAAATGCAATTCAGTGTTTTGTACTCGAAAAATTTAGACACTATTTATTTTATACAGAGAGAACAAGAATGTTAAAAAAAAAAAAAAAAGATTATTTCAGATAGCTAGAGGGCGTCCATATTTATAAACATCCTCATACCCATTTAAAAGGATATGTAATATTTTCTAATGGACATATCCTCTAAAGAAAAGGCATATTTGTTAAGAAAGGATACAACCTCTATAAAAAGGTACGGTCTTTATAAAAATGACACTATTGTTGTGAAAAGTCACAACACTTAACCAATAATTTTCTCATTCAATAAGAAATGGTTTTTACAAAATTAATATAACTATTAATAATAATAAACCATTTCCAACATCAATAACTCTACAAACCCTTACTCGAAAAAAATAATAATAACTCTACAATCGATGGATGAAGAGTTACTTATTTAATTAGGTAATTTTTTTAGTCCTTCATAGGCTCATATCAAATTTCTCAATGGATAAAAAGGTAATATAGAGTAAATAAATAAAAAATAAAAAATAAAAAAAGGTATGAAAGTAGTTTTCTAGGTGGATCAATTTTAAACGTAATTTTATAATTTAGTAGTAATTAATAAAATATTATATTATCATAATAAAATATTATGATAATATAATATTTTATTAATTAATAAAATATTATTATAATAACACTTGTATTTTTCTTATGCTTGAAATCCATTTTTGTTATTTATTATTATTTAGAATATTAGATAAAAGTTCATATAATAATGGTAGATGAAAAAATATTCATAACCATTGAAGAAAGTACTACTTAATAGGGGAAACCATGCATATAGTTTCTAAGATTTCAGATTCCAAAATTGATAGTCTAGTAAAATTTCCAACATTACAATACCTTAAATAAAACATGTATCCAACTTCAAAGGAAAATTCAAAACCAAATGAAAACATAAAAACAGACAAACAGACTAATTCATTCTCCTAATGAGCTCATTAATGTAATTCTCACGGTTTCCAGCATCGCCTCCTTCAACATAGTGGTTCCTCTTCTTCTTCAAACCACCCAATGGAGCCTTGAGCTTAAATGGCCATAAGAAGTTATTAGCCTCCTTGAAATGAGGGCCAACAGTCATGATCTCGTGAATCAGGTCTTCTGTGCAGATGATTCCATGCTTACCCAGAGCCTAAAATACATCGCTGAATGTTAGCTACGCGATGTAGAACAACATACTTGCCACATAATTAAAAACATAAAAGAGCACAGACCTGTTCTATGACTGAGTTGTTGGTCAAAGCAATTCTCTGCTTGTGCAGCTTACCATATCCCCTCTTGTAAATCAGCTCCTTCACACTTTTCAAATTGGGGTATCTAAGAACATATAGCACTTCGCTTTAGCACACTGGGTAAATAAACAAAAGTAGAAAACTTTTTATAAAAGATTACATTTACAAGAGATGGAGGAAAATGTACCCGAAAGTAACATAAGGTTCAACCCTGTGAAGCATGTTGACTGTGGCTTTGTTCACTTTGAGGAAAACTCCATTGAAGATCTGTATTGTTTAGAGAAGAGATTTCATTAAATATAAGGATGCATAGTTTCTAATCTCCAAATAAATTCACAAGATAACTAAACAAAGCCACATATACCACACAACAAAAAGATTATATAGCAAACATTAAACTGCAATACAACAAAGCAACAACAAAATAATTACTTAGTAAAATTTCTCATATCTACTCCTTCCACTAGCATTCCACTACTATATACAAAGAATACAAAAATGTCTTGCCCAAGGAATAATTTCCAACCCATGCAGCCATTAAAGAAGGTTGTGCACCATTTTTGACAAAATAAAAAGGCCCAAATATTAAGACAGAAGGCATATCATATTGTCTTTTAACTAAATTTTCTCAATTATTTTTAGGAGTAAGAATGTAGCAAGTACCTGTCTCAAACGTAAGAGCTGCAAAATCTTCCTTGTCTTTGGGTCCATTGCATTGATACTGAATAGGAAAAATAAATTAAGAATCCATGTGCTAAAGGTCAAAATCAATCACACGAATAACACAAACATACCCACGGATACGAATGATAAACAAAAGCTTAGCCTCAGGCTCAACATAAAACCCTCCCTTCAATTTAGCTTCACGTTTCAATTGAATTACTTCATTCTCCTGAATAGTGAAGCAACATCAATAAATAAATAAATACATCAACAGAAATATTACATAAACAGTGAAAAGGTCTAAAATGAATACCTTGTGCTCATACTCCTTTGAGTACTGCTTAGCCCGGTTGAAAATCAACTTCCGGTTCTCAGCACTCTTCTTCTTAGCAGCTTCAAGCTCCTGCTTCTTTGCGAGGGCCCATTCCGCTTCCCTCTTCCTCTTCTTCAATACCGACTCTGGAACCACCACCTTGGCCTCTACTTGTGCCATCTCTATGATAAAGACAAAAACAAAATCAACACCAGCTTCTTTATACAATATTATACTGCAGTCACTTATAAAAAGATAATCTTTATTATGTATAGTGTAGATCCAAAGACACTTTATTATAGAGGATTGTTACCATGAAATTTTCAAAATGATGCTATAAGATTATTAGAGAAGATGATTATACTTTGGATTTAATGTGTGCTGATGCTTTTATAGGTAAATGCATATATGACAACTCATCTAATCAACTTTTAGATTCGACTGGAGTTGGATATTGGATATTCTTATTTTGATTGACCAATTTTCCAGTCCTAAACCCAATCGAAATCCAACTCCTATTTACTTGGCCGAAGAATCCCAAGGCCAATGTTGATCTAAGAAAACAAACTGACCCATTCAGAACTAAAGACAAGAAAACTCAACCCAACAAGTCATCGAAATACTATGGGTTCTGTTTCTGGTCCAATGAAAAGATATACTTTCTATAATATGGTTCTAAATACATCTATAACCAATTTGCCAAACACTCTCAACTTATTAAATACACCGCATTTATTTATTTCATTACTATTCACAAAAATTAATATAAAGCAAATGCCAGAAAACATCATCACAGCCTCAAGTAGAAGAGGAGTTATATATACATACAACGTACAAACACAGAAAAACAGAGACAGAGAAGATGGTTGGTTTTCATACAAATATAACCAAATCATCACCAGCTCTGCTTCAACCGGAGAGAGACCAACCAAACCCAACCAAAATGAATCAGTTCTCTGAAGGTAAATCTTCAGACTTCAACTAGTGAAAATTACATTTAATGCTCAGATTCACCTTTTTATCAGACAAAAAGAGGAACCACTAATTCTTCCATGGCTGCGACAACCCTAGTTGTCTGCGAAAACGGAGAGAGCAAACCCACCGTTTTTCACAGACACCCAGAAACTGGCCCAGACATGGGCGAGAATCAAAATGTAAGTTTTCCAAATGAAATCACGGAATCTGTATATTCAATAAACAAAACAAAACAAAAGGTTCATAACCTAACGAAATTTAATTCAACCTAAAAATAATATAAAACGAAAGACAATAAACATATTAGAAAAAGGATACCCAGATCGATTAAACAACATTAGAGACAGAAAAATCATCAAAACACAAACACAACATCAAGTTTCAACAAAATCTACTGATACAGATCTAGAGATCAAGCAAAATGAGGTAGAGATTTAGGGTTAGTGGATTGAAGTTACTCACCGAGTTTGTGTTCTTGTGTGGGCTGCAGAGGATCCAAGTACCAAACAACTGAGCCACTTCAAACTAAGTTATATATGAGGAGAGAATGCGATTAGGGTTTTGTAGGGTTTGCTATTTGTGTCGTGGTGTCGCGCTATCATACGCACTAGAAAATTAATTTGTACCGTAGAAGCTATTTCATCAAGCATGTTGCGACCGTTGGATGAGGGTAATATCAATCCAACGGTTTAAAATTTATGAAGTTCAAAATATTTGTTAAAACAAATGATAAGGGCTGAAGTGTTTAGAGGCTTAGTTGGGCCGGCCCACATTTTTGCAAACGAATTTTTATAGAAATTATACTGTATATGCATTCATTAAGTAATTATATCTTATTAAATATATTTTTTTAAGAAATTCTAATTTTTAATTATTATACACTTAATATGAAAAAAATATATATATCATTTATTTAATTTCATTATGTTACATCTTTGTAAATAAATCTCATTCAAAATAATTTTGTATATAAATTAAAATTCCTTAAAAACATCTTGAACAGGTATATACAAATGTTGGACATACAATTTTAGAGAAATGTTTATATATATATATATATATATAGTCTTTCTATTATCAGTTCGTCCTGACAATAAATATATTAGGACGAAAAATGTAGACCATAGATTATGGAGAAGTTTTGACAAATGCATACACTTTGAGTCAAAGTATATAAATCTAATAGTCCACATTCTTTGTCCTGATATATTTATTGCCAGAACGAACTGATAATATAAAATTTGTATATATATATATACTAAACATTACAAGATGTAAATATAGTCCAATAATAATTAAAAGTTTTAGTTTAATAAAGCCCACAAAACGCAAGCCTAAAAATTAATTGAATAAAATCAAAGTTAAATGCTTAAAAAAAAAAAAAAAATCAAAGTTAAAATTTTAAGCTAACTTAAGCCCACAAACCCGCGGTCCAATGAGTTAAAATTAAATATAGAACAAAATCTCAAAACATGAACACTAATGAAAGAGTAGAGATAATGACACCCTTTAAAAACTGTATGTTATGTACATCTCTATCGTAATCTTATCCATGAAAATAAATAAATAAAATCTATAGTTTGTAAATAAACCCCACTTAATGCTAAAAATATCATTTTTTTAATTATAATATATTGTATTTTTATAAGTACACATCACATACCTATTATGATGTTATTTAATTAACTTTATAATTAGTTAAAATTTTGTTACTTCTCTCACTTTTTTTTTTCTTTCTCTTATCTGTTTTCCTTCCTCAAAATCAGACTCCATTTTTCTCTCTCTTTTTCTCTCCTCATATCAAGCAGGAAACAACTCTCTCCATTTATTCTTGATTGTTTTCTATCCACAAATTATTATTTTTTTGGGTTGGAGATCCACTTTTTGTTTGTCAGAATTGTAAGAATGTAATGTTTGTGTCCCCAACTGATATTAAAGTATAAAGGTGTTTGATGATATCGAATAACAACTATATTTAGTGGGGGGGGGGGGGGGGGGGGTCGGTTGTGTCCCCAACTGATATTAAAGTATAAAGGTGTTTGATGATATCGAATAACAACTATATTTAGTGGGGGGGGGGGGGGGGGTTTGTGTCCCCAACTGATATTAAAGTATAAAGGTGTTTGATAATATCGAATAACAACTATATTTAGTGGAGGGAGGGGGGGTGAGGATGTTGTTGGGGGTTCAAGATTTTATTAGACAATTTAGGGAAGTAAAAGTCTGGTGGTATTGGATTGAGACCTTTTAACAAATTGGATAAGTCTGGTGGTATTCGATCAAGACTTTTAAGATTTTTTTTTTAAAAGTCTATATTGTCTTGTGGTATTGGATCTAGACTTTCAAGAGGCAGTAAATTGTTTGCTGGTATTGGATTGAGATCAAGATTTTTAGGATTTCATGACAAAATGGATTTTCCAGACTTTTTAGTGATATGTATAAATAATTTGAACCCAAAATTGTCTTGCCCTCTCCCTCAATACTTTCCAAACTTTTTATTTGATTTCATGTATTTGGTGGGTGTATTGGTATATAATAAATGTGGCGGCCAAACATGCAAAAAACAAAATAAAACTACACTTGAAAGTCAGGTACCAAATGACTTATAAAATGCCTTTGTGAGTTAAAAATAGTTTTATGCTAGATTTCCATGATCCCACTACCACCACCGGTATCTAAAATCTTTAAGACTATCCTATCAATTCATATGTTATCAAACTTCAACATTCACTGCTCTTTAATGTTTTTTTTAGGTGTCCTTGATATGATGTATCATTGAATTTTCTGATTGAGTTGCTTCAAATCATATGGATTTTGAATGATATCGTAGTTTGAATACAATGCAGTGCAGCTTTGTCTGCTTGTTCTTTACTTGAATTTTTGTTGCAATTTAGAAATTTTCAATGTAAAATATGGAACTCAAATATATGAAATTGCATATGCAAATGGATGGAACGCTTTCTAGTCTTTTCTTTCATTGCAATTTGGAACACAAGTTAGGAATGAAATTCTGTACATGATCAGACATTTTAATTGCTTCTCAACATAAGAGAGCCTAGTATATTTAGTATTGCTTCTCATTAATTCTCTTTCTACAAATGTAATTAATTCTCTTTCTGCAAATGTAATTACATGTAACATCTCATTATAAGAGTGCAGATTGAGATTCTCGTTTTAACAAAGTGTAGGCAATCAAACCAAACCAAATTTTATTACTTCTCTTCATAGCTTATACATGTTTTTCATTCAATTTTTGTTGTTCAGTGACTGCCCTCAACAAGATTATAGAGCACTGGAACTTGGGGAGAAAATTAAATATTACAATCGACTCTTGAAAGTCCATATTTTTAAAAGTTCAAAAAGTCTTGAAATAAAGTTTAGATAATCCTAAAAGTCAATAAATAAAGTTCAAAAACTCTTTTAGAATCCTAAAAGTGTAGTTCATATAATCCTAATAATCCTAAAAGTATAATCCTAACAATCCTAATAATCATAATAGTCTTGCAAATCCATAAAATCCTTACACCTCAAAATTGTCTATTAAAATCTCAATCCAATACACCCCCCTTAATAACAAAAATAACAAAAAAAACAAAAAAAAAAAAAAAAAAAAATCAATGAAAAGCTTGTTTGAAAGATAAAAAAACATTGATGTTATACAGAAAACAATGCATATTGTTCTTCAAATACAAATTATAAAAATTAACTTAAAACTTATTTTTTTCACAACCAATATGCCTTATGAT
Organism: Acer saccharum; assembly: GCA_030490815.1. NCBI lineage: Eukaryota > Viridiplantae > Streptophyta > Magnoliopsida > Sapindales > Sapindaceae > Acer > Acer saccharum. Next base: position 30,050,723 of record CM059866.1, read on the forward strand.
TTTGATTTATTCTTCATAGTTAGCAGTATATCCTTAAAAGAAATTGAAAAGAGAATCTAGGATTTAAAAAAAGGGTTAAAATTGAAACTAACAATATAATTAGTGGAGTTTTTATTTTTATCCGGCATTAGTGTTTTGATTGTTTTTACCAACTAAAGAGACAAAAATACCCTTAATGATTTTTGAAATAAAAATACTTAAAAAAGAAAAAACTTTTTGATTTTTTTTATTGGAGGTTGGCGAGAAGAAGAAGAAGAAGAAGAATCCAGATCTGGAAAAAAATTTATTCCAAATATGGAAAAAATTAAGAGTAATGCTATACAACCAAATAATTAACCCAAGTTTCAACCTAAATGATGTGGCAAGTGAGTTGTCATCACCACACACAACATGAGATGATGTGGTTAATGAAAAAACCAATTGTCACATCATTTAGGTTGAAAGTTGAGCTAAATTTTTTGGGTTGTCTAACATTGATGAAAAATTAAACACACCAATCTTCAATTAAACATGCCGACCTTCTTCAATTAAACACACTAATCTTCTTAAATGCACTAGTTCACTCCAATTAAATGCATCAGTCCAAATCATTTAAACACACCAGTCCACTTCGAATCAATTAAACGCACTAGTCCACATCATTTAAACGCACCAGTCCAAATCATTTATACGCACCTGTCTTTTGTGGAATTTTTTTTTACAGATCTGGAACTTCTTTTTCTTCTTCTTCTTCTTCTTCTTCTTAAAAATAGTTTTAAAAAATAAAAATAAATTGAAAAGGTGGGGGGTAAGCTTATCTCTTTAGTGAAAATTTGATAAAAACAATGAAAACACTAATTATGGGTAAAAATAGAAAAACCCCTTTATTTATTTTTTTGTTAAAAAGTGTTATTTCCTCTTTGTAAAAAAAAAAAAAAATAGAAAGATTTTTTATGATATATCTTAATATCAAATCAATAATAGGGAATTTTCTTAAATGAATAATAGGAAAGCATTGCTTCCTTAAAATAAGAAAAATAAAAAAAATCAAAAGTATATTTCATGGAACTTATCATTAAAATTGATGAATTTCAAGACGGTCATTACTTTATGTTAAAATAAATGATCTCTTACAAGAGACTCGATATATATATATATATATATATATATATATATTAGGAATATCTTAGCATTTTTTTTATAAAAAAGAAAAAAAGAAAAAAAAAATCATACGAATCATTGTTTCCCATAAGGTTAAGCATCCGACTTCTCTAGTCCTCCATCCATCTGGGTAAGGTCAATAATCTATCTCCCCACAACACTGAGAGTTAAAGTATATCCCACTAATACCATCCTCTATCTCTATCTTTAAAATAGAGTTCTAAAAGAAATATACTTTTCAAATTTCATCTCTAAATATTTTTTCGCTCCCACCACATCACATGTCCCTATGTCTATTTCTATTTCTATTTTTATCTTCATATAACCAATATTTTCATTATTTATTTTAGAGATGAAATTTACATGGAGGGGGATGTGGCCCTGACCCCTCACACCATTTTTTTATATTCGATAGTTATTTTTTTATAAAACAAATTATTATATTTGAAGTAAACTCGAGAGCAAAACACAAAATATAATTTAATTGATCAAAATTAACTATAGAATAAAGTTTATGAAAATAATTAATAAAAACACTAAAAGTAAATTGTAAAAACCACGGTAGAGTTACAAGTTGCTCAATCTTTGATAATTATACATTCGTGTGTGTTTTTATTTATTTATTTATATTTTATAGTTTATATATTAATTTTTTACTTAATTAAATAATATATATTTTATTAATTTAAAGATATGTATGTATTAATTTGTTTTTATTAAGTATAAAAGTTTTTAAAAATAAATAAATTGTGTTTTAAATAGAATCATACGAGACCAATTTTTAATTTGATTGTCTATGAAGTAAACTTCCATGACACGTAGAAACTAAGGGGCCGTTTGTTTTTTGTCTGAAGACTGAACAGTCATGAATTTTTCTAAAGACTGAATAGGGACTGAAATCTGAACTTGAATGACGTGTTTTTTTTTTTCTCACATCTGAATGTATTGTCAATACGTTTGTTTTTTAAAAGTAAAATTGTATGAAAATAAGTAATTTTACAGTTATACCCAAGTTAAACAATTATTCATATAATATGGAATAAAAACAATCCAAAAATAATAAGTATATAGAAAACATATGATCATGATCTTCATCTTTGATTACAAACAAACTTTATTTTTTTTTTGGTTTAAACCATCCGGTTTCCGGGTGGGGCGGATCCACCATACGGTGCAATCAGCCCAGACCACACCCCGACTAATCCGGACTCGCACCGGGTCGGCCCACTAAGGGGTAAAGTGCTCCCAATATGTGTAGCTCCATTCACAAGGGGAGTTGAACCCACGACCTTGCTTAAGGGATGAGAGTGCCGAACCACTCACACCAACACATGATTGGTAACAAACTTTATTTTAACTAAGAAAAGGAAAAGTTTTTTTTTTTAATTTTTTTTTAATTTTTTTAAGGGGCAGCTAGAAAACTCACACAAAACACTCTAAAATAAATAATATATAAATACATCATCCTAATATCATAATAAAGTATTAATATTAAACGTCAATATGAGAAGTGATTATGGTTCTTTTTTTATTTTTAAAGCTATTTAAAATAATTAATATATTAAAATAAAGATTTCTATACTATATATAATTATGATGAAATTGAAAATATGTTATATATGGGAGATAATATCGGAAGAAAAGATTTTAGATTGTATTTAATGCAATTCAGTGATTTGCAATTAAGAGAAAAGTCATGATTTTTTTTTTTACTTGGAAAACTTTTATATATATATAAATATACTACTTACAATTGAGACGATTTGAATCCGAATCATTAACAAACTGAATGAGTGTCATTTTCATCCAACCACATTGGAGAGTGGTTTTTTTAAGGGAAAACTTAGAAGTTTATTATATTCTCTACTTTTTCTTGTCCATTCCACCCAACGATTTTTGTTAGATGAATATATACAGTGCTTGCATGTACAAGAAAAATAAAGTGTACTTTATGCAAAGTCTTGCTTTGTATCAAAGTTGATATGAAGTATGAACAAAACATAATGTGTTAAACTTTAATGTTAAAAATTGATTTTAATTTAGAAAAAATCAACAAAAAAAAGAAACGAATAATACGACGTGACTAGCTATCGGCTATCGCCATTTATGTCTCACGATTCCACAAAGCAAGCTGGAAATGAATCCACCTAATCAAATTAAAAGTCATATTGTCTTCACCCAATTTAAGTCAACCTAAGTCAATGATATTATTATGCTACTTCTTACAACTACATGTACGAATTTCATCTTCTCTTAGTCTTAGCTACCATTAATTAGCATTGTTTTCACTTCAATTTGTGTGTTGTATAAATTAAGAATGTCTCATAATAAGATACTTCAAATTTTTGAATCTCAAAATTTCGGTGGATAGAGACTTCAAAATGAAGCTTCATCATCGGAGTTCAAAGTATGGTATTGTAAATATAAATTCATATTTGCTTATTAGAGCATCTCCCACCTATCCTCTAAATTCATGACTCCAAGAAAATTTAGAGGATCGTAGAGAAAATGTTGCTCCCACCCATCCTCTAAAATGTTGTTTCCAAGAAAAAATTTAGAGTAGCTCATCTCCATTCTCTAAATTTAGAGAACCATCTACAATCCTCTAAAACCACTTTTTAACTTTTTTTTTATTCCAATTATATCCTTTTAACTTTTTCATTAAATTAAATTAATGTATAATAAAATTTAATTTATACAATTTATTAACATAAAAATTATACCATTAGAAATGTCTCATTTAGATCTTTAAAATGAGTCCAACATTGAATATTAATTAACAATTTTTTATTTACCATGATTTACCATACTTTATCATTTGGGCAATTTTTTATTACAAATTGATAATTATAAGTTAGTAATAAAATAAAAACCCAAACCAAATACCCGAAAATAATAAATATTAATATTAAAAATTACAATAACATAAAAACATTAAAATAATTTGGTACAACAACAAATTATATGTATTTATATAGCAATAAAGTCTGATACAAAAATTATATTTAAAATGGTTGATTGAAAAAGTTAGAAAAGAAATAAGTAGATTGGGAAAATTAGTTGATAAATGTTATAAAAGAAATAAGTAGATTGAGAAAATTAGTTGAAAAATGTTTTAGAACCTAAATATTAGTTATTATAAATTCATGCATTAATAAAACATTATATTTTAAAAAAAGTATAAAAAAAAAAATTACAAATGTTATTATAAATAATATTTGTTAAAATTTAGTTGAACAATAATTTATTAAAGAAACTAAAAATAATAATGAAAATATAAGTTATTGAAGATTATTGAAGATATAAATGGAAATAGGGATATAGATAGAGATAAGGATAGAGAGTGTGGTGGGAGTAAAAAATTTTTAGAGATGGAATTTGGGAGGAATATTCCTTTTTGGTTCTCTATTTTAGAGATAGAGATAGAGAATGGGTGGGAGATGCTCTTATTAGGGAGATCCATTCCCTTGAGTGAGATTTACATCCTCGACAATGGTGTCAACTTGAAATTTTAAGAATCTTTAATATGTAAACAGTAAAATCATGAGAGCAAATCAAAGAAACATCATTAACCATAAAATTAAATGGGCATGATATGTCCCATTCAAATACATTACAACATCTACATTTTTGTTTTATGCCTATCTCATTTATGATTTTGATAACCTATATTTACACTATATAGTTTCTTTCAAGTAATGTACATGACTTCGATTTAATGATAAAAAGATATCATACTTCTTAATTTCTTATCCAACTTATATATCAATTCTCACCAAAAAAAAAAAAAAAAAAACTTATATATCAATAACCTTGATTCGGTGGTGCAACGTGTATACTTACCTCCCCTTCACATCTGTGCACGGTACATGTTCAAATCTTATCATATAAATTTACCAATATGTGTGGAGAGATTTATTTTCAGTACTATGAAGGTAGATATTTCATAGCGTTAGCAGAGCTGATATTCAAATCGTATACACAATGATTGAGATCCAATTGCCCAAATCGATTACTTTGTAAGTTACCACCTCTTACAGTCTTATGTACAAAGTGCCTTAATAGCAAAACCCTGATTTATTTATTTATTTATTTTTATATTGAATAAAGATAATGCTTACAAGTGATAAAAATATTTTAGAATGTATAATAATTGGCAGACACCAATTTCTTTTGAACTAAATCAAGTATAACTTTTTTTTTTTTTTTGTTGATATTTACTGTACATTGTCAAATGTCAGATTGAAAAGTAATTTTCCATCCAAACCACACTATTGGTAGTACATAGTTTTAGTTTTTTTTTTTTTTTTTTTTTTTTTTTTTTTTTTTTTTTAAGTAAACCTGATAATAAAAATTTCCTAATTGAAAAGTATGAATCTAAATAAGAAAAATATAATGATATCATTTCCATAAATTTAAAGCTATTGTAAAAAATTAACTCTTCCTTAAAAATGTAATTAAGTTAAACAATGAGGGCAATAACCAAAGATACCATTGGCGGGAGAAGTTTCTCGGAAACTTCCTGGGTCCTATACTCCTATAAAGTGTTTTTTTTTTTCTTTCAACTACAGTATTCGGCTGATTACATTCCAACATGCAATTGAAAATCATCTTTTGGCTCTTCTTGCAGCACACTGCTCACTATCGACTGTCTGTCAACAAACCCGAAAATTCATCGTCATTTCTTCATTTCTCCGATTCGGTAATATGTTTTTCCAAATCATTTTTTGTTTTCGGTTTTGAATCCAAACTAACTGGTTTTGTGCAGACATTACAGAGATTGAAATCGGTCGATTCATTGAAAAGCGTTTGTGAAATGATTACTTCTTCCGGCAGTGGATTTGCTGCAATTGCAAACGGATGAGAAGGCCAGGCCATCTAAGCACGACAATGACGTTGCGCATACCAAGCATGTCAATCTCGATACTCTTCGAAGATGGAGGGTAATCATTTATTTCACTTCATTTCTTTTAATTGCTGTATTATAAAATGCTATAGTTACAAACTATGTGTCTTGGTTTGCAAGTTGATTTTGTTTTAATCTCAACAATTATCACATGTGATACTCCGTGTAAATTGATGTTTAACTAATTATCACATGTCAAACTAGTAATGTGTTTGCAATTAAAGATGATGCTAAGTTCTTTTGGGATTTTGGGTTGAGGGTTTTCGTGCAATTGGATTGCTGTTTTTAATTGTAAATGGAACATATTGGATTTATAGAAGCAGAGACTGGGTGAGAGAGAATGACAAGGTGGAGTTATATTTACAGAGAAAACTGATGAACTATTCAACTGGTAATTGATGTGTTTCACATTTGAGACATTGTGGGATTTTCGTATGTTTCAACTCTGCATAGCAAAGGTAAATAAATATTCAGCTACTTTGTTGCCTCATAAATAGGAATGGTATCTTTAAAGACAGTGTTTGCTATATAAAATCTCCAGTTATGTTTAGCTGCAGTTGTTTGAATATTTTATTATTCTGGTTCCATATGGAGGAGACTTTGGGATGTCTAATAATTTGAGACTCTTGGAAGATGAGTAACGTTTGTACTGCATTTTGAATTAGATGTTTCTTTGAGGATGGAGTTGTAGATATATTTGAAGAACCAGAGAATCTGCAGCTGGATAAGACTGGAACTAACTAGTGTTCGAATTCCGATCATTTTTGGGAATTTGATTACTTTTAGGTAGATTGGAATATAATTTTGAGGTGTCAATCAGAGGGGACTGGACCAGTTTGGTCCAAAAAAAATTCGGACTTCCTGTACTTCAGACCGGAGTCAAAATAGTTATATGAGCAGACCTAAAGCATCTTCTAAGGAGCCTGTTTGGCCCTTTTAGTCCGGTTTGAAAGGGAAGGGACTGGATTCAGATCACTGGACTGCCAAGAACAAAATTTTTAACTTCATTTTGTAAAAATAAATAACATAGAGAGGACTTATTAGAAAATCTTCATATTTGAAATTACATTTTGAACAATTTATGAAAGCTTCTCCAATAACTATACGTTCCGTGTTATTAAAATGGACTCACTAATTAGCTCTTATCTTCTTCAAGCCATGTTCTGTTGTAGAAGATTGTTGTCCGGCCATATTTGACAATGAAGCGTCGAGAATATTAGTACTGGTGGATATGTGTTTATTGCTGCTGATACCCAGTTCCAACTGTTCACCCACTTCATTTTAATTAAAATAAAATAAAATAAAAAATCATATGTTTGTGATAATATAGTTCCATTTGCCAATCATATTTTATCTAGTTTATTTGGATGCTGGGGTTCTTCTTCTGCTTCAGAAGAATGGATGTTTACCAATTTTTCTTCCTATGATTTGATACTGGCATGTTTATGTGTCTGATTGTCAATTGTGAAACTCACCAACTCTTAACTGTTGAAAGGGATACATCATTAACTTCATCTCTATGTTTCTTTACGTTTCATTAGCTTTTTACCTTTTGGTTATTGTGTCTTCAAAAGATCTTCTTTACTTATGAAGCTTACACAAGATTTGAGGCATCCGATCGAAGTATATTTGTTTCGGCTTCATAGTTTTTAAAATATTAATGTGGAAAAAAAAGTGAGTTTTTTTCCCTTGAGTTTTGACTACGGAAGTTTTGTATTCTTTACAGCAAGCAGCACTTTTGCTAAATGCTTCCTGCCAATTTCGATATACTTTGGACTTAAAAAAGGAAGTGAAGAAAAATAGAAAAGAAGAAGAATGATCAGGGCCCATGCCCAAGTTATAAGAGTAATGCTTTTATCTGTTTACTTATTAAATTTACGTTGATAAATATTTTTGTCAAAAATTACTTTTTTCTCTTAGTTCTAAAATTTCTGTTTCAGGCAGCATTGCTTTTCAAATTGGCCGCAGAAGATCAAACTGGTATGTTACTCACTGGATTAAAGTAGGTCAAGATAAAGGGATCAAATTACTTGATTATAATATATAAAGCATAATTCATAAAAAAAATATATATATTTTTAATTTAATTGTAATTTTTTTAAAAATATTTAATTGAAAATAATAAAAGGTTAGGCTATATCAATTTTGAGGAAAAATGAATTTTTTTCCAATTGATTAATTCAAATGAATAAGAATACAACCTTATACAGATAATAGACCTATTAAGGTTACAAAAATAATATACACTATTATACTCAGATCCTAATTGCTAATACAATTAGAGTCTAATACAAATGTAATCCCTTAAAATCTGCTCTAGTAAAATATAGTCTAAACCAAAAATAGAAATAAAGTTATCGACAGCTAAATACTTAGCCCTAAATAATTTCATCTTTCTCAACAAATTTAAAATTTTAGTTTAAAATTTGTGACTTCAACCATCACTCATTCATTTACTTTTAAATAGCTGACATAATTGTTGAGTTAGCATTTATGAACTTATATATTAAAAAATAGGAAAAGGCCATGCTCACAATAGAGGCTTGTGGCCTCTAGGAAGGTGGCCAGCCTCGTCTATGATGAGGAAGATTTGTCTCCTCCCACTATCATCATCTATTTATCTTAAATAATTTATTTAATTTCTTTACTTTACGAACAAGACCCTCCTCCCCCATCGGATAACTTAGGACAGTGCTAAAAATGTTGCAAAACGCTGGATTGTGTACTAAATTGCTACTCTACGTTGTCTTTATCCAATGTTATACGGTCTAACCCCCCTTGTTATTGTTTTTAGTAATTTCAGTGATGCTGTGCTTGGCTTAACCATACTAGTTTGCATCAATAGTTCTTACTTTGTGAGGAAGGTTCTGCATTGATTTGGCTTAAATGTGGTGTTGTCTGACTTACACTTGTGTCTCAATATGGAATGATTTAAATTTTGCAATTCTATGGGTGGGTTTGGTATAAGTTGACGCAGGCAAATGCTCTGTCACAAGCTAATATATTGTACCATAAATCCAAGAAGTTAAATGGAAAAGAACTATAACCGTACTTCATATCGTGAGTAGTAAGATTTGTTCAACCACCTACATGTTCAATATATTAATGCATGATGATCATATAATTTCTCTCTCTCATGGTTCACATGTAATAATTCTCGACTGTTTTGTGCTGCAAAAGGAAGGCATTTTGACAATCTCCATTGTTTCTATATCAGAGGAAGTGCAATTGTCAATGTGTTTTTGTCATGTTTTATGACTCTTAAATTTTCTGAACTTAAATATGTTACATGCTACTTTCATGAGTCTTATCCGGTTGCTTAGTATCTTTGTAGGGTGAACCAATGTCATTAAATGACATTAAATTGTTTGTGTGCGTTGTTATCTTAAACCCAGCTTTTACAACACGAATTTTTAATTTAATATATTCATAATGAATGTCCATTTTTTGCATTCTTTGTTTGATGCTTTTGTTTATCTTCTCTGTCTCTTACCATGAAATGGTAATTTTGCTTAGTAATTCTGCTTATCATGTTTGATTCCTCTCTCTTTCCCTTCCACCCTTCCCTTTTGTTTGGGTTATTTCTTATTTTGAACTGACAGTTTTCCCTCTCTTTTTCTTGATATGTATTCTAGGGTGTGGAAGAAGGATGGTATGATGGGGCAAGCATTGCCTTTGCAGTTTTTCTTGTTATAATTGTTACGGGTACTGAATTTGATCTCTTCATGGTACACTAATATCCAAGTTGATTAAGAAACAATGTTCACAACACTAACTGTCTTTTATTTTTATTTAAACCTGTTTACTAGCCATTAGTGATTACCACCAATCTCTTTGGTTTCAAAATCTAAACAAGGAAAAGCGAAATATACAGCTAGAGGTGTGCACTCAACATCAACATATGTATTTACTGTTCATCTACTGTTTCTGGGCATATTATCGATTATGTATGTTGGGAAATCTTTGCAGGTTATGAGGGGTGGTAAAACAGTGAAGATTTCAATATTTGGGGGCTCTTCCAAGTATATTCTTAATAAAGTCAACTATCTTTAGGTCCCAGCAGATGGAATCTTGGTTGCCGGTCATTCTCTTGCCATTGATGAATCTAACATGACTGGTGAAAGCAAGATTGTGAGTTTCGTGATACATTTATTTAACATAGTTATTAGATGGTTGGATTTTTCTGTTCTTAAGCGAAGTGTTTTGTAGGTTTGCAAGGACCGTAAAGCACCCTTTCTGATGTCGGGTTGCAGAGTAGCAGATGGTGTCGGTACCATGCGATGGTAATTTATTTGATATTGTTATCTTCTATATAAGGGCAAAAATTAAAAACGTCTCTAGTTTGACCTATTACCCATTTTGTTCTCTCTAATTCCAGTATTGTCTCGTTTCATCCAAACGTTTACTATTAATCGCTCTTTTGGTCCCTACCGTCAAATCTCATTAGGTATTTAACGGTGATTAAAGGGTATAACGGTAAATGAGGAATAAAATTAATAAATATATTTAAATTAAAGAATACAAAAAATAAAAACAATTAAAATAAATAATAAATAAATAAAAATCTTCAACACCATTCAAACTCAAACTCAAACTCATGATTTTCTTATAATTTTATTAGTATTGCAACGCAACTCGAATATCAGATAATACGGTGAAATTTTAGAGAAATATATTTTCTTGGGGTGTATGCTTATTATTACTCTTGAATGAATTATTTATTTTAAACATACTTGACTTTAGAAGTTGATTCTTTTTAATGGAAGATTATATATATATAGTCTTTCTATTATCAGTTCGAACTAACAAAAGTTATATCAGTTCCTTGTATGTGGACCACTGGATTTAAATATTTTAACTGACAAGTGTATACAGCCAAGTCAAAGTATTTAAATCATGTCAAAGTATTTAAATCCAGTGGCCCACATGCAAGGAACTGATATAACTTTTGTTAGTTCGAACTGATAATAGAATTTTTATATATATATATATTTATACATACTCTACTTGCGATGGTGGTGACTTGAAGCCAAGTCATTAACAGATTGAATGAATGAGTGTCATTTTCATCCAACCACATTGAAAGGGTTTGTTTGTTTGTTGTTTGTTTGGAAGACTTAGGGCTTGTTCATTTGTATGTCTTAGGTCTGAATTGGTCTGAGATGTTGTGTTTGTTTTTTTAAGTCGCTTCAGATCTGAAATGAGGCAAAAAAGAACTGAAAAATTTAAGTTAGAAAACTTGACTTTTATCTAAAGAAGAGAAAATTGGGCTACTATTTAACACCTTACTTCCCATAATTCCCTTAGTAAATATAACAATTACAATATTATTGTATTAGAAAAAACAAACATATAATAATTGTTTGATTATTGAGATTGTCGACAATTCGATGTTAGAGGAGCTCGGCTGCTTCCTTCTTGACGTCGGCGACCTTCACAAAGGAGGCCAATGGTCTCCTCTCAAGGGTTGGAAGAGGTTGTCATCCCCCTCTCAAGTGTTGGAGATGGAAGAGGAAATTGACAACCTCCTCTGTGCCGTCGAAGGAAGGCGATGGTCTCCTCCTGGAAGTTGAAGGAGACTAGTGGCCTCCTTGTGTCTGGAATTTGGTTGAAGAAGGTGAACTTCTCCGGTTTTTTTCTACAGTATTCTTTATCCAGTTAAAAAGAGTTTAAACTTTAAACTATAATATTAATACAAAGAAATTCAATTTGGACGAAACTTTAAAATGTATAATTAATTTAAAACCATAAATATTATAATTACATGATCAATAAAATTATATTAAATGCATATATATTACTTCAAAAAAAAAAAAATACAAATACATAAACCCATTTATATTTATAAGGGCATAATTGTCTTATTACTAGATTTCAGATATTGATATTCAGACATTAAAAATAAAAAACAAGTATATCATCCAGATTCTTCTTGTCCATTCAACTGAACAATTTTTGTCCATTGAATATACCGTATAACCTCTCTAAATTAATAACCCTCGACATTTAATAAAATTTCATGAAACCGACCGTGTTCTATAGCATAATTTAATATTTTTGATATCTAATAATTAATACAAAATATCAAAAAAGAATTAATTAGCATAATCATGTTCCTTAGAGAACCATCTATCTAGAGTAGCCTGTTTCTTCCCGGTTGTCATGATCTTGAAATGTATACCTCGAAGTACCTTATGAGGCTATGAGCTATAACATGGGTGGGATTTGAAAGGTCAAAAAGAGAAATACATGAGTGAAGGACACCTAATTTATCTTTGTTAGACAAAGGGGGGTCATTTGGCAAGGGTAGACTGTGTGATGGAAGGATTCCTTACTTTGTGCAGATAAATTTCAAGTCTTTTGAGTATTGTCGAGTGAAATCGAAGGTTTCATTTTGGGAAGAAATGACTAGGTATAATTGGGGAACATGAAGTTTAGAACAAACTTTTACTATTTCAGGTTTTATAGATTTAACTTTTTTTGATGTTGGTCTTCTCATATTCCTTGCATTTAGTTTTTAATTGGAGATAAGTACCATCCTTGCATTTAATTTTTTATTAAAGATGTATACCAAGTTCATTGGTAACTTACAAACAATAAATATATAAGACTAAATTAGCATGATAAAGACTTTCTAACTACCTAGAAGCAGTGGTATTAGCAAATATAGATGAAATAAATTTTTTTTTAAAATTTTAAAATTTTATTTTTAAGTAGATGTTCTACAAATTCATAACCTCCGTTAATTAATAAATCACTATGCAACGGATCGTATTAATTTAGAGAGGTTAGACTGTATTCATCTAACTTAAGCCCACAAACCCGTGGCCCAATGAGTTAAAATTAAATATAGAACAAAAGTCCAAAACAGCTCACTTATCTGAAAACAACCTTTTCTTCTCGAGTGGCTCTGTTGCCACCCTAAATAGTTCTTTCCATATCCATGTAGTCTTCACATCCACAGTAAAAAAATTAAAATTTAATAATGAGAGCTTCTCCTTATATTTTACAAATTATCTATTTATACTTCATTTTAATTTTGTTGATTACTAGAACCACCATGCTAATAACCGATAATGATGATTTTTGAGCAAACAAATTGCTGTTCATGAATAAATACTTTTTTTTTTTTTTTTTTAGATCTCGATGCTTTAATATATATATGGTTTATTTTTCCTTGAGGCTATATTAATTGAGCGCAACAAAAAACAATGGAATTCATCATTATCCGGATTAAACCAGAGCTTACATGACAAAAAAAAAAAAAATGTCAAGGTTTGTTTGATTTTATGGATTTTATTTTACCATTTATTTTATAAAAAAAGAAAAAAAATTCATATGAATCATTGTTTCCGTAAGGTTAATAATCTCCCACAATAAGGTTAAGAATCTATCTCCCCGCGACACCAAAAGTAAGGATGTCAATGAGACAGATTTTGGGTTGGGATAAGAATTCCCAACCCTAACCCAAACGAAATTATTTTCCTCCAAACCTATCCTAACTCTAATAATTGAAAGTTAGGTCGGGGTCGGAAATGTCCTTCAAATTTCCAAGGACAGGAAGGTGACCCCGACCCCTCACCACCCTACTCTATCCCCACCACTAGTCCACCTCCATAAGGCTTTTAAAGTTAGGTCGGGGTCGGAAATTTCCAAGGACAGGAAGGTGACCCCGACCCCTCACCACCCTACTCTATCCCCACCACTAGTCCACCTCCATAAGGCTTTTATATCATATATATATATATATATATATATATATATATATATTAATACACAATTTTTATATATTCGAAAGTTATTTTTATAAAATAAATTATTAAAATTTAAGTAAATTTGATACCAACACATAAAATATAATTTAAATGCTCAAAATTAACTATAAAATAAAGTCTACAAAAAAATAAAAAAAATATAAAAAAATAAAAATAAAAGTCAATTATAAAAACCACAGTAGAAGTTACAAGTTGCTCAATCATTGATAATTATAAATTTATGTATTTTTTTTTATAAACTTTAGTTTATATATTAATTTTTTTTACATAATAAAATAATATATGCTTTATTAATTTAAAAATATGTATGTATTAATTAATATTGAAGTTATTAAAAATAAAAGATTGTGTTTTAAATAGAAATATTAGAGACCAATTTTTTATTTGATTGTCTATGAAGTAAACTTCTATGACGCGCAGTAAATTAAGTCTACATGTCACTTTTATATTAGAGATACTCTTACAAAGATATTCTTTCTCTATCTTCATTTTCAATTGATATAAGATTTCCCCACCCTAACCCAAACGAAATTATTTTCCTCCAAACTTGTCCTAACCCTAATAATTGAAAGTTAGGTTGGTGTTGGAAATTTCCAGGGAGGGGGAGGTGACTGGTGACCCCAACCCCTACCCACCCTACTCTATCCCCACCATTAGTCCACCTCCATAAGGCTTATATATATATATATATATATATATATATATATATATATATATATAATACACAATTTTTATATATTCGAAAGTTATTTTTATAAAATAAATTATTATATTTTAAGTAAATTCGATACCAACACACAAAATATAATTTAAATTCTCAAAATTAACTATAAAATAAAGTCTACAAAAAAATTAATAAAAATATATATATATTAAAAGTCAATTATAAAAACCACAGTAGAAGTTACAAGTTGCTCAATCATTGATATTTATAAATTTATGTATTTTTTATAAACTTTAGTTTATATTTTAAAATTTTTTTACATAATAAAATAATATATGTTTTATTAATTTTAAAATATGTATGTATTAATTAAGATTAAAGTTATTAAAAATAAAAAAATTGTGTTTTAAATAGAAGCATTGGAGACTGCTTTTTTATTTGATTGTCTGTGAAGTAAACTTCTATGACATGTAGTAAACTAAGTCTATGAGTCACTTTTACATTGGAGATGCTCTTATAAGGATGTTATTTCTCTATCTTCATTTTCAATTGATATCAACATAGGTTCACTAACGGAGCAAAGAAACATTAAAATCATAAATGTATCATAGTAAATTTGTAACACCATGCCTATAAACATACAATATGTTTGTTTAATTATAAAATTGTCACTCATATGATTGTTTTATCATTTTATTAGTATTACAATGACAGTTATGGTTCAAATATCATATAATCGGGATGAATTTTTAGATATATATATATATCAGTCTTTCTATTATCAGTTTGAACTGATAAAAGTTATATCAGTTCCTTGTATGTGGGCCACTGGATTTAAATACTTTGATTGACAAGTGCATACAGCCAAGTCAAAGTATTTAAATCCAGTGGCTTACATGCAAGGAACTGATATAACTTTTGTCAGTTCGAACTGATAATAGAATTTCTGTATATATATATATATATATATACAGTCTTTCTATTATCAGTTCGAACTGACAATAAATATATTAGGACGAAGAATGTGGACCGCAGATTATGGAGAAGTTTTGACAAGTGCATACACTTTGAGTCAAAGTATGTAAATCTAGTGGTTCACATTCTTCGTCCTGATATATTTATTGTCAGTTCGAACTGATAATAGAATTTCTGTATATATATATATATATATATATAATTTTCTTGGGTGTATGTGTATTATTACTCTTGAATGAATTTTTTTTTTTTTTATAAAGAATGAATGTTTTATTTTAAGCGACTTGGACTTTAGAACTTATAAGTCATTCTTTTTAATTGAAGATTTTTTTTTTATTGATATACTATTTGACGGTGGTGACTTGAACTTGAATCATTATTAAACTGTATGAGTATTATTTTCATCCAATCACATCGGATGATGGTTTTTCAATGGAAGACTTAGAAGTTTGCAAGTCTTTGTATTATATTTTCTATTTTTTTTTTTTTTTGTCTATTCCACCGAACGATCTTCTCCCGTGAATATATTCAATGCATGCATGATTAGAAAAATAAGGTGTACTTTATGCAAAGTCTTGCAATCCAAAACTTTCCAAAGTTTACTCTGTTTGGCTTTGAAGCAAAGTATATATGTACCACTAATCATGTGTTGGTGTGAGTGGTTCGGCGCTCTCATCTCTTAAGTAAGGTCGTGGGTTCAACTTCTCTTGTAAACGGAGCTACACATATTGGGAGCACTTTACCCCTTAGTGGGCCGACCCGGTGCGAGTCCGGATTAGTCGGGGTATGGTCTGGGCTGATTGCACCGTATGGTGGATCCGCCCCACCCGGAAACTGGATGGTGTAAACCAAAAAAAAAAGTATATATGTACCATAGAATATGTTAAACTTAAGTGTTGGAAAATTGAATTTAATTTAGAAAAAAAAAAAGAAAAAAGAAAAAAAAGAAACGAATAATACAACGTGACTTTCATTTCAAAAAAATAAAAATAAAAATACAACGTGACTCTCGCCATTGATGTCTCACCATTCCACAAAGCAGCTGGAAATCCACCTAATCTAATCAAAAGTCATCTTGACTTCACCCAATTTAAGTCAATGATATTATTCTTACAATTATGATCCTCTTCTTCAAGTTACCTATAAAGCTTTACTAAAAAATAATATTACCTACATCAAAAAAAAAAAAAAAAAAAAAAAAAATTACCTATTATTCTGTCAAGCTTCCTTCTTACAACTACATGTAGGAATTCCATCTTCTCTTTCACTACCATTGATTAGCATTGTTTTAACTTCAATTTATTTATTGTATAAATTAAGAATGTTTCATAATAAGAAAACAACATACTTGTACCAACTTCAAATTGTTCAACAACAAAAGTTCCATTGTCATGGTTGTTAAAGACTTCATAATGAAGCTCTACCACCATCGAGGTTCAAATCTTGATGAGACCTTTACCCATAAGTGAGAACTGCATCCCGAATCATACCTGTAGAGTCTAATCTCACAAGATCCGATATAATCCTAACAAAAAAATAATAATAATTCAAATTGTTCAAAAATCTTTAGTATGGAAGCATCATGAGAGCGAATTAGCGAAACGTGCACATTAACCATAAAACTGGATGTGGCATGATATGTCCCATTTAAATGCAATAATTTAATTGTACGTTGCTTTCTTTTTCTCATCTATTTTGGCGTGCCAAATACGATTGGTTATATATATTCTGTCAATATCTTATCAACATCGATCTACGTTCATATTTGTTTTTTTTTTTATGGCTATCTCAGAGTGATAAGCTTTTATTTACACCACAGTTTCTTTCAAGTAATTTACATGACCTTGATTTAAAGATAAAATATCATACTCAATTTATATATATTAATATTCCTGACTCGGTGGTGCATACTACCTTCACATCTGTGTTATGGGTTTAAATCTCATCATACTTATTTACTATTATATATATATCATTTCGGTGTTACAGGGTAGATATGTCATAGTGTTATGGGGTAGATCTTTTACATCATAAGACTTGAAAGTGATCGACTCAAGAATTGCTTTCGAAATTCTCAAAATATCAAAGTCATCTAAAACACATACCCATGCTTTAGGCTCAAAATCTTTTTTCTCGAGCAAGCAAGCGTAGTTTTCCCAAATCCATCCATACCCACAATAGATACCACACCAAATTAAGTTGGCATCACTTGGTCCTTCATGACTAAGCACCGTTTCAAGCACTTTGGCTTTCTATTTATCTCTCTCTCCCATAAACAGCAAGCTCAGTTGGCAAACAAGTGGTGGGGGTGGTCTCTGATACACAGCAGCAGCAGCGAAGCATGTACTCGATGTCCTTCCACCAATAGCAGCTTTTTGAATGCTATCTCTCTTTGTGACTTTTTGTCAATCAGAGACTATTCCAAGCCACAGTATACAGTGATTGAGATTCAATGAGCCAAAGCAAATAATACTTTATACAAAGTGTGCCTTCACAAAAGCAAAACCCTCATTTTTTTTTTCTTTTTATTATTGAACAAGGATGATGCTTACTAGTGATAAAAAAAGGTTTAGCTACTGTGCATGTACTGCATATTTACTAGATTAATTTTTAGTAATTGAATTTCAATTCAATGGTCTATAAAAATCAAATATTTGAACATTAAAACTAAAAGAAAATAACTATCTCTCTCACATAACTATTAAACAGCTATAAATATTCTAGTAGGGGCGAAGCTATGATTTTTAGCTTTAAGGGGGCCAACAAAAAAAATTCAAGTTTATGCAAGACAAATATATTCATATTTAAAAACTAAATTATTAATAAACCAACTATATTATCGTTTAGTCTTATAAATTAAAAAAAATAAAATAAGCATAATCTTTATGAATCAAAATAAAACTCGCCGATGTTTAAAATCTAAAAAAATCATCTATAATCGAATATATACTCATATTTAAGTTTTGTAATTGAGAATCAATTACAACATAAAATATATTTACCCAGTAATATTGCTCAATTGTATAATTACTTGCTGATGGTGAGTTGGACCTCGTATTCCAATGTAACGAGCATTCATATTTAGAACAATTATGTTGCATGTCTCATAAAATAATCTTACTTTAGTAAATAATCTATCACTTTCAATACTCTTAATTGTTAAATGTCTTGAGATTTTTATTGTAAAACGTGACAAAGTAGATTAGTGATCATGTTACTAAGAGCATCTCTAATGCTATTATGCATTTGGAGAAAATGGAGTGCCACATAGGATAGATATTAAAAAAGTTAGAAAAACTCTCTCCAATGCTATTATCTAAGTTAAATATGGAGATGATGTGGCTAAAAAAAAGTTAGAGAATATGGAGTTGGGTTTCTAATTCTAGAAACTCTCCTAGAAATGCTGACTAGGATTTCTAACCATTTAATTGTAAAATAAAAGAAGAGAGAGAGTGTAATAATTGTTTTATTATGATTGGACATAAAATGGATGCATATTTGACTTTAGATAATTGCATTGGAGATGTGAATATGCATTTATCTAAATTGTTTTCAAAAGTGGGTCCATAATAAATAGAAATGCTGATGTGGCACTATTTAGAAACTCAATGCTCTAATCTCCGTGATATTTGTTCATTATATACATTATTAAATAAAAACAGATGAATAATTTCTTCTTTAAATGGTTATGATCACAGGCTCATATTTGTTGATGTTGTCTAACATAAAACTTGACTTTATGGGGTATAATTATGTTTATAATTAAAAAATAATGGGATGGATCAAAGATATCATTGCCTATATAACACAATATGACAATTTTCTACATGAAAAATTTGTTGAAAATATTTTGGTTGAGGGGGCCATGGCCCCTGTCGGCCTCGCCTATCTTTTTCATTTGTCTTGGCTAAAAAAGTGATAAAAATATTTTAGAATGTATAATAATTGGAGGACACCAATATATTTAAGTGTTGACAAAACCTCTTTAATGTTTTTGTTTTTTTGTTTTATATATTTTCATTTGAAAAAGAGAAATTGATTTTTATGTTTTTAACAGTCGAAAATACTGAAAACACATCTGATATTAATAATTGAAAATAGTATTTTGGATTTTTTTTAATACTATAATACGTATTTAATGAAATTGTTTTCAGAATATATTTTTTAATATTGTAACAGGAAAACCTTTCAAAAAAATATATTTAAAGAGTAAAAATAATACCGGTGGTAGTTAAATTATTTATATTATTAATAAAAATAATTTAAAATAATTTGTATTTTTCAATTTATTTCCTAAATAAAATAATAAAAAATAATTTTTTTCATCATGGTATAGAAATGAATAATTAACTATTAAACATGAAATATAATTTTATTATTATTATTATTATTATTGTGGCATGTGGTTGAATGTTAATGAGAAAAGAATAAAATATATTTTATCACATTTCGATATCATATTATAAAAAAAAATTGATTTAACAAAATGATTAATGGTTATTTTGGCAGATTTTTTTTTTTTTTTTTAATAGGACAATATTACTTTATCATTTACACATTTTAATGGTTATATAAAATGTCGAAGAAATTTGGGTAAATAATTAATAAATATAGATTTGAGGCATAAGGTTTCCTCAACATGTTATTTGCCCCCACTTAAATATATGCTAACGGGTTGAAAGATAAATTACCTTTAAGATACAATAAATCCACGAAATACAATAAATAGCAATCTTGAAGAAATTCCCATAACACCCTTTAAAACATAAAATTATTATTTTGAATATTTCTGAATCTATTTAAAGGCAAACTTATGTTTGTTCATTTGTTAAGTAAACGGATAAGTATGTTGACTTTTACCTTCTCAAATTTGTGTCTTTTGAATTATGCCTTCTCGATTTGTGTTCTTTATATGCAGACATGTCTGATTAATTGCACCTATTAAATAGTTCTCGAAATTATTACAATCACTTTAACGTAAAATATAATGTATAAAATATCTTTATTTTAGTTAATGAGTTGTCAAAATCTTGTAAATAATGAGTTTATGTGGTAAGAGATGTGATGTTGATAACTCAGATGCCAACATAATTTGAGAAATTTTTGGAAAAAAATTTGGGAAGCCTAGCCTTAGTTAAAAATTAAAATACAAACATTGACATTTAAACAAAAAATAATAATTTAATAAAAAATAAGAGTTTTAAAGAAAAAAGTTAAAACATATTAAAATTTGGGGGTAAATACAATGACCTCCCCTGAAGTTTGGCATAGATATAGCTAGAGAGCAAATATACATTTATCTACTCGAACCTCCCATGTTTTTAAAATTGAACTAATAAAAAGACCAAATTACAATTAGTTATAAAATTTTTAAAATGAAAATAATATTTTTATTAAAAAAACAATGAAATTAAATTAATTGAAGATAATCTTTTGAATGGAATATAAATTAAAAAATTTTAAAATGGAAAATATATTTTTTAAAAAATTTAAATTATCTTTGTTTTTAATGTTTTTAACTATTTTTAAAGGTTAGTTATTAAAAATGAGAATAATTTAATTACTCATAAATACTAATTTTTTTTTACTACTTTTACATTTTATATTTTATAACCATCAAACAAAAATATTCATTTAAAAATTAACATAAATTTTAAAAAATAATTTTTTTAATTTACTTTAAAAATAGTGAAAATGTTAAATTTAAAAAGAAAATAATTTTTAATTTTCCATTTAAAAATTATTTTTCCATTTATATTCCATTGAAAGAATTATCTTCAATTAATTTAATTTTTTTTTCTTTATGAAAACATTATCATTAATTTTAAATTCAATAACTAAGGGTAATTTGATATTTTACTAATTCAATTTTAAGAGTAGGGGTGGTCTGGGTAAATAAATGTATACTTACTTTCTAAATGTATTTATACCAAACTTAAGGAGAGACAATGTATTTACCCCCCTAAATATTTATTTGAGTGAAGTGACATGTTGTGGAAAATGAAGACACTGAAATTTCCTAAATTGTAGGTAAGAGTTTGGACATATATATATATATATATATATATATATTTGATGATGATCATAGATATATATAGCTGTATTTATACCAAACTTCAGGGGAGACAATGAGTTTACCCCTAAAAATTTGTGAGTGAAGTGACATGTTGTGGAAAATGAAGACACTGAAATTTCCTAAATTGTAGATTGGAGTTTGGACACACACATATATATATTTATATATATTGGATATTTGTATCGGTATTAGTGTCTAGCTATAATAAAACAACGATATAGAAAACTAGACATTGAATTTTAATTCAAGGGTCCATAAAAATAAATAAATAAAATATTGGTAAGGGCAATTATTTTGTAATTGTTTTATTTTTGTGTCAAAACCATTGATGTGTTTTTGTATGGGTAGTTGTACTTCTAGGTCCATCTTGGTTGCTTCATCATGGACAACAACTTTTCAAGCATCCCGAAATCTTCAAGAGCATGTGCTTCAGCTTTCAAGTATATCTACTTGACTTATTCTCTTGAAGAGCTAGGTGCACACATACACAATTAATTCATATGTGTCCCTGTATCGTTGAGCAACCTATAATGGCACACAATCGTTTTGCATATTTGTGTCCCTACATCATAGTGCATCATTCATCGCACACACATACAACTTGATTACATGTGTCACTGCATTAGTTGTACTCACTACACGTGCATCACAATTCCTTTGATATTCGTGCGTGTTACATTGTTTGAGTCCCGATAACTCATCTCTTGCTTCGTATTTGATTTCAGATTTACGGTCTATGTGTTTATGTTGCAATTCGTTTCCTTTATTTAATTGGAAACGTTGGCGCTTGCACATTAGTGTTCTTTGTGTTTTTGCACGAAGAATCGACCTGTTGAAAAGGCACATTTACTTCATTTCTTTTTTCACGGACTTGATGTTTGTAGTCATAAACTGCAAAAATGCACCACGAAATCTTTCCACATAATTTTGCAGTCATGGTGTTCGTCATGATGAACTGCGGAGTTCAATCGTGAACTTTCTCTAGTGCTTCATTCGGTCATAGTGTTCATCACAGTGAACTGCGGGAACTGGGCGTGAAATCTTTCTAGAGATTTTTGCGGTCTTGGGTTCATCATGATGAACCGCGAAAGAAAGGGCACGAACTCTTTTTAGACGTTCTTGCAGTCTGGTCTTCATCATGGTGAACCGCATGACCTAATTGCGAAAAATGCGCATTTTTAAAAAACGATCTCATTTTTATGCCCTAGCCTATATAAACATTTTTTTTTTTCTCTTCTTCTCATTAGCTCTTCACGAAAATACATACTTTAGAGAGAAACTAGGGTTTTAGAGAAAAAATCTTTCAAGCCTTCTTTACTAATTCTCCATCACTCCCATATGTATTTAATGTTCAAATCATTCACATGTCTTCATTAATCATCTCTAGGTAAGAACAAATCCTATTCTCATTTATTGTTCTTTACTTTCAAGACTTCACATTTATTGCATTTATTTGAAGTTATGGAGATTGTATAACTAGGTTGTTTGGGTAGATTTCTCCACATTTAGTTAAGCATTATTTGTTCTTGTCTAGCATATTTTGCATTGAGCATTCACTACATGTTAATTTAGACTAAAAATCTCTTTATTGAGTTTAAGTCTTGTAGCCACAAGTGGTGGCTGTACAAGCAAATTGAAAGTCTTATAGACAAAGGTGTTGGTTGACAAGTTAGTGACAAAACCTACTGTAAAAAGCCCGCGAGGTAGATCAGGAGGTGCTCACGTAAAAAGTAGAGGATTAGAAGATATCACTAAGATTGAACTAAGAGTGGTGAGTGGCATGTGGCTAGTGCCTAAGGTTGTCAAGAGTGAGAGTCTATATATCACTTGAGGGTGTAATATACTTTTCATATAGTAGATTTCTATAGCTAAGTGACTAGTGAGGCTAGTCTCGTGGGTTTTTCACAGTTGGAGTGTTTCCCTTGTAAAAATCAAGTGTTCTTTAATTTTCATATTTTATACTTGATTTTGTAGTGTTGTTTACCCTTAATAAAAAAAAATTTGGTAATTAATTGGTAAACAACCTATTCATCCTTCTAGGTTAATTGTATTAGCAATAGACACATTTTCAATAGTTTATTTTGATAGCCACTCATCAATTATATAGTTATTGCTGCTTTTCAAAAAAAAAAAAAAAAATTTATATAGTTACTATTTTTTTGGCTAAACCTGCATTATTGTGAACCATTCACAAATCACAACTACACACCTATCTTAAATTATGTTAATTTGTTTAATTAACTTCTCCCATACAATGAAAATGAATTTTGTCAACTAGATGGAAAAACTTTTAGAATTTATTTTGATTTTCTCAAAATGAAATGTCTCCAGAAAAAGTGACATTGAATATTTATTAGACTAGTCTAAATCTGATCCATGCGCTACCTTTTTAGGTCTTTTTTTTTTTTTTTTTTCTATGTTCATGGAGGATGTCTTCATGTTTTCAGCTCAATTAAAGCCACGTAAGGTTGAAACTGTTAAGGAGAAACCGTCTGATAGTAATTCTGGTGCGAAGAGAGCACGAGCAGTTGATGAGGACAACAAGAGCCATACACGAAATCCATATGGGGAAAACTTCAAATCAAAACTCTTAAGCTCCTCTATCCTAGGTAGCTGGTCGGGATTTGGTGCTGAAAAGGTGGGTTTGAAGATTGGCGAGGCAGATATCACTTTTGCTGAGGGTTCGAATGGTTCGAGTATGAAACTATTGGAAGATTTAAAGAATCAATTGTGCAAGCCTTGGGCAAACGCTTTGATTTTAAAGAGTATGGGCAGACCTCACACCCTCAATTTCATGCTATTGAAACTTAGCAGAAGTGGCAGCTTATTGGGTAGTAGCAACTTACGGATTTGGAAGATGAATATTTTGTGGCAAGATTTTAGATGTGTGAGGATTTGGAATACGTGCTGATGGGTGGTCCTTGGGTAATAACTAATCAGTATCTGGTTGTACAAAAATGGAGGCCTAATTTTGTACCAAGGGAAGAAGAGATTAAAAGAATGCCAGTTTGGGTGAGGCTGTCCAAACTTCCCATGGAGTGGATTAATGTTGAGTTACTGAGGATGATTGGAGGCATACTAGGTGATACTTATAAGGTTGATCCAATCACATAATCACAAGCTAGGGGGAGATTTGCACGGATTTGTGTTGATTTGGATATTACCAAGCCTTTGAAGAGTTTTTTTAGAAGTAGATAACAGGAGTATCAGGGTTGGATATGAAAGTTTGGGTATGATATGCTTTCAGTGTGGTCGAGTGGGCATAATAATGAGGCTTATATGGAAGGCGATGTGAACCGCAAGGAAGGGGCTAAGGTGTCTAAGGATGGTCAAAGTGCTGGTGCTACTAATAGTGATCCTGGTTCGAGTGAATCAAATCAGGACACTTATGATCCTTGGTTACAGGTGTCGTATAGGAGAAATGGTAGGAATATTGTGGGTTCGCATCTTGGTGGTAAGAAACTTTGGTCGATGGCTGGTATGGGGAAAATAGGTAGTGATAGTAGACATGGTAATGGTCTTCATTCTCATGGGACCGAAATTTCTAGAAAGGTTATGGGTAATGGGAGAGAGGTTGTTATAGCTCTTGGAGGGATTAATGGCTGAAAAATTGTACACTCTAATGGGGATGAAGCCTGAACTGGGAGGAGAGCTTTTAGTCTCTCTAGTTAGTCGACCAAGACTTCTAATACTGTGTTGGTAGAAATTTCTAACAGGGAAGTCTCTAGGAAGAAACAGGTGCATTTTACTGCCAATAAGTACAGAGGTGCTTTAGTTACTTCTAAGAATCACCTTATCAGACCTTTTAAGGAAAATCTGGCTGGTGAACAGGAGTGGACTATTAGAAAGGGTAACATCAAGAGTAAACAGGTTTCGGCTGAGATAGAGAAGGATCTTGAGGATTCTAACGTTTTGAAAATTCTACACAAGGATATGCTGGATTCGGTAGTGAACATTACTAATTCCCTCTCCCCCGGTATTGATGGTTGTAACTCTATTCTAGGTGAGGGAAAGATAATTAGTGATGTTGTGAGTAATGGCTTAGGTGGGACTCCTTCTCCACTTATGGTAGATGTGGCTAGTGCTAAGGATTTGGATGTTGTGGCCTCGAATATGCATGAGGCTATGAAAGTCGCCCTTGAATAAGGTTGTCTTTGATGTGATTCCCTATATCTTTTATTAATGATTTGCTCTTGGAATGTAAGGAGTGCTGGTAAAAAGGGTTTGTTCAAACTATTTTTTATTTAAGGAAAATTTTTCTTTTTGAAGTTTTGGCTATTCTTGAGCCTAAAATTAGTGGTGTCAGGGCTAGTAAAGTTATTGATAAACTAGGGTTTACTGATAGTTATGTGGTGGATGCTTCCGGGTTTTCTAGGGGTATCTAGTTATTGTGGAATGCTAGCAATGTGAAGCTTAAGGTTGTGGCTAGTTCTAAGTATTTTCTCACTGCTGTGATTACTAAAGGGAACAAGTTTTGGGTTCTCACTGTTGTATATGCCAAACCGAATGCTGTTGTTAGGCTTTATATGTGGGATTATCTTAGTGCCATTAGGAGTTGTTTCAAGGGGCCCTGGGTGGTTATTGGTGATTTTAACGAGATTGCTGGTAATGGTGAGAAAATGCGTGGTAGGAGTTGTTTCTTTAAGACAGGGTTTGTAGAGTGGATTGGGAAAAATAAGCTTGTGGACCTTGGCTTTATTGGTCAAAAGTTTACTTGGATGACTGGGAGGGGTATCAGAGAAGAGATTTGGGAGCAGCTTGATAGAGCTCTGTGTTCCATGGATTGGAGAACCACATTTGCTGAAGGGTTCGTCCGTCATTTGCCTAGAGTGTCCTCTAATAATTGTCCTATTATGCTTAGTCTTCATAGTAACAACATCCCTTGCAATTCTCTTAAGCCTTTTAGATTTGAGGCTATGTGGTTGAGACATGAGAAGTTCGATGAGCTAGTTAGGCAACAATGGGGTCTCCGAGATAGGAATATTGTTGAGAAAGTTAATAATATATCAGATATCTTAAGGGTTTGGAATAGAGACTCCTTTGGGTGAATTTTCCAAAAGA
This sequence comes from Acer saccharum, assembly GCA_030490815.1. Taxonomy (NCBI): domain Eukaryota; kingdom Viridiplantae; phylum Streptophyta; class Magnoliopsida; order Sapindales; family Sapindaceae; genus Acer; species Acer saccharum. The sequence continues at coordinate 30,077,320 of CM059866.1, forward strand.
AAAGGCGTCTTTTAGTTAGGCAGCATGGCATTCAGAAAAGTTTGGATGAGAGATTTAGGCTGAGTTTAGCTATCCTTGAGACTAAGCTTCGTGAGGATTGAGCAGAAAGAGATTTTCTGGCTCCAAAAATACAGGAACACGTGGCTTAAAGAAGGGGACAAAAATACAGAGTTTTTTCATCTCTCTATGATAGTCAGAAGGAGACGTAATAAACTTGAAGGTCTTAAAGATGATTGTAAGGATTCCCGTTGTTTTTAATTGGCTTATTTCGTGATCAAACCATAAATGGGGATACTTTGTAAGGGTAGTTTAAATGTTGTTGTTAGTGCATTAGGCCCCTTGAAGACCTCATAATTGACAAGCACCAAAGGTAATATTCTAAGTGCTTTCTTGTCTTGAAGAGATAGTTGCACACACTCACAACTCATGCATATGTTTAATCTTTGTATGTTGTGTTTCTTTTTGTTGTGCATAAATGATTATTTACATCTCTTCTTGCTTGATTTTATGATTGCATCTTGTGTTGAAAACATCATAGCATTTAGGCTTTTAGGATGCATCTTGTTTGACTTTGCACCCCTTGCATCATTGCATGTGGGATGCAAATTTTGGGGCTGTGCGCTGGTCCACCAGCGCCGGTCGACCAGCGCCGCTCACCGGCGCAAATCGCCCAGTGGCGCGCCGCTGGTCGTGCGCTGGTGTGGACCAGCGCCGGCCACCAGCGCCGATCGCCCAGTATGGCGCCGCTGGACTGGCGCTGGTGGCAGCGCTTGACGTCCAGCGCTCAAGCCAAAATTGGCTTGTGCGCTGGTCCTGCGCTGGTCCACCAGCGCAGGTCCACCAGCGCACAGAGTATTTTTCTGGCGAGTTTTCAAAACGACCTCACTTCACTTATGGCCTCTATATATATGCTAACTTGATTTTAGGTCATTTACAAGAGTTCATATTCAGATTCCATACTTAGGAGATTTTTCAAAGAGAAGAAAAATTCCAAAGAACTCATTTTTAATTACTCAAACACTTGTTCCATGATCATCAATCATCATCTAGCATCATCTTAGATCATCTAGATGACATCTTGCATGGATTCTTCATCATACTTTGCTTGGTAAGCTTTTCACTAATATCTTACATATTTTGTGTTTCTCTTATCTAGCAATCTCAATTTAATTACTTGTATGTGATTTTATATTTGTTGAATACAAGATTGAGATTAGTATGATGTATGTTTGAGAAGTTGTATTGTGCTAGCATATTAGGTTTTTGTGCTTGATATTGATTAGCTAAACTAATTGACATGTCATTTAGTTTTTGATATCTAGGATTGTTCCTAATTGCATATTAATCATCTTAGATAAGCATATAGGGTTTCCCTTGCTCTATGTTGCATTTTGGATATTTTCACATATTCACTTAGGGTTGTATTCTCTTCAAGAGAAGCTAAGTCTTGTGTGTAGCAATCGGGATTAGGTTGCTTAGATCGCAAGCAAAATTGGACTAGGTTCACTCATACCGGGATTAGGTAGGTGTGTGATTACTACCGGGATTAGGTTGTAATCGTTTGCACATTTAGTGGATTCGAGGTTCGAGTGTGGCTTACTTACATAGCCCGTGGTTTTTCCCGTGAGGGTTTCCACGTAAAAATCAAGTGTCAATTTAATTTCCGCACCATATTACACTTGCTTGTTTATTTTATCTTGAGGGTAATTTCGTAATTTTGACTAACACGAAAAATTGGGTAAAAAAGCGTAAAATCTATTCACCCCCCCTCTAGATAGTTTTATACACACCGTGCATTAATTAGTTTCAATGAGGATGGTGTTTGGAGGTGTGATAAAGAAAATATGAAAGTTATTGCTATTTCCTACTTTCAGAAACTCTTTTCGGGAATGGCCCTTAGGTTAACTATGATTGTATTCTTCATTCTTTTCCTTGCCTTGGGGATAATGAGTCAGCTGAGTTGAGTAAGGAGATAAGTGAAGATGAGGTTCGTGCTGGTTTGTTTGGAATTGGTGGGCTTAAGGCTCCTGGGCCTGATGGGTATCTTGCAATTTTCTTTCAAAATCAATGGAGTATGTGTAAGAAGGACCTTGTCAAGTTTGTGGCGAATAACTTTAGGTCAAGGACGTTCCCTGCCGTTCTAAACCAGACTATTATTACTTTGGTGCCTAAAGTCTCTATTCCTCTAGACATGACTTAGCTTAAACCTATTAGTCTTTGTAATACTATTTATAAGGTCATTAGTAAGATCATTGTTCAGAGACCCAGACACTTATTGCCTAATCTTATTAGTCCTAATCAAGTGGCTTTTATTCTAGGTTGATAGATTCAAGACAATATTGTGGTTGCTCAAGATGTTTTTCATAAATTTAAAGTTCTGAAAGGTAAAAAAGGGGGTATTGCTTGGAAGATTGACCTCGCTAAAGCGTACGATAAACTGCAATGGAATTTTATTAGAAGTGTGATTGTTGAGGCTGGTTTGGGGAGTACTTTGGTGGATCTTATAATGTGGTCCATCACCAGTGTTAATTACAGAGTGATGTTGAATGGGGAGTTAACTGAGACTTTTAGTCCTGGTTGTGGTATTAGGCAAGTGGATCCTGTTTCCCCTAATATTTTTGTTCTGTGTATGGAAAAGTTGTCCCATCTTATTAACTAGAAACTGAGTTTGGGTTTGTGGAAGTGTGTTAAGGTTTCTAGTAGGGGACCTAACGTTTCTCATTTATTTGTTGTTGATGATCTTATTCTGTCTGATCATGTTTCTCTCCACCAAGCAGGCATCATGAGAGAGTGTCTTGATGTGTTTTGTAATATTCGGGGCAACAAGTTAGCTATAGCAAGTCTAGAGTGTTTTGCTCTAATAATATTAAAGAGGGAAAAGCTAGGAGTATTGCTCATGCTTGTGGGTCCCCATTCACTAAGAATCTGAGTATCTATCTAGGAGTCCCTCTTATCCATGGAAAAGTTACTAACCATACTTATTCTGCAGTGATTGATAAGGTTCAACAAAGACTGGCTGCTTGGAAATGCAACTCCATTTCTCTTGTTGGGCAAGTTACTCTTATTAAATTAGTTACTTTTGCTCTTCCTGTTTATATCATGCAATCGGTTAAACTCCCTATGGAGGTTTGTCGGAAGCTTGATAAGATCAATAATTTTTTTTTATGGGGCTATACTAATGAAAGGAGATCTGTGCATCTTCTTAAGTGGGATTCGGTTTGTATTCTCAAGAGTTGTGGTGGTATGGGTATTAAGTCCATGAAGGACATGAATCAAGCTCTTCTTACCAAAGCAAGTTGGTGGATTCTCCAAGATGATCCTGGCATTTGGTGTTAGATTCTTAGGCACAAGTATTTGAGATCAAAATCCTTTTCTAATCCTGGCTGAACAAAAGGGTGGTTTGTTCTAGTACGTGGACAAATTTTATGTTTGGTGCTAGTTTGGTGATCAAAGTCTTGCGGTGGAGAGTAGGAAATGGGGAGCAGATCCGTTTCTGGTTGGATGATTGGGTTCCAGACATCGGGGTTCTTAAAGATCATGCTTTATCTACCCTCTCGGTGGACCTTTTGAGCCAGAAAGTTAGTGACTATTTAGTTGATGGCCAATGGCTTTTCCAGGATCTTGTGTTGGTCCTACCTTGGAGCATTATTCACAGAATATCTAGTATCCATGCTGGTAGAAGTAGTAGTGGTATCGATATAGCCATTTGGGGATGGTCTAACAATAGTGAGTTTTCTGTTAAGTCGGCATATGGTGGTCTCTTGGATTCCATCTGTAATACTTCTTGGAAATGGAAGTTCATTTCGAAACTTCGGTTTCCCCCTATAATCCAGTATTTTCTCTGGCTTTTTCTTCATAGGAAAATCCTTACCAATAGCCAGGGAGTTGCTCGTGGGATGGATTATGAAGGTTTGTGTCCTAGGTGTGCAGTTGTGAAAGTTTTTGTGTCCTAGGATATTGATCATCTTTTTTGGGGTTGCAAGTTTTTTGTGTTGATTTGGGAAAGTTTGCCTATTTGTAGGTCTCCCTCTTCTCTTCTTATAGGTGATATTATAGATTGGCTGATGAGTCACTTAGCTAATAACGGTTAGATGGAAGGTATCCTTTACTTGCTCTTTTTTGCTGTTGTATTGTGGTTTATTTGGAAATGGAGATGCAATTTAGTGTTTGAGCCTGAGTTTGCTACCCCTAAGTCTCCCCATCTGGTTATTAGCCAGTATTGTTTGGACTGGTTGTATGCCAATTCGGCTGCTAATGGTATCAGAGTTCTTTTTTGTCAATTGCTTGGATGCCCCCTCCTAATGGCTGGGTAAAGTTGAATATGGATGGTAGTTGTGATACTAGAAGAATTGGTTGAGAGGATTTGTTTTACATAAAGGAAGAGGGAGTGTGCTAGAAGCTGAGTTTTGGGTTTTTTTTTTTAAGGTCTTAATATGGCTTGGAGGTCTGGTCATCAGAAGATTATTGTGGAGACTGATTCACTCTGTTTGGTGCAACTTCTTGCTCAGGATCTCCTTGTCAATCATCCCCTGTTTAGTATTGCAAGAGGCTGCTTTGAGTTGATTTCTTCTAACTAGTGTTGTGTGGTGAAGCATGTCTACATGGAGGGTAATAGATTGGCTGATGGTTTGACGCGCTTGGGCCATGGTATGGATGTTGGTATTCAGTATTTTGAGGCTCCCCCGCCTAAGACTTGTTTGGTGTTCCAAGACAACTAGAAAGGTTTAGCCTTTTCCAGATCATGTCATTCTTCTTCTGTTTCTTAGTTTTTCTCTTGTGGGCTGTTGCACTCCTTTGTACAAAAAAAAAAAAATGATTTTTGTCTTGTATTTAATCGCAATTGTTTGATTATATTTTTAGGGGAAATCTCGCTAAAGTCCCTATTTGTGTGCAAAATGTCATATTTTTAAAAAAATATTTTTATCATATTAGCAACTTTAATCATTAGTTTTTTTTTTTTTTTTTTAATGTAAAAAAAAAACATCACTTTGGTCCCTTTGACAAAACTATCGGTGGTCGACTGCGATTATATGTATAAAAGTACGACTTTCCCTTTGTTAATATATAATATAAGCTGGAAATGTCAGTTTTTCCATTAAACATTTTTAGTTATTACACTTTTCTTTCCATAATTTATTTCAAATAATTTCAAAATTTTAATATTAAAATTATGTATAAAAAGTAAATTAACAACAAAATAATATTAGTTTCCAAAAAAACAACAAACAAATATTTTATAATATATATGTATAAAATAAAAAGCGGAAAAAAAAGTTGAAAATCAATTAAAAGAAATGAAAATTTTGGATTAATTATGTTGGAATTTCAATGTGTAAGCATTTTGGAATTTTAGCATATAAGCATGTTGGAATTTCAGTGTGTAAGTGTGGAAATTTAGCATGAAGACTTTCAAAGAACGTTTAAGGGGGCAAACAATATAAAATTTGCTTCCATAATATGTTGTTTGAATCGTTTCGACAAAGAGAATGAAGTTTTAAAGAGAAGAGAGAGAAACACGAATGAATGAGAAAGATAAGATAAAGAGAAAAGAGAAGAGAAGAGAAGAGAAGAGAAGAGAAGAGAGAGAGAGAGAGAGAGAGAGAGAGAGAGAATACAAACCAAAAACATTGTTCAAGTTATTAAAGGTGTGTTTGGTAGGGAGGAAAAGGGAGAGGAAAGAAAAGGGTGGAGGGAAAAGGGAGAAGAAAATGGAGAAATGTGTGTGTTTGGTATGGAGAGAAAAGGGGAAGAAAAGAAAAAATGGGAGGAAAGAAATGTGGGTGGGACCCACCAATTTTAATCCTCCCAAAAGTGGGAGGAAATGGGAGGGAAATAAGTTTACTTTTTGACTCGACTTACAATTACAATTTTGTCAATTTTTTTTTAATATATAAAATATAATATAAGGGTGAAATAGTAAAATTGATAAAAAAAATCATTTCTTTCCTTCCTATTTATCAAACAGCTCATGGGAAAATTATTTTCCTTTCTTTTCCTTATGTTTTCTATCCCTCAAAATCTTTCTATCCTTCCTATTTTCTTTCCTCGCTACCAAACGGACCCTAAAGGTAAAGGCAATGAGAGAAAAAACCTAAAGAAAAAAAAAGTTGTTAAAGCCAATAAGAAGTTAAGATTATGTTTGGGAGAGCTTCTCAAGTAGATCTTTTTGCAGTAGATCTTTTAGAAGTAGATCTTTTAGAGGTAGAACTTTTAAATGAAAGTCGTTGGTCGTTTGGTTGTCAATTAAAAAAGAGCTTTTTTAATTATAGAATTACCAAAATACTATAGTAAATATTAAATTATAGGGTTATATTGGAGATTTTAGTGTTATTAAAAAAACTCCAAAAGATCTACTTGGAAAAGCTTTAAATTTGGGCTTCTCCAAGTAGACGTAAAACATCTTTTTTAATTATCTAAAAGCTCTACTGAGTGACAACCAAACGATACAAAAAAAAATTGAAAAGAGTTTTTTTAATTAAATAAGCTCTTTTAGCCAGTAGACAAGCTTCCCCAAACGGACACTAAGTAACAAACATAATTTATAGGGATATTATCATTTTCCCCCTGTAGTTTGCCATATTAATAAATTTGCCCCCTTTAGTTTCAAAAATGGTTAGTCTTCCCCTTGAAAACCAAAATATTTAAACTTTTACCCCTTCTGTCAGCTTTTCCATCCAAAATCACGTTGACCGTTAAAATTAAAAGCGAAAAGAATTTTACCCATACAAACCATACTCATCCATCTCCAAAACCCAAACCCACCACTATCCATTTCAATCACCAAACCCGAAAACCCCATAGATGGCCATAATTTTCCAGAAATCCAGGAACCTCATCCCCCATTTCCCACCAATTCCTATAGACCACCAACACCTCCACCCCTACACCCAGAAACTGAAACTCAGAAACCACCAAAACCGCCACCTAGAAAATCAGAAACCACCACGTACCACCCATAAACCGAAACCCATAAACTAACTCGCCATTAGAAAATTCGAAACCAAGAAACCAACCAACTCCCCATTAGAAAATGAAACCGAAACCACCTAATCCCCACTGAAATCCAACATGAATCTAAGTAAAATTGAAAAAAAAAAAAAGGTTAAATGTAAAACCAAAATCAAAGTAAAAATCAAAATTAAAGTAAAATCAACCATATTCAACACTCAAATCCGACCACCACCAACAACTGAAAGCACCCAACCAACCCCACTAGTCGATTTGTTAATCTCTTCTCAGTGGAGGAGATTGGCATTCAATCTCTTTGCCGGTGGCCACCCCAAACCAAAACCAACCACCGCAATCACCAATACCCTATGAAGAGAGATGGGAAGAAATAGAACCGTGAAACGTCATTCCCTCACCTCGCGGTGGCGGCTACCCCTCTATCGAGGGAAAGAGAAGGGGATCAGCGGTGAGCGGCGGGAAGAAGGAGATCGGACGCCGATCTCCTTGGTTGGGAGAAGGTCGGCGCTTGTAGAGGCGAAGATTGGTGTGATTTCAGTGGATTTGGTGTTTGAGTGGTGGTGGTGGCGGCTAGGGTTTGGGTTTTGGAGAAGATGGTGATGGGAAGAAGATGATGAAGAAGATAAAATTTGGGTTTTTGAGTTTAGGTTGGGTTTTTTGTTTTAATTATTATTAAATATGATTTCCTTAATTTTTTTTAATTTGTTAAATAATGTATATAATAAATGATTATATATATTTTTAATTGTATTGATTTGGTGTTGGGATATTACTATTTAATATTTATTTATTGTTTAATTTTTTTTATAAATATTTATTATTTAATTTGATAATATTTATTAATTTATTATTTAATATTAGTTGTTTTATTAAATAAATTATGATTAATTGTTTAATTTACCTTTTTACCATATTACCCTTCATTTCATTTTTAATTTTAACGGTCAACGTGATTTTGGACGGAAAAGCTGACAGAAGGGGTAAAAGTTTGAATATTTTGGTTTTTAAGGGGAAGACTAACCATTTTTGAAATTAGAGGGGTAAATTATTAATACGGTAAACTACAGGAGGAAAATGATAATATCCCTAATTTATAAGGACATTTTTGTCGATTCATTGTTAGAAGTCAAAAAGTTTAAATAACGACCCGCGAAAAGTGAATTATTTCAATAAATTTAAAACTAAAGTAAAAAAAAATTAACCCATCCTGAAAATGTAATTAAGTCAAACAATGAGGGCTATAACCAAATGTACCTTGGCGGGAAGTTTCTCGGAAATTTCCTAAGTCGTATAAAGAGGTTTTTTTGTCTTTTTTTTTTCAACTACTGTTTCAGCCGATTGCATTCCAGCATGCGATTGATAATCATCTTTGTGCAGCTCACTATCGACTGTCTCCCAACAAACCCGAAAAATCTTCGTCATTTCTCCGATTCGGTAATTTGTTTTTCCACAAAGCACTGTTTTATTATTATTATTATTATTATTATTATTATTTTTTTTACAAACAAATAATTGGTACCGGTTTTACGATTCCTATTTTTGATGCAGAACACAAATAACATACAGATTTTTCATTTAATAATAAAAAAAAATTGAATTATTTGTATCCCCTCGTTTTTATCTCCAAATCATAACAACATTTCTCCGCCTTTGCCGCCGACGCCTACCAATTAATTTCTTGCCTGTTATTTTTAATTTTTTTTAAATTATTTTTTTTCTGTTTTGAATCTTGTTTGTTGGTTTTTTTTAAATTTTTTGTTGAAGTGTAAAATTTGATTGTGTGTTGGTTTTTTTGTGTTCTTTGGGGTGGCCGTCCGTATAAGGCTTGTAAATTAACTGGTTTTGTGCGGGTTGTGCCATCTCTCTTGCGACAGACATTGGAATTAGAGTCGATTGATTGTTAAGCTTTTTGTGAAATGACTACTTCTTCCGGCAATGGATTGCTGCAATTGCAAACGGATTCGCCACATCAACGGGATGAGGAGGCGGGGCCGTCTAAAGACGACAATGAAGTGGTTGAAGACCTAGTTTCAGATCCTTTTGATATTGCGCAGACTAAGCATGTCAATCTCGATACTCTTCGAAGATGGAGGGTAATCATTTATTTCACTTCATTTCATTTCTTTTAATTAATAATTCTCCAGTTAGGTCTGGTCTGGTACTGGAATTTTTGGTCAGGTCGTGGGAAATAGTGTAATTTTTTTTACATTAATTACAATTAGGACCTGGCCCAAAAAATTGATGACCAGACCAGACTAGAGAATGACTGTCGTTTAATTGATGTATTTAATTTTGTTTTAAAATGCAAGCAATGCAAAGAGTATATTTTATTAATTATTAAAAAAAACAAAACTGTTTTGTGCTGTTTGTCAAATTAGTAAATGTGTTTGCTTGCAATTAAAGATGCACAGTTCTTTTGGGATTTCGGGTTGAGGGCTTTCGTGAAATTGGATTGCTTTTTAATTGTAAATGGAGAATATATTGGATTTATAGAAGCAGAGGTTGGGTGAGAGAGAATGAGAAGGTGGAGTTATATTTACAGAGAAAACTGATGAACAATTTCTCAAGTGGTTGTTATGGAAATAAATTGATAAGATGTTGGGAAGAATAGAAGATGACCCCCTTGGGACGATTGAGAACCAATAGCATTGTGGGATTTTCTTATTTTTCAACTCTGCATAGCAGAGGTAAATAAATATTCGGCTACTTTGTTGCCTGATAAAGAGGAATGGTATCTTTCCAGAGTTTGGATTTTGCGCTGCTGGTTAAAGTTATTGGTTCTCTTCTTTCCAAATTGTCATAGACTCTACCTGTATTTTGGAGGAGGAGGTGTGCCTTGCAACTAGAGAGACAGCATAGCTTGAAGGGTGATTGAAGAGAGATTTGCATTGACAGTGCAATTTTTCGGGGGAGTGGGGGAGGATGTCTTTGGGAATTGAGGTTCCATATGATTATATGAGATACAATGATATTGGTAGACTCAAGAAGAATTTCGTTTAGGTGCAGCTCAACAGATTCATAGGGGGCTGTTAAGTGCATCTAGTGTCATCTGACTATTATTCCTTTATTGTTGGAGAATTCTTGTGAATCCTGGGCATTAGCCAGGCTGAACCTATAAGCATTTCCCCAGGCTGAACCTATAAGCATTTCCCCTGGCAAGTGAAAGTTGCGTTTACATCTCGGAGTTTCATCCTGAACAATCAAGTTTTAGTCTCAAATTTCTCGTGCTTTGTGCAAGTGTTGACTGGCTTCAATGGCATTAATGGTGATTAAGCATGGCCTTTGTTTTCCTCTTGTTTAGATGATGCTTCTCATTTTAGACAGTAAACTGACATCAAGTACATTACATTCAAATGATGTAATGTGTTATTTAAAAGGAAACTGCAGGGTAAATTGTGGCTGGTACATGTTCGAATTATTTGGGATTTCTTTAAAGGCAGTGTTTGCTATATAAAATTTCCAGTTATGCTTAGCTGCAGTTGTTTGAATATTTTATTATTCTGGTTCCATATGGAGGAGACTTTGGGATGTCTAATATTTTGAGACTCTTGGAAATTGAGTAACGTTTGTGCTGCATTTTGAATTAGATGTTTCTGTGAGGATGGAGTTGTAGATATATTTGAAGAACCTCTGTGAGTATGGAGTTGATATGTTTGAAGAACTAGAGAAGCGGAAATGGTGGGAAATAACACTCTCTTTTATGTTGAATTTTGAGGATATCACTAGTTTATCAAGTTAGTATAAATGGCATTGATGAACTAAAATACCCTCATCTCCTTCTTTTATTACGTTTGTGCCAATTTTAGTTTTTATTTTTTATTTTTCAAAAACCTCCATTGATGGAGGACCAATGGAGGTCCTCTATCAATGGAGATGAAAGACCTCCAATGAAGGTCTTGATGAAGAAGATGACCCCTAGAAAAAAAATTTGAAAATTTTCATTTTTACCCGATAAGTCTCGAAAATTTCCAATATACCTAATAATTCTCGGAAACTACCTAATAAGTCTTAGAAACAACAAAATAAGTCTCAGAAATTAGAAAATAAGTCTCGAAAACATCAAAATAAGTCTTGAAAACATCAAAATGAGTATGGGAAACACAAAAAAGCATGAGACTTATTTTTGTGAGTGTGTTTTAAGGGTATTTTTGTCAGATCCACACTTTATGTGCTATTAAAACTTAGATTCTTAAGTTGGTGATAGTTTTAAAACTCATTCTTTAAAGAGTGCTATTAAATTTTCAAATCCAACCACAGAGTCTGCAGCTGGGTAAGACTGGAACTAACTAGTGCTCAAATTCTGATATTTTTTGGGAATTTGACTACTTTTAGGTGAAATTGGAATATAAATTGGAGGTGTCCATCAGAGTGGACCGGACCAGTTTGGTCCAATTTTTTTTGGACTTCCCGGATTGCAAACTGGAGTTAAAATAGTTATAGGAGCAGATCTAAAGCATCATCTAAGGAGCCTGGTTTGGCCCTTTTAGTCCGGTTTGAAAGGGAATGGACTGGATCCAGATCGGTCTGTACCAAACTGCCAAGAACAAAATTTTTAACTTCATTTTGTAAAAATAAATAACATAGAGAGGACTTATTAGAAAATCTTCTTATTTGAAATTACATTTTGAACAATTTATGAAAGCTTCTCCATTAACCATACGCGTTCCGTGTTATTAAAATGGACTCACTAATTAGCCCCTTATCTTCTTCGAGCCATGTTTTGTTGTAGAAGATTGTTGTCCGGCCATATTTGACCATGAAGCTCAAAAGAAGCGCCGAGAACATTAGTTCTTGTGGATATGTGTTTATTTCTGCTGATACCCATTCCAACTGTTCATCCACATCACTGTAATTAAAATAAAATAAAAAATCATTTAAAAATAAAATAAAAATCATATCTTTGTGATAATATAGTTCCATTTGCAAATCATATTTTATCCCGTTTATTTGGATGCTGGGGTTCTCCTGCTTACCAATTTTGGTTCCTATGATTTGATACTGGCATGTTTATACGTCTGATTGTCAATTGTGAAACTCTCCAACTCTTAACTTTTGAAAGGGATATATCATTAACTTCATCTCTATGTTACTTTAGATTTCATTAGCTTTTTACCTGTTGGCTATTGTGTCTTCAAAAGATCTTTACGTATGAAGCTTACACAAGATTTGAGGCATCCGAAGCATATTTGTTTCGGCTTCATAGTTTTTAAAATATTAATGTGGAAGAAAAAGTGACTTTTTTTACCTTGAGTTTTGATTACGGAAGTTTTGTGTTTTGTATTCTTTACAGCAAGCAGCACTTGTTCTAAATGCTTCCCGCCGATTTCGATATACTTTGGACTTAAAAAAGGAAGAAGAGAAAGAGAACAGAAGAAGAATGATCAGGGCCCATGCCCAAGTTATAAGAGTAATGCTTTTATCTGTTTATTTATTAAATTTATGTTGATAAACATTTTTGTCAAAAACTAGTTTGTTTTCTTAGTTCTAACATTTCTGTTTCAGGCAGCATTGCTTTTCAAATTGGCCGCAGAAGATCAAACTGGTATGTTACTCACTGATTAAAGTTGGTCAAGATAAAGGGATCAAATTACTTGATTATAATATATAATTAAAGCATAATTCATAATTTTTATTTTATTTTATATGAAATTAAATGGAATTTTTTAAAAATATTTAATTGAAAATAATAAAGGGTTAGGCTATATCAATTTTGAGGAAAATTGAAATTTTTTCCAATTGATTAATTCAAGTGAATAAGAATACAACCTTATATAGATAATAGACCTATTAAAGTTATAAAATTAATATACACTATTACACTCAGATCCTAATTGCTAATACAATTAGAGTCTAATACAAATGTAATCTCTTAAAATCTGCTCTAGTAAAATATAGGCTAAACCAAAAATAGAAATAAAGTTATCAACAACCAAATACTACACCCCCACACAATCAGCCCCGAATAATTTCAACTTTCTCAACAAATTTACATTTTTAGTTTAAAATTTGTGACTTTAACCGTTATTCATGCTTTTATTTTTAAATAGTTGACATAATTGTTGAGTTAGCATTTATGAACTTATATATTAAAAAATAGGAAAATGCCTTGCCCACAATAGAGGCTTGTGGCCTCTAGGAAGGTGGCCAGCCTCGTCTATGATGAGGAAGATTTGTCTCCCACTGTTATCATCTATTTATCTTAAATAATTTATTTAGTTTCCTTACTCTATGATTAAGACCCTCCTTTTTAGATAAAATCGTACTGACATGAAGGGAAAAAGCTTCTCATACGATCATATCCTGAAAAACCCCGAACCTTATATACAACTAAAAAAGAAACGAAAGTAAAAACAAGAGAGGGAAAAGAAAAGCGAAAGTAGAACGGCCACATGCATAGGCATGCAGACCCTAACCGAAGGCAAAGAAATAGAAACTAAACTAATGAAACAATCTAACCAGACCAATGGACACCCAACAACACTATCAAAGATAATCATTAGAAAGTGAGGAGTTAAGCTTAGCCGTCCGACAAACAACGATATTCTTTAAATCATTCCCCTCTGCTTAACTTGAGCGGCTCAAATAGCGACAAGGCTTAATTCTGCTTGGCCGCGGAAGCCGCAGAATCAGAGTGAATCTTAGTCTAAGCTACTAGGAGGAGTATCAATCTCATCAAAGGGGTGGAAGAGTTGGTAGCATGGCGAGGTTTAGCTCGAGACTCGGAAAGTGGGACTTGCAATCTGATAGTGGGCTCCGACACAACCACGACAGAAGCCGAAGAAGAGGCAATGCCAGTCAAACCCCGCTGAGCAGAAGGAACCGTAGTGGTGACAGTAATCTCAGAAATAGAACTTGTCCCCTCAATTGGCAAAGGAGAAGCAGTATGGGACCTACAACCATCAATCAAAACCCTATGTTCCCTCAAACTCTGTTGAACTATCGGATCCTGCTGAGGAGAAGTGAGCTACAGGTAAATCAGAGATAACCTGCATCAAGGAACTAATCGATTTAGAAATATTATCATCAATCGATCAATTCCCGCTAATCAATTAGTTCCGGTCTAAGAATAGAACTTGTCCCCTTAACCAGGCCCTTTCGAGAATAAATTACCATAGTAACTGTCGGAAGAGCATAAGTAACCTAAACTGAATGACTAATCGGCCTAGAAATAGAACTGTCCCCACAAAAAGTAGCCCATAATCCACATAAGAATGAACCACAACCGAATCCTGGATTCAATATCCTAACGAATAGACCAGAACCAAAGACTAAATCTTAGAAACCGGTCAATATCCCAGTTTGGAATTTGAACAACCGCGAGTGATCCGAAATCCATCCCCAGTACCTTACTTGGGCATGTCAGTGGTCAAAACTAGATCCTTAAGCTTATGTAAATTCTTTCTAGAGACAAAGGAGACAAAGGAGCAATAAATCCCCCGGCTTGTTCCATTTGCAATTGTTAGGGAGATGACCAAAGGAAGAGCATGAAGTACAAAAATACAGCAAATTTTCGTACTCAATTGAGATGAACAAGCAATGGGAATCATCTTTCTCTAACAGCAAAGAATTCAGAGGAGGAGAAGAAACATCAATATCAACCAACTCTCGAGCAAAATGCCCTAAATCCCCATCAACAGTGGCCCCGACAATCCATAAAGGCACCCCAATCCCATAAATAATTTTAGGATGCCAATATTCCCGGATCATAAAAGCGAACCCAAACCTGAGCATTAGTTGATTTCTGCGATACTGGATTAAAGTCCAGAGTCCAAGGCTGAAGATGCAAAATACCCGACTTCAAGTTAAGAGATCCCGTGCTCCAAACTTGGTTTTTGTTGGTTGCAGATGCCAAGACAATCTGAAAATAACCACGACCTATGGAGATGAGCTGCCAAGGTGAAGTTAACTTCCAAAATTTTTGTAGTTTTGCTTGAAGATCAACCGACTTCCAAGGTTTATCACCTTTTGAAAGAACCACTCTACCGTTAAGAGAATACTTACACATATCCAAATGATACCAGTAAGCAATGGGATCCGGTGGGCACTGTACTAGCAGTCAAAAGATTCTTCATTCATAACTGTAGATTTCAAAAGATCAGTGTAAGACTTAGCTCTTTTAGCAACCATAACTTAATACATTGTGGACTGTATAAATATAATCCACATTGGATAACTTAGGACAGTGCTAAAATGTTGCAAAACGCTGGATTGTGTACTAAATTACTACTCTACGTTGTCTTTATCCAATGTTATACGGTCTAACATGCCCCATAAGGAATTTTGCTGCTTATGTTGTATTGGTAGGTTATTTACCTATTTTCCTCCTTGCTACTTATCTGATTTTCAGGTATTAAAGTTGAACAAATTACACCACCCACTCCTAGTGGTGATTATGGAATTGGACTTGAACAACTTGCTTCAATTACCAGGGATCATAATTTTTCAGCTCTGGAGCACTATGGAGGGGTAAGTTGATTATGAATGTATCTTTTCTTGCTCCACATTGTGTCGTTCCATATACTTAGTCTACATAATGCTTGGTCCCTTCATACATCAGGTTAAAGGGTTATCAGATTTGTTAAAAACAAACTTAGATACTGGAGTCGTTGGTGATGATACCGATTTGTCAAAGCGAAGGAATTCATTTGGTTCAAATACATATCCTCTGAAGAAAGGACGGAGTTTCTTGGTATTATATGGCATTATTCATTTTCTTTAGTTTTTATCCTCTGTCAGGGATATGTTGCTCACTGCTATTCATCCCCGTGCTTCATCTTATAGAGGTTTCTTTGGGAAGCTTGGCAAGATTTAACCCTTATCATCTTGATTGTAGCTGCCATAGCTTCACTGGTTCTGGGAATAAAGACAGAGGTATACTGGTTGCTCTTATCCTTGTTATTTTTTTAGTGATTTCAGTGATGCTGTGCTTGGCTTAACCATACAAGTTTGCATTAATAGTTCTTACTTTGTGAGGATGGTTCTGCATTGATTTGGCTTAAATGTGGTGCTGTCTGACTTTCATTTGTGTCTCAATATGGAAGCAAATGATTTAAATTTTGCAATTCTACGGGTACTTCATATTGTGAGCAGTAAGATTTATGCAACCACATTTTCAATATATTAATGCATGATGATCATGTCATTTCTCTCTCTTGTGGTTCAGCTGTAATAATTCTTGACTGTTTTGTGCTGCAAAAGGAAGACATTTTGACAATCTCCATTGTTTCTATCTCAGAGGTCGTGCAATTGTCAATGTGTTTTTTTCATGTCTTATGACTCTTAAATTTTCTAAACTTAAATATGTTACACGCTACTTTCATGAGTCTTATCTGGTTTCTCAGTATCTTTGTAGGGTGAATCAATATCATTAAATGACATTATATTGTTTATGTCGGTTGATATCTTAAGCCCAGCATTTACAACTCTTTTTGAATTTTTATTTAATATATTCATAATGAATGTCAATTTTTTGCATTCTTTGTTTGATGCTTTTGTTTATCTTCTTTGTCTCTTACCATGAAATGGTAATTTTGCATAGTAATTATGCTTATCGTTTTTGATCCCTCTCTCTTTCCCTTCCACCCTTCCCTTTTTTGGGTTATTTCTTATTTTGAACTGACACGTTTCCCTCTCTTTTTCTTGATATGTATTCTAGGGTGTAGAAGAAGGATGGTATGATGGGGCAAGCATTGCCTTTGCAGTTTTTCTTGTTATAATTGTTACAGGTACTGAATTTGATCTCTTCATGGTCATTCCATTTATAGCATCCATAGATTGCCTGGCAGATGGAAGAAAGTAAAGAAAGTTTGGGAACATGTATTTGGGGTTGGACTGGTTTATCTGAGATCTTATATTCTTATAAATGATTGCATCAAAAACAGCTTTAATAATGGTTTCTTCTTGTAATTCCTGATGGAAAATCATGTATATGCTTATAATATTTTTCTAATGAATCAGAATGCTTTGCTGGCTAAAGCTGGCAAAGTATTTTTTGAACCCACCAACCTAAACCTTCTTTTTAAATGGATCTCAGCTGAAACGCCATGGCAATATATTTTCTTTTAGATGTAGATGTTGGTTTGGTTATTCCATTAATAGGTTGGTTAACTGTGGGATTAGGCTCCTTCCATGATAAACTGCTATCCAAGTTGATTAAGAAACAATGTTCACAACACTAACTGTCTTTTATTTTTATTTTCACCTGTTTATTAGCCATTAGTGATTATCGCCAATCTCTTCAGTTTCAAAATCTAAACAAGGAAAAGCGAAATATACAGCTAGAGGTGTGCACTCAACATCAACATATGTATTTATTGTTTCATCTACTGTTTTTGGGCATATTGTCAATTATGTATGTTGGGAAACCTTTACAGGTTATGAGGGGTGGTAAAACAGTGAAGATTTCAATATTTGATATTGTGGTTGGTGATGTTATACCTCTTGGAATAGGTGACCAGGTGGGTCTACTTTACCACAAATGTTGTTATTTGGGAGCTCTTAAAGTATATTGTTGATAAAGTGAACTATCTTTAGGTTCCGGCAGATGGAATCGTGGTTACCAGTCATTCTCTTGCCATTGATGAATCTAGCATGACTGGTGAAAGCAAGATTGTGAGTTTCTTGATACATTTCCATAACAAAGTGATTAGATGGTTGGATTTTTCTGTTCTTAAGCATACTGTTTTGTAGGTTCGCAAGGACCATAAAGCACCCTTTCTGATGTCTGGTTGCAAAGTAGCAGATGGTGTCGGTACCATGCTGGTAATATAGTTGATATTGTTATCTTTTGTCTAATGCCCTAATTAACAAACTCTGCTTATTATTAGCTTTTGCCTTCTGAATGTTCTTGTTCATACTTCATTGTTTAATCCATTACTTGATTGGTTTTGGTGATCACGGAAAAAAATTTTGCTGATTGGTTTTACATGATTTTCTGTGTTATATATGTTATGCTAGATGTAGGGTGAGGAAGATCTGAACTTACTTGATGTAGGACAGAGTGGTATAAGAAGAGGGACAGAATTAGATGTTAAGAGAGAATGATGAGAAATAAAAGAGTATATAGAACAGACTACAGAGGTTAGAAGAGATGGTAAACAAAGGGCAGGACAGAAAAAGGAGGAGAAACAGAGAAGGAGAAATTGAAAAGGAAACTAGGAGTTCAAGAATTTCCAATTAAATTTACTCAACAGATAACCTCTCATAACATAAACTTTAAGCCTATTTATCCAGAAAACAAATCTAAGTCAAATGAAGAAATCTTATCTATTACAAATAAGTAACCTTATAAAGTTGAATTACGAAAACAAAATCATAGTCCAATAAGTGAGTTAAAAAATTCTAAAGTCTCAATCCGTAAAATATTTCCTAAATGTATACTGCATCATTCTGTCGGATGCAGCTGTGGCTGGGTTGGGCTATGTTCAAATGGTACAGTATCGGCTGGACACAAGTTAGGTTCAGCCAGCCTGACCTATTTTATTACTCTTGTTATAGACACCTGATCATAAAAACTTGTGTGCCCTTTTTATGCTTCGTTCTAGGATCTGGACTAAATTTGCCTAGGTTCTTATTAGGTAGAGTTTTGTTGAAGGTAGATTTTACACTTTTATTCATTAATCTCATTCTGTATTGCATATTTGTATTGTTAGTGTTGTCTTTATTTGATGGCTTGGCTGGTTTTACTTTTGGTTGATTTTTAAGGCTAAAATATGAAGATTCATCTTACTAAACAATCCATAGGTAACTGGTGTTGGAATCAATACCGAATGGGGATTGCTGATGGCAAGTATTTCAGAGGATACTGGTGAAGAGACTCCCTTGCAGGTTTTATTTCAGTTAGTCCTCATTTATGACAACTTCATTTCAATTTTCTTGATATGCTCTAAGCGTGCCTTTTGGTGTTGGATGACAGGTGCGTTTGAATGGAGTTGCCACTTTCATAGGTATATTTGGGCTTGCTGTTGCTGTTTTGGTACTTGCTGTCCTTTTGGTCAGGTAAGTTGAAAATCATTAATAATTACTGTTCTGTAACATTGCACACCATCATATCAGTTACCATTTGTTTTGAATCTCTTAGATTCTTTACTGGAAATACATCAAACCCAGATGGAAGCTCCCAATTTGTCAAAGGCCGTACTAGCATTGGTGATGCGGTAGATGGTGTCATCAAAATTGTTACCATTGCGGTAAGTTGTAGTTCCTGCATATATCATATGTTTATGTAATAATTCTTTCTTGACTAACTTCTGAATCATTCAGGTTACCATTGTAGTCGTTGCAGTGCCTGAAGGTCTGCCTTTGGCTGTTACATTGACGTAAGTCAATACTTTTGGTTCATTCAAAAATATTGCTGGAGCTAATGCTTATGTAGTAATTTTCTTGTCTGCTGTTTTTATTTATTTATTAATTTGGTTTACACTTGATTCTATGACAGCCTAGCATACTCAATGCGCAAAATGATGGCTGATAAAGCATTGGCAAGTATCATTATCTGTTCTTATCCTGAAATCTTTCTTTTATGGTTGCTGGTTTTTTTAATTTTTTTAATTTTTTTAATTTTAATATTTTTTTAATTTTTATATATATATATATATTTAGTTTTTTTAACTTCATTGTCTAATAGCAGTGATATGTGCAGGTGCGTAGGCTTTCAGCATGTGAAACTATGGGCTCAGCTACAACAATCTGCAGTGATAAAACTGGAACATTGACCTTGAATCAGGTGAGATCTACACTAAAAGAATGAGTTTATTATATTATATTTTATTTTTTTCTGCATAGATAACTTTTGATTTTCGATGTGTCTTAGATGTGCCAAATGAGGATGTTATTGAAAAAAGTAAATGTAATTCTTAAAACCATAGTTTGGTTCAATTAAGGAGGGTCAATATCACCTACTTTCCCAAAGATTCGACAAATATGCAAGTAGACTCCATGATTCTAAAACTATAAAACACCTCTTATCATTAGTAGCAGCTGCTAAAGTTAACAGAGATAGGGATATTACTGTCAGTTTGTGTTATTTTAAAGAAAGATATTTCATAAAATAAAAATTTTTAAAAATTGTGGAGGTGTTTTTTTATTTTTTATTTATTTTAAATAATAATAAATTAATAATTTTTAGGGTATTTTGGTTATGGTTTAAAATTAACTAACAGATGTTAACCACAAGGAAGGTTTTTGAAAGTTGAAACCACAGGGATCTACATGCATTTTTGTTAAACCTCAAGGGAGGTGGATAAGTTAACCAATAAAAAACAGCTTTAATATGTACAAAAATTGTTCTTGCTATGGAGGGTGGATGTGGATTCAGATATAGATGATAATACAGTCTAAAACAACATAGTGCACCAAAGTTTTCTGTCTTATTGCCCAAACCTTGATGATCTAATCCTCCTGTAGTTTTTGGTTCTGTCAAATGTCTTTCATTCATTTTCAATGAACAACATATTGAATTCAGAATACTGTGAGCAAGATATAATATAAATTCATTAATGAAAGTATTATATGTTTGGTTATTTTCTCTGCATCCCCCTCACCCATATTTCTAACTTTGGTAATGTCACTGTATTTTCCATTTTGTATTTATCTTGTTTGTACACATGCTTTTCTCCCGTCTTTCTCTCTCTTAACATTACATGGCTTATAACCTAGGATTGTACTGTACAATTCATTATTTCTTTCAATTTGCCTTTATGTTTGCATATTCTTACACATAGTTTTCAGATATCAGGGTTTGATTGGTAAAGTTTGTCTTATTGTAGATGACCGTGGTTGAGGCTTATATTGGAAAAGTGAAGATAAATCCACCAGATGACTCCTCACAGATGCACCCAACTGTTGTTTCTCTATTAAGTGATGGTGTTGCAAGAAACACTACGGGCAATGTTTTTGTGCCCAAGGTAAATTTATATTTTCATATATTTAAATTTTCGTTACATTTTCTAGGAATAGCTTTTCATCATTTTTAACTTTAGGCTTCCTTGCATGAATCTCCTAGTGAAAAAACATAGTCCAGCTGTACACTAATGGTTAGGGAAAATAGTAGAATTGGAATTGTGAAAAAGAAGATATTAATATCTTCTGATGTACTGTGCACCACAGATGTTGCAAAATATTATACTCCTTTTTTGTTTGTTTTGTGTTTTGGATATGTCTTCTACTGTATATGTCTGTAAACTGTTTCTATATATGCTTAGAGCTGTTTCAGGTGTCTTTTCCCTCTAGCTGTACACAGCTTGCTCACTTGTACTTTCTACCTTTTTTCTTTGATTTAACTTAAGTTCTTTTTCTGTTAAAAAAATATTGTTTAACTCAAAACCAGAACTTATTATTTTTCTACAATGTTTTATTTGAGTAATAAGTGAAAGGTAGTCTGTTTTGTTCCTTCCGTATGATATTATAAGTAGGGTGTCTTTCTATTTTCTACTTTTACTCATGATTTTCTTACTTCTTATGGAATAGTTGTAACCTTTGAAACTTGATTATGTTTTGGAATTTTTCTTTTTATCTATTTTGATATTCACTAGTATACTCTTCTTTTATTGTTTCATTTACTTTTTTGTTAATTTATTCTTCCATGCTTGGGGATTTTGTAATATGTTATTTAAATATAATGATTCTCACTATGATAAGCTATTAAGCACTAAATGTGTGCTGAATGTGTTTTACTTCGGCAGGATGGTGGAGAGGTTGAGGTTTCTGGATCTCCAACAGAAAAGGCTATTCTTTCTTGGGCAGTCAAGGTGCTGTTTTCAGTTGTATTTTCAGTGTTTATGAAATTGTTTTTCACTGGAAGGTTAATTTTTTTCATCGAAATCTTTGTTGCAGTTGGGGATGAAGTTCGATATTGTCAAATCAGAGACCACAGTTCTTCATGTTTTCCCTTTCAACTCAGAGAAAAAGCGAGGTGGTGTTGCGTTAAAACGGGTAATGGTTTCCTTTTCATGTTTTTCACTTTGGTGATGGCAAGTTCGAAAGATCAGTAAAATATGTGCAATGTACATAGTTTCCTTGTTTGCTTAAGGTTTTGTATTAGTTAATGAGAACTTTGCTGCTACCATCAATCCATCATCATCAAATTATGATTCAAAATCTATTACATTTTTCTGTCCCTGCGTCACAGAACTATCTGTATTAGCCAAGGATAAAAAATAATCTTTCCTAGTAAGCCAAGAAGAAAGATCTATATTAACCAAGAACATCTTTTTTCTTAGCAGTTGTACACTTTCTGATGACCCTATTGCATTTTGGCCATATTATTAGGTTTCCTTATCTTTAAACTTGCTTGTTATGGAGTAGTACCTTGTAGTCAGCATCATTGCTATTTCTGTGCTGAATCAAACTTGGCAGCTAGGTTTGGCTGTAATATTGTTGCTTCATTGTACTTTATATGCATGCATACCATAAATTCTTGTACTCTATCAATTCAGCCATTGAAACTGTTCACTTACTGATATTTATGTTATACATGTAATTTCTTGCTAATTAAAGTTCTCTATTTAATTGCAGATGGACTCTGAAGTTCATATACATTGGAAAGGAGCAGCTGAGATAGTTCTAGCCTCATGTACAAGATATCTTGATTCAAATGGTCATTTGCAATCCATTGATGAAGAAAAGGTTGGGCTTAATTTTATGAAAGCAAAATTTTTGTCTTTCAAAGTTCTAAGAGGATACAAGAAATCATTTGTTTTTTTGTACTTCACACTTAATGGGTCTGAATTGAACATACTAAGTTTTTGTTTGTTTTTTTTAAGTGGTCAAACAACTTAAAAACACCAAAAAAAACAACAACTTAAAATAAAAAGTAAAAAACCATGATTTTTCACTTAATTCCAAATCATTGAACTGTATTTAATATGTTTTCTTCCAAGATTATCCTATCAATGATAACATATTTTCAATTTTATCCTAATTTTATATGATACATATTTCTTTATTTTAACCTATTACTTATGATAAAGGACTTCCAAAAAAAAAAAAAAAAAACCCTTTAATCCATCGTTATTTTCAACACCATTATTAAACTTTCAATTTTATTTTATTTTATTTTTTTTTTTGTAAAAATCAAAACCATTTCTATATCATTATTTATCATATCTTAATTATGAATAATATCTTATCAATATTTACATAAATATGGTTTATGTTTTGTTAATTGTTTTTATTTAGTTGTTTGTATCGTATTAAATGAAAATACATAACAATTAATAGTAACAATGGTATAAATGTCAAATTACTTGTTTTAAAACAATTTTATCTTTGAAAACCAAACAAGTTTACATTATATTCAGTCATCAGTAAAATTTAGGATTGTTCGGTCCGGACAAAAAAACAAACAACCCCTAAGGGCCCGTTTGGCAGCTGGGAATCGGATAGGTTTGGCTTATATTTAGTCCCATTCTTGTGTTTGGTTGATTGGTGGGATGGGATAAATTAGTCCCACTGAAATTTTTTATCCCATCAACATGGGATAAAATAATCCGAACGAAAATGGTGGGATTCAATTTAATCCCATCTTCTTTCTCCTAACTTGATTCACTTTCTCTCTTTCAAGTGTATATTTCTTCGAATCTGGAATTTTTTTTCCAGATTTGAAATGCAAGCTTTTTTCCATAAAAAACCCAATGAAAAAAAGAAAAGGAAAACAAATCAGATGAGCCATGGAAGATAAGAAAACTGATTACACAGAAAATAAGAACACATACTAGGAATTGAGGAGCTAGTATTGTTGAGATTATTATAGCAAAGAAGAAAACCAGAAAAATAACAAAGAAAAAAACCAAAAAAATCCGTGAAGATAAGAGAAGAGAAATAGGGGATGCCTAGTGTTTGAATAAGTAATCTATATTTCTTCAAATCTGGAAATGTTTACAGATTTGAAAAGCTTTTTTTCATAAAAATAAACCAATTAAAAAAAGGTGATCTGATCCACTCCTCCCAAATCCGCCGCTAATCAACTCCGCTCATTGCCGCCGCTGCCACGCCTCGCCCTTTGTTCGCTGCATCTCACAATTCACACCAGACAAGAAAAGAACAAAAGCATGGAGATGAGAGGAGACAAGCAAAACATGAATATGTCACGCTTGAAGACCAAGAATACCTAGAAAAGAACAAAAGCACAACATACTAGATTGAAGAACAAAAGCACAACATACTAGATTGAAGACAAGCTTGGAGAATCCGCTTGTGCTTGGAGAATCCACTTGTACTTGGAAGCGAAAGTGAAAAAACCCACAAAGAAGAAATCTGAGATCTGATCTTTCATGAAGATATGTTTTTTTAATTTGATTTTTAATTTTTTTTAATCATGGTAAGTTTACGTAATTTACCATTCAATTTTTAATCCTATCCTATGTTGCACCAAACGTGGGATTACGTTATTTTTAATCGTATCCTATGTTGCACCAAACACAGGATAGCACTAAATTTAGTCTTATCCCATCCAATCTAATCCTATCCTATCCTATGAAAATAATCCTATCCTATCCCGTGCACCAAACGGGGACTAAGAGTGTTAGAGTTAAAGTATATACACTTAAGAAATTATAGATGAGTTATTGTATAAATTAGTCTATGTTTATGAATGATAGTCATTGGTATCTTTTTTTTTTTTTAACAAATTTTCACATAATGCCATTCGATAAACAAAAATCTTGTAGTGAAATCTTGAAATGACAGATTGGATGATAAACTTAAAATCTACAATAAATTATACATAGCATATCAAAACTTGAACAAAATGGTATTGTATAATGGTTATTCTAGATGCATCCAAAGGAAAGGTATGTGGCTGCTTTGTCTTATGTACACTGTTAAGTTTGCTTAACAGGAAAATACTCAGATTTTTTTATGTTGGTTAAAATTACTTTGAAATCCTCTGTTAATGTTATAATTTTATTTTTTTCTGTTTATTCAATTGAGACAACTCTTGCTTTTTAATGATTCTAACTTTTGCCGGTTTTGGACTATCTGTGAATTAAACGATGTTGATAAATGATATGTTGACCCAATGTTAGTAGACACAATATGCAAGATTATAATATAACTTTCCATTTGAATGTCTTTTAAATTGTGAATAACCTATTAGTTGATGATTTTTCCTTCGTAAATCAATCTGCAGGATTTGTTCATGGATGCTATCAACGAAATGGCTGCTAGAAGCTTGCGGTGTGTTGCCATTGCATACAGATCATTTGAAATGGACAAAGTTCCCAGTGATGAGGAGAGCTTAGACCAATGGGTTTTACCTGAAGATGATCTTGTTTTGCTTGCCATTGTTGGCATAAAGGTATACGTCGTGAAACAGTTCTCGCATTATACTACAAATTTTTATGCTTGTTCTTCAATTTATAGTCTTTTACTCTTCAAATGCACCACATTCTTATTAGAAACTTGGGGACCATTGTCAGTGCATCTAGGAAGTGGTTCATGAATCTTTTGGTATGCTAATCTACTCTGCATGAACTTTACAACTTGTTTATTCCCGTTTAGTTTTAAAATGTCTGAATCATCTCTCTTGTTGTGGAATTATTTTGGTAAGATCTTATCTCAAACATTGTATATCCTATGGTTAGCTGGTATTTGAAAAAGTAGTGAGTTTGAGTTCAGTTAGGTTATGATAAATTTACCTAAGACAAAATGTCAAATGTTCACCATTTCCTCTTTTTCTTACTGCAATGTTCTTTTGGGTTTCCATTTCATTTAGACATCAATTTGTTTTGTTTAGTCGGAGCTCTAACTAAATTAAGCCATAAAGGTAACTGGCAGACCAAATGAAACCAAACTGAACCACAAAAATCGGTTTGACTTGTAAATTTAGGCTCAAGTCCAAAGCAGTATTTCATTTATGAAGAAGAATAATATCACTCTTATACATATTCATAATGTCTAGTATCTACAACAATAACAACAAATAAAGGAAATAAGTGTACAGTTGGTTACTCTAGAATAAGGAAACCATAAATAGGAAAATTGCCTAATTGTACAGATTCAAAGAATATCTCACATAATTGTAATATCAGTCATGTAACGGCCCATGCCCACCAAGTAGATATTGTCCGCTTTGGGCTTCACGCAAGCATCCTTCACCTTCACGAATTTGCTTTGGATCATGGGCTTCATGCAAGCGTCCTTCATTCATAGCCCAAAACGCGTCTACTTAGTTAGGCGAGACCAAGGCTTATATACAAGTCATGGACCTCACTCGCTAGCGATGTGGGATGTGACATTTACCCCCCTTCGGATATCACGTTCTCTTGAGGGTCCAAACACAATCATAAATCCATATCCATATCAGGTAGCGAGCCTGCTCTTGATACTATTTGTAACAGCCCAGACCCACCAAGTAGATATTGTCCGCTTTGGGCTTCATGCAAGCGTCCTTCACCCATGGCCCAAAATGTGTCTACTTAGTTAGGAGAGACCAAGGCTTATATACAAATCATGGACCTCACTTGCTAGCTATGTGGATGTGACAAGTCAACTTCCCTCTTAGAAGGAAATTTCCTAATATTTCTCCAATCAGCATGATTTCTTCAACACCCTCCTCAAGCTGGGGAATAGATATTCTCCAATCTCAGCTTGCTTGTGATTGCTTGAAATGAATGACTAGCAAGATCCTTGGTCAATATATTAGCAAGTTGACCCTCTGTTGAGACATACAATGTACATAAAAGGCCACTATCCAGTTTTTCCGGGCACTGGGGACTGAAGTGACTGATGATTCTATTTTGCTGACAAGAAAAGAAATCCTCACATTTTCTTATTCATAGGTTCAAATTGTGATGGGATTACATTTACTGTGTTGGAAAACCCACATGTGAAGCTATAGAAAATGAGAATGAATCCCACATTGAAAACATAAAAAACAAGAGAAGGATGTATTTCTAGTTTTGTTTAGTTTGTTGTTTTGGGTGGACTACTGATTCACCAATGTACTTTCTTCTTTTTTGAATAAAGTTTCTGTTTCCTATCAAAAAAAAAAAATTATCTGACAACTTGTTTATGTACAGTGACCCGTCTTAGATTTTGCATTAATGTAGATTTAGTTGATGAGCTTCTATCTATTCTTGTCTTTATTTGTTTTAGTAGCTCTACTAGCTAATATGATATTGATTTGTAGGATCCTTGTCGTCCAGGTGTCAGAGACGCCGTGAAAATATGCAAAGAAGCTGGGGTTAAGGTAGTTTGTTACATATTTCCAAAAATTGGCTTTAAATTTTACGGGAATAATATTCCATCCGATGTATATGGATGTTTTTAGATAAGAGTTTTCCAAGCTCAACAGTCAGTTTTTGTGATGCTGTTTTAGTTGTTGCCTCAGTCTATTATCAAAATTAATTGACAGTGATGATAGTTAAATGTAAAATCTATAAATTACATAGAAATGGATTACATGAAAAATTGCAAATGAGAATCATATGTTGTGAATCCTCAGGTGCGCATGGTCACTGGAGACAATCTTCAAACAGCGAAAGCGATAGCTTTAGAATGTGGAATACTTGATTCGATTGCTAATGTTACTGATTATAATATCATTGAAGGAAAAGTATTCCGTGAATTTTCAGAAAAAGAGAGAGAACAAGTTGCTGCGGAAATTACGGTATGCTCTGAGCTGCAAGTATTCCCTATAATCACATTTAATAGCAATGGATTTCAGTGAAGTATAAGTTTCTTTCACTTCTTGATGATTACATTCTTAAAATTTTATTGAATTATGTTAGTAACCATCAGACTCAAAAGTTATTTATTGCATTATTTTGCTTAAAAGATGAATAAACAATTAATTAGGAAACTAATGTAGGTAATGGGAAGGTCTTCTCCAAACGACAAACTTCTTCTTGTTCAAGCACTACGTAAGAGAGGGGATGTTGTTGCTGTGACTGGAGATGGTACTAATGATGCTCCTGCATTACATGAGGTTGGTTGTCTTTTTCTCCTTTCTTTTCATGAGTCTTGATGCTGTTATGGCCTTATAATATTACAATTGGCATGAGGATGAATCTGGTAGAATCTAAAAGCCTAATATATATGCATCTTGATGCACATTGTACCTGTTCAGAGCTCCAGTGGCTGGTAAATCATTTGAACATTTCCAGTACATTAGACCTGTGTGCAGGGACCTGGAGTTTAACATACATCAACTTCTTAATTTTAGATGTACAATGTAATTGTCTTTGCATGTGTGTTTGTGTACTTGGGCTTGTGTGTTACACTGACAACAAAATAAATAAAATGCATGCTTTTCCATTTGCTTGAATAATTGAATTCAAGGTTCTCAGTGCCCATGATAGTGAAAAGTTACTGTTTGATAAGCAATATGACATTCAACCAGGTTAATTGTAATAAGGTGCAAATAATTTTGACATTTTAATATCTGCAGTTCTGCAGAATGTCTAATTACAAGCATGCATTAAGCAGTCCAATTTTTGCTTAGATGTAAATCTATAATTTCTCAAGTGTGAGGTCTGCCTGTTTAGACATGGACAATTAGTATCCAACTCTATTATTTTATGGGAAATTATCTCATGTCTTTGGCAATGTACAAAGCTGATGGGTCTGGATAATATTGGGAATGATTTTGATGTATTCTATGCCTGAAAAAGTTTTTTTTTTACTGTATGGCTTCTTTCTGCCCCTTGTACTGCATGGTTTGATTGCACTGCTATCTATTATGCCTTGATTTCACAAATTTCTATCATTTACTTAATACCTTGTTTCCTTCTAAAAATTGATTACCTTGTTACTTTCCTGTATTTTAGGCAGATATAGGTCTTGCTATGGGCATTCAAGGGACGGAAGTTGCGAAAGAAAGTTCGGATATAATTATCTTGGATGATAACTTTGCTTCAGTTGTAAAGGTTAGCATGTTAAGAAATTTTTTCTTCCTTTTTCAGCTGTAAAGCCATCCCTGGTCTTCTTGTGGTAGGCATCATCTTTAAATGTCGGAATTAAACAAAAAGCCATTTAACTCTAGGTTTCCACCGGTTGTGATTAATTTATAAGAAACTTATTTGATATATGCAGTTCACTTTGAAATTTTGTTTTAGATTACTTTCATCCTTTTTCCTTATATTTCACCTTTTTAAAATAAAATAATTTTCAAAATCGATAATATATACCCGGTTAACTCCTTAAATTATTGGAGACAATAGGTATATCCGTTGTCCTTTGTTCATAAAACAACTATTCTGCAGGCAAGGTGGATTTTAGTTTGACCTGATGGTCTGGAAACAATGAATTCCCTTTGAAGATAAAGTTATCAGTTTCAGTAAGCTTGTTTGCTAAAGGAAGTAACTTCCATAGAAACCCTTACCCCACTGTGACCACAAGTGGTGCTTTTCAACCACGAATGCTTGCTGTAGAACCTGAAAGAAAAATGAAAGGGAGCGAAAGTTAAAAAAAAAAAAAAGGAGACAGAGATTGAAGAAATTTATTGGACAAAAAGAGATAGAGACCATTACGGTTTATGTATTCCTTAAATTAAGCCAGTCTGTGCTCCAAAAATTGCATAAAACCTATCTTTAGCAGCCAAATCAAAGTCAAGTAGGCTGCAAAACCACTGGCCCATGTAATGTGGCAAAGAGAAAATCAAATAAGAAACCGTAAAGTACTCAGAAGAAAGTAACTTAAACTTGAATAAGTGAAATAATAATAATAATAAATAAATAAATATGGTTGGGTAATGCCCCCAAATTTCTTATATCATAAATGATGTCATTAAATAACAAAATATAAACTCTAGGTATATCAACCTGAGGCCCTACACATATACCTAACATAAATGCAAATGTAAATTAAGCTGATCTCCATCACTAAATAGAAATTTTGTTTAATGGATATGATAGCCCATTTACTTAATATCCACTCGGGGTTTTAATGCACACACTTGTATTTCTAAATTGTGAAATATCTTTGATTGATTTTAATGTCAATAGTATGTTACCATCCATTTTGTTAAATCAACTAACATTCATAATATTTCTTGGTTGAAAAAATTAGATGGATTGTTTTTATATCGACATTTCAACCAATATATGATCATTTGCTTTTCTTGAAATTATTTGGATGTCCCTTTTATATAAAGCTGGTGTGAGATCAGTTTGTGGCCATACCATCTAAATGGAAAAGCATGGCTGGCATTAACGTATGTTTTGTTTTTTGAGTATATTTAGAAGAAACATAAAATACATGAGATGTTAATGATTTTAAAACCATTAATGCTAGACAACCCAAAAAATTAGCGCAAAAACCAACTCAAATGATATGGCACAAGTGATTTGTCCTTGCTATATCATTCACATTTGTGTGGTGATGACAACTCATTTGCCAAATCATTTGGGTTAAATTTTGGGTTAATTTTTTGGTTTGTATAGTATTACTCTTTTAAAATATATGGGTCTTTGTTGTGAGGATGATGGTCCGTAGGCATGCTTTCTCTATCGTTTGTCTACATGATGGGCATGATTGCAGATAGGTATCTGGTGGTCAATATGGGTTATTTACACATATTTCACTTGGTTTTTTTTTCCTTGATGTTTCCTCCTGAACTTGGGGGAGGGGCTTATATCAAAATTTTCCCACAACTCATTTCCATTATGTTTACTTGGGAATTCTATCCATTCTTTGCAGGTTGTCCGCTGGGGGCGTTCTGTGTTTGCGAATATTCAGAAGTTTATACAATTTCAGCTTACTGTTAATGTTGCAGCTCTTGTAATTAATGTTGTCGCAGCAATATCTTCTGGTGATGTTCCTTTAAATGCAGTACAGGTGATTACTCCCTTCTCCTCACTCTTGAATTTTCATATTCCTTGGTGACTGTTGTTGAAAATTCTGCCTTATAATTTTAAAGTTTGTTACGAATAACATGGCAGGAAGAAAACCGAGGAAAATTTTGATTAAAAGGCATTTGTCAAATCTATTTTTTATTTGGTTTACTATTTAATTAATTGATTAGTTTGTTATATAATCCACCAGAACTTAACTCATGCTACACGTATCAGACCCATATCTTGTACATATACACAATCTCTTTTCGTTCTTTCCTCCTTTGGACTGAAACCATCATCAACTTTCTTGATTTCTTCACCTCAGACATTGTTAAACCCTTGGGTTTTGCATTTGTCCAAATCTTGACTGAAAACAATTTCTTTGAAGATAATTCTACACCATTATTCACTATTTGATTCTTTAATTGTACAGGTGACAAAATTTTCTCCTTAAAGCTCCATATTCTCTCTAATTTTATAAAAATCACTAGTGAGAAATTAAAAGAAAATGAGAAATTTGAAAAATATTTATGGTTGAAAAGTTTGAAAGTGGAAAGAAAGGTTGATGGTGAGAAATGTAGTAGAGGCAAGCGGAAGCCGAAAGGGATGGGCAGAGATTTGTACTGGATATTGGGGTAGAAAAACACCAAAGGACGCGTTATGAGGATTTAAAATTACCTTCATTCGTATAGACGTGTTTCTCTCATATGTGTCTTGGTCAAGCAAAGGACTTGTTTTCTACCTTATGATATGAAAATAAATTATACTAAAAAATTTTAGAATCATGATGAAATTAAGGGTGGAATAGTATAAGTTTTTGAATATGTCAAGTTCTGAATTTAGTGTTTCCAGTTTTATTTAAATTCAGGATCTTGCGGGCTGGGCTGATTTTGTTAGTTGAATAATAATGCCATTGGCTAATTTTTGCTTCGTTTCTTGGACAGTTACTATGGGTAAACCTTATCATGGATACTCTTGGAGCACTTGCATTGGCTACTGAACCACCAACAGACCACCTTATGCATAGAAACCCGGTTGGCCGAAGGTTTGAACTATTAGTCTTTGCTGATTGTGTATTTTTATACTTAATTTGTTATGCTGCCGAAGATATTGTGTTGTCAATGGGTCAAACATTATTAATATTTAATAGTGATTGTGTATTCTTCCTAGATTTTGCTCAAAAATATTTTCTTCGAGAAAGTAAATGGTTTCAACTTGGCAAAATTTGAAAACTTAAGCAATTCGCTAACGTTGATATATCACTTTTTGTTTGGCTATGAAAACTTTGGCAAATTTAATTACCTTTATGCTTCTGAATTCTAGGAGTATCTGGAAGAGAGTAAATTGTGATCTGGCTTTATTTTTGTTCTACAAATGATGTTTTTGCCTTATGTTTCACATTTTTTATTGTTTGCTTCATAATTTGTAGATCAAATATATACAGTTTTGTTATGGCGACTGTTTTTCTCCTCTTATTTCTTGTTTCCTTTAGAAGTCTCCTTCAACTTTCTCTATAGCATCCAAGAGAGGTTTCCCAATTTCACCCGGTGGAAAAATGGAATTTTAGTTAGAGTGGAAAACCTCTGTTTTTGACCAACCCAGTTGGATTCTTTTGGTTATTTCAGTTCTTCCACTAAAGTGGCATGAATCAAATGTTGTGCATGAAGATGCAGGCACACTGACACATATTGAGTGTTGTTCTCCCTTTAACTTATGGTTGTTAAGAACTAATGGATCTTGAGAGTGTGAGGATCGAAGGAGAAGATGGGAAGGGTTGCTGAATTACATTCTTGTTTATCTTTTGACCTCTTTATTAATTTTGTTTTATAATTGGTCTTGAAAGCATGTCTAAGAAATATGGCCCTTTTTTTTGTGACAAGTAATAAAGTACTGTGTCATGCAGTCATTTTTTGTAACCAAGTGGGGAGAAACTTATGTTAAAATTTTCAATACTTTCGTAAGTCTAGATATAAATGCATGATTGAATTGTCTGATTGAATCACTTTTGTGATTGTTTTTCAGGGAACCTCTTATAACAAACATAATGTGGAGAAACTTACTTGTTCAGGTAAGTAGTTTCTTTTGAGGTTATGTTGTTGTTGGTGTTGCAAAGTTGAGTAAGAATATGGAATCCTTCTACATTTCATTGCAGGCCGCATATCAAGTTACTGTCCTTCTTGTGCTCAACTTCTTGGGCATTGATATTCTGCATTTGAAGGAATATACCAGGGAGCATGCTATTAGTGTGAAGAATACCATGATATTCAACACATTTGTCCTTTGTCAGGTAAGTCCCTACCTGGTAACAAGTATCTATAATAAAGATGAGTCTTCAAATTGTTTTGTAGATTTTTGGATTGAATGATTTTGATCTCACTTGTACAATTGATTATAGTTTGAATGGCATTCTGTTAACTTTACTGTTATTTGTTCATTATGTCTGATGGAAGTAAAAAATGAACATGCCGGTTACGGTTTGCAAAAATTCTGTTGATATTTGTTCTATGATTTAAAGCATGATCTTTTTTTTTTTTTTTTTTTTTTTTTTTTTTTTTTTCTGTTCATATTACAGGTATTCAATGAGTTCAATGCTCGAAAGCCTGATGAATTCAACGTCTTTAGAGGAGTGACTAAAAACTATCTCTTTATTGGAATTATTGTGATTACTGTTGTACTTCAGGTTAGTAGGCTTTCATTTTTTGGGAATTTCATTTTGATCTAGCTATTTAGTGTTGATAATGCAACTCCTAAATGTTACACAGATACTCATCATTGAGTTTCTCGGAAAGTTTACCGAAACTGTGCAATTGGATTGGCATCTCTGGCTTGCATCAGTTTTAATTGGTATTGTCAGGTGGGTTAAGTTACTGATATATATCTAACTCTTTCATATATTTTCAGATATATCGGTTATGTATTCTTCTATTTAACTTTTTGTTACGAGTGTAATTAATAAGGTTTTATGGTGTAAAAATTCGAATATATTGCTGTAATAAGACTGCTTTTACTTGATGTCTGGTAATTGCATAGAGACCATATTACTTGTATTCAACCTTTTTTACTCTTGAATCCTTTTATCACATAAATAGGTAGTTAGGAATTAGGTAATTGAACATTATCGAACCTGAATTGCGTTTTGATGTTAAGATTAGTGGTATGAAATTTTTTGAACATTTGCTAGTAATTGTTGTGAAAGCATTTTAATTATCAAGTGACCTGATTATTCTCTGTTTTTTTTTTTTTTTTTTTTTTTTTTTTTTTTTTTTTTTTTTAATATTATTATTATTTTTTTTACAGCTGGCCTCTTGCCGTGGTTGGAAAAAAGATCCCAGTTCCCAAGACTCCCTTTTCCAGTTATTTTGCCAAGGTAATCCAACGATGTCGAAATTGTCGCAGTCGCTAATTTTCATCTTTCTGAGGTTACACTTAAACAAAGCAGCTGTTCTTAGAAGATGTACTAGTAGTGCGATACAATTGTTGGGCGCTTTCCTATCGGCTTAAGCTTTTAGAGTGGTGTGGTGGCTTAATAGTATACTTCGTAGATGCAAGAGCTTCATAAAACTAACCCCATGTCTTTTTCTACATAATTCGTAAGAATTTTGTATATTTGAAGACAGGTTATGTGATTTCTCTATACAAGGTATATTTGGATACAATTGTAAATGATGTTTGACAGTGTAAGAATTATTAGGTTTTCTTTTGCTTGATCCTGAAAAAATTGGATGGACATGGTCCTGGAATAATCCAAGAATATGACAAGGAAAAATGATAATTGTATAGATGTTTAAACAATTATACCCTAAAATTTGGTATTTAATCCTTGTCCTTGTTTGTATTTCAAGTGTTTTGTAATCATAACATGGAAAATTCTTACAAATAAATGCTACTTATTATTTAAGAAAATTATGTTTATTATTTTCCTATTTATTTAATGAGAGCTAATAACAGTGCCGTCTCCGGATCTGGCTTCCCTACCGTTCCTTGTTACTTGGGAGGCAAGGGAACAAGTCTACTGTTGCCGATCAATTTTTCAGTGTATTCAAGTTGACACTGGCATCGTAAATGACTAAATGGTATATATATATATATATAAAATACGAAATCTGTAAATGTGATTACATACTTAAGATTTTCGAATATTTTGTATTTATATGATTTTATTTGAACATAGATGAGACGACCTGATAACAGAAATATATAGCAAGGAAATGAACATTGATGGTAAATAAAATTTGTTGAAATCAGGCCAGATCAGTTTGATCGAAAGAGGAAGAGAAGAGGTGATTGTTGTGTGCATTGTAAAATGCAATTTGAGCATTTATCTGATTTGTAAGAGATTGAGTCTCAATTATTTGCTGTTGGAGTTGATCGATGAAACTAACACATCCATAAACTGGGTCTTCGATTCGACAATATGCTTCCATGGCCATGCAATCTGCTGCCTCCATTCTTAAATGCTCAGGAAGTTGCTGCTTAATTCAAATCAACCAACTAGTTTAATAGTACTACTACTACTACAATAATTGATGTGTAGGATCTCATACCGATTTTTTGTACAGGATTACCGGTTATCGGAGATGATAATTGTTTTTTACACCCTCCGATAATCAATGATCCCACGGGAAAAAATCGTACGAGATCTTACACTTGATATATAGAGAGAGGGAGAGAGATGGTTAAATGAATGTAATCTAACCTGGAGCATCTTTGCAATATTGCTGGCACCAAAGATTTTGTGAACGGCAGAGAATCTTTGAGGATCATTTGAAGGAAAATAGGGTGCCAAAACACAATCTTGAGGGCATTTTCTTCTCAAATATTTGCAAGCAGCACATCTACCACTCCATTTGGACATTTTTTATTTTTTTATTTTTTCTTCTCTCTAAATCTTTCAAAAGATCTTTGAAATATATACACAAGTTTAAAACATGTGATTCTTTTTTTTCTACACAATTTTTGAATAGAATTTCTAATATTGGAAACACAATAACGGATAGTTTTTTCTTAATTGAATAATTGGCATGAAATATAAGGAAACTTTGTGAACAAAAAGGGAGAGCAATAGAAGATTTCCTATTAGTATTTACAAGACTTCTATAACAACTACAAGGACAGTTGTTCAAAATTTGATAAAATGAGAGAGCAAATCTAATTATTATTTTACGAAAAGTACACACATTTGGGATTAATGTTTTTTTTTTTAGAAAAAAAGAAAAAAGAAACCAATCTAGGGTTTTTGAATATTTGGTTATTAAATAATAAAGATTTTTTTTTTTCTTTTAGGAAATTACACCCAACTAACCTAGTGTTTGGCTAATCACAGACAAAAAACTTAAAAAAAAAACCGACGTTGGTCTCCTTTGTGTTCGTCAAACTCGGTTAAAAATGGATGGTATTTTTGTCACTTCATTAATTTTTAAAATTTTCTTTAAAAAACAGAAATTAAAAATAAAAAAAAAAAGAATTTCATTTTTGAAAAAATGATTTTTTTTTTTTTTTTTTTTTTTTTAAAGAAAATGGATAAAAACAATGTGATGGACAATGGAAACTTGGTCTTCTTACATATGATTTTATTTAAATGAATAAAAGAAAATAGTTTGTATAATCAAATTCAGCAGCCCTAAAAGTTTTAAATGAAATAAAAATTAAAATATTTTTAAATTAGAAATATATATTGTTTTTAATTAAATTTAAATAATTTTCAATGTATAATGTATTTATTTAATAAAAAATTATAGGTGGAATTATGGTGACTAAATGAGTTTAAATTCTACGAGGTTGATCCAATCGTAATTCGTATACCTCTTATACCTACTCCACGAGGTTGTGAGTTCGAGTCCACCACTCCACACCGTCCCAAAAACCCCGAATTTATATAATATTTTTTTTAAAAAAAAAATCTCCAATCTCGTTGGGGGAAATTGGAAAATATGATTGAATTAATTTCCGTCCTTTATAATCCGATGTAAAATTGAATATCAAGTTATTGAAATAATTTTTTAAATGAAATACATTCAAATTTAATCTTGGAATGCGTTTTTTTTTTTTTTTTTTTTTTTTTACTTCTGATTTATTTTTCCTTATTTTTCTGTTTTCAAATTATTATTTTTGTATTTTTATTTATTTGCAAACAGATATGCAGAAACGGCGTCGTGCAATGATGGAATAACAAAAACAAAAAATCGCCGTCTGTGGGAATCGAACCCACGACCACATGGTTAAAAGCCATGCGCTCTACCAGCTGAGCTAAGACGGCCGTTGGTATTAGCATTTTACTTACTCTATATAACCTATAAACTATTTTCTTTTTGATTACAGTTATCAAGTTATTATAATTTTATATTATTTTCTTTTTGAACGAAGCTTCCATTTGTTTAAATAAGTTTCCATTTATTTAAATTTTATCTTATAATTACTAATTATTTTATAGCATAAATCTTATTATTGTAAAAGAGTAAAACTGTCCAATTAAAAAATATTTCCACTTTTAAAGGCCATTATGGTCATTTGCTAAACAAGAGGAGGTAGTGTGTAAAATTTATTTGCCAATTTCCATATTTTGTTGTTGAAGTCATGATTTACTAAGGTTCAAACATTGACACCTTATATATGGCTTATGTCTTTAAGGCCGGGATATTTGACATCGTGGGACAATGTGTGCCGGGGTTTTTAAATAGATTCTTTCCAGCCTCAAAGACAAAGGATATACATATCAAGATTGCAAGTTTCACCGAAGAAGATGGCGAAGCATTCCATGAGGCGTGGGTAAGACACAAGATGCTCTTAGATCAATGTCCACCCCATAAGGTGACCGAAGAATACAAAGTCTGTACCTTCTATGACGGGTTGATATCTTTCACACAAGCAATTGTGGATAATTCTTGTGAGGGAAGCCTTACATAAAAGACGGCACTAGAGGTGTATGAGATATATGAGACATTGGCCCTCAACTCCTAACATAGGAATTCAAACTCAAGAAGGGGAGGAAAGTATGACATCACTCAAGGTCAATAAATGACAATTTAGATATCAAATCTCACTAAGCATGTGAAATCTTTGGTGAAAAACATGGGACAACAATAAAGAGGGGCTAACTGAGTGTATGAGAAGGATTGTCACGGAAGAGATGAGAACCAGATTGAGATAGAAGAAGTTCAAGCCTTGAACTATCGAAGAGGAAGAAATGACCTATACTCGAACTCATAAAACCTAGGATGTCGTAATGATCGTGCCAAAATTGTACTATATTTTGGCCTTCTTTCCTTGTCCTTTTTCGTGTTTTCGAGTGTATTTTCGTGTCTTATAGACTCTTTTGTAGTGATTGCAGGCAATTGGTGTAATTCTGGTGTTCGAGATGGAAAGCGGGAGTTTTGGGCGCAAAACCAGCCAAAAACCAAGGATGAAGGCCCCAGTACACGGGTCACTGCGTGGGTCCTTACCCACGCATTTTCTGCCCCAGATCTTCGCCAGTTCGCACCATCGCACCCACTCGCGAATCGAAGATGAAGAGTGCAGAAGGTTGTTTGTATGCAGGTTACTACACGGGTACACCAACGCTCCCACCTGCTAATTGAAGATGAAGAGTGCAAAAGGTTATCTGTGCGCGGGTCACTGCGTGAGTCCCTACCCGCGCACTACCATACACTGTGTGTGTTAGGAGTCGCCACATCAGGCTTTTAGACCTATTTTTTGGAACCTTATATATACATCCTTACCTTAGGTCAGCCACACGCCCTCTCAACCTTCAACCTCATTTTTACCCTTTTTAGATCCAAGAATATCCCTCCCACAACATCCAAATCAATCCTCTACCATTTCCTACCGAAATTTCCTCACAAAATCACTCACCCATACTTCCTTTCACTCCAATTTCACCAAACCCAAAAACCCACACTCAAGGAGCACGAATTTTATCACTGTGAGGAGAAGAAGAGCTTGGAGACTAAGGAGATTTCAGCATACCAATGGGTTTCCTCTCATCTCTAGCTTCTTTTGCTTTCCTTTGTGTAATCATTATGAGTAGCGAAACCCTTTTTGTGGGAGTTGATGTAATTTGACATTGGTTGTGGGTAATCCACCTTTTTAATAGAATTTGATCTCTTAGTTTTATTTATTGCTCTTAATGTATTTGATATCTCTTTGAATTAATTATACATATCAACTCTTGGTTCTTTGATTGATGTCAAATTAATTGGAAGTTTTATTAAAATTGGTTTTATGTCTCTTTGATTGAGTAGGCATACCAACTCTCAATTGAAGTTGATATTGGATTATACATTTCCTTAGATTGAGCAGGCATATCAACTCTCAATCTAGGTTGAGATACCCACTTTTGGTGATAAAATCTAGCCATGGTCAATGGAAGGAATGTGTTGTGAGAATACCAATCCAACATATTCTGGCTAAAGAGTGGAAGGGGTGGATTGTGAGCACACCAATCCAAGCCATCTCGTCCACCCTAATTCTATCTAGGCTTAATTAGAAACCCTCTTTCCACTCAACCAAGCATACCAATTGTTGATGTGTAGAGAGAGTTAAGTGATTCCATATCATATCTAAAGATAGATTTAACCCTAAAAGATCGAATCGGTCCTTAATTGATAATGGATTACCCATCTTTTGTGTTTTAATTGCATTGACTCCCACATTTCTTCTCATATCTTTCCACACACATTTCTTACTAACTTAGTTGCATTTCCACACACCTCATATCTTTCCACACACATTCCTTGATTTTTGGATATTATTGATTAGATGGAGGCGTATGCCACACCCTTAGCCCGTGAAGATACCAATACACAATAGCTTTAAGAAAGCATTCGGGTTCATCAGCAAAGGAATCTCTATCTGCAGGGTCACTTTCTTGCCCCGCAAGAAAACTTTTCGAGCTATCCTGGGGGTGTGGAAGAAAACTTTATTGCCCCATGACAATAATGGATAAAAAATAAAATTCATCTACTATTAATTAATTGTATCATCCCAAATAATGAACACAATAACATTATTAATATAAATAAATAACCAACAAAATTAGCTATGTATTTTTTTTTTTTAAATTGTTCCTAATTCAACAACTTGTAACAGTGCTAAATCATTTGTGCTTCCCGTTTGAAGTCACAGTATAAGTCAAAATTATATTACTGAAACAAATAAATGGACGAAAATTGAAGTCACAATATAAGTCAAAATTAATTTCAAGTTGAAAATCAATGAAAGTCTATTACGAAAATCAATGAGCCCATGCAAAAATGCACACCGTGAAAAATGCAAAATCTAAAAATTTGCAAGCTATACTCAAATTATCAAATTCCCGTTTGTATGACAAGTTTACAAGCAACAGACTATATTATCAATGATTCAATGTCAAACAAAATAAAGCAAAATATTTAAAAAAGAAGACCCAACCAAAGCCGACCTCAAAAACTTTCTCCATAAACTTTTTCAATATCTCCACAGTCCATACTCATTTCCAACCTGCAATTAAGAGAAAGATATTAATTGAATCCAATCTACAAACATTAATCACCAAAAATTAAGACAAAAAGCAATTAAATATGAGAGAAATTAAAATAAGTTAAGAATAGCAGCTACAAGTTTGATGATACGAAACATTACCAACAAAATAACCTACATGATACTAAAATAAGAATTTAATTAGGGCAGAAACCAAACATATTAGCAACGATAGATGTAGTCTTCCAAGGTTGGGACAAATTATTATTATTTTTAAATTTTTTTTTTTTTTTTTAAATTGTGAGATTTTTCCCATCAATATAAAAAGAAACGAGAAGCTTCACACTCCAAAACATTGACTTAATTAAATTTAAAAAAAAATAATAATAAAAAAAATAAAAAAAATAAAAAAAAACTGATAACCCTTTCAAAATACATGACTCAAATGAGAAAGTGAAATGCAAGTATAAATAGAAGTTTGTTTCATGAAATATGCAAGATACAATGGTCAAAAACCAATGCAACATTTTGATCCCACAAAGTGAATTAATATTCATCTTGTACCGTATAGATTCTTCATATAATGCACACCAAGCACAAATGTGAAATTCACAAATTTTTATGGCATCTTTGGGGAACCTTCTGGTCAAATTAAGAAAACATTAGTGCTGTAATAGTACTTTACATGCAACAAATTTTATTTTCAAAGAAAAACTATATATTATATCGATGATTTAGACAAAGATAGAGTACCTCTCAAAATTGACTACAACATCTCACAAGGTATTTGAAAAATTTCTTAATCCAAATGTTGCGTGGAAGGACCAGCACAATCTTTCGTAGATCTCTCAACATTCTGCAACAAAGCACAATATATCGAATGTAAAAAGAAGTATAAAAATGTTTATTAATAATATTATATTTTTGTGTTTGAACTTTCACAAATAATTTTTATCTTTCGATAACTTAATCATTTTATTATTACATTGTCACGTATTGTATTCTAAATTTATTGCTCGAAAAGACAAGATTCATTATACCATGGAACATCATAGTGGATCAATATAATAAGAGTAATGAAGATATTGCTAAAATATAATTTCTAAGAAATTTTAAGATTATCACTACATTTAAGTTGTTTATGAACATATATAGGACACGACAATATATCTTAAATCCGTGGATAAGAGAGAATGGATTAACAAATATAAACATTTCATAACTAAGACAAAAAGTCCAAGAAGGACTATTTCTTATAACCCAATTCCTGAGCCAGATTGCTGGTGCTACCAGCAGAAAAGGTAATAAGGAAGAGAAGAAATAAGACTTAGTTAACGAATACATACCATTTCTTCATTTATCCGTTGTATTGTTGTATTAAGGTCTCCTTCCAAATTATACTCACTTGAATCAGACTCTATTAGATGTAACATTGGTGTGCTTGAGATTCCTGAAGAGAAAAACGTCATCTTGGGACATCTTATCACTTGTAATTTATTTAAAGATGGGAAGTTGAGAGTGTAATTTCCAGAATAGAAGCTTGTGAGATTTGATAAATCTGTCAGGTTCAAGTACTTTATCTTCTCGAAAACAATCTCGTCTTCTTTTACATCACCATCAATTGCTACAATTTCTGTCATCTCATTGCAGTTTTTTATCCGCATACGCTCAAGTTGTACTAGACTTTTGGCTACTGCTGCTGTTACTAAGCTTCTCAACCCATTGCAATCTGATACACCCATAAATCTTAGATTTTGAAAAGATGCTGAAGTTGGCACCAGAGTAATCAAACTGTTGCACTCAACTACTTCTAGAGATTTAAGATTATGGAGAATTAGGTCTGATCGAGAGTCTTGTTTCCACATTTGCTCTAGATCATCAAGTTTCTTGAGATGTAAACGCTTTATTTGTGCAAGGGTCTCTGCATGTTTCTCAACCTCTTCACATGAAAATATCTCTTTGTATGAAGTATCTCTCAGTTTGAGGAAATTCAGATTTTGAAACCTCTGAAGAATGTCAAGTGGGAAAACTGTTGATTCATCATCGAAGACCTCAAGAGTTCGAACTTTGGAAAACTTATGTTCTGGGAACTTCTGTAAAATCATTCTGATATCAGTTGCACCAAATCTCAGCTCTTCACTAGTGAAGACCTGCCAACCAATCAAATAAAAACTCAGTTCCTCCGACAAATTAAGAATTACAAAAAAACTATATAAATATCAGTTCCTCACTATAGTGTGGACAGAACAACTAACTAATGTGGTAAAAGCCAATCAACATTGACACATTGAATCCTAGTAAAACTGTGATATATTTAATTTGGAAATAAATAAATAAATAAATATATATATATATATATATAGACGATTATGTTTTGGATTCAAATCACCTGTCTAAAAATGGTGTCACAATTTGTGTCTAACCAACCAATTTGGGACACCTCAACCACTCTCAACCACTATCATGTAAGAATTTGAAAAAATAATAATTAAATGTACATGATAGTGGTTGAGATGCCCCAATTTGATTGGTTAAACACAAATTGTGACACTATTTTTGGACAGTGATTTGAATCCTAATGCTATTAGATGGGTGTACCATTTAGGTATTTAATAATCACAATATTTATTTATTTTGGCAGCAGTCATCACAATGTTTAGATTGTTCTGAACAATTAAACAATAATACTATTTTGTCCAAATTTGGTATCCAAATCTAGTGCTCACATGATGTGGTATCACTATAATCCATTTATTTAAATTGTATTAGATTTAAATGATTTTAATAAATGAATTATAGTGATGTCACATCATTCGGGCACCAAATTTGAACACGAAATTTAGATAAAGTAGCATTACTAAAAATTAAATCATATGTACTGAAAGTATCCAACCGTAAAACCCAGCTCCAAACAATTTTTATGTTTTTATATAATAGAAAATTATGTCACAGTTGTAGTTACTAAAGTGTGGGAGTGAAGATATATATTTGTGCGCGTACAATTAATGCCTTAGGCCTAAACTTTCAGTAAAAATCTTATTAATTTATAATTGTATTTCACATCAATCAATAAGCTTCACATTCATAAACGTCATTCTTTTAAAATTATTTACCTTATTATTTTTAAATTAATTCTTAATGACTTCCGGATAAAACTAATTAG
Organism: Acer saccharum; assembly: GCA_030490815.1. NCBI lineage: Eukaryota > Viridiplantae > Streptophyta > Magnoliopsida > Sapindales > Sapindaceae > Acer > Acer saccharum. The sequence continues at coordinate 30,120,676 of CM059866.1, forward strand.
ATTATTTATTGACTTGATAGCTCTCCTGATTCCCAAAAACTTTTCAACCTGTTTTTTTTTTTTAAGAAAAAATTCTTTCTCGTTTATTTTGTTGTCAAATAAACAAACAATTAACTTTAGTGGTTTCTTTCCCTCATCAATTTCTCTAATTAAAATAAATAAATAAAAAGATTACTATAACTAAAGACATGGCAAATTCATTGATAAGAGAATTCACTATTATTACATGTTTGTTTACATATTCCTCTAAAAGAAAATAATTCTCTTGTCAAATTTATATTATTACTTTACATATTTACTATAAATTAAAAAGATTACTTTACCTAAGAAAATTATTTGTTTATTTATAACAAATATTTATTTCTTAAAAAAAAAAAAACAAATGTTTTATAGTAAATATGTAAACTAATAATAATAATAATAATAATATAGATAAAAAAAAACCTTTCAAAATGAAGAAAAAATAGTTTAATCTCTAAAATAAGTTTTTGATTATTTATTTGGAACTAAAAGTTTAAATGAAGTTGTTCAAGGTGGAAACAACTCCACTCTAGGATAGAACAAGAAATTCAAGTTTCAGGGCATTATAAAAAAAATAAAAAATTAAGAGGGACCAAAGTGAAAACAAGTTTCAAATTTATTAACATTTTTAAAAATTTTTAAAATGAAATATAGATTTTTTACAACCGTGACTCCACTTGAATTACTTAAATGGAGCTATTCTTTTCCAAAAGCATATTATTGCTTACATAATTGTATTGATTGTTACCGATGCTTATGTAGAAAGGAGTTTTTCAAGATTAAAATTCATTCAATCCTGTTTAACATCAACAGTGTTATAGAAATAATATTATTGTTTTCATGTTAGAAAAATTAGATAAAAATTATAATCAATACATTTACATATGAAAATGTGAAAAGAATAAATTTAAAATAAATTCCTCTGTACTATAAAAATTAATAATTTGCATGTTAAATATAAAAAGGAATAGTTTTAAATTTTTATCAAAACTTGAAATACTCTCTTCTGACCATGATTCCCATTTGTCAGTTAAAGAAGCATGAAAGGGAATAATAAAGAATATTAACAAAAATGAGGGAAGGGAGAGAGGAAAGTAAACTTAGGCAATCAATACATACCTCTTTCTCATGTATCCGTTCCATGGTTTTGTTAACATCACCATCGCAATAATAGCTTTTCCAGTCCAGCTTTATTTCTCGTAACATCGGTGTGTTTGTCGCTTTTGAAGAGAAAATTCTCATCTTGGGACATCTTCTCACTTCTAAAATTTCTAAAGAAGGGAAATTGAAATTGTAATTTCCAGAGCAGAACCTTCTTAGTCTTGATAAAGATATCAATTTCAAACTCTTCAAGTTCTTGAAATTAATCTCGTCTTCTATTCCAGCTCCGTCACCTGATACTACTTCTGTCATCATATCGCAATCTTTGATCTCCATTTCTTTGAGTTGCATCAAACTTTTAGCTGTTGAGAATGATATTAGGTTTATTAATCTACAGCCATGTACTGTTAAAACTGTTAGATTTTGGAAAGATGTTGAAGGTGGTAACATAGTAACCAAACTGCCACACGAGCGTACAATCAGATTTTCAAGACTTTGAAGAATTGTGTCCACTTTGGAGTCTTGTTTCCAAATCTGCTTGAGATTTCCAAGTCCAGTAACATATAAACTTTTTATTTGTGCATATTCTTCTATCTCTTCACATGAAAATATCCATTCATATGAAGTATTTTCCACTGCTAGCTCTTCTAGATTGTGAGATCTCGGAAGGCTATTAGGTGACAAAACCGTTGATTCATCGTTTTGGATTTTAAGAAATTTAAGTTTGGGAAAGAGGATTTCTGGAAACGGTCTCTGCCAAACCATTTTGATTATTCTTCCATCTAATCCTAATTCCTCCAAGTTGGGTAAGACCTGACCATCAATCAAATGAAGATGAAAAGGAGTTAGGTAGGCAAACCTAATATATTTTAGTGCTATATAAATGTCTAGTGCGATTGTATTAATTCAAAATCAAGTTCAAAAAAGATGCAGAGATGCCAGATATCACATAAATTATGATACGTTTATAATGCAATATATATATATTGCAATTGTATTAATCTGTCCCATTTATGTAATATATATAGTAAGAGTGGTGTTAACATTTATTTGTCTCATCATACTTTTTATTTGTCAATCATAGAATTTATTTAGACATTTGTATTTACGCATCAAATTGATATGGACTCACAAGTTAAAATTATAATGTAAGTATTGATTAAGTAATTAATTTATTTTCTTTTCTTTTATATATATATATATATATACACTACCAAGGGATTTTCAACATATGATCTTTTGTGATGTTTTTTCAATCTAATTTTAGATAAAATAGCTAGCTCTCGAATTATTTTATACACTCATTTGAATATTTAGGCAGAAAGTTGATCAATTAAAAAAGAAATATAACAAGTCTCGTACCTTTCCTTGCGCTACGATATCCGGTTGATCTTCTGAAATAACTTCTTGGATGTTAAAAAATTCTGAAGCATCAATCTTGTCACAACCAATAACATTCAACTTTTTCAACATGGACCACTTTGTGGTATGTATACCGGGATAGAAACATTTAAGCTCCAGTAGGTTGTGCAAACTCAAAGAGGTTAGCTCTGGAAACACAAATGTCCTATCACCTGCTTTTTCCTTTGCAACGATCTCCTTTATTCCACATTCTTCCACATAAATATCTTTAAGCTGCCAAAGATTCCGAACAATAGAAGCAGGAAATAGATTTTGTAGACTTTGACAATTTTTTACCGATATTTTGCACAACTTTTGACAATATTGAAAGTTGTGTGAATCCTCAAGTTGGTTGTGCCATATCATTTCCAAGTTATCCATGTCTGAAATCTCAATTTCCTCTAGGCTAGGGAATGTAACCTGTAGTATATTGTGGCAATGAGATATTGAAATTCTTTTCAATTCTACTTGAAATCATTAATTGGAAAGTCTCATTAATACAAAAATAAATTAAACAGAGAGAATTTAAATACCTTATCACTGAAAATGAATGACTTCATTGCAGGGCATTTCTTTATCTTCAAATTTTTCAAGGATGGAAGTTCAACATTATTTTTCAAGTCATGATCAATTCTTATGATCTCTTCCAATACTGTGCAGTAGCTTATGTTTAGGCTTTGCAGCTGCACAAAGCTTCCAAGAGTAGAAGAGGAAAATACATATTTCAAATTGATTCCATAAAGAGAAATGGTCTTCAAGTTGCGGAATTTAACCTGCAAAGAAAGTTGATAGCAAGAAGTTGTTGATTAAAGAAGTAATCTCAAATAAAGCTCTTCTTGTATTGCTGTAAAACAACAGAGGCTACAAACTAGCTTTTAAGAAAAACAAAAATAAATCCCCAATTATAAAGACAGAGAGAGAGAGACAAAAATCTAATAAATGATAAATTAGAATAATGGTTAAATTAGACAAAAAAATCTAATAAATGATAAAAATCCCCAATTTTGGTTTTAAGAAAAACAAAAATCCCCAATTATAAAGATTAAAGACAGGTGTTGGTGTGAAATGTGAATTTGTAGTCCATAAAATGATAAATTAGAATTACATACCTTTCCGTCAAAAAGTGGCATGAGACTGTCTTTCATCTGCCTTTCTTCATCACATGTGGACCCCACTTCCTCTTCATCATATGTGAAACTTCTCAGCTTTGGTAAATCCCTTAGATGCAGATAGTCTAATTTCTCCAGAACGATCTCTTCATTCTCACTGCCGACGATGGAGAAAATCTCTTCCATGTTCTCGCAAGAATACACTTGAATTCGTTCAAGTTGTGAAAGGTGTCTGGCAATGGAGGAAGAGAAGATGTTCTTCAATTTTACACACATTACTACTCGTATGGTTCTTAATTGACAGAAAGAGTTGGGGGACGAGAATTGACCGTGACATATATTCTCCAAACTATCCAAAAATAGTAGAGACAATGTCTGTAGGTGGGGAAAAGCAACACAGGGTTCCGATTGTTTTGGAAAGTCCACAATATATACAAGCTCCGGGTTTCTTTCAACTTCAAAATGCTTCAACTTTGGAAAACCATCTCTGTTTAATTCATAAAGGACGTTCTTGACACCCTGCTTTCCAATTAATTCAAACTCTTCAATTTCCTTCAGTTGCTTAATAATTCCATCTTCAACACTAATGTTGGCATCGTCGTAATTGAGTTTCAATAATCTTGAAGCGTTGTGAGCACTATATCGTCTCCATTCCCTTGTTCCTATGTATATTTTGTACCTTTGGAGATTTTGGAAGACCTCCATGCCTTTTGGTACAAGTTTAGCATCTGGAATATATATTTGTAAAGCTGTCAATTGAGACAAATGCTCTAACTCCCCAAGGCTAACATTACTTCTTTCACCGTCAACTCCTTTGACTCCTTGCCATTGATCATAGTATTCAGGTATATACAGTTCTTCTAATTGAGTTAGCCTTGATATGGTATTTGGTGGAATAACCTGTAAATCAGAACATTTGCTCAAATCTAACACCTTTAGTCGAGTCAATACAACTATTTCTTCAGACAACTCCCTGATATCAGAACTTAGGACAAGAATCTTAAGATTCTTCAAGTTTCCAATATCAACTGTGTCTCCCAAGTGGCACCGATCCAAATTCAATGTTTGAAGCTTTTTTAAGAGATAAAATGATGCTGGCAATGGCGATAAAACCATTTCTATCAAATGTAGAACTCCAAGTTTCGGCATCGCGGTGAAGAACTTATCAGGGATTTTATGGAATCGAGTCTTGGGTTTCACGTACAAAAATTTCAGTTGGGGACAATCCAATTCCTCAGGAAGCTTGGAAATATCATGTAAGGTGATAGAAGTGCAATTTTTCAATGTGTTTTCTTTTGCCAAATCCTGCTGTAGAATGCGGTCGTCATTCACAGTATACTTATTGTGATCATTGATTGCAATTGCTCTACCTGCATCACGAACAACATCATGGATAGAGAACTTTTCATCATCAAAAGTCTCAAGCAACAAAAAAGAGTTCTTGAGATCTTGAATCAATTTATTTACTCTATTTCGTGCTTCTCCCATTGCACAGACTGTATTAAGTAAATTCAAACCCATCCCATAACTCAACAACCTTTCAACGGAATGATCAAAGGTAAATCCCATTGTGCAACAAAGCAAAAATATCGACTTGAGTTCATCAGAATTTAATTGATTATAACTCAACCGTATGCATTTATATGTCTCTGACGTCACTGATCCCATGTTTCCCAAGGAAGGTCGTTCTAGTTCTAGCAATGCATTACTCCATGCATTTTCTTGTTTGCCTTTCAATGCCTTTGCTACTGTAACAATAGCAACAGGTAAACCTCCACATTTTTTGGCCACTTCAGGGGCTATACGTTGCAAACCATATAGCTCGATACAAGCACCTGCCATCTTCTTAAACAGGGCCCAAGCATCGTTTTCATTTAAATCACCAACAGGAAAATATTTTTGACAATCCATCTCAGTTTTCAATACATCTATACCTCTTGCGGTCAACAATAACTTACATGCCCAATGATCGCCACCTAAAGGAATTCCTACTTTCTTAAGATATTCAAGACACCCCTCCCAGATATTATCCAAGATTAGAAGAATATTCTTCCTCCCTTTCTGCAATTGTTCATATAGTTTATTGGCTCTTACGGATGATTCAGCCTCCGCATGAAGATCCAAACCCAATTTTCCTGCAATGGCTCCTTGAATGTTCCTCACATCTGGTGTCTCAGATACCTCTACAAAAACTACGACATCAAATAGCTTGTCTTCCTCTGCTCGTTTGCCAACTACCATTGCCAGCGTTGTCTTACCGGCTCCACCCATTCCGCAGATCCCAACCATATTGACATCAGAATTTCTCAATTCTTTTAGTACATTATCAACGATGGACTTTCTTGATTCAAAGTCCTTGTAATCTTTGAGAAACTGATCCCATGGCTCCTTTGGAGGAGTACAGTAGGCAACTTCACCTAATGAGTTCCCTTCTTTCTCGACTTCAGAGACTTCCTTGGCCTTGAATGCTGCTTTCCTGCTATGTTGATAGCGATTCTTCAAATCAGGACAAAGACACTTGAAACATCGCATGTTTGCGCGTTGATTATCATTAATAATCATTGTGGCCTCATTATTGATCGTTCCCACTCTATCCAGCCAACTCAAAACTTTCTGCTCGATCTCTTTCCCTTTTCTTTCCTCATCTTCAACGGAATGCTTCACTTGGGCCAGTGTATCCTTCAGCTTCTGATGTTGTCTCTTCAGATTCTCAAAGTTGGTCTTGTAGTTCCAGATGTAACCGACTTGAGTTGATATGGAATCAACCATGTGTTCCGCAGCTATTTCAGCAGCAACAGTAACAGCAGCTTCAGCCATTTTCTAGAATCTCTTCTGTTTTTGCATTTTGAAGATAAAACAAGATTATGAAAAATAAATGAACATTAGCAAAATGAGCAAATGTAGGGATCTAGCAGAACAAACTAAGAAATAGCAGCAGTAATAGCAGCTTCGGTCATTTTCTTCTGTTTGCGTTTTGAAGACAAAAACAAAGATTAAGAAAAAGTAAAAGAACATTAGCAAAATGAGCAACTGTATAGGGATCTAGCAGATCAAACTATCAAAACACATTATGCAAATAAAACAGACAACACAAATAAAGCAACTACAAGGAGCAGCAGATCATACTAACAGAACAGGAGTGACTTCAAAAATTAGTAAAGACTTTCGAAAAATAATAACTTACTTGGATACTTTTGATGTGTATTTTCAAGCTTGAATTACTTGAATCACACTGGAGACAGAACAGGTGACAATCCAAAAGTCTGGAGATAACAGAGAGAATCGAAAATAAAAAGAAAGAATACTAGCAAAGAGCTTTGAGATCAAACAAATAAAATAAAAAAAGGAAGCCAATTAAAATAGCAACTTACTTGAATATTTGATCCTTAGATGAACAAGCTTTGATGAACAAGAACACTTGACAGAGGAAAGAGAAAACCCAACGGCGGTACTGAAATATTGAAATTTAATCAATTATGTTAAAGCAAATGATAAGATTCTTTGAAAACATTTTTAAATGTTTGTGGGACAACATCGACAAAGGTGCTTGACTGGCAGCCACTGGCGGGGACTTTATAAATTAGTTTTAAAACTTGTAAATATCACATATAACTTTTAAATAAATTTTGTCAGCCACTCAAAATTTGGATTAATATTTAAATAGATCATCTCTATCAACAAACAAACAGTTTGTACCAATACTGCCTCAGATACGGAAGCCACCACTTGAGTTTGACATCAATGTATTGGTCACCTCCAGGGATGTAACAAAATCAATTATTTATATACATCAATACATATATGGGCTTCGGTTATGGTACAAATGAGAAGTATGTGTTGTACCGTGTAATAATATAATTATATTATATTACATAATAATTAATAAAAAATGATATTTTCAATAATAAATATATTAAAAATAATTAGTAATATATGAAAAATATTTTATTTACTATTTGAAATATAAAAAAAAAAAAAAAAATTTGGAAAATTTGAATATCAAGAACGAGTTCAATGTAGGTTGAACAAGTTTAATCTTGATTTGAACATTAAACTTGTTCAGTGCACAAGTCAACGTTATTCTTATTAAAAATTATTTTTTATAAAAAAAATGAATAAAATTTTTGATGAACAAGTTCATCGTAGGTTGAACGAGTTTAACGTTCATTCTAACGTTAAACTTGTTCGGTGAACAATTAATCGTAAATGAAGGTCATGAACAAGTTCAACGTAGGTTGAACAGGTTTAACGTTCATCCTAACGTTAAAGTTGTTCAATGAACAAGTTAACGTAAATCTATTTTTTGAATTTTTTTTGTTAAAAAATAAGTTATTAAATTTATAAATTCAAGAAAATTTTTTATGAACAAGTTCATCGTAGGTTGAACGAGTTTAACGTTCATCATAACGTTAAACTTGTTCGCTGAGCAATTCATCGTAAATGAAGATCATGAACAAGTTCAACGTAGGTTGAACAGGTTTAACGTTCATCTTAACGTTAAAGTTGTTCAGTGAATAAGTTAACGTAAATCAATTTTTTGAATTTTTTTTGTTAAAAAATAAGTTATTAAATTTATAAATTCAAGAAAATTTTTGATGAACAAGTTCATCGTATGTTGAACGAGTTTGACGTTCATCTTAACGTTAAACTTGTTCGCTGAACAATTCATCGTAAATGAAGGTCATGAACAAGTTCAACGTAGGTTGAACAGGTTCAACGTTAATCCTAACGTTAAACTTGTTCAACGAACAAGTTAACGTAAATCAATTTGTTGAATCTTTTTTGTTAAAAAATAAGTTATTAAATTTATAAATTCAAGAAAATTTTTGAACAAGTTCATCGTAGGTTGAACGAGTTTAACGTTCATCCTAACGTTAAACTTTTTCGCTGAACAATTCATCGTAAATGAAGGTCATGAACAAGTTCAACGTATGTTGAACAGGTTCAACGTTAATCCTAACGTTAAATTTGTTCAATGAACAAGTTAACGTAAATCAATTTTTTGAATATTTTTTGTTAAAAAATAAGTTATTAAAGTTATAAATTCAAGAAATTTTTTGATGAACAAGTTCATCGTAGGTTGAACGAGTTTAACGTTCATCCTAACGTTAAACTTGTTCTCTGAACAATTCATCGTAAATGAAGATCATGAACAAGTTCAACGTAGGTTGAACAGGTTTAACGTTCATCTTAACGTTAAAGTTGTTCAGTGAACAAGTTAACGTAAATCAATTTTTTGAATTTTTTTTTGTTAAAAAATAAGTTATTAAATTTTTAAATTCAAGAAAATTTTTGATGAACAAGTTCATCGTAGGTTGAACGAGTTTGACGTTCATCCTAACGTTAAACTTGTTCACTGAACAATTCATCGTAAATGAAGGTCATGAACAAGTTCAACGTATGTTGAACAGGTTCAACGTTAATCCTAACGTTAAACATGTTCAATGAACAATTTAACGTAAATCAATTTTTTGAATTTTTTTTGTTAAAAAATAAGTTATTAAATTTATAAATTCAAGAAATTTTTTTATGAACAAGTTCATCGTAGGTTGAACGAGTTTATCGTTCATCCTAACGTTAAACTTGTTTGGTGAACAATTCATCGTAAATGAAGGTCATGAACAAGTTCAACGTAGGTTGGTTGAACAGGTTCAACGTTAATCCTAACGTTAAACTTGTTCAATGAACAAGTTTACGTAAATCTATTTTTTGAGCTGTTTTTGTTAAAAAAAATAAGTTATTAAATTTATAAATTGAAGAAATTTTTGATGAACAGGTTCAACGTATGTTGAACGAGTTTAACATTCATCCTAACGTTAAACTTGTTCAATGAACAAGTTAACGTAAATCTATTTTATAAATTTTTTTTGGTAAAAAATAAGTTAATTGAATTTATAAATTTGAAGAAAATTTTTGATGAACAAGTTCAACGTAGGTTGAACGAGTTGAACGTTCATCCTAACGTTAAACCTGTTTTCTGAACAAGTCAACGTATTTAAAAAAAAATGACGATAAATTATTTGGTCAACAAATCTACGTTAAGCAAGCTTCATAAAAATGATTTTCAAAAATAAATTCATGAAATTGATGAAAATTTTAAATTGTTAATATAAAAAAAATATAAATTTTTTATTTTTAATTTTAATTTAAAGAACGAGTTGAATGTAGGTTGAAAATGTTTAACGTTCATCTAAATATGTTTCGTCGGAACGTTAAACTTGTTCAGAGCAAACATTTTCCGTAAGTACACATCTATAATTCGCATTATCTACTAAATTATTAATACAATTCAACAACCCTCCCACTCCAGGGGAGGTATCTCCATGCAAATTTTATGAATTATTTTTGTGAAGTTCATTTTGAAGTTTTAAACCACTAAGGATAGACAATGGACCCTTTCAGTTTTGTAATATCATTATCCTAAACATTACGATGCAAGTATTTTTTCTTGCATGTAATATCATTGTAATATTACAATGCAAATATTATACTAAACATAAGGCTTAAGTTATATATAAAATTAAACTCTCTTTATAGAAAACTATAATAAAAACTAAATGTGATGTAAGTATTTTTTTTCTTTTAAATTTTCTATAAGATTCACCCATTTTTTTATAATGCTTTTCATTCTAACATAAAACTTCTTGGGTGAACAAGTCAATGTTAAGATTCAAAAAAATGAAATTTTTGGATTTCAATAGTAATTTCATTTATGAAAATTGTAAATTTATATTTGAATTTGAAGAACGAGTTGAAGGTTGGTTCAAAAAGTTTAATGTTCCTGTCAATGTTAAACTTGTTTGCAACCTTAAACTTGTTCGTAATGTTAAACTTGTTGGAACGAAACATTGTCACTAATGTTTGCACAAAAGCGGATTATACAAATTTGTGCTTAAAACACTAAAACTATTCACAAAGATCATCGACACTCTTCAACTCAACTATATAGGAATTAAAGATAGAGAAAAACTTATATCGAAATAGTCCATCGAAGATACATAGACATGTCCATAAACGAATAAATTAAACAAATGTAGCTTAATTAATAAAAACAAAGGCAATTCAGAGATATAAGCTAAACAAAAGTAAATAAATGGAAATTAAACCGGTGCGGGTGACATGATAACTACGGGCCTTGATCTGGCAAATTGGGGTCCTGTGGTGGTATGTTTGGGTCTACGGTTGCGTGATGGGAACTGTTTCCTGGGCCTCTGGCAACACGCCTAGCTTCCCTTCGGTAAGTAAATGGAATGTTGACGCCATGGTTGACCAAACCCCGTTGGAAACCGTCCAACCTCTCATTTATGTTTATGAACTCTCCCATGTAGGCTTGATGGTTGGAGTTCATCTGCTGGTTCAAAGCTTGAAGGTACTTCGTGTTTGTCTCCAGCTGTGAAGTCATCCTCTCCATCATCTGATACATGGTGGGGTTTTGATTACCAGCACCCGCATTAGGATCACCCTCGAGGTTCTAGTCATTGTAATCTATGTCAACCGGATCTTCCTCGAGGAGGTCTTCTTCATGCAAGCCCATATCAACATCATCTAGCACATTAGCCCCAATTGGCCTTACCCTCCTACGCCTTGCAAGTTCATTGTATGTTTTCTTCCCTATGTTAGATGTAGGAGTAATCAAGTTGCCTTATTCTATATTCCATTCAATGCCGACCTCCTCACAAAAATGAGTGATAAGGTAGGGGAAAGGTAGTGGCCCTTTTGTCTTAGCACCTTTATGTATGCTCTGCACAATGATTTGACCAATGTCCATTTGAAGCGTATTCCTTGCACAAAACAAATGGCGTGCGGTGTCAAAACTAAGCTCTGAGCGGTGGGTCTTTGGAGTCAATGAGTAGTCAAAGAACATCATCCACAAAGCCGCATCTAGCTTAAGTTCGCTTAGCAACAAAGGACTGCGATAGTCGTTCCACATCGGGTTTGCATCCATCCGTAAGTCAGCGGCCAAATACCCGTTGTATGGCTCAAAGAAGTCATGGTTGGGAATGCCGTCAACATAGTCGACTAGGTCCTGAGAAGTCCCAAACCATTCATTGATCTTGTTGGCTGTAATGAGGATCTCCCTTCCCCGAACTATCACGGGGATCCCTTGTGTGAAACAGTGAGGGACCATGGCATAGTAAAACTCTCTAACCAAATCCAGTGCCGCCACGTTAGGGGTCCTAACAAAACCACCCCATCCCATTGTTTCAACTGCATCTGGAATGAATGTGGAGCCGAAAACCGTCAAATTGATGCCCCTTTCCGGCCAAACCTTCCTATTCCCAAACAATGCCCATCTTTTCGGGTTATCCGGGTCTGGTGGCGGTGACACTATTTCACCCTTTCCTTTCCTTTCCTTTCCTTTCCTTTCCCTGAGGGCGGTCCCAACGCGGAGGGATCCGAACCTCTTGAGGATTCCCCTTTACTGAGAAATCGCTTCGGTTTCTTACCACCTGCCATAATGTTACTCAAACTACACACCAAATATCATATAACAGTTAACTGTAAGCACAATATCACACCACAATTATATTGTAAGCACACATGCCACACCACACTTAATCTGTAAGCATAAATGCCACACCACACTTAATCTACCATAGAATCTTGTATAGAACATAAATAACACTTGGATATTCATCCGGTAATCAAAACCCACTCAACATTTTATCTACAAATGCAGTTGAAACTCATAATAATCCTCAATATCCTTTACAATATTTCTTAATGTAAGCAAAACAACAATGTTACTGAAACTGCACACCAAATATCATATCACAGTTAACTGTAAGCACAATATCACACCACAATTATGTCACTTGTAGACATGCCACACCACACTTAATCTCTAACCAAAAATGGCATCCGGTTCTTAATCTACCATAGAATCATTGTAAAGAACAAAATACACTTGGATATTCATTCGGTATTTAAAACCCACTCAACATTTTATCCACACATACACTTCAAACTCATAATAATCATCAATATCCTTTACAATCATTATTAATATAAGCAAAACTACAATGTACATATATATATTCAAACTACATGCTTGTTTACAACATAAATTGATAAGGTTAGGGGTAAGCTTACCTTGGAGAGATACCCAAATGAAGTTGCAGTTGTGGAGAGACCTTTTGTTGGAGAGAATTTGTGATTTGGTTGCTCTTCCACGACCTAGCCCTATTTACCCCCAAATCGCGTTGAGGAGATCTTGGAGTGACCTTGATGAGGTCGCCTTAAGGTCGCCTTTCGACAAAAACGACGCCGTCCTACTTGAATGTAATGAGGGGTTTTCCAATGCTAGGGCGACCTCGATGAGACTTGAGTAAGATCGCCCCAAGGACGCTAAGTTGTCGGTTTTAGGTTGTGTTTGAAGTGCTTCATACGACCTTGTGGTGAGCTTGACTAACTCGCCTTAAGATCGCCTTATCGTTTAGTTGTGTTTGGATGGATGGATGGGTTTTTTCATACACAGGGCGATCTTATGGAGAGCTCAGTGAGCTCGCCCAAAGGTCACTAACCACGAGATCTGACATATTGTTATACTGGTATAGGCGACCTTGGGGCGAGTTCAATGAGGTTTCTATATGCTCGTTTTCAGTCACACATGTCAGTCATCCAGAATATTTATTTCACCTTATTTATGTGGTCCACCAACCTTCCACCGACCACAATGTTTTCAACCCAGCACTTCAGCTCAACCAAGCATAAACACCTTCTTAACCAATCCTTGCAATCACTTTAAATTTTGTCCACCTCACTGTACACAGTCAGAGTCGATTTTCCAATCAGATTTCTGATGGACCAGCTGTGCCATTCTTCCGAACATGAAACCTCCCGTATATGATTCCCATGCAGCTAACTATTAAGTTGGCTCTGAACCCTCTCCAAGTAAGTGACTTTGATAATAAATTGTTGAGTATTTCATAACTGTATTCTTACATTATGTTCATCACTTTGTATATAGGACTGCATTAATGTTTATCTGAATTTATTTCCACTGAAAATATATTTCATGTCCCGTTTGCACACGGTAATGTTTCCACAGACCCAAAATTGTCTAATGATAATTTGGTGCAACCGGCCGATGATCTCTTACATAGTGAACTTATAACTTTACAAGACAGAGATATGATGGGGAAAGAATTCATATCTGTCACTGATGCTGAGGAGTTTTACACTCAATATTCATATGGAATGGGGTTCAGCACGCGTAAGGATAGGTTGTGTCGGGACACACATGGATTAATTACAGTTCGTAGGTGGGTTTGTTCAAAAGAAGGGTATAGATCAAAAGAACATGTAGACAGAACCGATAGGGTTCGTGAACCTAGAGGGCAGACTCGGGAAGGTTGTCGGGCATCATTTAAAATTAATTTTGATAGGGAGAAAATGTTGTGGGTTGTTACGGATTTTATGACCGAGCATAGTCATAATTTGTCACCTGGCAATCACAGGCAATTCCTTCGTTCGCATAGAAATGTTAGCGATAGTCATATAGCACAAGTGCAATCACTCAGAGCTGTTGGAATGAAAACTTCCCAAGTTATAGACCAACTTTTGGATCAGTCTGGTAGTTATGCGGTTGTTGGACACAGCAGGAAAGAATTACAGAACCGGGTCGACACCATACGTAGGGCTGCTTCCCATAATTTAGATGCTGATTCACTTATCTCTTACATGACTGCGAAGTCGGAAATGGATCCAGGATTCTTCTTTCGGTACACAATTCTTGCAGATGGTAGCATGGGTAACTTATTTTGGTCCGACGCCATGTCACGATGCGACTACAGCTACTTTGGTGATGTAATGTCATTCGACTCAACGTATCGAACGAATTCTTATAATCGGCCGCTAGTGATTTTTGTTGGTGTCAACAATCATACGAAAATGACAATTTTTGGGTTCGGGTTGTTGGTGGACGAGACGGTCGAAACTTACAGTTGGATATAGCAAACATTCTTACAAGCTATGCATGGTAAATATCCAGTTTCAGTTGTTACTGATGGTGATAAAGCAATGAGTAAGGCCCTAAGTTCGGTAATGCCTTCCACTGTACACCGCCTTTGTTTTTGGCACCTTGAACGGAATGTGCAGACGAACATAGGTGATACCGGGTTTACTCAAGCATTTACCGATTGCATGTTGACCTATATGACGAAGTCAGAGTTCGAGACTCAGTGGTTGAAGGCCATTGGAACGTTTGGTTTGCAACGTAATGATTGGGTGAAAATGATGTATTGCAAACAGAAGTTATGGGCAGAAACCTTCTTACGTGGTACTTTCTTTGGTGGGTTGCGGAGCACACAACGGTCGGAAAGTATTAACTCTTTCCTTAATAAATTTTTGCATAGAAGGCTGAAATTGTATGACTTCATGAGCCATATCGATAGAGCAATGTTGCGCCTACGAAATAATGAGTTGAAGGATGATTTTGACACCATCAATGAGCATCCGGTTCTAGTAACTCATTTGTTACAACTGGAAAAATATTCTGCCGAAGTTTACACTCAGAACACCTTTCATTGGGTGCGAGATGAAATCAAATCAGAGGCAAAACATAGCATACTGAATTGCGTTGATGATATGGACTGTGTGCTGTATACATTCCAGAAGTTTGCTGGTGGTGATAAAACCTGGAATGTGAGGTACACACCATCTACAAACATCTTCAAATGCTCATGCCAAATGTTTGAGACAATAGGTATTTCGTGTTGTCATACATTTAGTGTCATGAAAGCCATGAACCAACACCACATACCCGAGACACTCATAATGCAGCGTTGGACAAGGAATGCGAAGGATATCTCATAAGTCGAATCGTCTTCTACCGCGACTACTCCAAACATAACGTAAATTGCCAGGTCTGCATCCTGTCATTGTTATTATAGCATACAAAGAACATATTTAAGTTATCTGATGCGTCATTCTAAAGGGTTTTTCAGTTCGTATCAATTATAACTAGTACTATGATTGTGATTTTTAATATTGACTTTTTTGTCTACATTTTTGTTGATGTATATATGGGGCCTTGAGTTCAAAGTGCAGCAAAATGAGCTATTATGCATCAATGTCAATTGAAGGTTACAACGAAGCAAACGTGGCGATTGATAAGTTAACAATTCAAATGAAGGGATTATTGCCATCGTCAAGTACAACAATGGAAGAAATGTACATCGTACAAGAACACAATCGAGGGTTCAAGTTAAGGATCCAATCATAGCAGCAACAAAGGGGTCGATGAGATAGAACAAACACACCAAGGGGAAGGCACGTAAATGTGGGAACTGTGGACAACCTGGCCACACAAAAAAAACATGTCGTGCACATGTTAAAAGTATCATCAGTGCAATGGCAAGCAATGGAGGTGCGACAATTTCTTCACATTACAACCAACCGCTTTTGCAGACTTAGTGCAGTCTTGCGACTCTGAATATATCATCGAAAGTGACAGTCGTTGTCAACCGTTTGCTTTTCAAAACACTGAAGTTCCAATGGGTAAGTTTAGCAACCAGTTGGATGAGAATGTGTTTTCTATGACAACCTCAACACCTGCTATGTACATGCAACAAAACTGAATGGTGGAGGCCGCATAAGTGAAACCTAAATATATTCACGTGACTGGTATGTATTTTGTATTGAAGGTGTCATGAGCTCCGTTTTCTTACGCGTATGAATAGGGGAAATTGTGCTTACATAGACAGCTGCTTTTGTAACGTGGGAAGAGGCATAAATTTAGTTTATAAAAGCTGTGCCACTTTTATTTTGGCTACTAAATCGGAACATTGTAATGATTTATGCTAAATTTGGAATGTGATGTACGGTAAAAGAAATGTAGTATGTGTTTTTCCTACATGACCATATAAAATAGTTAAACTGAAATCTAAATATTAATCGTACATCGCACTGAGATCGATGGGATTATGATGGATTTCGGCCTGTCATGGGCGAGCTTGGAGCGATCTTGGTGAGATCACCCTTTGCTCGCTATCCTACCAGATTGATGAACGATTTGAGGGCTCTCATAGGCGACCCCAGGGCGACCTTGGTGAGATCGCCATGGGATCGCTATCCCCTCGGATTGATGAAGGGTTTGGGCCTCCCACAGGTGACCTTGAGGCGACCTTGGTGAGGTCGCATTGGGCTCGCTAACCTCTCAGATTGATGATTGGTTTGGGCCTCCCACAGGTGACCTTGGGGCGACCTTGGTGAGGTCGCATTGGGCTCGCTAACCTCTCAGATTGATGATTGGTTTGGGCCTCCAATGGGAGATCTGTGGGCGACCTTGGTGAGGTCGCCCTGGGCTTGCTACCATCAGGGTTTATGCTGGTGAAGGATGTCATGGACAATTGTAGAGTTGTACACACCATCACATTATCCATTGTAACATTTGAAAAATTCAATTGGGAAATATTACTATTATATCAGGAGTTACAACAAGTTCAATTGGGTTGTATTGGTAATACATCAACAATTATTTGACTTAGATTGGTTGAAATTTATATTTTTGGACGATTGACTTCAATTACAACTTTCAAACACAGTGTAACCATAAAAATAAGTATAAATAAATGAAAGGATGTTGGAAAATGAGAAGACCTGTTAACTTGCATTCATATCGACGTACCGCCATATACACATAAGTTCATGGTTATATTACACTTCAACTAAAAAAAGGGAGATTTAACCCACCCTTTTGTATGGATTCCTACCGAGTTGCACATTTATAAACAGAACAAAATTGATTTACATGTTGAATACAAATATCATCGCTTGGAACTTCGGGTAGAACATTCACTCCAAGAAAGCCGCTGCTTTACCTCTCAACTTCTGCATGGGTGACGGTCTCCTCTTTATATTGGGCACAACTTCCCCAGTGGACTAGTAATTTGTTATATTGGTCTTCGGCTTTTTTCTTCAGGCTCAGAAGGTTGGTGTTACCAGGGAAGAGTGCAAGGAAACGAGCCCAAAACAAACGTTGACACTCAGACTGGAACTATAAAGAAAGTGAGAAATGTCATGGATATGTAAACCCAAATAGAGGGAAGTCGAAAAAACAGGTATCTGATAATTTTAGATAACATACCGATTTCATCTGAAGCGTTGTAGGGCAATTGTCATCCATGAACATGCAAAGTAAAAGGCCACAATCATAGCCATTGGGTTGATGGGGTGCTTTCTGATATGAGATACTGAATGATGTGAATGAGAAGGTTGTTGGAAAGGCAACAAGCTATGTCATCCGCAAGGACAATGTCAAGCGACTCCATCTAAATGAAATTGAAAATATGCGTTAATGCTTATCGTGATGAGTGGAAAAAAAAGGGGATCATTAATGGGGTAACGCAACGTACCAACTTTCGAACTTGGTTCAATCGTGTGAGATCACCCTTCCTACGGGGTGGATTGGAGTCCTAAATTTGGCAATCCCGTTTGTTAAGGTCAAATACCAGCCAAATACCAATGGTTGCGTAGATCATTGATAGGAATGTAAATCTAATATGTGGACGAAAATGTCATTATAAGTATACATATTACACAGTATTAACAGGAAATAATAAAGATGTACGAAAAAATCCACAACAGTAATCATGTGTCACCTGTTGACATCTACGAAGATCAGACATATAGGACTCCCGCAATTTTGAAAGAGATTTCTTTAAAGAATATTGTTCCCCATCCGCACAAGTGAATACAGAGTACTGCGTATGCAAAACGTGAGATATATATCGGTTACATCTTCCATGACATAAAAAATGGGAAACTATAAACATTTAAGCAAAGTAATGAATAGAACTATACCGCATAGTTCGTAGGCAAGAACCAGCTAAGTTGTGACCTTTTTGACTTGAACACCATAGTTTTGTACTCAGGAATAAGATTAATAATCTGAAAAATAAAATTGTGCATGAGTAATGGTAACTTACCAACAATACAAAACAGTGACCTTTATACAATCTATACAAGTCATAGGCTATAATTTGAGAAGGTCATTAGCAATCAACCTCGCTATCAACGCACTTGGTAGGTTCTAGTGTTCTGAAACTTTTCCTGGGTTACTTGCAAATGCCCAAGATCGACAATAACCTCACTGCAATTTTGGGAACAACAAAATAACGAAACTAGTAAACATCCAATAGTGGATATAACTAAAAATAATTGCCCAGTTTAGTCTAAATTCAGGATTAAACTAAACAGAATGCATGCTTACGATGATGGTAGGTTTTTGTCAAAAATGTAGGTTATTAAGTGCTCATCATATGTATTCAATTGAATGCCTATTTGGAAAGGGCCATAGCGGTACTTTGTCGACGCATTTACAGGAACAGCAATGTACGGTGAAATTTGATAGCGGCTCGGTTTTCGTTTTGAGGTTGATCTTGTTTGGATTACTCTTCGCTTGTTTGAAGATTGTGACTCGTGTTCCAAAATATCATCTTTCAAAGTATCCTACAAAACAATTGATTGTCAAATGAAAGTGTGGTTTAAGTGTTATACAATTTTTGTTTATATATATCAAATATTTAAAACAAACTGGATCAAACCTCATCTACTAACGAAGGAACGGTAAGGACCGCAGGTACATGATACATATCATCAATCCCCTGATCTTGCATGGCTAAATCACGTGTATTCCCATCTTCTAGTGTTGCCTCAGTAGGTGATTTCATCCAACTCGGGGTGGATTTGGAAATGTTCTTTTCATGTTGGGGTAATGTTTGGGTTTTATTTGAAGATACCTCAACAACCGGATGTTGTATTGTAGGAATAGAAAGATGTCGTGATGGTGGTGGGGGTGGAGAATTTGGGGTAGGATTTGGAGGCCTGTCATTCTTTGATTTCTGATGGTTGATTGTGTTATGTAAGTCCTCATCAAAGTTCTTCTCCTCCTTCGAACTAGATTTCGCATATAGGAAATTGACCTTTGTTCGGATATCATGAAGTTCACTCTTCAATGTATCTTGAATTTCTTTGACCACTTGTAGGACATCATGAACACCTTTCATGTGGGCATTATTGCCGGTACCAGGTTCTTGATTGCCATGACTGGTTTCTCCATGTGCAGCAGCATCATATTGACCTTCTGATGGTGATGGTTGCTTGAAAGAATCCTCAACGGAAATCTGAATCATTTTAAGAAAATATTTATGTCATGATGCATGAACTGAAAGTTAATTAATGTACATATAAATTGGGTAGAAAAATTACAAAACGTATACCTGGTTACTTCCAACACCACCTTCGGTCTGTAGACGGGCTACACACTTCTTTATCTTGACGTTTGTCCAACAAACGACGGGTGTTAATGCTTTATCCACCATCGGAGGGTTCCATTGAAGTGAGTGCAAATAAAACAACTATAGCAAATAAACAAGGTTAATAATCAGTTCAATATGAATTGATATAGTGATATTTCATAATAATAGATATCAAAAAAATTCAATAATTTTTACCTGAAGAAACAACACACAACCGGAAATGCAACATGTCTTCAACCGTTGCCGGTTCTTCACATATTTGTCAATCCCTTCGCAAAGTGCGGATAAGCACCAACTGGACCAGTTTTTCATACCAATACTTCCAACATCGCCTAAAGGAATCAAGTACCCCGTCTGAACATAATTGATAGCTGAAGGACAGAGGATGGTGCCCAACAAAAATAAGCACAATATCACCTTGAAATCATAATCAACCGTGGTCATCTTCCTCCAGGCTATGTTCTATGTCTTTCAAGAAGATGCCACGAGATGTGATAGCAAACTTTGATTTCCAATACTTAAAGTTAGGGACATCTCCATATATAGAAATCTTATCTCCTTGGTCGGAAATCCCCAAAACTCGACCAAATACGGAAGAGTTTATGACAAACCTCCGGCCATGTATATCAAGTGCGCAAGCTTTTGTATCGAAGTTGTAAGGATTCCCATATCTTGATTGGCTAATTTCGTGGACAAACCACGTGTTGGGGATTATATGTAAGGGTAGCTTAGTGATTCATGATCAAGCTCAAAGACCCTCTCAAGTCCTCAAGGTTGACAAGCACTCCAAAGGTATATCTCTAGTGCTTAGTTTTCATTGAAGAGATTTAGATTGCACACACACACTTAGCATACTTGCATTTGTGTGCATACTCTTCACATGTCACATTACACACTAGCACCTTATTGATATATCTTGTTGTGTGTGTATGTGTCTTGTAATTCGTTTCCTGATATTGATCGGAAACGTCCGCGCTTGCATGATGGTGTGCATGTCTTAGCGCGATGGTTGACCACTTGAGAAGGTCTCATTCTTCTCTTGGATAAGTGGTAGTTTTTGGTTTGGTTGTTTGGAGTAAAGTGCCTAGTTTCAAAAGATTGAATTTCAATAATTTATATGTTTTTCAAAACTGACCTTTGTATGGTTTTATGACCATAACTTTTTATAAAAAGATTGAAATTGAGTTTTGTAAAATTCTGGGAAAACTAGACACCCATACCTTTCTAACGGTATATTATTCATAATATTTCATGACCGTTTGGATTGGTTTTGAAATTTCCAAAGTGACCACTAAAACAGGGCATCACTGCTGTGATCCGAATCTGACCTTTGGTCACTCTATTGACCATAACTTTTTCTATAGACATCGAAATGTCATTCCATAAATTGGAGTAGAAAGTAGACTTCCATACCTTTCCAATGATATATCATATGAAAGGTTTCGATGTCGTTTGGTCATGTTTCGGAGCACTTAAATATTGAGCTGATGCGCTGTCACGAGCATTTCCAGTAGGTAGGCGCTGTAACGGTCGCTGTACAGAAGTGCTGTACGTAGAGCGCCCACCTGATACCTGATGGGAATTGAGGTTTAGCACTATACAGACCTGATCGATTTTAATCGGTCGCTGTACGGTCGCTGTACAAAGGCGCTGTACGTACAACGCCCAAGGCAAAAACAGGGTTCATTTTTTCAAAACGACTCCACTTCATCATGAGACCCTATATATATGCCTCTTTCATTTTAGGTCGTTTTTAAGAGTCCAAAAATCATATTTTTCCCTTAGAACATATTTCAAGAGAAAAAATTCACAAGAACTCTTCTTTATTCACTCAAAGTCATTCCTTGTTCATCAAAGTTCATCTAGGATCATCCATGATCATATAGGATGCATCCATGCATGGTTTTGCATCATCACATCTTCCTTGGTATGTTTTTCACTAACTTCATCTAATTTTAGTGTTTTCATATTAAGACTTCTCTTTAATTACTTGTATGTTTTTAGATCATATGTTAAATACAAGAATAGAGAATTGATTGTGATGAATTGATTGAGTGTTGTATTATGATAGATTTCTAGGTTTTTATAATCTATGTTTATCTAAGCTATTATGACATGTCATTTAGCACTTGATATTTAGGATTGATTTTAATTGATTATATCATCATCCTAGATAAGCATCTAAGGTTCCCTAGCCTTGTTTGTTATTTGAATATTCATAAATATTCACATAGGTTGCATAATCTCTTCTTAGAGAATTAAGACTTGAGGCTAAGATTGCTTAGGCCTCAAGCAAATTGGAATAGGGTTGCTAATAAAGGCCTGCTGGGTAGAAGTGAGGGGTTACAGACCGGATTGTTAGACGAGGTCTACATAGGTTGTAAACTTCATTTCAATTAGTGATTTCGAGTTCCGAGTGTGGCGCACTATACAGCCCGTGGTTTTTCCCAGTGGTTGGGTTTCCACGTATACATCAAGTGTCATTTTTAATTCCGCACTATATTACACTTGCTTGTATTTTTACTAGTAGGGGCATTTTCGTAAAATTGACTTGTATGCGAAAATTGGGTAATAATAGCTAAAATCTATTCACGCCCCCCCCCCCCCCCCCCCCCCCCCCCCTCTAGATTAATATTGAACACGCCTCTAGGACTTTTCAGAAGTTATCAACGAGCCATCGACAGATCTTCAGCCGTAGACGCCTATAATCGAGGGCGAGTAAGTTTCCAAACCCCAAGGCATGCACAACCTCTTTCTGCTCTTCCGAAAGTTTCTTCATAATCCGACACCACCGAGAGGGCGTACACCTTGTGTTTATGGTTTGATCTTCATGCCCAGGATGGTTTGGTGTGCCTGGGATTTTTTCATCCGTTGGAGGCAAGTCTGAGTTGTTGGGGATGTCATTATCACGAAGGTTAGGTTGCACAGCTGTCACATTTCTTGCTGCAACTTCAACCACATCAAGTTGTCGGAATTTGGCCTTCTCTTCAATTGGTAACAAATTCCATGTTTTTCCAATTTCAATTCGTGACTACAAAAACAGAACATGAAAGAATATTATGTTCATCGTCACATTATGAACAAACAACATTAATAATTATACTTGATGTAAATGTTTATAACCTTTGAGTTCCCATTAGCATCTTTTTTTTTTTGCATTCCGATGCACTGGAAAGATAACAGGCAGCTGTTTAGTCTACATTGACAAGATAGATAGCAAGTTAACAAACTAAAGTAAAGCATATAATAAAGTTTACATACAAATAATTAATCCATGCCATCCTTCCAATCTTCGGTTTTGACAGGTTATTCGTGGATGTTGAGCTGTTGGAACCACCATTCTTCTTCTCACGAATAACTTTTTTCACCATTTTCAGTCTGTACATCAATGGTTATAAATGTCCAGTCAATAACATGGATAAGGAAATGAATTGATATATGAATTAATTACAAAATCCACTTGGTTATCTTAATATATTATGCATATTTTGAACCAGATTACGGAGTAGACTTCTTGAAATCCAAAAAAATTTTCTTTCACTGATGACTTGAACGTTATGTTTGTTTTTAAACCAAAAGAATAGTCATGTGTGACGCAATGTGAAGTACCTTGGATCAAGGTCCCTCTTATTTTCTCACACCTTGTTCCCTTTTTGTCTAGGTACCTTTTTCTGCTCTGTTTAAACTCAAATACCCACATTATATCCAAATAAATCGAACATGCAGGTACAGCCACAATAGAATGAACAAAATATGCATTATAACCAAAATGCAACTACCAAAATGTAGCTTTAATATATATAACAGAATGTACAAGAGAATATATATAGAATGTACTAAATAGCATAAACGGAACAAATGGACACTAGGTACTTGGCATTGTATCACAAATGTACTCTACCGGCAATTCCGAGTATGAGTAACTTTGAGTATTTCAGCCGATATACTTTGTGACAAATATACAATATACAATATACAATAGTAAAAAAACTTGACTGTAAAATAACTTACATAATGAGGCTACTAGGATGTTGCTGTAACAAATTGAATGGAGTGCATGGGACAATATACAGAAAATTGAATAGCATAATTGGAACAAATGGACACTAAGTACGTGGCGTTGTCTCACAAGTGTACTCTACCGGCACAATTCCGGGTAGGAGTAAGTCTGAGTATTCCAGCCGATATACTTTGTGACCAATACAGAGTAAACAATAATAACGTAACTTAACATTAAATTAACTTTCAACTTGCATATACCAAAACATAGCTCTACTGTAGTATATAAAATAGAATGTACTGAATAGCATAATTGGAACAAATGGACACTAAGTACATGGCGTTGTCTCACAAGTGTACTCTACCGGCACAATTCCGGGTACGAGTAAGTCTGAGTATTCCAGCCAATATACTTTGTGACCAATACATAGTAAACAATAATAACGTAACTTAACATTAAATTAACTTTCAACTTGCAGATACCAACACATAGCTCTACTGTAGTATATAAAATAAAATGTACTGAATAGCATAATTGGAACAAATGGACACTAAGTACGTGGCGTTGTCTCACAAGTGTACTCTACCGGCACAATTCCGGGTAGGAGTAAGTCTGAGTATTCCAGCCAATATACTTTGTGACCAATACATAGTAAACAATAATAACGTAACTTAACATTAAATTAACTTTCAACTTGCATATACCAAAACATAGCCCTACTGTAGTATATAAAATAGAATGTACTGAATAGCATAATTGGAACAAATTGACACTAAGTACGTGGCGTTGTCTCACAAGTGTACTCTACCGGCATAATTCCGGGTAGGAGTAAGTCTGAGTATTCCAGCCGATCTACTTTGTGACCAATACAGAGTAAACAAAAATAACGTAACTTAACATTAAATTAACTTTCAACTTTCAGATACCATAACATAGCTCTACTGTACTATATCAAATATAATGTACTGAATAGTATAATTGGAACAAATGGACACTAAGTACGTGGCGTTGTCTCACTAGTGTACTCTACCGGCACAATTCCAAGTAAGAATAAGTCTAAGTATTCCAGGCAATATACTGAATGTATAACTTGTATCAATCTAATTGTATCACGGGTATAGTCAGTTTATACTACAAGATCCAACTACTCTTAATTTTAAACCGTGACATAATAGTTCAACCTATATCAACCTAATATATAAACAACTTCAATTGAAATGCTATTTCAATTTATATATATTAAAACTATAATGAACCCTCACATCAAACACAAAGCCTAACTATACAAACTATTATACTTAAAACCCTAACTCTAAATTCACATTTTCACACATTATTATATAACAAGTGGATTTCTTGCATTTTCATATCCTCCACCATATTTGTAACCAAAGCCTTCTATTGAATTCACTTATAATTCCATATATATATGTAGAAAACACCAAATACTGTACAATGTATATAGATTCTACACAACATAATTATTTCACAACTAAAGATAATTGAGCGTAAGTGATTTCATAAATCATATTCCCAAAACCTAACATTGGCATCCATTAGTATATAGTCTTCTAATGTGTTTTATATTTCCTGTGTAGGATTTGTTCTCGTTTTGTTTAGATGTTTTAGATTAACATTTCAGTTCTGTAACAACTTATCACTATTTTTTTTAACAATGAAATTATATTGCAAAAGTAACAGAAAATAAAAAACAATGGAAGCACTGAATCAGTTTTATGAAATTATAACGCGGCATTTCATGAAAGCTTGCCTTTTAATGGTTGGAAGTTATTTCTATTTTCCAACTTACCTTCCAATGGAAGATGAATGACCATTAGACTATGAGATTTTATTTGTTTGATTTTCAGGAATTCAAAGCAAGACACACGAGATTGTATTTTCCTGTCACATTTGTAAACACACAGATTTGTAAACACAATTATAAAGAAAACAAAATTATACAAACAAAACAAACTAAGTTGTATCGGTTACTGAAAAAGATTCATTGTTGATGCTCTACTTACATGCCAACATTGGTTTGTGGCTTCAGAAATATCTCAATGCACTATTCATTTATCTTAGTAGGTGGTGTAAAGAAAAACTAATTATAGACATAAAATTATTTATACAAAACCCAAATCTTCAAACTGAAGAACTAAAAATTACCTTTCACTTTTGGATTTCCAAGCTTGAGATGAACCCAAATCGACCCACCAACAAACCGAGATTGTATTTTCCTGTCACATTTGTAAACACACAGATTTGTAAACACAATTCTAAAGAAAACAAAATTATACAAACAAAACAAACTAAGTTGTATCGGTTACTGAAAAAGATTCATTGTTGATGCTCTACTTACATGCCAACACTGGTTTGTGGCTTCAGAAATATCTCAATGCACTATTCATTTATCTTAGTAGGTGGTGTAAAGAAAAACTAATTATAGACATAAAATTATTTATACAAAACCCAAATCTTCAAACTAAAGAACTAAAAATTACCTTTCACTTTTGGATTTCCAAGCTTGAGATGAACCCAAATCGACCCACCAACAAACCGAGATTGATCTCCAGTCGCAATACCCGGAGCACGCGACAATCTATATAGAGAGAGAAAAATAGAAACCTAGATGGAGAATGAGAAGGAGATGAAGGCTTCGAATCAGAGGAGAGGAAGGGTTCGATTGGGGGTTCGAATGAGAGGAGGAAGTTCGAATGAGAGAAGAGGAAGGATTGGAATGAGAGGAGGAAGTTTGAATGAGAGAAGACAGAGGCAGTGTGTTTTGTTTGAGAGAGAGGCACAGTGTTTTGTTTGATTTGAGTTAGAAACCAATATTAAAGGTTGTGGGTGAATTATTCTGTTCTTATTTCCTATTTTAACCGGTTGATTTCTTTTTTATGTGGTGTTGTACGGTACAACATAACTTCTTACTTGTACCGTAGCAAGCCCCACATATATGATATAAGTAATTAGTTTGTACAAATAAACCCTTGGCTGCGTCAGATATGGAATAGGCCACCGCTTGAGTTTGACATGTCAATGACAGAAATAATGGAAGGAAAAGCAAACCTTACGGTATGTGAATAATTGTTCATTAATATTTTAAAACATAATTAATTATTATGATTTTCTTTTTTATTTAATACAACTATGATTTTCTATTAAAACTTAATTAGCTTTACATCCAATAAATAAATCAAGAAAATTGAATTATCTCAATTGATTCTTTGTTACAGTGTTTCGATTCAATGTCACCATAGATGCAGGATGCAGCTGGGTGGGATTAGTTTTCGAACCAATTTCCAGCAGTTCCAACAAAAAGCAATGAAACCTCGTGTGGTTTCAAATGGGCCAGGAGTAATAACATAATAGCATATACATTTGAACGATATTTACGACCAAGTCTTTAAAAAAAAAAAATAGATCCAATTAAAACTTGTGCTTTTGTATCACATCAGCGGTCTAATTTAGCTTTTGATCTTAACGACTAAACTATATGCATAATTACTCTAAAACCGGAAAAACTATCATAATAACACAAATATACCCTCTGACCGTTGACTAACGGTTAACCACCGGTCCACCGTTAGTTTGTAACATCAAAGAAGAAATTACACTGTTACCCCTGAAGAAATGCATTAATTAATTGAGTATAATAAAAAAAGTGAAAAGATTTATAAAAATCAGAAGAAAAATAAATAATCCACACCCACCTACCCCATTCAAAACCATGAAAAAAAATCAAATAAATAATTAATCTTTTCTTTACAAATTAATATGATAAAAACATTTAAAAAAATCCTTCAAACAAATAACAATCTCAAGAATCCATCAAAAAATCTCAAGCATCCAAAAATAAAATAATTATTTAAAACAAAAACAAAAGAAAAAGTAGGGATGAGATCTAGAAAATTCCAGATCTCATCCAAACTACATCAGAGATGGAAGAATTGGACTCAATCTAAAGATGAAGATTATAATAAACCCACCACAGTTGCAACCAATCCTTCGATTACAACACAACTGCAACCCACCACAACTTTCTTCCCATCCGAGCCACCAACATCAGCAAACTCATAATATTGTTCACGATTTCATTTTCAACCCACACACATACATCCTCTCATCCACCTCTCTGTCGCCGCAAAAAAGGGAGGCCAGAGCCTCCCCGCCGCAGAAAAGGGGAGGCTTTGGCCTCTGTTGCCTGATAATGACTATTTCCACACTTGGTGTACCCCCGTTTCTTATCCTTTTGCATCCGTTTTCCGGGTAAAACCAAGTATTTAACGCTTAAAATAAGTTTGTGTAGGTTTCTTAGCTTCCAGGGGCATTTTGCCAAAGAAAGAAGAAGTTTGGGGCAAATACGAAATTCTTGAAGAATTAGAAGGCAAAACCGTTGTACACCCGCCCTTCGTACAGCGGGTGAACAACGAATTCACTCAGAGGATCACTGCTTCTCACTCATCTCCAAATGGCCCTACGAACAGCGGTTGGAAGACAAAACTCATAAGACCCATTGTACACCCGTCCTACGAACAGCGGGTGAACAGCGGTTTCAACTCTAGCAGGCCACAGCTTCTTGCTCGCCCAAAAGCCAATGTTCAGCATAACATAAAGAACCGTTGTACACCCACCCTACGTACAGCTGGTGAACAACGGTTGGGCCATTTTCTGGAAAGAATGCCTAAAGTTTCATGCCCTAATTCCAAACATATAAATACCCCATTTCAGTTCTTTTAACCTCACCTCTTGCATGACTCTTGAGCTCCAAACACTCCCACAGCACTCAAAAACATCCAAGAACCAATCTTTCACCCAAATCCTTCACTAAATCACCCAAAACCTTCATCAAATCACCATCTAAACCCACATCCCATTTCACCACCTGATTTCCTTGCCTAGATCAATCACCAAAATCACATCTTGGAGCAAAAGAAGTCAAGGAGAGAAGAAGTCAAGCACAACCAAGCAAGAGAGAAGGAGTTCTCCAACTTAGTTCACTCTTACCCTTTCTCTCTTTACATTTATTTGTCTTCATTTATGGCTTGTACTTATTACACATCTTGTATGACCATTTATTGTATTATGAACTAAATCCATCTTGGCTAAGGCCAAGATGAAACCTTTCCCATGAATCTCAATAAAGACCATCATTTTATCTCTATTGCTTGTGTTATGTATGTGTATTTCTAATGCTTAATGCTTCTAGGTGCCTAGCTAACACTTAGATGATTCTTTGATTGTTGTGTGAAGTACCGAGAGGAGAAGCACACAATGTGCTCGATGAAATGCATGATACAAGTCTAGTAAGATAGAGATATGTGATGCTAGCTTGTAGGATTTCATTTGTGTGCCACTATACTTAATGAATTTATGTGTAGTTCGGATAACCATTGAGAAATAGGTTGTTGGTGCATATGAATATTGTCTTTATCACTTGAGAGAGAGGTTAGAGACTAATTAAGGGTACATAGGTCTATATTAACACTTGCATAATTTATCCATATGGTGTGTCTATAAATTGGTTAGAATTAGATGGGTGGATTCACGGTCTTGGCCTAATTTCCTATAAGTAATACAATCACTTATTTGTGTTTAACTTTGCTTTGTTTGGTTGCTTACTTAGTTTCATTTATTGCATCATAGTATAGTTTAATTTAGTTAATTTCAAACATAATACGAAGTAAATTTTACTTGATTCAAGTAAATTAAATCAAATAAAATTTAAAACAAGTGATGGAAAAAAAAAAGTAAATAAATTATTTTTTTAAAATTCAATCAAAGAGTATTAGGGCAAAGGAATTGACAACCGAAGCTGCCTTGAAGCTTCCTTTATTTATTGACAAATGGAAATGAGAGGTTTATCAAAAACTCGAAATGACTGTCTATCTTTCTACCTCAGTTGAATTTTTTCAAAGATTTAGGGTGCGTTTGGCACAGACATGGGATAGGACAAGGTGGGACGGGACGAGACAGAACATGTTGTTTTGTATTGTGTTTGGAAGGTCTGGGACAGAACTGTGGACTGTATTATTATACGTTTGGTATGGCTGGGACAGGACAGGACAGGACAGGACAAGAGTTCAAATGACTAGAGTACCCCTCTTATATATATATAACAACATATATTATAATATTATATATTAATATATAATAATATCAAATAATATATATATATATATATATATATTACATGTATTATATATATAATAATATGATATATTATATTATTTTATAATATATATATATATAAGATATATATAATATTAAATATTAGTACATATATAAAATATAATATATATAATAATATAAATATATATTATATAATGTATATAATATATATATATATATGTATATAATATTAAATATTATTACATGTACAATTATATATATTATTAATTATTGTATGAGTAATAATATTATTATATACTATACGTAATAATATTTAATATATTATATATTATTATATATAATAATAAAATATAATATATTATATTTATATTACATATATATTTTATATAATATAT
Organism: Acer saccharum; assembly: GCA_030490815.1. NCBI lineage: Eukaryota > Viridiplantae > Streptophyta > Magnoliopsida > Sapindales > Sapindaceae > Acer > Acer saccharum. Next base: position 30,151,097 of record CM059866.1, read on the forward strand.
ATATTATAATATGTACATATTATTATAATATATTTATTAATAATACATATTAATATATATATATATATCATATATATTATGTGTTAATATATATATATATTATAATAATATATATATATATCTTATATATAATAATAATGTTTAATATATCATATATATATATATAATATTATATAAGTAATTATAATATATATATATATATATATATAACATATTAGACATGATTGTAATTGTTTGAAAATTTAAAGGGTAAATTGGCCTTTTTGACACTTGTCCCATGTCATGGGACAGATTGTCCTAGGGTCTTGGGTGGGACAATTTTTATGATTTTTGTCCCACCTTGTCCCGTCCTGTCCTATGCTAAGGACGCGCCAAACGTGGGACAAGAACAAATTGTCCCATGTTGTCATGTCCCGTCCCGTCCCGCGTACCAAACGCACCCTTAGGCCCCTTTTATAGCAAAAGACAGCTCACCATTTGAAAGATCACACACATGATTAGGGGTGGGCAAAAAATCAATAAACCGAACCTAACCAATCCAATTGGTTTTTTTTTTCCAGTTTTCTTATGTTGACCGGTTCAGTTCGGTTCATTTTTTTCAAAACTGATTGGATCAATTTTTTTCCTGGTTCACTATCGGAAAACCGAACCGAGATCCAACTTATATAAAAAAAAAAAAAACCCTAGTTTAATGTTCAATAGTCCACAAAATTATAAAACTATTAAAGTGTGCCACAACATATTTTTTTCTTTGTTTTTTTACTGAATATTATTTTTAACTAGTATTTTCAATTTATTCAAGCCCATAATTTAATTTGGTCAAAGGCCCAAAAGAATTAAAATATGAAAATATGTGTAATAATTAAAACCCATGAATTAGGTCCAGTAGGACCAAAACCGAAAAAACCGAATCGGCCAATTCAAATGGTTTTTGATCGGTTGATATTTATAAATTTTATTGGATCGGTTCATATTTTTAGAAACCGAACTTTATCGGTTCTATTGAGTATTCACAAACGGAAGAGGTTGTCATCTAAAAAGTCTATAAAAGGTTGATGATGAGCTTAAAGAATGGGTATCAAGAGAGTTATATTGTATTTAGGTTTGTTTGTGGTTATTTTTTAGATTTTAAAGGGCGTAGAAAGTAAAATAATAATAATAATAATAATAATAATAATAATAACACTTGAACGTTGACATTTGGATCCCAAAAAACGTTGATGTTTGGGCTCCAAAACATGAATCCAGCCATGCCACCATTGTACATTAAGGCATCGTTAGTTTTGTTGTATTACATTATATTAGGCAATTAAAATGTACTAAAATAATACAATATAGTGCTCGGTGCAAACACTGTATTGTATTATTTTAGTACATTTTAATTTCCTAATATAACAAACATTGTATTAGTTAATACATTATATTTGGTTGTATTAGGTTATACTGTATTAGAAAAAAGTAGAATATATGATAAACTATAAGTAAGGTAAACAATATAAACTTACCCTGGTTATATGTATAATTATATAGATATTGGAGAATATATGATAATTGCATTGACTACCCCTTGACCCGTTGATTAACGTTTAACCACCATTAGTCAACCATGGAAAAGGGGCAATGATACGTGATACATTAATGGAAGGAAAAGCAAACCTTACGGTACATGAATAATTGTTCATTAATATTTTAAAACACAATTATATGATTTTCTTTTTTTATTTAATACTATGATTTTCTCTTAAAACTTAATTAGCTTGCAAAAATAACCCATTTGGGCGTTGAAAGATAATATTCCCCTTTTAAAATTTCAAAATTACATTCCTATCATAACACTCTAAATCCCTAATCTCTCTCAAATCTATCAAACCTCCCTGAAATTGCAAAATCTCTAACCTCTCAGAAACGCGGTGAAAGCCTTCTCTCCCTCTATCTCTGACTTCAATTCAATGGCAGCACTCTCCAACCATCAAAACAAATCGAAATAGAGCAAAAATCCCTAAACAAATTGAAAACGCAGGGACATCCTAACCTTTGTCAAAGTAAGTGAAGCAAGAGGACGAAGGCGTCTGGGGAAGCACAACGACTCCACGGTAGCGACGGAAGCTTGAAGGCGTGACAGAATCACGATGATTGACTAGTCTCTTTAGTGACTCTCGCAATAGGACGAGGTCGAAGAGTAGCACAATAGTAAGTAAAGTTCATTCCCACAGGGATCAAGTGATCGATTATTGAAATTGACTAGCCTATTTGCTATTTAAACAATCAATAAGGAGGGTTTTAAAACTAAGCAAATTAAACTAAATTAATTAAAGGATTAATGTTAATGCAATAAAGAAATAACATGAAAATAAACTCGAATGTGATAATGGAGAGAAATATGCTAGGACTTGACTACACCCCACCCTATATTGACCTCCGTTCTAGACTCAATTATTCACCCAAAACATGCTCATGCAATTCATAGACTCATGCACCCTAATATTAACCTACAATCTTGGACAAATAGAATAGGTTACACCCAAAACATATCCAAGCTTATCTCTCGATTACTTAGAATATACGAATGAGTTCATTAAGAACATTGGTACACTAAACGAATCCTATACGCTAGCCTAAGTAGGTCTACTTTTCTAGACATGCATAGAGGGCATTTTATCGAACACGTGGTGTGCGTCTCCGATCAGTACATAACACACCACAAAAATTCATTCAAAAGGAGATCAATCAATTAAAAGTTTTAAGCACACTAAAATACCCATACAAACCACACTTGCACAAAATGAATAAACAAAGGTCAATACATATAGATATTCAAGGGTGAGGTTTCATCAAATCCTAGCAATATATATTTAGCTCATAATATTACAAAGAATAGCCATACAATAGATTAAATCAATTAAATACAGGGTTATGTAAAATAAAAGAAAGAGAATAAAGATTAGAGAAAACTAATGAGATATTCTCTTCTTCCTTTGCTCCTCTCTTCAACTCTCTTTTTGCCCAAAAGGTGGAGGATTGGTGGATGCGGTAAAAGGAATGGGAGATGTGTTGGTGTGTGGAAGAGATGGTGAAATGAGAAGGTTTTTGGATGATTTGGGTTGTGATTTTCGGATCTCAAGTGTGTGTTCTCTCCTCCCTTTGTGATAAGATCAAGAGAAGTATATATATGGGTCCAAAATAGGGCTGAAATCCCGTCCAAAATGACCAAAAGACGGACTACCGCGGTTGGGGCTTTTCGTGGTTGGCGGAAGCGGCATCTGAACCGCGGCAGGTTTGAAGGGTTACTGTCGCGAGGGTGCCGCGGTTGGTGAGTCGTGGCACTTCAACCGCAGTAAATTACTGTCGCAAGGGTGCCGCTTGTATGCCGCGGTGGTGGTTTCGAGCTAGGAAGCCATGGAAGCTTGGGAGAATTGGAAGAGATGGAAATCACGTGCATAGAGGCGTGAAAAGGGTGCCAAACAGACTGGGGGGACGCCGGCCGATCTGGGCGAAGAACCGCCAGAAAACGCATAGGAAAATGGATGGACGAGGCCGGGTTGAAGCCGAGGTCGCGATGCAGGTCGGGTCGACCTACGCGGGTCGGCAACCGGGCGAAAGAAGGTTGAAGACAACATGACGTCACGCTGATGCCAGCCACCCAGCCCAAAACACTGCATTTCATTAATGACGTGGCGCGCTGTGCTGCATTGTCTGGCGAATTACAATAAGTACCCTTGACTTCTCCTTTAATCACAGTTTCTTCAATATTTTCTCCATTTTTACACTTTGACCCCTGATTCACCAAAATGACACTAATGCCCCTGAACTCCATAAATATCTGAAACACTTATTTTATCATATTAAATACCTGGTTTTACCCGAGAAACGAACTCAAAATGATACGAAAATAGGGTTACACTTTGTGTAAAAGTGAAGCAACCAATGACAACTTGACAAAAGCAGCAGGACAGCACGACTGAAGCTGGATGACAATGACTGCACAACAACGACAACAACTTTGTTTAGTTTGTGAAGAAATTCAAGAAAATTAAGGTGAATATTACTTCAATTAGTTAATATTTGTGCTTTTAAAATTTTGTTGAGGTCTTCTTCAAAAAATTTTGAAACATTCTTCTTCAATTTGTTGAGTTTCTAAAATCCCTAAATCGAAGTCCCAAATATTTCTCTTCAATTAGTTTTTCCATTATCCCTACTTATACTTAAAGTGAGAATATTCATTATTCACTAATGGATCTAAATTTTGAGGATTTTATGTTAACAATATTCAACATTGCTTTTTCTTAGTCCAACTCTAAGCTTCAAGGTTACATGCACGAGGACCTAGGGAAGTTGTCTTATCTTACCAGACTGTAAGTTTTTTACAAGATATATACAAGATCGATGATTAGATTAATGAATATATATTTTTACTGTTAGAAAATACAACTGGGTCAGTTGACATGTTTGTCAAATGTGATCAGAGACCTATCATAAAATCAATTAAATGGAACTATACCAGACAGCTTGGGAAATTTGAAGAATCTAAAAACACTGTAAGTCTTGTTGCTATCTTTTATTACACCAAACAAGTTGGATTTGGATCCAAGGACAGTGTAATACCATATTTGAAATGTCTGTTTGGTTAATGAGAAGAATAACATAGTGGGTGTTTGACATGGTTGGCTTTAATGTTAAAGAGTATTACTTGTGTTGATTTTGAGGGTGGGATTATGTGGATTGATGGTGTATTTGTTGACATGGTTGGCTTTAATGTTAAGAGTATTACTTGTTAAAGAGTTCCTGTAATGAAGTGACAATCAGTATACTGGTTGGTGTTTTTGCCATCTGATTTGAAAATAAAATATGGTGTCTAAATTAACCTAGAGGGGGGTGAATAGGTTAATTTTAATCAAGTTAATTACCAAATTGTTTTGATTAGTCAATATTCAAAAATTTAACCCAATACAAACAAATGCAATCAACGTATTTAGAGAGCGAAAATAAATAAATGACACGTTGATTGATTTACGTGAGAAACCCACAACTAGACCTGGCAAAATTTTACACGACCCAAACCCATTCGATAACAGCGGTTGGTGGGTCAAGTTTATCGAATCGGGTTGTTAATGGGTCAATCCATTAAGACACGAAATATAATGGGTCGGTTTTGGGTTTACCCTTAAAAAAACCGTTAATTCGATAACCCATTAATATAAAGATTTTTTTAATGTGTTTATGAAAGTTATTAAAAAAATCTTTGTATAGTCGCATTATGAAATTTATATTTTAAAAAATCTCTATAATTATGATTAGAATTTTTTATTTTTTTTTTTTGAAAAAGATTAGAATATATTTTACTAATTAATTTTTTTAAAATTTCTTTTTTTTTTTCTTTTTTTGAAAGTGGAAAAATTTCTAAATTAAAAACTCTAAAACTATAAATCAATTATTTCACAATATTATAACCCTAACCCTAACCCTAACCCTAAAATTCTAAAAGTAGTTAGTGAACTTGATTGCATAAGTTTGATCATACTTCGGTACTATTTATTTTCAACATTTTAATAAATCTCAAATATAATATTTTGTAATGGGTTGGGTCGGGTTACCCATTAATTTAACAAATGGTTTCAGGTTTGTATATTTCAACCCATTAAGCTAACGGGTCGGGTTTGGGTGGAGCAATTTTAACACAACCCAAACACGAAACGACACGAATTTGCAATAACACAACCTATTGCCAGGTTTAAGGCCACAACTGGGAAAAACTCACGGGCCATCCATCTAGCCACACAAGGTCCTCAAATCCACAATATAGGCTCAGTTTGGCATTGTTGTGCTGTGGGGGGAATTGCTTTTGGAATTGTTGTGGGAAGACTCAGCTGAGTGTTTGGTAAACTGATTTTCAAAAGTGCTGTGAGAACCAAAAGCAATTTCAATGTGTTTGGTAAACTGAAAGTAAAAAGTGTTGTGACTGTGTAAAATTACTAAAATGACACAATTGTAATGAAACTTGTCCTTGTTTACTATAATTCTTTGATGAACTTCAATAGAATTTTTTTTATAGTGATTTTAATAATTGAAAATGAAGGTTAATATTTGTAATTAAAATAATAATTATTATTATTATTATTTCTCCTTTTCTGCAAAATATAATGAAATTATCATTATTATTTCTCAATATTTACATGACCAATCATTTAATGTTTAATTCAACCGCCTATAATAAAATTATAATGATGTTTACAACCTAGGTTGACCTTTAGTCACACCATTCTCGGTCACTAAACCATCACTGCTACCCTACGGGCCTTTTATAGTGATTCTAGACCAATTGCTTGTGTACTAACCACTTAGACACAAGACTTAACTCTCAATGAAGAGATCAAACAACCTATGTGAATATATGAAAATATTCTAAATGCAATTAATGCTAGGCTAAATGCCTATCTAAAGATTAAAAAATGGCAACAAACAACAATCCTAGATATCAAAGTATATATGAATGCTCATAAAGACCTAACTAGATATAGATGTAAGAATCTAAAGTCTAGTCATCAAACACAAGCCAATCAACAAGAGTTGTCATTTAACATGGCAAGGACAATAAATGCAATTAATGAGTCATAATCAACAATGTCTAAATGCAAGACATAGAGACTTAGTTTGAGGGCAAAATAGTCCTAAATGCTAGCTATCAATGAAAACTAAACTCAACCAATATTCAATGTCTCAAACATGTTAAAAACAACATTAAGCAAGAGACATGCATTTAATTAACAAATAAATGCTAATCCTGGGCAAACATGTTATAAGAATTAATTCATTTAAGTTAAGTATTTAAAAACACATTTTAGTTCAATATTTTTAAAAAAAAAAAAATCAGAACTTAAATATGTTGATTTTATATTTAAGTTAAAAATTATAATCCGATCTAATACAAAACATAGTATAATATTAAATTAAATCCAAAAGAATATAATCTTAGTACAAAATACAATTCAATCCAATCCAATAATGTATGGCTCATGGAATTTGGAAATATAGCCCAAAAATCAAATATCTTGATTCGTGACCCCAAACCCACAAACGTTTCATTGCTCACACTTGTAATTTCACAGACAGAACCAATTTCTTGTCATGCCCATGACAATTTAATTAGATTTTTAATATGTTATTTTGGGTTGATTTTGCAGATATGTGGTATTTCTGGAAATTGAAGAACCGAAGAAGAAATCGTGAGGATAAGAAGCAGGGATAGATTGGAGAGAGAAGCAGATCAGAATTTGAGAGAATATAAATTAGTTAGGAAATATTTATTTTATTGATTGATTTCTACAGATTGTTATGGACTTTATATTTAAAGGAAATTCTATACAACTGTAATAGGAACTCTAAATTGATAGGATTCTTGGGAATTAATTCCTTCAGCTGACACTCACTAATTATCATGGACTATATCTGTAACAGAATTGTAACTAAGATGACATCAGTAAACAAATAACAGACTTGACTCTAGACTAACAGAGGACTAACGGTCCGTCAGTCAAGACTACAGGTTGACTCAACTAGGCTCTAAACGGTGCCGTTTGGCAACCACGACAACGCTAATAACCCTATTTAAAACGATGGCGTTTTGTGTTGTGTCTGAGGCTTCACGCAGCTCATCAGTCATCTGAAGCTCAGCACGAAAATCCCCAAATCTCACTGAAATCCCTAATTCTTCTTCTCAATAAAACCCTAAATCAATTCCTTTCTTCTTCGATTCACCCCCAATCCTTACATTTCACCATACCCTTCGCCGCAAATCAGCCGCTCGCTGCTCTCTCCGGTGAACCACACCATAGAATGTCGTTTAGAGGACGAGGGCGTGGACGAGGAGGCTTTGGCGGTGGAGAGGCTTTGCTGTTGAAAAGCCTTTTGAACTTTTCCCTGTCAGTAATTATTTTTATTTTTATTTTTTTAATTTATTTTTTTTAATTTTGAGTTTTTACTACGTTTGACTGCTTTTTATAGTGTTCTTAGCTTGAATTGAATCTGTGTGCTTTAATTTAAATGGGTTCTGGGAAAGTTTTGATTTTTTTCATTACAGACTTTGAATGCATTGATTGGGTTGTTTTTACTACGTTTGACTAATGTTTTTTTTAGTGTTCTTAGCTTGAGTTGAATCTGTATGCTTGAATATAAATGGGTTCTGGGAAAGTTTTGATTTTTTTTTTTCATTACAGACATTGAATGCATTGATTGGGTTTTTTATTTTATTTTATAAATTTGTATGTTTAAATTTTCGTTCTTGTTCATGTAGGTGGCTGATGTTGTATTACCTGACCCGACAACGGTGCCGATCGATAGGAATTTAATCCTTTGGAACACAAGGTTGCTAAACTATTGGAAAACCTCTCCTTACTATCTGGAGGAGAATGTTGGAAAGAGTGAGCTTTGAGGACTTTAAATGTTTTTATTTTTTGTGATTTAAGTAGGAGAAACTGATAAAATAGGAACTGAAAACTATAGGTTTAACGATTAGTTTCCGTTCCACGGTTCTTAATTTTGGTCTAAATTTTCGATATATTGTATGAAGTATGAATGCATGTGTGTAGTAGAGGAGAAAATTTGAATATGATGTTAACATAGCTGTGTTTGATTGTTCATAGTTAATCTCCGTTTATTCTAAGACTTTGTTCAAGAAGTGATAGCTTTGAATTAAATTTAATTCTAGACGGTAATGGCTTAAAAAGTCCGACGAAATGAGTGCTATCCAACTTCCTGCAACTAGTTCATTATTCACGTTTTTCTGCTACCTATACGTTTGGTCTTAGCATGATTTTTTTCAATGGTTTTGTGACTTTTGTCAAGTAATGTTAGTTTGCTAATGCCTTTTGCCTTAACCAATATATGATCACAATTGGTTAGTGAAAATGCTTTAAGAATTTCATTTCAAGTGTATTGATTTTTGAAAGTTGTTCCTAACATGTTTTTATGTGATTCTTGTTTATCTATACATTCTAGTACATGCTTTGTATCGGCTCTGACACTTTTTTACTGATAAAAAAAAATGAAGAAGTAATGGAAAAGAAGTTCATGGTGCAATTTGAGGAGTTTTACATATTCTTCTTATTCCATATTATGTTGTCGAGTTTTCCTTATTCTAGATAGTATATTAGGATTGTTGCAAGATATCTGATTGCTCATGTTAAATATGTTATTACTTATGCACTACCTCCATGTTCATGAATTTGATGCTAGAAAACCGAAGTGCGGACATAGAAAGATATTGCGACTTGAATAAGCCGAAAACCACATCTACTCGTGATTCTATTTACCAATTTTTACAGATCAATGCATCTAATTTTCCTCAGGAACTGGTTAAAGGTGTGCAATCAGACCACTTTTAAGTTTTAATTATATAGTACTGTAGTGGCATTCATGAGAATACATGCTGTAATTAGGGTTCTTAGCTTCTGACACTAATGACTTGTCTGATGGTGCAATGAAAATCCAGATTCAAGGCAGCAGCAAAAGCGAAAAAGAGTTCGATGGAATCCAGGTTTGAACAGATAGCAAACCTCGGTCTTACTTTTCATTTCATTCATTTTGGGAATTGTCTTTCGAATTTCAAATGCTAATTGTTTCTTTAAGGTGTAGCTCTATGTCTTGTGTCCAATTCACCTTTGTAGTAGGCAAAATTGAGACTTGACGTGTCTTGTTGTGCTATGATCTAATATGCATATATGTAAATCTGTGAACAGTAGTTATGTGTCTTATTTGAATTTAAAAATCTTTCTTGTGTAAATTAGTATATAAATAATAATTTACTTTGCATTAGTCTTTTGATTCATATATTAGAGATAGAGTTGTATATACAGTTGTTGGTAGGTCTTGTTTGTTCTGTTGTCTCTTAAAACACTTGTTTTTCTAAACATTAAGACCTTGTTATTTAGGCAGCATTTCAGAGCTGGATTTCAGAAACTTCCTACCGGTTCATGTTTACTTTTTGCCATCTGCTGGCATAGTCAATGATAGATGTCATGGGGATTGTTGAAAGGACAGTGCTGGACCAGATTAAAGTTCTGTTCTTGAGAGGACGTTTTAATTTTCAAGAATAACTTGACAATACTTAGTAGAGGGATAACGTTTAGGTGCAATGAAGGGTAAATGGGAACCTTTTATGATTTGTAATTTTCATTGTACATCACTTGGATGGGCTCATGTTCTTCTGTAGGTTTATCAAGTACCATTTGGGTTGTAATTTCATCCATATGAACTTGACAATGCATTTTAATGTTGGCGTCTATACTAGCTACTAAGGTAATGTAAATTATTCAAATTTTAGGTTTTAATTAGAACTTAGAAGGGCTTTATTCTAAGACTTGTCTGTGTATTGCATAGTCTTATCATCAGTTTATGAGGGGAATGTAAATTACCCTTTTTGTTACCTTTAATTTGTTGATATGAACTGTTTAAGTGAACCATTCTCCACGAAGATGTCATGATTTGTGCAACTTCCCTGCTATTATGATGAAATGTTGAAATGATTTATTTGATTTAGACCTAGTAATTGCTTTGTTTTGGTGTCAACTTTGTCTTACAGTGGAAAGCTTCCAAATGATTAATTAAATTGAGTTGGATGTCAATATTACAGGCATGAAGAAGATAGATGATTACTTTGACGAGATTGAACAGAAATATCAGGTAAAACTTGTATTATCAGTAACCTTTTCTGTTTATGTTATCTGGTCAATTATTTCTTAAAAACCCCACTCATTTTTGTTGTTTGAAGTGTCTATATCTTTTGTTTGTAATTTTACTGTTCTTTTCTCTAGATAGGTATTTGGGCATTTTTCTAATTCCACCTTGGTAATACTTTCAAATTTGTAGGACCAAGGGGAGAAAGATGATACGGAAAAGAAAGACAATGAAGATGAGGAAGATAACGACGAGGAAGCAGTTGAAGAAGATGATGAAGAATTCAGTGATGATGGAGATTATAATAAGGTTCCTCCAAAACTTTGGATGTTATTTAAATCGTTGATTCTTCATCGTCCAATATTTTTGCAGCTGTCCATAATGTTTTAAATAGTAGTACTATGTTAAACACTCGAGTTGAAACTTATCTTCACAAGATTAAGAGCATGATAATGATGATTTTTGTGAACATACCCAGTTGATTTGTGGCATGCATTTTGTTCTTTCACTTTTGGAAAATTCAATTCTCCGAGTTTGTGAGCATGACTTATCATTTACAACAAGCTCCTGTTTGCATTTGTTCTTGGTTTTCATTTATTTGATTCTTTTCATGATTTAATATGAAATGTTATCACATAATTGGATATCCTGCCTACCTTCGTACGAACTTAACTGGAACAGTTTTTACCTCCATATCCTTTCATCTCTAAAACCTACAGAGTTTCTCTCAGCCAACTGAACACATTTTTACTAGTTTCATCCATTTATGTATATATATATATATAAAGAGCGTTTAAGAAAAAGATAAGTGTCTAAAGATCGATATGTTTTTGCAGAATGAAGAGTTTGATGACGATGAAGATGACTTTAACATGAAGGATGATGACAACGGTATGCAGCCAACCTTCTTTTGTAATTCTCCTCTTAAGACTTGTGAGATGTTTTGGTAACAATTATTTCTTCCTCTTTTTTTTTTTTTGGTTTTTCGAATTTGTGCAGATGAACCAATGTACTAGTTGCTATGCTGTAAATGTTGGTTGTGTAAAGTTATATGATCAGGTATTAGTCCCCAGTTTAAAGTTCGGTGAACGAGGTTGCGTCCTAGAGATTTCTAGGTATCAAGAAGATGGTGATCTGCCCCTGCTCCTTGTTGCTATGAACAAGTTTTGTAATTGGAAGTATTCAATCATGGTTACTTTGTAAATTCAATGGAGGTTTTTTTTTTTTTTTTTTTTTTTTTGGGTAGTAATTTTATGTTTGACTAGAAAGAAAATCATATTAGTCTGCCAAGTTTCGTCCAGTTAATTTTTTGGGTTTATTATACTAGTATTTTTTTATTTTTTTTTTGGACATTCTTATGAAAATATTTATTTAACTTTTATATTATAAAATAATAAGTGTAGGGAGAGGTTCTTGGGAGCTGATTTCTTTCGATTATGAAGATAGCATCTGGACCGTGCTTGTAGCATTTGATCTCCATAAGTTCCTATAGATAATTGTTTTAATATATATATATATATATCTGCATTGTTAAAAACCAATAAATGAGATTCAAGTGAATTATTGAAAAAGCATAATCAATTTCAATTCTTATTGAAAAAGCAAGAATTGATTGGATTAATTTTCAAACTAATTACTACATTAACATTAAAAATGGCAACATGGATTTTCATTGTGTATCAATTTCTATTACATTAACATGTAATAGTGAATGACGTCATATTTAATACAACAATCGTCACCTCTCATAAATGGTGAAGTACAACAACATTTGTAACGTGTGATTTCTTTCTCCAGGTGGGAGGTTAACAAAAACATGTATGAGCCAAGTGGTTCTTCTTCAAAACATACGGGGAGATGAAATCTGCGGCGGATGCAGACGAAGATGAAATATCAGCCGGAACAAGGATTTGATTCTTACCGGAAGCTATTCTTTTTCCAGCTACATTGGCGTAAAACAGGCCAGAGATTGCTGGTACGAAAACATCACTCTGTGAACATAAGTAGAAGTCGATAACCTTTTCGAATTCTGAATTTTCTGATTCAAGGAACTTCGCTTTCTTGTCTGCTGGCATTATGGTTTCCTGTAACAAGTGACAAAAGGGTTAACATTACAGATGCAATTTATCTGGCATCCTGCCGGAATTGGTTGAAGAAAACCAAGAAAAAAGAATTTTGTACTTGGAAGATTAATCAAGTAAAGGAAAAAAGCCTCACCTTTGTATATGTTTTCGGGAAGATATCCTTCAGCACCCCAAGGCTGCTATCCCACCTCGATTGAGTCAAGTAGATGGTCATATCTTTGTCGAATCCGAGCTTCCTCAAGAATACAGCAATCTCTTGTGCACTGTAACAGCTTTTTCTTCCAGAAGAGCCACTTTCATGACAACCCTTATGCTCCAGTAAATCAACCCTCAAGTCCACTGCTATAAATTGCCCGTCTGACTTCCGACTCAAAGTTCTTAGACGTTCAGCCATAGAGTCAACGACTTCATTAACATCCGGTTGCAACTCTAGAGTTCCAAACATTCCCAAACATGCAACTAAATCGAGATTACTTTTCTGTGCAGACTTTCTCATGTTTACCGATGGGAAGTAAGTTGCCAGCCTTATGTTGCCCTTTGCTTGGAAGATTGGCTGAATAGTCTCTACAATATGATCTTCAGTGACTCGATTAGGGACCTTCACAACAGCAAGACTTCGAATCGATATATCATCAGGCAAATCTCTTACTACTTTGACCACCCCATCTAGGCTTTTTATAAACTTGTCAACATCATAGATATCTTCAAATTTCCTGCAAAATATGAAGTTAAGTTAGTAAGGTCAATTCACTTCTATTCAGCCAAGCTTCACAATTCTGCATACAATCAACTTCGATAAGCTTTACACACGTCTGAATTATTAATGAGGTAATTACTTCCAAAGAAAAATTACTCTCAATAAATAATAAGATATGCCCAACTCAGCTGGACATTGCCGATAAAGTAAAGCAAAATCAAGCATCAATTTAATTAAGAAATTATATGTTTTATATCTCTTCCACCCATCACAGCAGCAGCGCCCATCTTGCCCCACCCCCAAAAAAATAAATGAAAAATTGAAACTTAGAAGAAACCGAATATTTGTTTTCAAGAAGCAAAAAAGTTCTTTCCAAAAAAAAAAAAAAAAAAAAGCAAAAAAGTTCTCAAAATTCATTACATTTTCAATTAAAGAGCTAACCAAAATTAAAATTCAATAATAACAATGATCCTGAAAATCATTAAGTAGAATCTGATATTTGAGAAAGTCAAAATGAGCACACTTACTTCTCATCACCTGGTTTGCTTCCTCTAATGTCCGGAAGTACAAGAGTTCCTTGTAGTTGTCTTGTAACAACCACAGCATCAGCAATCTGAAGAATGCAGTCACCAATCAGTGGATATGATTTTAAGAGCAAAAAAACAAAAGGTTTTTCAACATATATGCATAGTTGGAATATAATCAAAAAGCAAATAAATATTATAAAGAACAAAGAATATGTATTACAGTGAGAATCAAGTGAGTGATACAAGACTTCCATGAAAACATTGACGCTATGACAAAGATCAACAACTAATAGACTTATCAGCTCAGGCTGTAATATTGATAAAAGTTTGTGAAGCCTTTCAAAACATCCTAAATAGACAGCTCACAATACAATAGAGATGGCATGGAAGCAAATACTATAAAGGGTTTTTTGCTCTTGCCTTACCTGTCATGAGAAGTGATTTCAAGAAAATAAAGATTACACCGTATTAGCATAGCTATCAGCTAAATCCAGACAAGAAGATAAAAGCTCTCGACAGGCATACAGAATACATTTGGATCTAAATTACAACAATAAAATACAAAAGCTATAGCAAGTAAAGACTCAAAAATACCTGTGAGACATGGTATTCAGGGCCATTAGTCAGCGAGAAAGTGATGAACCCTTTCGACTCATCTATCGAACCCTTTCGACTCATCTATCTCATCTATAGTACAAAAAATGAAATAATCGATTCAAACAGAAGCATTTTTCCATACAATTATAAGCGCGAGTGTGTATAAATATTCACAGATATGCTATATAATGCATATAAAATTGGTGATATGTTAAAGAGTAAAGCTAATTTACCAAAATTGGTCTTGGACCAACAAGGTTTTAGTTCTGATCCATCCTCCAGCCATGGCACTTTACCGCTCCACTTAGTGAGCGTAAACAGACCTTGCTCTGCTACCTTGGCAACATCAAGCACATCTCCTGGAAGCTTTTCCTTTCAAAACAAAAAATGCATATTACTTCCTCTTTCTCCATAAACTCTTTCAGTATCTCAATACTCTTTTCCAACCCTAATTAATTGAATCCAATCTACAAACAAATTAATCACCAATAAAATCAACACGTATCTTCATATAATGCACACCAAGCACAAATGTGAAATTCACAAATTTTTTTGGCATCTTTGGGGAACCTTCTGGTCAAATTAAGAAAACATTAGTGCTGTAATAGTACTTTACATGCAACAAATTTTATTTTCAAAGAAAAACTATATATTATATCGATGATTTAGACAAAGATAGAGTACCTCTCAAAATTGACTACAACGTCTCACAAGGTATTTGAAAAATTTCTTAATCCAAATGTTGCGTGGAAGGACCAGCACAATCTTTCGTAGATCTCTCGGCATTCCGCAACAAAACACAACATATCGAAGGTAAAAAGAAGTATAAAAATGTTTATTAATAATATTATATTTTTTGTGTGTTTGAACTTTCACAAATAATTTTTATCTTTCGATAACTTAATCATTTTGTTATTACATTGTCACGTATTGTATTCTAAATTTATTGCTCGAAAAGACAAGATTCATTATACCGGAACATCATAGTGGATCAATATAATAAGAGTATCATGAAGGTATTGCTAAAATATAATTTATAAGAAATTTTAAGATTATCACTACATTTAAGTTGTTAATAAACATAGAACACAACAATATATCTTAAATCCATGGATAAGAGAGAATGGACTAACAAATATAAACATTTCATAACTCAGACAAAAAGTCCAAGAAGGACTATTTTTTATAACCCAGGACTCTGACAATTCCTGAGCCAGATTGCTGGTGCTACCAGCAAAAAAGGTAATAAGGAAGAGAAGAAACAAAGCTTAGTTAATCAATACGTACCATTTCTTCATGTATCCGTTGTATTGTTGTATTAAGGTCTCCTTCCAAATTATACTCACTTGAGTCAGACTCTATTAGATGTAACATTGGTGTGCTTGAGATTCCTAAAGAGAAAAACGTCATCTTGGGACATCTTGTCACTTGTAATTCATTTAAAGATGGGAAGTTGAGAGTGTAATTTCCAGAATAGAAGCTTGTGAGATTTGATAAATCTATCAATTCCAATGTCCATAACTTGTTGAAAATAATCTTGTCTTCTTTTACATCACCGTTTGCTACCATTTCTGTCATCTCATTGCAGTTTTCTATCCACATACTCTTAAGTTGTACCAGACTTTTGGCTACTGTTGCTGTTACTAAATTTATCAACCCATTGCAACCTGATATTTCCATATATCCCAGATTTTGAAAAGATGCTGAAGTCGGCACTAGAGTAATCAAACTGTTGCACTCAACTACTTCTAGAGATTTAAGTTTATGGAGAATTAGGTCCGATCCGGAGTCTTGTTTCCACATTTGCTCCAGATCATCAAGTTTATCGAGATGTAAATGCTTTATTTGTGCAAGGGTCTCTGCATGTTTCTCAACCTCTTCACATGAAAATATCTCTTTGTATGAAGTATCACTCAGTTGGAGCTGATTCAGATTTTGAAACCTCTGAAGAATGTCAAGTGGGAAAACTGTTGATTCATCATGGAAAACCTCAAGAGTTTGAACTTTGGAAAACTTATGTTCTGGGAACTTCTGCAAAATCATTTTGATTTCATTTGCACTTAATATCAGTATGCGACTAGAGAAGACCTGCCAACCAATCAAATAAAAACTCAGTTCCTCCGACAAAGAATTACAAAAAAAACTTTATAAAAATCAGTTCCTCACTATAGTGTGGACAGAACAACTAACTAATGTGGTAAAAGCCTATCAACACTGACACATTGAATCATAGTAAGACTGTGATATATTTAATTTGGAAATAAATAAATATATATAGACGATAATGTTATGGATTCAAATCACCTGTCCAAAAATGATGTCCCAATTTGTGTCTAACCAATCAATTTGGGACACCTCAACCACTATCATGTAAGAGGTTGAAAAAATAATAATTAAATGTATATGATAGTGGTTGAGGTGTCCCAATTTGGTTGGTTAGACACAAATTGAGACATCATTTTTTAACAGGTGATTTGAATCCTAATGTTATTAAATGGGTGTACCATTTAAGCATTTAATAATCACAATATATTTTTTTTTTAGGTGGCAGTCATCACAATATTTAGATTGTTCTAAACAATTAAACAATAATACTATTTTGTTCAAATTTGGTATCCAAATCTAGTGCCTACATGATATGGCATTACTATAATCCATTCATTTAAATTGTATTAGATTTTAATGATTTTAATGAATGAATTATAATGATGTCACATCATTCGGACGCCAGATTTGAATACCAAATTTAGATAAAGTAGAATTACTCAAAATTAAATCATATGTATTGAAAGTATCCAACCGTAAAACCTAGCTCCAAACAATTTTTATGTTTTTGTATAATAGAAAATTATGTCACAGTTGTAGTTACTAAAGTGTGGGAGTGAAGATATTTGTGCGCGTACAATTAATGCTCTAGGCCTAAACTTTCAGTAAAAATCTTATTAATTTTATAATTATATTTCACATCAATCAATAAGCTTCACATTCATATATAAACATCATTCTTTTAAAATTATTTACCTTATTATTTTTAAATTAATTCTTAATGACTTCCGGATAAAACTTAGATTATTTATTGACTTGATAGCTCTCCTGATTCCCAAAAACTTTTCAATCTGGTTTTTTTTTTTTTTTTTTTTTTTTTTTTTTTTTTTTTTTTTTTTTTTTTAAGAAAATATTCTTTCTCATTTATTTTGTTGTCAAATAAACAAACAATTAACTTTAGTGGTTTCTTTCCCTCATCAATTTCTCTAATTAAAATAAATAAATAAAAAAGATTACTATAACTAAAAACATGGCAAATTCTGATAAGAGAATTCACTATTATTACATGTTTGTTTACATATTCCTCTAAAAGAAAATAATTCTCTTATCAAATTTATATTATTACTTTACATATTTACTATAAATTAAAAAGATTACTTTACCTAAGAAAATTATTTGTTTATTTATAACAAATGTTTATTTCTTAAAAAAAAAAATGTTTTATAGTAAATATGTAAACTAATAATAATAATAATATATAGATAAAAAGAAACCTTTCAAAATGACAGAAAGAACCAAGAATAGAAAAATTAGTTTAATCTCTAAAATAAGTTTTTGATAATTTATTTGGAACTAAAAATTTAAATGAAGTTGTTCAAGGTGGAAACAACTCCACTCTGGGATAGAACAAGAAATTCAATTATAAAAAATAAAAAATAAAAAAATTTAGGGAAATTATCATTCTTGCCCCTATAGTTTTCCATATTCTCCAATCTATCCCCTCTAGTTTCAAAATTCTCTAATTTCCCCCCTCCCATGCCTATTTTTATATGGTGAGGTTGGTTGTATTTGTGCATGGGAGGGGTGAAATTGAAGAATTTTAAAACTGGAGGGGGAGACTAGAGAATACGGCAAACTATAGGGGGAGAATAATAATTTCCCAAAAATTTAAGAGGGACCTAAGTGAAATCAAGTTTCAAATTTAGTAACATTTTAAAAAAAATTTTAAATGAAATTTAGAATTTTTACAACCGTGACTCCACTTGAATTACTTAAATGGAGCTATTCTTTTCCAAATGCATATTATTGCTTACATAATTTTATTGATTGTTACCAATGCTTATGTAGAAAGGAGTTTTTCAAGATTAAAATTCATTCAATCCTGTTTAACATCAACAGTGTTATAGAAATAATATTATTGTTTTAATGTTAGAAAAATTAGATAAAAATTATAATCTATACATTTTACGTATGAAAATGTGAAAAGAATAAATTTTAAATAAATTCCTCTGTACTATAAAAATTAATAATTTGCATGTTAAATATAAAAAGGAATAGTTTTAAATTTTTATCAAAGACTTGACGTACTCTCTTCCGACCATGATTCCCATTTGCCAGCTAAAGTTTACTAGAGAAGCATGAAAGGGAATAATAAAGAATATTAACAAAAATGAGGGAAGGGAGAGAGGAAAGTAAACTTAGGCAATCAATACATACCTTTTTCTCCTGTATCTGTTCCATGGTTTTGTTAACATCACCATTGCAATAATAGCTTTCCCAGTCTAGCTCTATTTCTCGTAACATCGGTGTGTTAGTCGCTTTTGAACAAAAAATCGACATCTTGGGACAATTTTCCACTTTTAAAATTTCTAAAGAAGGGAAATTGAAGTTGTAATTTCCAGAGCAGAACCTTCTTAGTCTTGATAAAGATATCAATTCCAAACTCTTCAAGTTCTTGAAATTAATCTCGTCTTCCATTCCGGCTCCATCACCTATTACTACTTCTGCCATCATATTGCAATCTTTGATCTCCATTTCTTTGAGTTGCATCAAACTTTTAGCTGTTGAGGATGATATTAAGGTTATTAATCTGCAGTCTTGTACTCTTAAAACTGTTAGATTTTGGAAAGATGTTGAAGGTGGTAACAGAGTAACCAAACTGCCACACGTGCGTACAACTAGACTTTCAAGATTTTGAAGAATTGTGTCCACTTTCGAGTCTTGTTTCCAAATCTGCTTGAGATTTCCAAGTCCAGTAACATATAAACTTTTTATTTCCTCTAAGCTTGGGAATGTAACCTGTAATATACTGTGGCAATGAGATACTAAAATCCTTTTCAATTCTATTTGAAAATATCATAAATACAAAAAGGAAATTAAACAGAGAGAAAATTTATGTAATATACATACCTTATCACCAAAGACGAATGCATTTATTCCACAATTTTTCACATAAAGTTGTTTAAGCTGTGAAAGATTACTGGCAATAGAAGCTGGAAATAGATTTTTCAAACTCTGACAATTAGTGACTGTCATTTTTGATAACTTTGGATAGCATTGAAGGTTTAGTGAATCCTCAAATTGGGTTTGCCATATCATCTCCAAGTTATCCATATCTGAAATTTTGATTTCCTCTAGGCTAGGGAATGTAACCTATAGTATAGTTTGTCAATGAGATATTGAAATTCTTTTAAACTCTACTTGAAATCATTAATTGGAAAGTCTCATGGATACAAAAATAAATTAAATAGAGAGAATTTAAATACCTTATCACTGAAACTGAATGACTTCATTGCAGGGCATTCCTCTATCTTCAAATTTGTCAAGGATGGAAGTTCAACATTATTTTTCAAGTCATGATCAATTCTTATGATCTCTTCCAATACTGTGCAGTTGTCTATGTATAGGCATTGCAGCTGCACAAAGCTTCCAAGAGTAGAAGACGAAAATACATATTTCAAATTGATTCCCTCAAGATAAATAGTCTTCAAGTTGCGGAATTTAACCTGCAAAGAAAGTTGATAGCAAGAAGTTGTTGATTAAAGAAGTAATCTCAAATAAAGCTCTTCTTGTATTGCTGTAAAACAACAGAGGCTACAAACTTATAAAACAGAGTTCACAGCTTTTAAGAAAAACAAAAATCCTCAATTATAAAGCAATCAAAGTTGAGGAATTTAACCTGCAAACAAAGTTGATAGCAAGAAGATTAAAGAAGTAATCTCAAATAAAGCAATCAATCAAGTTGTAAAACAGAGGCTATAAAATTATAAAGACACAGACAAAAAATCGAATAGAGGAGTGAAATGTGAATTTGTAAAATTATGAAGACAGAGACAAAAAATCAAATAGAATTATGCAATTGTGTTACATTACATACCTTTCCGTCAAAAAGTGGCATGAGAGTGTCTTTCATTTGCCTTTCTTCATCAGATGTGGAGCCCACTTCCTCTTCATAGCTGAAACTTCTCAGCTTTGGTAAATTCCGTAGATCCAAGGACTCTAATTTCTCCAATGATGGAAGTTCAACATTATTTTTCAAGTCATTAATTCTTATGATCTCTTCCAATACTGTGCAGTTGTCTATCTCTAGGCGTTGCAGCTGCACAAAGCTTCCAAGAGTAGAAGACAAAAATACATATTTCAAATTGATTTTCCAAAGATAAATGGTCTTCAAGTTACGGAATTTAACCTGCAAAGAAAGTTGATAGCAAGAAGTTGTTGATTAAAGAAGTAATCTCAAATAAAGCTCTTCTTGTATTGCTGTAAAACAACAGAGGCTACAAACTTATAAAACAGAGTTCACAGCTTTTAAGAAAAACAAAAATAAATCCCCCATTATAAAGACAGAGAGAGAGAGAGACAAAAAATCTAATAAATGATAAATTAGAATAATAGTTAAATTAGACAAAAAAATCTAATAAATGATAAAAATCCCCAATTTTAGTTTTAAGAAAAACAAAAATCCCCAATTATAAAGATTAAAGACAGGTGTTGGTGTGAAATGTGAATTTGTAGTCCATAAAATGATAAATTAGAATTACATACCTTTCCATTAAAAAGTGGCATGAGACTGTCTTTCATCTGCCTTTCTTCATCACATGTGGACCCCACTTCCTCTTCATCATATGTGAAACTTCTCAGCTTTGGTAAATTGCCTAGATCCAAGGACTCTAATTTCTCCAAAACGATCTCTTCATTCTTACTGCCGAAGATGGAGAAAATCTCTTCCATATTCTCGCAATCAAACACTTCAATTCGTTCAAGTTGTGAAAGGTGTCTGGCAATGGAGGAAGAGAAGATGTTCTTCAATTTTACACACCTTTCTACTCGTATGGTTCTTAATTGACAGAAAGAGTTGGGGGTGAGGGTGAATTGACCGTGACATATCTTCTCCAAACTACTCAAATCAATAAGGAACAATGTCTGTAGATGGGGAAAAGCAACACAGGGTTCCGATTGTTTTGGAAAGTCCACAATATATACAAGCTCCAGGTTGCTTTCAACATCAAAATGCTTCAACTTTGGAAAACCATCTCTGTTTAATTCATAAATGACGTTCTTGACACCCTGCTTTCCAATTAATTGCAAATCTTCAATTTCCTTCAGTTGCTTGATAATTCCATCTTGCACACTAATGTTGGCATCGTCGTATTTGAGTACCAATTTTCTTGAATTGTCGTACCCTAATCTCCATCCCCTTCCTCCTATGTATATTTTGTACCTTTGGAGCTTTTGGAAGAGCAAGCCTTTTGGTACAAGTTTAGCATCTGGAATATATATTTGTAAAGCTGTCAATTGAGACAAATGCTCTAACTCCCCAAGGCTAACATTACTTCTTTCACCGTCAACTCCTTCAACTTGATATTGATCAAACCTACCAGGCATATACAATTCTTCTAACTGAGTTAGCCTTGATATGGTATTTGGTGGAATAACCTCTATATCAGAACATTTTCTTAAATCTAACACCTTTAGTTGAGTCAATTCACCTAATTGTTCGGGCAACCGCTCGATATCAGAACTAAGGACAAGAATCTTAAGATTCTTCAAGTTCCCAATTTCGGCTATGTCTCTCAAGTGGCACCGATCCAAATACAATGTTTGAAGCTTTTTCAAGAGATGAAATGATGCCGGCAGTGGCGATAAAACCATTTCTATCAAATGTAGAACTCCAAGATCCGGCATCCCTTTGAAAAAATTATCAGGGATTTTAAAGAATCGAGTCTTGGGTTTCACGTACAAAAATTTTAGATTCGAACAATCCAACACATCGGGAAGCTTAGCAATATCGTGTAAGATGATAGAAGTACAATTTTTCAAAGCATTTTTTTCTGCCAAATCCTGTAGAATGCGGTCGTCATTCACGGTATAATTATTGTGATCATTGATTGCTATTGCTCTACCTACATCACGAACAACATCATGGATAGAGAACCGTTCATCTTCAAAAGCCTCAAGCAACAAAGAAAAGTTCTTGAGATCTTGAATCAATGTATTTACTCTATTTCGTGCTTCTCCCATTGAACAGACTGTATTAAGTAAATTCAAACCCATCCCATATCTCAACAGCCCTTCAACGGAATGATCAGAGGTAAACCCCATTGTGCAACAAAGCAAAAATATTGACTTGAGTTCATTAGAATTTAAATGATTATAACTCAGCCGTATGCATGAATATGCCTCTGCCGTCACCGATCCCAAGTTTTCTAAGGAAGGTCGTTCTAGTTCTAGCAATGCAGTTCTCCATGCATGTTCTGGTTTGCCTTTTAATGCCTTTGCTATTGTAACAATAGCAATAGGCAAACCTCCACATTTTTTGGCCACTTCAGAGGCTAAAGATTGCAAATCATGTTGTTCAATACAAGCGCCTGCCACCTTCTGAAACAGGTCCCAAGCGTCTTTTTCAGTTAAATGGTCAATAGGGAAATTTGTTGGAGAATTCATCTCAATTGACAATACATCAATATTTCTTGCGGTCAACATTAACTTACATGCCCCATGATTGCCTCCGAAAGGAATTCCTACTTTCTTAAGATCAAGACCCCCCTCCCAGATATTATCCAAGATTATAAGAATCTTCCTCCCTTTTTGCAATTGTTCACATAGTTTATTGGCTCTTCCGGAATCAGTCTCCTCGTGAAGTTTCAATCCCAATTTATCTGCAATGGCTCCTTGAATGTTCCTCACATCTGGTGTCTCAGATACCTCTACAAAAACTACCACATCAAATAGCTCGTCTTTCTCAGCTCGTTTGCCAACTACCCTTGCCAGCGTTGTCTTACCGGCTCCACCCATTCCATAGATCCCAACCATATCGACATCAGAATTACTCAATTCTTTTAGTACATTCTCAACGATGGACCTTCTTGATTCAAAGTCCTCGTAATCAAGGAGAAACTGATCCCATGGCTCCTTTGGATGAGTGCGGTAGGAAACTTTACCTAATGAGTTCCCTTCTTTCTCGACTTCAGAAACATCCTTGGCCTTGAATGCTGCTTTCTTGCTATGTTGATAGCGCTTCTTCAAATCAGGACAAAGACTCTTGAAACATCGCATGTTTGCACGTTGATTATCATCAATAATCACTGTGGCCTCCTTATTGATCGTTTCCACTCTATCCAGCCAACTCAAAACTTTCTGCTCAATCTCTTCCCCGTTTCTCGTGGCTTCATCAACGGAATGCTGCACTTGGACCCGTGTACCCTCGAGCTTCCGATGTTGTCCCTCCAGATTCTCAAAGTTGGTCTTGTAGTTCCAGATGTAACCGAGTTGAGTTGCTATGGAATCAACCACGTGTTCCGCAGCTATTTCAGCAGCAACAGAAATAACCGTTTCGGCCATTTTCTAGAATCTCTTCTGTTTTGCATTTTGAAGATAAAACAAGATTATGAAAAATAAATGAACATTAGCAAAATGTGCAAATGTAGGGATCTAGCAGATCAAACTAAGAAAAAATGAAAAATAAAATTATGCTAATAAAACAGACAAAACAAACTACAGGGAGCAGCAGATCATACAAACAGAACAGGAGTGATATAGCAAAGATTTTCTTGATTGAATGTAAACAAGTGAAAAATAATAACTTACTTGGATACTTTTGATGTGTATTTTCAAGCTTGAATTACTTGAATCACAGCGGAGACAGAACAGGGGAGAATCCAAAAGTCTAGAGATCGACAATAGATACAAAATCAAAAATAAAAAGAAGAATATTATTAGCAAAGAGCCTCTGAGATCAAACAAATAAAATAAAAATAACAACTTACTTGAATATTTGATCCTTGGATGAACTAGCTTTGATGAACAAGAACACTAGACAGAGAAAAGAGAAAACCCAACAGTACTGGTACTGCAATATTGAAATTAATCAATTATGTTAAAGCAAAGGATAAGATTCTTTGAAAACATTTTTAAATGATTGTGGGACAAAGGTGCTTGACTGGCAGCCAATGGCGGGGACTTTATAAATTGTAAATCTCACATTTAACTTTTATATAAATTTTGTCAGCCACTCAAAATTTGGATCAATATTTAAAGGGATACTATCAACAAAACCCCTCTAGTTTGGGTTTTTGGTCAAAAACTACCCTCTAGTTTTGTTTTTAGCCAAAAACCGCCCTCTAGTTTTTAATGGCCAAAAACCACCCTACCATTAACATTTTAAACCAAAAATACCATTTTACCCCTATATTCAAACAATATTAAATAATATTAATCTAAATAAAACAATTATTTGATAAGAAACTAATATTAAATAAAAAATCAAATACATTATTTTATCCACAATATATTAATTAAAAAATAAAAAATAATTTCCTCTCTTTCTCCATTCTCTCTCTCTCTCTCTTAATCCATGGATCCTTCGCTCTCCGTTTCCTTCAACATTGTTTCTCTCCAAACAAAGATTGATGGTGGCTAGGTTTTTATGGTGCTTTGCCAGATCTATCACTACCCAAGGACCACCTCTATCAAGGGATACTATCAAAAACCCAAGGATTTGGGGTTGAGGTGGTCGTTGGGGTGGCGTGGCTATTGATTGGAATTTTGGAGGAGAGAGAGGCGTAAGGATTTGGTGGTGTGGTTGTTGATGGCGTTGGATTGAGTAGTGACAAATCTGGCAAAGCACCACAAAAACCCAGCCACCATCAATTTTTGTTTGGAGAGAAATAGTGTTGAGGGAGACAAAGAGTGAGGGATCCATGGATTTAGAGAGAGAGAGAGAGAGAGAGAGAGAGAGAGATTGGGGATTAAGAGAGAATGGAGAAAGAGAGGAATTTTTTTTTTTAAATTAATTTATTGTGGATAAAATAATGTATTTTTTTTATTTATTTAATATTAGTTTCCTATCAAATAATTGTTTTATTATTTAATATTGTTTGAATATAGGGGTAAAATTGTATTTTTGGTTAGAAATGTTAATGGTAGGGTGGTTTTTGACTAATAAAATAAAATAAAAGGTAATTTTTGGCCATTAAAAACTAGAGGGTGATTTTTGACCAAAAACTCAAACTAGAGGGTTGTTTTTGATAGTATCCCATATTTAAATAGATCATCTCTAGCAACAAACGGTTTGTACCAATAAACCTCAGCTGCGTCAAATATGGAATTGGCCACCACTTAAGTTTGACATGTCAATGACAAGAATAATGGAAGGAAAAACAAACCTTACAGTAAGTGAATACTTGTTCATTAATATTTTAAAACATAATTATATGATTTTCTTTTTTATTTAATACTATGATTTTCTCTTAAAACTTAATTAGCTTTACATCCAATAAATAAACTTAATTAGTTTTGGAGCCTTTTGTTGTGTAGGTTGGGTTATTCAAATTGCTCATAAATAATAGGGTTTTACTGAGAACTAACCAATTTGAGAGTTTGAAGTTAACACCTAACCTGTTTTTGAAAAGGTTGCAAAAATAACCCATTTGGACTTGTTGATAGACAATATTGCCCTTTTAAAATTTCAAAAATTACATTCCTATCATAACACTCCAAATCCCTAATCTCTCTAAAATTGACCAAACCTCTCTGAAATTACAAAATCTCTAACCTCTCTCAAATTGTAAAATCTCTAACCTCTCAGAAAACGCACTGAAAGCCTTCTCTCCCTCTAACTCTAACTTCAATTCAATGGCAGCACCCTCCAACCATTAAACAAATCGAAACAGAGCAAAATTTCCTAAACAAATTGAAAATGTTGGGACACGTTAACCTTTGTCAAAGTAAGTGAAGCAAGAGGATGAAGGCGTCTGTGGAAGCACAATGACCCCACGGTAACGATGGAAGCTTGAAGGCGCGACAGAATCATGTCGATGACTTGACAAAAGTAGTAAAATGGCATGACTGAAGCTAGATGACAATGACTGCACAACAACGACAGCAACTTTGTTTGGCTTGCGAAGAAGTTCAAGAAAATTAAGATGAATGTTACTTCAATTAGTTAATTTTATTTTTCTGGTGTTGTTTTGTGCTTTGAAAATTCTGTTGAGGTCTTCAAAAAAAAAAAAAAATTTGAAACATTCTTCTTCGATTTGTTGAGTTTCAAAAATCCCTAAATCGAAATCCCAAAATATTTCTCTTCATGATATTTCTCTTCAATTAGTTTTTCCATCATCCCTACTTTTACTTAAAGTGAGAATATTCATTGTTCAATATTGGATCTGAATTTTGAGGATTTTATGTTAACAATATTCAACGGTGCTTTTTCTCAGTCCAACTAGTGGTGGCAAAACGGGCGGAGCCCTGGCATGCCGCCCGGCTTGGCCTGGCCTGTTTCGGTCATGTGCCCGGGCCGGCCTGACACGTCAGCTTAACAGGCTGTGCCCAAGCTTGTTAAGCCGGGGTGCCGTGCTGGGCCTAAGTGGCGCGGCTTGCAGGCCGGCCTGGCACGGCCCGCCAGGCCTATGGGCCTAATTTTAAAAAATAAAATGAATTCTAGTTGGCCCTAACAGGCCGGCCTGCGTGCCAACACGTGGGCCGGCTTGTTAGGGCCCGCCAAAATTCAAATTTTCAAAAAAAAAAATTAAGTTTGAAATTTGAAATTTGAATTGAGGGGTGGCTTTTGTAATTATCCAAGAGCCGTTGGTGACTATTGGGGGGTAAACAAAATGTCCAAAACTTTTAAAAATTACATTTTTTTTTTAAAAATCTTTTACATTTTTTTCCAATTATACCCTAACTTAACATTTTCCTATAAATACCCCCATCACCCTCACCTCATTCTCTACATTTTCTCTACTTCCCTACTCTCTTATTCTCTCTATTCTCTACAATCTCCAACATCTCTCACTCACTCTTTCAACTATTTTGTAATTTATTTTATTTAAATATATTATATACTATATACTATTATACTAATATACTATACACTATACATTATATATTATATACTATATACCTCCCACTCTCTAGTCTCTACATATTCTAAGGCTCTTACTCTAAGGAATTGTCTTGTTTTTTTTTTTTTTAATTTACTTTCATTTGTTATTTAATTATTAACTATTATTAATATGTTTATAACTAATGTTATTATTTGTTATGTTGTTAGGTATCCAATTGATTAATTAATTCAACACTCTCAACTCTCAAGCATCCAATTTAAGGTTAGTATGTCTACTTCTCTACTTTTGTTATTAATAATTTTTTATATAGTAATTATTATTATTTAGTATTTAGTGATTAGTATGTGTGTAGTTAATATTGTTGTTAGTAATATGTTAATTTTATGTTTTTTTTTTTTTTTTTTTTTTTTGTGAGTTTAACAACAAAATAATAATTAAAAAAAATTAATTCCTAATTTTTTCATAATTTTCGAAATTATTATTATATTAGAAAGATTATGTTTTTTTTTTTTAGAGTTTAAGAAGAAATAATAATTTAGAAAAATTAATTCCGAATTTTTTTAATTATTTTTGAAATTAATAATATATTAGAATGACTATGTTTTTTTTTTTTTTTTTTTTTTGTAGAGTAACTAGAGTTTAAGAAGAAAATAATAATTTAGAAAAATTAAATCCAAATATTTTTTTTTAAATCTTTGTATGTTTATTATTAATTGTTATTTGTATGTGTAATTAATAATATTTAATAAGTATATTTATAATTGTATGTTTAATTGTATAATTGTATGTAAAAATGTATAATTGTATATTTGTATGTTTAATTAATTAATTATATAAATGTATAATTGTATATGTGACATTTATTTAATTATAATTAATGTATGTATTAATTGTATGTTTAAATGTATTATTGTATGTTACTATGTTTAATTGTGTAAATGTATAATTGTATATTTGTATGTTTAATTTGTTATTTGTATAAATGTATAATTGTATCTATGACATTTAATCATTTATTTAATTATAATCTTAGGAAAATGAATCCTGAAGACTTGGACCTGAACCCCGGCGACTATTTGCCGGACGAGGAGATCAACCGATTATACGGTGAGTTCCCAGATACTGATCCAGCTAGTACTACGGGTGCGAGACCTTCTTTCTCGACACTTAAATCGAGTAAGAAGAGGAAGAAGAAATCGATCGTGTGGGATTGCTTTGACTCTGAAATGTTAAAGATGTCAGATGGTTGTCAAGTTGAGCATGCCCACTGTAAGTATTGTAAATCTATACTCAGCGGTTCAAGTAAGGGAAATGGTCATCTCATAAGACATAGAGACAAATGCATGGCTTCCCATAGGCAAGTTGATACAACTCGACAAACCCAATTGCAGCGGAACCCAGATGGTTCCGTGAATACATGGCAGTATGATCCCGACCGGGTCAGAGAGCAGGTGGTGTTGTACTGCGCTGCAACTAACCAACCCATAGGTTTTCAAGATAACCCCCATTTTCAATATTTTACTAATAATGCTTTTAACCCCTAATATGTCCATGTTTCTAGAAACATAACTAGGAGAAATTTGATTCATACTTTTCAAAAACGTAGGACTGAATTGATTTCTGAATTGCAAAACATTTCTTTTTCAATTGCATTAACGTCCGACATCTGGAGCGGACGTTCAAAACAAGATTATTTATGTGTCACTAGACACTATTTAGACACCTAATGGACTTTACAAAAAAAGCTCCTTGGTTTTCGTGTCATGGATTATTCACACACTGCACAAAATATTTTTCAGGTTATTATGTCCGTTATACAAGATTGTGGCATTCATAACCGCATCATGTCAATTACTTTGGATAATGTATCTGCTAACTCCAAAGCTATAGAATATTTCATTAATTCTAACATCCCTACTATGTAGACACCCAGTAGCAAATGTTGTTACAAGTTGCTCAAAATGAGCTTAGTTGGAATTTTTGTAGTTTTTGAGCTCAAGCTTAGCTCATTGCTCTAGAGTTGTAAGCTTGATCAGAAATTCCACACACTTCCCGTATCCACCATTCACCATACAACACCCTCGG
The DNA here is from genome assembly GCA_030490815.1 of Acer saccharum. Taxonomy (NCBI): domain Eukaryota; kingdom Viridiplantae; phylum Streptophyta; class Magnoliopsida; order Sapindales; family Sapindaceae; genus Acer; species Acer saccharum. The sequence continues at coordinate 30,180,864 of CM059866.1, forward strand.
CCTCATCAATTGGTAGGAAAAGTCAATTTGATCTTGTAGGTTTTCCATTTGAGAATGCAAACTCTTGTCATGCTCTACCGCGTTCATGGTTTTTGGTTCCTTTCATGAGACTTATTCACTTAAAGAGCGTTCAATTTTTGAAATTCATGTATGCGTCTTAATTTGCTCACATTGCATAAACTCATTCGCATACACTTGTATGAGTGTAAACCTAGGTTCTGAGAGGAAAAATAAGAGTGAATCTTGTAAGGACCTAGAGTCGAGGCGAAATATGGCTGAAGCGCTTGTGCAGGTGGTCGCCAAAGCTAGGAAAATTTAGTGTGGGATTCATGGCTAGCATTGCACTCATTGGATTGATTTTGTGTTCTTTCAACTTTAGCACATATCTCATGGTATCTCATCACATTTGGCAATCGCACTCTTTTTGGTTGTTTTCATAATTGTGTATATTGGCGATTTTAGTTCTAGTTCTTAGTTATGTTCTTTTGGTTTTTTGGATTTCCCTAGTTTTGTTTTTGAATTTGCTCGGGGACGAGCAAAAGCTAGATTTGGGGGTATTTGATCGAGCCATTACATATATAGAATTTTGCCCTCGATTTCCGATAATTTTGATTGACTTTCGAGTAAATTCATGAAATTTATGGCTCGATGTTGATTGTACAGGTAATTTTTGTATTCTGGGTGGAAGAATGAAGAAATCCGGTGATTTTGGGCTAAAAGCGGCGAAAGGAGAGCATGTGGGGGTAAAACAGTCATTTGGCAAGAAAAGAAGAATTCGACGGTTCAATTCGGCGGTCTGGCCGCCGTTTGAAACCGCCATTTCATTCCAGAAGTGTCAGGTTACATTCGGCGGCCACAGTTCAACCGCCGATCAATTCCAGTAAGTCATTTTCAATTCGACAGTTTCCATTCGGTGGCCTGGCCGCCGTTTGAAACCGCCGATCACGCGCCACGTCAGCAGCACTGGGATTTCAATCCTATCTCATGGGACCCCATATAAATATCACCCTTTTCTCCTTCTCTCATCACTCTCCACCATTTCCATGAAACACTAGCCTCTCTCTAAAACTCGCTAACCTCTCTCTAACTTCCATCACTCCAAAGCTTCATTAATTCATTTCAACTACATTCTTTCCATCTCATTTTGGAAATTAATTGAAGAGAGAAGAAGGGAATCACCAAGGTCAAGGAGATTTCAAGCTCATCAAGGAACAAGAAGACTCATGAAGATTTTTGTGGGTTTTCTCTACAACTCTTCTATTTTCATTTCTATTTCCATTATGTGTAACTAAACCCTTTTATTGGGGAATTGATGAGACAACTTATGTGATAATCCCATGTATTTGAACTAGTCATCTATTTATACAAATCCTCTCTTGGTACATTTTCATTTCATTGCCTTGAAGTTGCCATTTTTACTTACTTGTTAATATTGGGGTTCAATTTAGCTTGTGGTAGAAATGGTTCACATATGAAGGTTGTGGTTTAGGGTTTGAATGGCTTTCAACTCATTCTCCAATCTTGAGCATATATGAAATTGAAAATTGATGCATGCATGTGTTATTTGGTACAAGACCTTTAATTTGTTCTTAAGAATATTATTTGAGCAATTACTCATAGTGGGGTTCACTTGGGTAAGAGCTTGAATCTATTTCCACCAAGACTCATAGTAGGGCTTACTTGAGTCAAGGTTTGAATTTGCACATTAATGAGTAAAATCAATTAAAGAACAACCCTTGAGTAGGATGAAAGTGCCTAATTGGACTAGTTCATTACATTAGGAAATCTTTTAGTTGTCAACTCAATTCCCCAATATCCATCATCATATATCACACCTTTCATTTCAATTACTTGTTTTAGATTGATTAATTTCATTTAGTTTAATTGTTAAAACAACTTCCAAAACCAAAAATGAATTTTACTTTTCCGCACGTAGTTTAGATTAGTGTACATAAATTAGTTATAGCCAAATATCCTCCATTTTCCTGAGGAACGATCCCGCTTGCCATTATACATCTCATTCGATTTGTGTATTCCAAATGTGGAATTTTAGTACTTGCAAATGTCTGATCATCGGACATTGACCACATCGAAGAAATGAAACCATGGCTAGTTGAACGTTGTGCACTTGTGCCAAAACAGGAAAAAAGTGATTGCGGCCTTTTTGTCATTAAGGGGTCGTTTGTTTTTTTGTCTGAAGATTGAATAGTCCTGAATTTTACTGAAAACTGAATAGTGACTGAAATTTGAATCTGATTGACATGTTTGTTTTTTATTTTTATCACATCTGAATAGAATGTCAACTTGCTTGTTTTTTTAAATATAAAATGGTATAAAAATAAGTAATTTGACATTTATACCCTTGTTATTATTAATTGTTATGTATTTTCATTTTATATGATATGAACAACTAAATAAAAACAATCTAACAAATCTTAAACCATTTTTATGTAATAATTGCAATATATTATTCATGATTAAGATATGATAAATATATATTTTTTTTTTTTAAGAAATAGGATAAATAATGATTTAGAAATGATTTAGATTTATAAAAAAATTAGAATTGAAGGTTCAATTATGGTGTTGAAAGTTACAATGTGATAATGTTTTTTTAGATGTTTATCATAAGTAATAGGTTAAAAGAAATAAATTTGTATAATATAAAATTATGATAAAATTGGAAATATGTTATCTTTGGTAGGATAATTTTGGAAGAAAATATATTAAATGCAATCCAGTGATTTGAATTTAAGTTAAAAGTTATAATTTCTTACTTTTTATTTTAAGTTGTTTGTTGGTATTTTTAAGTTATTTGACCACTTAAAAAAACAAACAAAACAATTTAATAATTTCAATTCAAACCCATTAAGTTTTAAGTGCAAAAGACAAACGACCCCTAAGTTTGCGGAGCATTTGATACATAGTGAATCCATCGACTCAGTCCAAGCCAATAAAGTACAATATCTCAAAACGCAATTATGTTTAAATCTTTAGCGATCTAGAATAATCTTATAAAAAAGCATTATAATGTAGATGTGAGAAAAACAATAGCTCTCTCGTTGTCTACTCCTTTAATGTCTACTTTGTGGTGAATTTTGATTGCATGTAGATGTGATTTTTGCTATGTAAGACTACATTTTAACAGGAGGCAGAAAAAAAAAAAAAAAAAAAACATTTTGGTTGTTATGATTTTTGCTATGTAAGACTATATAGAGTAAGACTGAATTATTTGAACAAGAGAAAAAAAAAAAAAAACAAAACAAAACAAAACAAAACAAAACAAAACATTTTGGTTACTGTCAAAAAGGCACAATGCAACACTGTCAAAAAGCTTACATTAGTAATGCATGTTGATATGCATTACAAGTTCTTTAAACAATCCAATATCAAATTACAACTCAACATTAACATTAACTCTTCCATACTAGGAAATAAATCAACAACCCCGACTTCTTTAATATTATTGATTACATTTTTCAAGGATGTAGAACTTCCAGATTGATATTTGAACTTCCCACCACTTTTAACTCTATTCACCGTCGTATAAAAAAACAAACCAAACTTTATCCATGCAACCCATTTTTCACATGCATAAAAAATTAATGATTAAATTCCTATACAAATATTCTAAATTCATGGTACAATAACAATAACAAAAACATTCTAAATCCAAACGCTGTTTAGAAATCTGGATGCTGCTGGAAATTCCCAACTCTGTTAGGAACTCCTAATGCTGTTTGAAATTCTGGATGCCGTTGGAAATTTTCAACGCTGTTTGGAATTTCGGATGCTGTTGAGAATTCCTAATGTGGCTGGGAATTCCAAACGCTGTTTGGAATTCCCAAAACTTAGTTGAGAAATCCAAACACCGTTGAGATAATAGTGATGTACACATTTTCAAAAAAAAAAAAAAAAAAAAAAAACTATCAATTGTGTAAATTCAATACTACAATGGAAAATCGATCACAACAACATCAAATTCAAACAAGACCATGCTCTATTACGTTCATGTAAACTATCACAAAAATAAACAACCATAATACACAAATTAAAGAATATAATAGATTCAATTTATGTATAAATTTTAAATCGATCACAACAATATCAAATTCAAATAAGACCCATGCTTTATTATGTAAATGTAAACTATTTTCACAAAAATGATACACACATTCAAGTAAATCAGAGATTAAAGTTAAGTATAAAGTATAAAAGTACAAATAAAAAAACTCACCTTAAGACTTCTTTAGAAAATACCCTTGTGATTGATGAATAATTGAAGCTTTCAACACGATCTAACTTAATTTCAAGTTGATCAATGGTAGAGTTTCTAAATATTTACTAAAAGTTCGAAAAAGAAGAAAGAGAGAACAAAAGAAAAAAAAAATAGAGAGAAAGAGAGAGAGATCGAATGATATGTGATAGAGAGAGGTGGAAATAAAATGACAAGAATGAGAATAAGATGTATAGAATGGGTAGATAAAGTAGAAGAGTAAAAAGTGAATAAATAAAGGTATAATAGTACCTTTTTTTTCTTTTTCTTTTTGATTTTACAACAACTGCTGGGACCTGCCGAGATATGACTTTGCTAGCACAGCCCAGAATACTGCTCCCACAATTGGGGAGAGGGCACCCACACTTGGGATTAATGGCCAAGGAGGGACAAATAATCTTTGTAAATATATACACACACCCAGGCGTTGAACCGTGGTGGTTGGAGCTCCCAAGGTGGGGACCAACCACATTGGTAAGAGGCCTTGTGTAAGGTATAATAGTACTTACACATAAAAAAATAGTTAGTTTTGTAACTTTTTCAAAAAATAGGTTAGGTGTTAACTTCATACTCCCAGGTGGGTTAGTTCTCAATAAAACTCTAAATAATAACATATTAACATATACATTTGTATGACGACTCAACCCGAGATATTATCAACACTATTTGTCTATTTATACCACTAAGCCATAGCGGTATTAATATATACATTTTTGTTGTGTAAATAGATCCAATTAAAACTTCGGCTTTTGTATCACATCAACAGTCTAATTTAGCTTTTATGCTATGTATATATATATATATACATAATTTCAAGTGTAGAGAAATTATGTGGGACAAGTTTTAGTGTTTTGAATTGCTATTTGGTTTGTTGCTAATCTATTTAGATGAAACCAAAATGGTTGTTCTTGCTTCATCTGACCACAACAGGGTACTGTAAATTTAATTAACTTTAGAAAATTCAGGTGCTAAATTAGGCAGGTGAGACTTGAGAGGCAAGTTGCTAAAGTAACGTTTCCTCTCATTTAATTTCTAATCTAGTTCAAAAAATTAATTCTTAAGACAAACTAAATTATACTTTATGGAAGAAATAAAATTCAAAACAAAGTAATGAAAAATTAAATGATAAGGAATTTAAATTTTAAACATAGTACAAAGTAAAAAAAATAATTAAGTATTATAACTATTACAATATGATTGGTTTGACCTGTCAAGATTAGATAATACATATGCGGTCTAGATATCTACTCCCACAACTCAGAAGAAAACTCTTTATCATACTTGTAAAATGTGTATTGTGTGACTCGAACCCCGCTCGACACCAATATGGAAAAGATCTGCACTACCATATGAGGTGATAACTCTACACAATAAATAAAGAGTTCATACCATTTTATTATTATTTTTTTGTCTCGAATCAAAATATACATAGAGGTAACTTTATTTTAGTGGGGCTAGAAGACCAGTAACCACTAGCCTATTGCCCTATTCGGTATCATTCCCAAAAACAGGTTTTTCGTTTTTTTTTACCTAAAAAACATTAAATCTTGTCCCGTGCATGTTTCCAAGAAAAGAAAAATAAAAACAATAAAATCAGTTTTTTATTTTATTTTATTTATTATTATTATTTAAAGCATAAAAAAGAGTGTCCAATGAAATTAAAATGGTTTAAGGTATTGTTTGGTATCGTTTTAAAAATGGTGTTTTTGAAAACTTTTTTTAAAAATGAAAATTATGTTTAAAAAATGATGTTTTTAAAAATGTAATGTGTTTAGTAATATTTTTTAAAAGTAGTTTTTTAAAATGGAAAACGATGTAAAAGTGTTTGGTTGTCGTTTTTAAAATGGGTAAAGTAGTTGTTTGGAGAGAAAATTTGATTTGTTTTGAAATGATGTTTTTGAAAATGGTGAAAAACAATAAAAAGTTGTTTTTAACTTTTTAGTTATACATTTAAAAAAAATTGTTTTTCGTTTTCAAAAATAGTTTTATAAAATATGTAAACAAACAATATTAAAGTTGTTTTTTATTTTTCAAAACAGAAAACCATTTTTAAAAATGGTTCCAAATAGCACCAAATCTTCTCCATTTTCTGTTTTCGTTTTTTTTGGGCCCACTAATTAATTATTAGTGTTTATTTTTATTTTTTATTTTTGAATCGAACATACTCGGTAAACAGCACCAATTTCTTGTCATGCCCATGACAATTTAATTGGATTTTTAATATGTTTTTTGGGTTGATTTTGTAGATATGTGGTATTTCTGGAAATCGAAGAACTGAAGAAGAAATCGTGAGGATAAGAAGCAGACATAGATTGGAGAGACAAGCAGATCAGAATTTGAGAGAGAGAATATAAATTAGTTAGGAAATATTTGTTGTATTGATTGATTTCCACAAATTGTTACAAACTCTATATTTAAAGGAAATTCTAAATTAATATGACTCTTGGGAATTAATTCCCTACGGCTGACACTCACTAATTATCATAAGGACATGTGTCTAACTAACTAAATTAGAACATGTGTTTAAATTTAATTATTTTTTTTTCAACTTCTTCCATAAAGGTAGACATATGTCCCAATTTGGTTGGTTATACATAAATTGGGACACCATTTTTGGACAGTCGATTTGAGTCATTTTTGGACTCTCTGTAACAGAATTGTTAGTTTGTAACTAAGCTGACATCAGTAAACAAATAAAAAACTTGACTCTAGACTAACAGAGGACTAACGGTCCGTTAGTCAAGACTACAGGTTGACTCAACTAGACTCTAAACGGTGCCGTTTGGCCACCACAACAACGCTAATAACCCTACTTAAACGATGGCGTTTTGAGTTGTGTCTGAGGCTATAACGCCGTCTCTTCCACTTCACGCGGCTCATCAGTCATCTGAAAGCTTAACACCAAGATCCTCAAATCTCACTGAAATCTCTAATTATTCTTCTCAATAAAACCCTAAATCAATTCCTTTCTTCTTCGATTCACCCCCAAATCCCCAATCCTTACATTTCACCATACCCTTCGCAGAAAATCAGCCGCACTGCTCTCTCCGGTGAACCACACAATAGAATGTCGTTTAGAGGACGAGGGCGTGGACGAGGAGGCTTTGGAGGTGGCAGAGGCTTTGCTGTTGAAAAACCTTTTGAACTTTTCCCTGTCAGTAATTATTTTTATTTTTATTTTTTTAATTTTTATTTTTTTTAATTTTGAGTTTTTACTACGTTTGACTGCTTTTTATAGTGTTCTTAGCTTGAATTGAATCTGTGTGCTTTAATTTAAATGGGTTCTGGGAAAGTTTTGATTTTTTTCATTACAGACTTTGAATCCATTGATTGGGTTGTTTTTACTACGTTTGACTAATGTTTTTTTTTAGTGTTCTTAGCTTAAATTGAATCTGTATGCTTGAATATAAATGGGTTCTGGGAAAGTTTTGATTTTTTATTTTTCATTACAGACATTGAATGCATTGATTGGGTTTTTTATTTTATTTTATAAATTTGTATGTTTAAATTTTCGTTCTTGTTCACGTAGGTGGCTGATGTTGTATTACCTGACCCGACAATGGTGCCGATCGATAGGAATTTAATCCTTTGGAACACAAGGTTGCTAAAAAACCTCTCCTTACTATCTGGAGGAGAATGTTGGAAAGAGTGAGCTTTGAGGACTTTAAATGTTTTTATTTTTTGTGATTTAAGTAGGAGAAACTGATAAAATAGGAACTGAAAACTATAGGTTTAACGATTAGTTTCCATTCCACGGTTCTTAATTTTGGTCTAAATTTTCGATATATTGTATGAAGTATGAATGCATGTGTGTAGTAGAGGAGAAAATTTGAATATGATGTTAAAATAGCTGTGTTTGATTGTTCATAGTTAATCGCCGTTTATTCTAAGACTTCGTTCAAGAAGTGATAGCTTTGAATTAAATTTAATTCTAGACGGTAATGGCTTAAAAAGTCCGACGAAATGAGTGCTATCCAACTTCCTGCAACTAGTTCATTATACACGTTTTTCTGCTACCTATATGTTTGGTCTTAGCATGATTTTTTTCAATGGTTTTGTCAAGTGATGTTAGTTTGCTAATGCCTTTTGCCTTGACCAATATATGATAGCAATTGGTTAGTGAAAATGCTTTAAGAATTTCATTTCAAGTGTATTGATTTTTGAAAGTTGTTCCTAACATGTTTTTATATGATTCTTGTTTATCGATGCATAGTTGGAATAGAAACAAAAAAACAAAAAAATATTATAAAGAACAAAGAATGTGTCTTACAAAGAGAATCATTGAAGCTATGTATTACCAACATGCATATTACTTCCTCTTTCTCAATACTCATAATTTCCAACCTGTAATTAAGATAAAGATATTAATTGAATCCAATCTACAAACATATTAATCACCAAGAAAATAAATATTGGATAAAATTATAGTTGAAAAGCATCAATGGGTTTGATGATATGAATATTAACAACAAAATTACTAAAACAAGAACTCAGGTTACAAAATTACAAAATTACTCTTGGTTCTTTGATTGATGTCAAATTAATTGGAAGTTTTATTAAAATTGGTTTTATGTCTCTTTGATTGAGTAGGCATACCAACTCTCAATTGAAGTTGATATTGGATTATACATTTCCTTAGATTGAGCAGGCATATCAACTCTCAATCTAGGTTGAGATACCCACTTTTGGTGATAAAATCTAGCCATGGTCAATGGAAGGAATGTGTTGTGAGAATACCAATCCAACATATTCTAGCTAAAGAGTGGAAGGGGTGGATTGTGAGCACACCAATCCAAGCCATCTCGTCCACCCTAATTCTATCTAGGCTTAATTAGAAACCCTCTTTCCACAAAACCGAGCATACCAATTGTTGATGTGTAGAGAGAGTTAAGTGATTCCATATCATATCTAAAGATAGATTTAACCGTAAAAGATCGAATCGGTTCTTAATTGATAATGGATTACCCATCTTTTGTGTTTTAATTGCATTGACTCCCACATTTCATCTCATATCTTTCCACACACATTTCTTACTAACTTAGTTGCATTTCCACACACCTCATATCTTTCCACACACATTCCTTGATTTTTGGATATTATTGATTAGAGGGAGGCGTATGCCACACCCTTAGCCCGTGAAGATACCAATACAAAATAGCTTTAAGAAAGTATTCGGGTTCATCAGCAAAGGAATCTCTATCTGCAGGGTCACTGCCCGCAAGAAAACTTTTCGAGCAATCCTGTGGGTGTGGAAGAAAATTTTATTGCCCCATGAGTCCCATGACAATAATGGATAAAAAAAAAAATTCATCTACTATTAATTAATTGTATCATCCCAAATAATGAACACAATAACATTATTAATATAAATAAATAACCAACAAAATTAGCTATGTATTTTTTAAAAAAAATTTGTTCCTAATTCAACAACTTGTAACAGCGCTAAATCATTTGTGCTTCCCGTTTGAAGTCACAGTATAAGTCAAAATTATATTACTGAAACAAATAAATAGACGAAAATTGAAGTCACAATATAAGTCAAAATTAATTTCAAGTTGAAAATCAATGAAAGTCTATTACGAAAATCAATGAGCCCATGCAAAAATGCACACCGTGAAAAATGCAAAATCTAAAAATTTGCAAGCTATACTCAAATTGTCCTTTTGTTTGTATCTCTAGTTTACAAGCAACAGACTTTATTATCAATGATTCAATGTCAAACAAAATAAAGCCAAAATAAAGCCAAAGCCGACTTCAAAAACTTTTTCAATATCTCCACAGTCCGTACTCATTTCCAACCTGCAATTAAGAGAGAGATATTAATTGAATCCAATCTACAAACATTAATCACCAAAAATTAAGACAAAAAGCAATTAAATATGGGAGAAATTAAAATAAGTTAAGAATAGCAGCTACAAGTTTGATGATACGAAACATTACCAACAAAATAACCTACATGATACTAAAATAAGAATTTAGGACAGAAACCAAACATATAAGCAACAATAGATGTAGTCTTCCAGGGTTGGGATAAATTATTTATTTATTTTTTAAAATTAAAAAAAAAAATTTGTGAGATTTTTCCTATCAATATAAAAAGAAACGAGAAGCTTCACACTCCAAAACATTGACTTAATTAAATAAAAATAAATAAAAAAAATTTAAAAAAAAAACAAAAAAAAAAAAAACTCATAACCCTTTCAAAATACATATGACTCAAAAAGAAAGTGAAATGTAAGTATAAATAGAAGTTTGTTTCATGAAATATGCAAGATACAATGGTCAAAAACCAATGCAACATTTTGATCCCACAAAGTGAAATAATATTCATCTTATACCGTATAGATTCTTCATATAATACACACCAAGCACAAATGCGAAATTCACAAATTTTTATGGCATCTTTGGGGAACCTTCTGGTCAAATTAAGAAAACCTCAAGCTGTAATAGTACTTTACATGCAACAAATTTTATTTTCAAAGAAAAACTATATATTATATCGATGATTTAGACAAAGATAGAGTACTACCTCTAAAAATTGACTACAACGTCTCACAAGGTATTTGAATAATTTCTTAATCCAAATGTTGCATGGAAGGACCAGCACAATCTTTCGTAGATCTCTCAACATTCTGCAATAAAGCACAACATATCGAAGGTAAAAAGAAGTATAAAAATGTTTATTAATAATATTATATTTTTTGCGTTTGAACATTCACAAATAATTTTTATCTTTCGATAACTTAATCATTTTATTATTACATTGTCACTTATTGTATTCTAAATTTATTGCTCGAAAAGACAAGATTCATTATATCGGAACAGCATAGTGGATCAATATAATAAGAGTATCATGAAGATATTGCTAAAATATAATTTCTAAGAAATTTTAAGATTATCACTACATTTAAGTTGTTTATGAACATATATAGAACACGACAATATATCTTAAATCTGTGGATAAGAGAGAATGGATTAACAAATATAAACATTTCATAACTCAGACAAAAAGTCCAAGAAGGACTATTTCTTATAACCCAGGACCTTAACAATTCCTGAGCCAGATTGCTGGTGCTACCAGCAGAAAAGGTAATAAGGAAGAGAAGAAATAAGACTTAGTTAATGAATACATACCATTTCTTCATTTATCCGTTGTATGGTTGTATTAAGGTCTCCCTCCAAATTATACTTACTTGAGCCCCACTCTATTTGCTGTAACATTGGTGTGCTTGAGATTCCTGAAGAGAAAAACTTCATCTTGGGACATCTTGTCACTTGTAATTCATTTAAAGATGGGAAGTTGAGAGTGTAATTTCCAGAATAGAAGCTTGTGAGATTTGATAAATTTGTCATTTCCAACTCCTCTAAGTTGTTGAAAATAATCTCGTCTTCTTTTACATCACCGTCAATTGCTACAACTTCTGTCATCTCATTGCAGTTTCTTATCTGCAGACACTCAAGTTGTACCAGACTTTTGGCTACTGCTGCTGTTACTAAGCTTCTCAACCCATTGCAACCTGATACATCCATATATCTTAGATTTTGAAAGGATGTTGAAGTCGGCACCAGAGTAATCAAACTGTTGCACTCAACTACTTCTAGATATTTAAGACTATGGAGAATTAGGTCTGATCTGGAGTCTTGTTTCCACATTTGCTGTAACATTGGTGTGCTTGAGATTCCTGAAGAGAAAAACTTCATCTTGGGACATCTTGTCACATGTAATTCATTTAAAGATGGGAAGTTGAGAGTGTAATTTCCAGAATAGAAGCTTGTGAGATTTGATAAATTTGTCAATTCCAACTCCTCTAAGTTGTTGAAAATAATCTCGTCTTCTTTTACATCACCATCAATTGCTACAACTTCTGTCATCTCATTGCAGTTTTTTATCCGCATATGCACAAGTTGTACCAGACTTTTGGCTACTGCTGCTGTTACTAAGCTTGTCAACCCATTGCAACCTGATATTTCCATATATCCCAGATTTTTAAAAGAGGCTGAAGTCGGCACCAGAGTAATCAAACTATTGCACTCAACTACGTCTAGATATTCAAGATTAAGAAGAATTAGGTCCGATCCGGAGTCTTGTTTCCACATTTGCTCCAAATCATCAAGTTTCTCGAGACGTAAACGCTTTATTTGTGCAAGGGTCTCTGCATGTTTCTCAACCTCTTCACATGAAAATATCTCTTTGTATGAAGTATCACTCAGTTGGAGCTGATTCAGATTTTGAAACCTCTGAAGAATGTCAAGTGGGAAAACTGTTGATTCATCATCAAAGACCTCAAGAGTTTCAACTTTGGAAAACTTATGTTCTGGGAACTTCTGCAAAATCATTCTGATTTCATTTGCACTTAATGTCAGTTTGTCACTAGTGAAGACCTGCCA